>CM055117.1:745825892-747035058 GCA_029206835.1 Rana muscosa
ACCTGATGTAAGGAGAGACTCCACTGGGGGCACCTGATGTAAGGAGAGACCTCCACTGGGGCACCTGATGTAAGGAGAGACTCCACTGGGGGCACCTGATGTAAGGAGAGACTCCACTGGGGGCACCTGATGTAAGGAGGGACTCCACTGGGGACACATATATAAAGAAAGACTCCGCTGGGGGCACTTTGAAAGGAGAGACCCGCTGGGGCACCTGAGTGAGGAGGACTCCGCGGGGGGCACCTGATGTGAGGAGGGAGCTCCGCGGGGGGCACCTGATGTGAGGAGGGACTCCGCGGGGGGCACCTGATGTGAGGAGGGACTCCGCGGGGGCACCTGATGTGAGGAGGGGACTCCGCGGGGGGCACCTGATGTGAGGAGGGACTCCGCGGGGGGCACCTGATTGAGGAGGGACTCCGCGGGCGGGCACCTGATGTGAGGAGGGACTCGCGGGGGGCACCTGAAGTGAGGGAGGGACTCCGCGGGGGGCACCTGATGTGAGGAGGGACTCCGCGGGGGGCACCTGATGTGAGGAGGGACTCCTCGCGGGGGGCACCTGATGTGAGGAGGGACTCCGCGGGGGGCACCTGATGTGAGGAGGGACTCCGCGGGGGGCACCTGATGTGAGGAGGGACTCCGCGGGGGGCACCTGATGTGAGGAGGGGACTCCGCGGGGGGCACCTGATGTGAGGAGGGACTCCGCGGGGGGCACCTGATGTGAGGAGGGACTCCGCGGGGGGCACCTGATGTGAGGAGGGACTCCGCGGGGGGCACCTGATGTGAGGAGGGGGACTCCGCGGGGGGCACCTGATGTGAGGAGGGACTCCGCGGGGGGCACCTGATGTGAGGAGGGACTCCGCGGGGGGCACCTGATGTGAGGAGGGACTCCGCGGGGGGCACCTGATGTGAGGAGGGACTCCGCGGGGGGCACCTGATGTGAGGAGGGACTCCGCGGGGGCACCTGATGTGAGGAGGGACTCCGCGGGGGGCACCTGATGTGAGGAGGGACTCCGCGGGGGGCACCTGAAGTGAGGAGGGACTCCGCGGGGGGCACCTGATGTGAGGAGGGACTCCGCGGGGGGCACCTGATGTGAGGAGGGACTCCGCGGGGGGCACCTGATGTGAGGAGGGACTCCGCGGGGGGCACTGATGTGAGGAGGGACTCCGCGGGGGGCACCTGATGTGAGGAGGGACTCCGCGGGGGGCACCTGATGTGAGGAGGGACTCCGCGGGGGGCACCTGATGTGAGGAGGGACTCCGCGGGGGGCACCTGATGTGAGGAGGGACTCCGCGGGGGGCACCTGATGTGAGGAGGGACTCCGCGGGGGGCACCCTGATGTGAGGAGGGACTCCGCGGGGGGCACCTGATGTGAGGAGGGACTCCGCGGGGGGCACCTGATGTGAGGAGGGACTCCGCGGGGGGCACCTGATGTGAGGAGGGACTCCGCGGGGGCACCTGATGTGAGGAGGGACTCCGCGGGGGGGCACCTGATGTGAGGAGGGACTCCGCGGGGGGCACCTGATGTGAGGAGGGACTCCGCGGGGGGCACCTGATGTGAGGAGGGACTCCGCGGGGGGCACCTGATGTGAGGAGGGACTCCGCGGGGGGCACCTGATGTGAGGCGGGACTCCGCGGGGGGCACCTGATGTGAGGAGGGACTCCGCGGGGGGCACCTGATGTGAGGAGGGACTCCGCGGGGGGCACCTGATGTGAGGAGGGACTCCGCGGGGGGCACCTGATGTGAGGAGGGACTCCGCGGGGGGCACCTGATGTGAGGAGGGACTCCGCGGGGGCACCTGATGTGAGGAGGGACTCCGCGGGGGGCACCTGATGTGAGGAGGGACTCCGCGGGGGGCACCTGATGTGAGGAGGGACTCCGCGGGGGGCACCTGATGTGAGGAGGGACTCCGCGGGGGGCACCTGATGTGAGGAGGGACTCCGCGGGGGGCACCTGATGTGAGGAGGGGACTCCGCGGGGGGCACCTGATGTGAGGAGGGACTCCGCGGGGGGCACCTGATGTGAGGAGGGACTCCGCGGGGGGCACCTGATGTGAGGAGGGACCTCGCGGGGGGGCACCTGATGTGAGGAGGGACTCCGCGGGGGGCACCTGATGTGAGGAGGGACTCCGCGGGGGGCACCTGATGTGAGGAGGGACTCCGCGGGGGGCACCTGATGTGAGGAGGGACTCCGCGGGGGGCACCTGATGTGAGGAGGGGACTCCGCGGGGGGCACCTGATGTGAGGAGGGACTCCGCGGGGGGCACCTGATGTGAGGAGGGACTCCGCGGGGGGCACCTGATGTGAGGAGGGACTCCGCGGGGGGCACCTGATGTGAGGAGGGACTCCGCGGGGGGCACCTGATGTGAGGAGGGACTCCGCGGGGGGCACCTGATGTGAGGAGGGACTCCGCGGGGGGCACCTGATGTGAGGAGGGACTCCGCGGGGGGGCACCTGATGTGAGGAGGGACTCCGCGGGGGGCACCTGATGTGAGGAGGGGACTCCGCGGGGGGCACCTGATGTGAGGAGGGACTCCGCGGGGGGCACCTGATGTGAGGAGGGACTCCGCGGGGGGCACCTGATGTGAGGAGGGACTCCGCGGGGGGCACCTGATGTGAGGAGGGACTCCGCGGGGGGCACCTGATGTGAGGAGGGACTCCGCGGGGGGCACCTGATGTGAGGAGGGACTCCGCGGGGGGCACCTGATGTGAGGAGGGACTCCGCGGGGGGCACCTGATGTGAGGAGGGACTCCGCGGGGGGCACCTGATGTGAGGAGGGACTCCGCGGGGGGCACCTGATGTGAGGAGGGACTCCGCGGGGGGCACCTGATGTGAGGAGGGACTCCGCGGGGGGCACCTGATGTGAGGAGGGACTCCGCGGGGGGCACCTGATGTGAGGAGGGACTCCGCGGGGGGCACCTGATGTGAGGAGGGACTCCGCGGGGGCACCTGATGTGAGGAGGGACTCCGCGGGGGCACCTGATGTGAGGAGGGACTCCGCGGGGGGCACCTGATGTGAGGAGGGACTCCGCGGGGGGCACCTGATGTGAGGAGGGACTCCGCGGGGGGCACCTGATGTGAGGAGGGACTCCGCGGGGGGCACCTGATGTGAGGAGGGACTCCGCGGGGGGCACCTGATGTGAGGAGGGACTCCGCGGGGGGCACCTGATGTGAGGAGGGACTCGCGGGGGGCACCTGATGTGAGGAGGGACTCCGCGGGGGGCACCTGATGTGAGGAGGGACTCCGCGGGGGCACCTGATGTGAGGAGGGACTCCGCGGGGGGCACCTGATGTGAGGAGGGACTCCGCGGGGGGCACCTGATGTGAGGAGGGACTCCGCGGGGGGCACCTGATGTGAGGAGGGACTCCGCGGGGGGCACCTGATGTGAGGAGGGACTCCGCGGGGGGCACCTGATGTGAGGAGGGACTCCGCGGGGGGCACCTGATGTGAGGAGGGACTCCGCGGGGGGCACCTGATGTGAGGAGGGGACTCCGCGGGGGGCACCTGATGTGAGGAGGGACTCCGCGGGGGGCACCTGATGTGAGGAGGGACTCCGCGGGGGCACCTGATGTGAGGAGGGACTCCGCGGGGGGCACCTGATCGTGAGGAGGGACTCCGCGGGGGGGCACCTGATGTGAGGAGGGACTCCGCGGGGGGCACTGATGTGAGGAGGGACTCCGCGGGGGGCACCCTGATGTGAGGAGGGACTCCGCGGGGGGCACCTGATGTGAGGAGGGACTCCGCGGGGGGCACCTGATGTGAGGAGGGACTCCGCGGGGGGGCCACCTGATGTGAGGAGGGACTCCGCGGGGGGCACCTGATGTGAGGAGGGACTCCGCGGGGGGCACCTGATGTGAGGAGGGACTCCGCGGGGGGCACCTGATGTGAGGAGGGACTCCGCGGGGGGCACCTGATGTGAGGAGGGACTCCGCGGGGGGCACCTGATGTGAGGAGGGACTCCGCGGGGGGCACCTGATGTGAGGAGGGACTCCGCGGGGGGCACCTGATGTGAGGAGGGACTCCGCGGGGGGCACCTGATGTGAGGAGGGACTCCGCGGGGGGGGTCGGACCTGATGTGAGGAGGGACTCCGCGGGGGGCACCTGATGTGAGGAGGGACTCCGCGGGGGGCACCTGATGTGAGGAGGGACTCCGCGGGGGCACCTGATGTGAGGAGGGACTCCGCGGGGGGCACCTGATGTGAGGAGGGACTCCGCGGGGGGCACCTGATGTGAGGAGGGACTCCGCGGGGGGCACCTGATGTGAGGAGGGACTCCGCGGGGGGCACCTGATGTGAGGAGGGACTCCGCGGGGGGCACCTGATGTGAGGAGGGACTCCGCGGGGGGCACCTGATGTGAGGAGGGACTCCGCGGGGGGCACCTGATGTGAGGAGGGACTCCGCGGGGGGCACCTGATGTGAGGAGGGACTCCGCGGGGGGCACCTGATGTGAGGAGGGACTCCGCGGGGGGCACCTGATGTGAGGAGGGACTCCGCGGGGGGCACCTGATGTGAGGAGGGACTCCGCGGGGGGCACCTGATGTGAGGAGGGACTCCGCGGGGGGCACCTGATGTGAGGAGGGACTCCGCGGGGGGCACCTGATGTGAGGAGGGACTCCGCGGGGGGCACCTGATGTGAGGAGGGACTCCGCGGGGGGCACCTGATGTGAGGAGGGACTCCGCGGGGGGCACCTGATGTGAGGGAGGGACTCCGCGGGGGGCACCTGATGTGAGGAGGGACTCCGCGGGGGGCACCTGATGTGAGGAGGGACTCCGCGGGGGGCACCTGATGTGAGGAGGGACTCCGCGGGGGGCACCTGATGTGAGGAGGGACTCCGCGGGGGGCACCTGATGTGAGGAGGGACTCCGCGGGGGGCACCTGATGTGAGGAGGGACTCCGCGGGGGGCACCTGATGTGAGGAGGGACTCCGCGGGGGGCACCTGATGTGAGGAGGGACTCCGCGGGGGGCACCTGATGTGAGGAGGGGACTCCGCGGGGGGCACCTGATGTGAGGAGGGACTCCGCGGGGGGCACCTGATGTCGAGGAGGGACTCCGCGGGGGGCACCTGATGTGAGGAGGGACTCCGCGGGGGGCACCTGATGTGAGGAGGGACTCCGCGGGGGGCACCTGATGTGAGGAGGGACTCCGCGGGGGGCACCTGATGTGAGGAGGGACTCCGCGGGGGGGCACCTGATGTGAGGAGGGACTCCGCGGGGGGCACCTGATGTGAGGAGGGACTCCGCGGGGGGCACCTGATGTGAGGAGGGACCTCCGCGGGGGGCACCTGATGTGAGGAGGGACTCCCGCGGGGGGCACCTGATGTGAGGAGGGACTCCGCGGGGGGCACCTGATGTGAGAGGGACTCCGCGGGGGGCACCTGATGTGAGGAGGGACTCCGCGGGGGGCACCTGATGTGAGGAGGGACTCCGCGGGGGGCACCTGATGTGAGGAGGGACTCCGCGGGGGGCACCTGATGTGAGGAGGGACTCCGCGGGGGGCACCTGATGTGAGGAGGGACTCCGCGGGGGGCACCTGATGTGAGGAGGGACTCCGCGGGGGGCACCTGATGTGAGGAGGGACTCCGCGGGGGGCACCTGATGTGAGGAGGGACTCCGCGGGGGGCACCTGATGTGAGGAGGGACTCCGCGGGGGGCACCTGATGTGAGGAGGGACTCCGCGGGGGGCACCTGATGTGAGGAGGGACTCCGCGGGGGGCACCTGATGTGAGGAGGGACTCCGCGGGGGGGCACCTGATGTGAGGAGGGACTCCGCGGGGGGCACCTGATGTGAGGAGGGACTCCGCGGGGGGCACCTGATGTGAGGAGGGACTCCGCGGGGGGCACCTGATGTGAGGAGGGACTCCGCGGGGGGCACCTGATGTGAGGAGGGACTCCGCGGGGGGCACCTGATGTGAGGAGGGACTCCGCGGGGGGCACCTGATGTGAGGAGGGACTCCGCGGGGGGCACCTGATGTGAGGAGGGACTCCGCGGGGGGCACCTGATGTGAGGAGGGACTCCGCGGGGGGCACCTGATGTGAGGAGGGACTCCGCGGGGGGCACCTGATGTGAGGAGGGACTCCGCGGGGGGCACCTGATGTGAGGAGGGACTCCGCGGGGGGCACCTGATGTGAGGAGGGACTCCGCGGGGGGCACCTGATGTGAGGAGGGACTCCGCGGGGGGCACCTGATGTGAGGAGGGACTCGCGGGGGGCACCTGATGTGAGGAGGGACTCCGCGGGGGGCACCTGATGTGAGGAGGGACTCCGCGGGGGGCACCTGATGTGAGGAGGGACTCCGCGGGGGGCACCTGATGTGAGGAGGGACTCCGCGGGGGGCACCTGATGTGAGGAGGGACTCCGCGGGGGGCACCTGATGTGAGGAGGGACTCCGCGGGGGGCACCTGATGTGAGGAGGGACTCCGCGGGGGGCACCTGATGTGAGGAGGGACTCCGCGGGGGGCACCTGATGTGAGGAGGGACTCCGCGGGGGGCACCTGATGTGAGGAGGGACTCCGCGGGGGGCACCTGATGTGAGGAGGGACTCCGCGGGGGGCACCTGATGTGAGGAGGGACTCCGCGGGGGGCACCTGATGTGAGGAGGGACTCCGCGGGGGGCACCTGATGTGAGGAGGGACTCCGCGGGGGGCACCTGATGTGAGGAGGGACTCCGCGGGGGGCACCTGATGTGAGGAGGGACTCCGCGGGGGGCACCTGATGTGAGGAGGGACTCCGCGGGGGGCACCTGATGTGAGGAGGGACTCCGCGGGGGGCACCTGATGTGAGGAGGGACTCCGCGGGGGGCACCTGATGTGAGGAGGGGACTCCGCGGGGGGCACCTGATGTGAGGAGGGACTCCGCGGGGGGCACCTGATGTGAGGAGGGACTCCGCGGGGGGCACCTGATGTGAGGAGGGACTCCGCGGGGGGCACCTGATGTGAGGAGGGACTCCGCGGGGGGCCACCTGATGTGAGGAGGGACTCCGCGGGGGGCACCTGATGTGAGGAGGGACTCCGCGGGGGGCACCTGATGTGAGGAGGGACTCCGCGGGGGGCACCTGATGTGAGGAGGGACTCCGCGGGGGGCACCTGATGTGAGGAGGGACTCCGCGGGGGGCACCTGATGTGAGGAGGGACTCCGCGGGGGGCACCTGATGTGAGGAGGGACTCCGCGGGGGGCACCTGATGTGAGGAGGGACTCCGCGGGGGGGCACCTGATGTGAGGAGGGACTCCGCGGGGGGCACCTGATGTGAGGAGGGACTCCGCGGGGGGCACCTGATGTGAGGAGGGACTCCGCGGGGGGCACCTGATGTGAGGAGGGGACTCCGCGGGGGGGCACCTGATGTGAGGAGGGACTCCGCGGGGGGCACCTGATGTGAGGAGGGACTCCGCGGGGGGCACCTGATGTGAGGAGGGACTCCGCGGGGGGCACCTGATGTGAGGAGGGACTCCGCGGGGGGCACCTGATGTGAGGAGGGACTCCGCGGGGGGCACCTGATGTGAGGAGGGACTCCGCGGGGGGCACCTGATGTGAGGAGGGACTCCGCGGGGGGCACCTGATGTGAGGAGGGACTCCGCGGGGGGCACCTGATGTGAGGAGGGACTCCGCGGGGGGCACCTGATGTGAGGAGGGACTCCGCGGGGGGCACCTGATGTGAGGAGGGACTCCGCGGGGGGCACCTGATGTGAGGAGGGACTCCGCGGGGGGCACCTGATGTGAGGAGGGACTCCGCGGGGGGCACCTGATGTGAGGAGGGACTCCGCGGGGGGCACCTGATGTGAGGAGGGACTCCGCGGGGGGCACCTGATGTGAGGAGGGACTCCGCGGGGGGCACCTGATGTGAGGAGGGACTCCGCGGGGGGCACCTGATGTGAGGAGGGACTCCGCGGGGGGCACCTGATGTGAGGAGGGACTCCGCGGGGGGCACCTGATGTGAGGAGGGACTCCGCGGGGGGGCACCTGATGTGAGGAGGGACTCCGCGGGGGGCACCTGATGTGAGGAGGGACTCCGCGGGGGGCACCTGATGTGAGGAGGGACTCCGCGGGGGGCACCTGATGTGAGGAGGGACTCCGCGGGGGGCACCTGATGTGAGGAGGGACTCCGCGGGGGGCACCTGATGTGAGGAGGGACTCCGCGGGGGGCACCTGATGTGAGGAGGGGACCTGGTGAGGGGACTCGCGGGGGGCACCTGATGTGAGGAGGGACTCCGCGGGGGGCACCTGATGTGAGGAGGGACTCCGCGGGGGGCACCTGATGTGAGGAGGGACTCCGCGGGGGGCACCTGATGTGAGGAGGGACTCCGCGGGGGGCACCTGATGTGAGGAGGGACTCCGCGGGGGGCACCTGATGTGAGGAGGGACTCCGCGGGGGGCACCTGATGTGAGGAGGGACTCCGCGGGGGGCACCTGATGTGAGGAGGGACTCCGCGGGGGGCACCTGATGTGAGGAGGGACTCCGCGGGGGCACCTGATGTGAGGAGGGACTCCGCGGGGGCACCTGATGTGAGGAGGGACTCCGCGGGGGGCACCTGATGTGAGGAGGGACTCCGCGGGGGGCACCTGATGTGAGGAGGGACTCCGCGGGGGCACCTGATGTGAGGAGGGACTCCGCGGGGGCACCTGATGTGAGGAGGGACTCCGCGGGGGCACCTGATGTGAGGAGGGACTCCGCGGGGGCACCTGATGTGAGGAGGGACTCCGCGGGGGCACCTGATGTGAGGAGGGACTCCGCGGGGGCACCTGATGTGAGGAGGGACTCCGCGGGGGCACCTGATGTGAGGAGGGACTCCGCGGGGGCACCTGATGTGAGGAGGGACTCCGCGGGGGCACCTGATGTGAGGAGGGACTCCGCGGGGGCACCTGATGTGAGGAGGGACTCCGCGGGGGCACCTGATGTGAGGAGGGACTCCGCGGGGGCACCTGATGTGAGGAGGGACTCCGCGGGGGCACCTGATGTGAGGAGGGACTCCGCGGGGGCACCTGATGTGAGGAGGGACTCCGCGGGGGCACCTGATGTGAGGAGGGACTCCGCGGGGGCACCTGATGTGAGGAGGGACTCCGCGGGGGCACCTGATGTGAGGAGGGACTCCGCGGGGGCACCTGATGTGAGGAGGGACTCCGCGGGGGCACTGATGTGAGGAGGGACTCCGCGGGGGCACCTGATGTGAGGAGGGACTCCGCGGGGGCACCTGATGTGAGGAGGGACTCCGCGGGGGCACCTGATGTGAGGAGGGACTCCGCGGGGGCACCTGATGTGAGGAGGGACTCCGCGGGGGCACCTGATGTGAGGAGGGACTCCGCGGGGGCACCTGATGTGAGGAGGGACTCTGCGGGGGCACCTGATGTGAGGAGGGACTCTGCGGGGGCACCTGATGTGAGGAGGGACTCTGCGGGGGGGCACCTGATGTAAGGAGGGACTCTGCGGGGGGGCACCTGATGTAAGGAGGGACTCTGCGGGGGGGCACCTGATGTAAGGAGGGACTCTGCGGGGGGGCACCTAGTGTAAGGAGGGACTCTGCGGGGGCACCTGATGTGAGGAGGGACTCTGCGGGGGCACCTGATGTGAGGAGGGGACTCTGCGGGGGCACCTGATGTGAGGAGGGACTCTGCGGGGGCACCTGATGTGAGGAGGGACTCTGCGGGGGCACCTGATGTGAGGAGGGACTCTGCGGGGGCACCTGATGTGAGGAGGGACTCTGCGGGGGCACCTGATGTGAGGAGGGACTCTGCGGGGGCACCTGATGTGAGGAGGGACTCTGCGGGGGCACCTGATGTGAGGAGGGACTCTGCGGGGGCACCTGATGTGAGGAGGGACTCTGCGGGGGCACCTGATGTGAGGAGGGACTCTGCGGGGGCACCTGATGTGAGGAGGGACTCTGCGGGGGCACCTGATGTGAGGAGGGACTCTGCGGGGGCACCTGATGTGAGGAGGGACTCTGCGGGGGCACCTGATGTGAGAGGGACTCTACTGGGGGCACATGATATAAGGAGAGACTCCGCTAGGGGCACCTGGTGTAAGAAGAGACTCTGCTGGGGCACCTAATGTAAGGAGGGATTCCGCTGGTGGCACCTGATGTAAGGAGGGACTCCGCTGGTGACACCTGCTGTAAGGAGAGAGTCTGCTGGGGGCACCTGATGTAAGGAGAGACTTCGCTGGGGGCATCTGGTGTAAGGAGGGACTCTGCGGGGGCACCTGATGTAAGGAGGGACTCCGCTGGGAGCACCTGATGTAAGGAGGGACTCCCCTGGGGACACCTGATGCAAGGAGAGACTCCGCTAGGGCTCCTGGTATAAGAAGAGACTCTGCTGGGGGCACCTGATGTAAGGAGGGATACCGCTGGTGGCACCTGATATAAGAAGGGACTCCTCTGGGGACACCTGATGTAAGGAGAGACTCCGCTGGGGGCACCTACTGTAAGGAGGGACTTTCCGGGGGGCATCTGATGTAAGGAGGGACTCTGCTGGGGGCACCTGATGTAAGGAAAGACTCTGCTGGGGGCACCTGATGTAAGGTGGGACTCTACTGGGGGCACCTGATGTAAGGAGTGACTCCGCTTAGGGCACCTGATGTAAAGAGGGACTCTACTGGGGACACCTGACTCTGCTGGGGGGACCTGATGTAAGGAGGGACTCTGCTGGGGGCACCTGATAGCATCTGGTGTCAGGCAACGTGGCAAGAGACACACTCAGGGCTCCCACTGATTCTGCATTATGAGGAGTTGAACTATTTAATTTTATATTACAATGACTGCTCAGAGGACTGTGATTGGAGGGGGGAAAGGGGGGTGCATGACTGCAGGAATGACTGTGACTGCAGGGAGGACCTTTCCCCCTCCACTCACAGTCCTCCCTGCACAGTGCCCGTTTTCATCTCTGCCTCCCCTTATTTTTATATTTATATTAACCACTTCCCATCCAAGCTATAGCTGAATGACGGCTACAGCGCGGACCTAAAATGCCGGGGGGCCGTCAATAGACTTCCTCTCCTTTCCTCGCTCCCAAGCGCGCATCGGGGAACTTCTGTGTTGGCCGTGTGCAGCACAGATCGCTGTAAATGGCACATCACAGCGGCTATTTACAGCGTGATCGGCATGGCCAATGAGAAATGATCTCAAATGTAAACATATGAGATCATCTCTCATTGCTGTCTCTCCCTCCTCACACAGAGACTGCATCTGCATGTGAGGAGGGGGAGCGACCTGTGCCTTAGTGAGTGATTACTGTGATGTTCTGTAAAAGTAAAAAAGCTAAACAGTGCCCAAACAGTGCCCAATCAGTGCCAATTGTGTCACAGTGAGTGAAAACACTTAGTGCCCCACATGTGCCATCTGTGCCCACCTGTGCCATCTGTGCCCACCTGTACCATCAGTGATCAGTGCCCATCTGTGCCGCCTCAGTGCACATTTGTGCAATCAGTGCACATCTGTGCCACCTCATCAGTGCCTACCTGTGCTACCTCATCAGTGCCCACCTGTACCACCTCATCAGTGCCCACCTGTGCCACCTCATCAGTGCCCATCTGTGCCGCCTCATCAGTGCCCATCTGTTCAATCAGTGCCACCTTATCAGTGCCCATCTGTGCTACCTGAAGAGTGCCCATCTGTGCCACCTCAACAGTGCCCATCTGTGCCATCTCAACAGTGCACATCTGTGCAATCAATCAGTGCACATCTGTGCCGCCTCATCAGTGCACATCTGTTCCACCTCATCAGTACCCATCTGTTCCACCTCATCAGTACCCATCTGTGCCACCTCATCAGTGCCCATCTGTGCCACCTCATCAGTGCATATCTGTGCCGCCTCATTTGTGCCCATCTGTGCCGCCTCATCAGTGCACATCTGTGCAATCAGTGCCCATCTGTGCCGCCTTATCAGTGCCCATCTGTGCTACCTGAAGAGTGCCCATCTGTGCCACCTCAACAGTGCCCATCTGTGCCATCTCAACAGTGCACATCTGTGCAATCAATCAGTGCACATCTGTTCCACCTCATCAGTACCCATCTGTGCCATCTCATCAGTACCCATCTGTGCCACCTCATCAGTGCCCATCTGTGCCACCTCATCAGTGCCCATCTGTGCCACCTCATCAGTGAATATCTGTGCCGCCTCATTTGTGCCCATCTGTGCCGCCTCATTAGTGCACATCTGTGCAATCAATCAGGCCCAACTGTGCTGCCTCATCAGTGCCCATCTGTGCCGCCTCATCAGTGCCCATCTGTGCCGCCTCCACGCACATCTGTGCAATCAATCAGTGCACATCTGTGCCGCCTCAGTGCACATCTGTGCGATCAATCAGTGCCCACCAGTTTTGCTTATCAGTGCACATCTGTGCTCATCAGTGCCCATCAGTGCAGGCTTAGCACACATCTGTGCCACCTCATCAGTGCAGGCTTATTAGCACACATCTGTGCAGGCTCTTCAGTGCCCATCAGTGCAGGCTTAGCACACACCTGTGTAGTCGCATCATCACCAGCAACCATGTCAAAAAGATGCTTTTCCGCCAAGGAGGCGTACCAAATACTTTCCACGCCTGACGAGAGCAACGGGGAGCTTTCTTTTTCGGATTCCCTTTCGGATTTTGAGTCGGACGTAAATTATGAGCCAGTCGTCAGTAGTGGAACACTGACAGGCTCAGAGGAGGAAGATCTGCCCGCCAAAGGAAGGCGCTCTGGTGAGGAGGCAGTGGCATCCACCAGCACCGCAGTACCATCCACCAGCACCACAGTACCATCCACCAGCACCGCAGTACCCAAGAAAGGCCAAGGACCCATGCCAACCTTCCCTATGCCCTTCAGAACCCCTTGTGGCTTCCTCCTAATTCAGGAGAAGCCAAAATTCCCCCTTTCACTGCCCAGCCAGGAGTCCAGGTGGAAACAGAGAATTTTCCCCCAATCCATTTTTTTTTACTTAATTTTTACTGAGGACATGCTATCTAGAATTGTAGGCCCAGTGCAACCTGTATGCACAGCAATTTATTTTGAACAATCTAACATCCTATTATGCCTGTCCCTTCGAGTGGAGAGACCCAACAGTGGAGGAGTTTAAGTTTTTTTGGGCCTCACATTTTGTATGGGACTCAAAAAAAAAAAGATTGCGATCCTTTTGGTCAAAAAGCCCCATTTACCACATGCCAATCTTCTCCACGGCAATGCCCAGAGCCAGATACCTCATGATCATGAGGTTCCTGCACTTCAATGATAATACCCAGTGCCCTCCCTGAAATGACCCAAATTATGACAGGCTTTTCAAAATTCGGCCATTACTAAATTATTTTTCAGAAGTATTCCCCCAGTTGTATACCCCGGACCAACACATATGTGTGGATGAGTCCCTTGATAAATTTAGTGGCAGGCTTAAAATCAAGCAATTTATCCCCAGTAAAAGGGCCCCGCTATGGGGTATAGGTATACAAACTGCGTGACCGAGCCACAGGTTACATATATGCCTTCATAGTCTACGAAGGGAAGGACACCCAGCTGCATCCCCCCAATTGTCCAGACAACTTGGGATTAAGCGGGAAAGTTGTTTGGGAACTCATAAACCCCCTACTGGAGAAAGGCTACCATTTATATGTAGATAACTTCTACACGTCTCTGTCCCTGTTCCACAACCTTCACCGAAGCAGACGCCAGCATGTGGCCCCAAAAGAAAGAAACGGAAGTGCTTTCCTCAAAGTCTTGTCAATAAGAAGTTGAGAAGAGGAGAATCGGCAAGTCTGCGAAACAAGAGATTTTGGCAGTGAAGTGGAGGGACAGAAGGGATGTCTACATGTTGTCTTCCATCCACAACAATACCTTTGTGGAAATCCCCAGAAGGAATGGCCCCATCCAAAAGCCCACATGCATCCAGGACTACAATTTGTTCATGGGGGAGTCGACTTCAACGACCAAATGCTCGAACCCTACCTTGCCACAAGACGGACATACCACTGGTACAAAAAAGTAGCAATTTATTTTTTTCATTTGGCCATATACAACTCCTATATTATTTACCGCAAGTCCACCCAAAACCCCTACCCTTCCTTGGCTACCAGGAGGAAATCACCACTGCCCTGATATTCCAGAACGGCCCACCCCAAAACATCCGATCAGATGTTCTTAGTCGACTCTCCGAACGCCACTTTCCCGATAAAATCTGTCCCAGACCAACAGGCCAACGACATCAAAAAAATGTAAGGTGGGTACCAGTGGAGGAGTCAGATGAGACACATCTTATTATTGTGCCCAGTGTCCTTCCCAACCAGGCCTCTGTATAGGTAACTGTTTTCACGGTTACCATACTTCACAAAATTATTAGTGAAGTATGGTAAACGTAATCCTCAGTTCCTGCCTTCACACCCCTTATGCCACTGACTGCTCTGTAACTGACCCTGGCTTGTTATTCGACCACGCTTCTGCCTGCTGATTCTGTACATACCTCTGCCTGATCTGGAACTGACCTTGGACTGTTTGGACCATGTTTTTTGCCTGCCTCTTGGATTGATCTTGTACCCTGCTACTGGACTAGTGGGACTCAACACAGGGGTCTCACATATGTGAGGGGCTCCATAAAAGTTTTTCTGGATGAAGAAAACTATTTTTTTTGTTCTCTCATCCTAGATTAGGGTCTGGAGACTCGGAGGCTTCAAAGAGATTTGGGTGGGAGAAGCCTCTACCCCCTGTCCCCATTCTGTCCTCAATGAGGCCCTACTTCTGCCTGCTGCCTGTAGGACTTACTGCCATTATGTCTCTGCCTGTCACACTGACCACACCATATGTTCCTGCCTACTACCAGGACCAATATTTTTGGCACGGCTGACAATATATCTGCCTGCACTGACCCTGGACTGTATATGGACAGTATCCCTGCCTGCTGCCTGGACAATTGTGTATGCTGTTGCTGACCAAGTCTCTGCCTGCTGCCTGGACCAGTGCTATCCTCCTGTGTACAACTGCGCTACTAACACCACAGGTAATCTTTTGTTTACCCTTTGCTCAGCATAATGTATTTTGGGGTGTAATTCTTGGTATGTGCATGCTATGTGTCCCTGGAACACCTGTTCCTTGCATGTTGGATCGCTGTATGTGGCCAGGCTGTGTAGAAGTCTCACACATGTGATATCGCCATACTCAGAAGGAGTGGCAGAATGTATTTTGGGGTGTCATTTTTGCTATGTGTTGGAGATATCTTATAAACGGACAACTTTGTGTAAAAAAAATGCGTTTTAATTTTTTTCCATATTGTCCAAAAACTTCTGGAAAAAAATGAACCGTTCAAAAGACTCATTATGCCTCATAGACTATACATTGGGGTGTTAGCTTTCCAAAATGGGGTCATTGTGTGGGTGTTTCCATTGTCCTGGTGCTCTGGGGCCTTCAAAATTGTAATAGGTGGTTGAGAAATGAGATGTGTAATTTATGCTCCTAGAACGCCTAAAGGTGCTACTTCAATGTAGGTCCTCTGTATGTGGCCAGGCCGTGTAAAAGTCTCACACATTTAGTATCGCCATACTCAGGAGGAGTAGCAGAATGTATTTTGGGGTGTCATTTTTGCTAAGTACATGCTATGTGTTGGAAATATTTTATCAATGGACAACTTTGCGTAAAAAAAATAAGTTAATTTTTTTTCCACATTTTCCAAAAACTTCTGGAAAAAAATGAACCATTCAAAAATGAACCATTCAAAAGACTCATTATGCCTCATAGATTATACGTTGGGGCGTTAGCTTTCCAAAATGGGGTCATTTTGTGGGTGTTTCCATTGTCCTGGTGCTCCAGGGCCTTCAAACCTGTAATAGGTAGGCAACAAGTTAGATGTGTAATTTATGCTCCTGCATGTTGGGCCTCTGTATGTGGCCAGGCAGTGAAAAACTCCCACACATGTGGTATCGTAATACTCAGGAGGAGTAGCAGAATGTATTTTGTGGTGTCATTTGTGGTATGCACATGCCATGTGAGAGAAATAAGCTATTACAATGACAATTTTGATAAAAAATAAAAAATAAAAATGTTAATTTTGCAAAGAATTGTGGGAAAAAATTACAACTTCAAATAACTCACCATGCCTCTTACTAAATACCTTGGAATGTCTACTTTCAAAAAAGGGGTTATTTGGGGGGCATTTGTACTTTCCTGGCTTGTTAGGGTCTCAATAAATGAGATAGGCTGGCAGTACATCAGATGTGATACATTTTTTATGATTTGCACTATAGCTTGTAGACTCTAAAACTTTCACACAGACCAAATAATTTGGGGTTATTTTTACCAAAGATATGTAGCAGTATAAATTGTGGCCAAAATTTATGAAAAAAAGTACTAATTTGCAAAATGTTATCACAGAAATTAAGAAAAATTAGTTTTTTTTCATTTATAGCGCAAAAAATTTAAAAAACACAGAGGTGATCAAATACCACCAAAAGAAAGCTCTATTTGTATGAAAAAAAGGACAAAAAAAATCATTTGGGTACAGTGTTGCATGACTGATTAATTGTCATTCAAAGTGTGAGAGCACTGAAAGCTGAAAATTGGTCTGGGCAGGAGGGGGGTTTAAGTGCCCAGTAAGCAAGTGGTTAATAAGCGGGCGACTAACCGCTTGTTATGATGAAGAATCTCTCGCTCTCTGTCACGATCTGCAGCCTCTCGGGAGAACAGACAGAATACACAGGACACACTGGCTGCTAACTATACCGCGGTCCGTGACAGGGCTCATCTCCTGCTCTGATGGCGGCCCGGTCGACAACAGGCCGTGGACCGGTACCGGTCCACGGCCCGGAGGTTGACGACCCCTGGTTTAGAGGGCATTTCTAAATACAGGGGGTACGGAAAGTATTCAGACCCCCTTAAATTTTTCACTCTTTGTTATATTGCAGCCATTTGCTAAAATCATTTAAGTTCAATTTTTTTCCTCATTAATGTACACACAGCACCCCATATTGACAGAAAAACACAGAATTGTTGACATTTGTGCAGATTTATTAAAAAAAAATAAACTGAAATATCACATGGTCCTAAGTATTCAGACCCTTTGCTGTGACACTCATATATTTAACTCAGGTGCTGTCCATTTCTTCTGATCATCCTTGAGATGGTTCTACACCTTCATTTGAGTCCAGCTGTGTTTGATTATACTGGTTGGACTGGATTAGGAAAGCCACACACCTGTCTATATAAGACCTTACAGCTCACAGTGCATGTCAGAGCAAATGAGAATCATGAGGTCAAAGGAACTGCCTGAAGAGCTCAGAGACAGAATTGTGGTAAAGCACAGATCTCACCAAGGTTACAAAAAAATGTCTGCTACATATAAGGTTCCTAAGAGCACAGTGGCCTCCATAATCCTTAAATGGAAGATGTTTGGGACGACCAGAACCCTTCCTAGAGCTGGCCGTCCGGCCAAACTGAGCTATCGGGGGAGAAGAGCCTTGGTGAGAGAGGTAAAGAAGAACCCAAAGATCACTGTGGCTGAGCTCCAGAGATGCAGTCAGGAGATGGAGAAAGTTGTAGAAAGTCAACCATCAGAGAAAACCAGGCACTGCTCATCGCCTGTCAAATACAGTTCCAACAGTGAAGCATGGTGGTGGCAGCATCATGCTGTGGGGGTGTTTTTCAGCTGCAGGGACAGGATGACTGGTTGCAATCGAGGGAAAGATGAATGCGGCCAAGTACAGGGATATCCTGGACGAAAACCTTCTCCAGAGTGCTCAGGACCTCAGACTGGGCCGAAGGTTTACCTTCCAACAAGACAATGACCCTAAGCACGCAGCTAAAATAACGAAGGAGTGGTTTCACAACAACTCCGTGACTGTTCTTGAATGGCCCAGCCAGAGCCCTGACCTAAACCCAATTGAACATCTCTGGAAACACCTAAAAATGTCTGTCCACCAACGTTTACCATCCAACCTGACAGAACTGGAGAGGATCTGCAAGGAGGAATGGCAGAGGATCCCTAAATCCAGGTGTGAAAAACTTGTTGCATCTTTCCCAAAAAGACTCATGGCTGTATTAGATCAAAAGGGTGCTTCTACTAAATACTGAGCAAAGGGTCTGAATACTTAGGACCATGTGATATTTCAGTTTTTCTTTTTTAATAAATCTGCAAAAATTTCAACAATTCTGTGTTTTTCTGTCAATATGGGGTGCTGTGTGTACATTAATGAGGAAAAAAATGAACTTAAATGATTTTAGCAAATGGCTGCAATATAACAAAGAGTGAAAAATTTAAGGGGGTCTGAATACTTTCCGTACCCACTGTACATATAAACGCATGTTATGATTTTCAGTGGTACCATTCACACTGCGTTTGGCAGCGTTTATAGAAAATAAAATTCAGTGTGTCCAGGATCCGATTAGACACTCTTAACGCATGTAAACACGGCTAAAGCAGGAAAATATGATATGGGAGGCACCAAAAGTTGTTAAAGGATAAATTCACCTTTCGCAACATGTTACACCCAAATTTAGGGTGTAAAATGTTATGAACTGATCGGCCCCTGCACCTCCCTGATCCCCACTTTGACACCCAGCAGGGTTCTTCTGCCTCCCTGCTAGCTGTCACAATTTTAAAAAACATGGCCGAGCGGAGCTCCACCTGCCCGGCCGCTTCACTGATTGACAAGGCTCTGTGCATGGAAAACTACAAGTTCCAGCAGCCTTTGCGGATGTCGGCTTGTAGTTTTCAATGAACTACCAAGGCGCTGTGGAGCGTAGTGGTAGTTCATTCATGCTTCCTGACAGATTGTATCTGCTTATCCCATACGGGATGTATGGGCAAGCAGATACACTGGCAGATCTGCTAGAGACCTGCATGGCACCAGCTGGTTTTAAAAGCAGAAGGTGTTTTACCTCAGTGCAGAGAATGCATGTATAAAAACAGCTGGGTGCAGCTAGTAATGATGGTGATCTGTGATTTTTAGCAGAACTGCGACATTGCGGAGGACAGATCGGACTAACTGACATTTTTGACACTTTTTTGGAAACCAGTCACATTATTACAGCGATCAGTGCTAACGATATGCACTGACATTGTACTAAGGGCACTGGCAGGGAAGGGGTTAAATGCAGGGCCGAACTGGCCTACCGGGATTTCAGGAGATTTCCCGGTAGGCCACCTACGCTTGGGCCGCTTTGAGTTGCGGCTGCAGTGATCCCTGAGTCTCCTCTATCCTGCTCCCGTGTCTCACGGAGCTGGCTGGGTCTGTGTTCAGCGGCGGCTCTGTAACATGGTCCCGCCCCCCTAGACCAGCTCCTGTGATAATAGATAGAATTAGTATTCCGCCTATCACAGGAGCCGGTCTAGGGGGGCGGGACCGTGTTACAGCGCCGCCGCTGAACACAGACCCAGCCAGCTCCGTGAGACACATAAGGAGATGCCTGCCTGTACAGCCCGCCCTGTGTGCTTGGATAGGAGAATCGGCATATAGAGGAAATTAGCTTTCTATATTCCTCCATGCAGCCGCTGAATGCTTGCAGGAGAGAGAGGATGAGAATCAAGCATTCAGCGACTGCATGGAGGAATATGGAGGAATATAGAAAGCTAATTTCCTCTATATGCGGGCCCCCCCCTGCCGATCCTCCTATCCTATACTTCTTTTGCTGGCCCCTCCCAGTGCTTCTCCTTGTGCTCTCTGGCTCCCCCCCAGTGCTCTCCTCCCCCACCACCACACTCTCCAGCCCCCCCTCACAGTTCTCTCCACCCCTGTTCTTTCTGCCCCCTCCCTGCTCTACAGCTCTCCCCATCCTTCTCTAGCCACCATCCCAGTGCTCTCCACTCCCCCCAATGCTCTCCACCCCTGTTCTTTCTCCCCCCAGTGCTCTCCAGCTCTCCTCATCACTCTCCAGCCCCCACCCCAGTGCTCTCCGCCCCCTACAGTGCTCTCCAGCCCCTGTGCTCCCCACCCCTGTTCTTTCTGGCCCCCCGGGGCTCTCAAGCTTCTTCCATCGCTCACCAGCCTCCCCCAGTGCTCTCTGCCCCCCCATGCTCATTACCCCTGTTCTTTTTTGGCTCCCCCGTGCTCTCAAGCTCCCCCCCAGCACTCTCTGCTCCCCACCTCTCTACTCTCCACTCCCCCCTGCATTTTGCCCCCACCCATGTGCGCTCCAGCCCCGCCAGTGCTGTCCAGCCCCCGTGCTTTCCACCCCTGTTCTTTCTGGCCCCCACTGGTGCTCTCAAGCTTCCCCCATTGCTCTCCACCCCCAGTGCTCTCCACTCCCCCCTGCTCTTTGTACCCCCCATAGTGCTCTGTAGCCCCCGTGCTTTCCACCCCTGGTCTTTCTGCCCCCCCCCCAGTCCTCTCAAGCTCCCCCCAGTACTCTTCGCCCCCACACACTCTTAGCCCCCTCAGTGCTCTCAGCCTCCCGTGCTCTCCACCCCTGTTCTTTTTGGCTCCCCCCATGCTCTCAAGTTCCCCCCCAGCGCTCTCCGCTCCCCACCCCTGTGATCTCCACTCCCCCCTGCTCTTTGCCCCCACCCATGTGCTCTCCAACCCCGCCAGTGCTCTCTGCTCCCCCTTCTCTCCAGCTCCCACCCAGTGCTCTCACTTCCCCAGGACCAGAGGACAGGCTGACTGGGGCCGGAAAATGAGGACGGCTAAAGGTGCAGGTGGCCAGAGACCACTCCATCTCACAGCAAACAGATCCTCTGGAAGGAGCACTGTCCCCATCCAAAACAAAAACAGACCCTGCCTGCTGCTGGCCATCATGGATATCCTGCTGGTATGGAAGTTACTGTACCAAGCATTCACAACACACCTTCCCAGAGACAGGGACTGCAGACTGGGACATGGGGCACAGAAGGGGCTGCAATGATGGGCACAGTGAGGCTGTATTTGTGGGGGCAGTGAGGCTGCATTCATGGGCACAGTGAGACTGCATTCATGGGCACAGTGAGGCTGCATTGATGGGCACAGTGAGGCTGCATTTGATTGGCACTGATGAGGCTGCATTTGATGGGCACTGGTGAGGCTACATTGAGCTCTTGTATCATGTCTGCAGTCTCTGACCATCTCCTGTATCATGTCTGCAGTCTCTGAGGGAGTCTGGAGAGGAATCAAGAGTGGGAGCACCGCCGGGATGGGTGTCATGGGAGAAGTCAGACGTGTGTGGACTGTGGAGAGAAGACTATAGGATAAAACCAGAGCCACCGAGCTGGAGCCGACTGACTGAGCCCTGCAAGGTGCACCTGAGAGGAAGTCAGTGACAGCTCCGCTAGGCCAGTCTGAGGGGGGTCACTGATGTAAGGGGGGAGTGAATACAATAATGTAAGGGGGCACTGATATAAAGGTTTCCCCCTTATATCAGTAACCCCCCCTTACCTTAGTGTATTCTTTCTGCGGACGGTGGTCCCCTCCCCACGTTCTGAGTTCCTGGGGTCCCCCTTGATGATTAACCACTTTTAACTGAAATTTGCTTTTATATAAATAAAGCCCTATGTGCTTTCATATCTGTCTTATCTATATATAATACACTCTTCAAATGTGCTTTAAAATGTATGGTTTTCCCTTTCATGAACAAGAAAATAATGACATTATGCTGCTGAACTGGTATAATAATGCTATGGGCCTGGTATGAATTTTATTCCAGGGCTGGATTTTACTCCCAGTCCGGCCCTGTCCGCATACACACTTTACCTGCTTCCCGCCCAGCCCATAGTCAAATGACGGGCGCAGGAACCTTTTGTCCCTCCGGGCGGCCATCATATGACGTGATTCCCGCAGTGTGGAGCGCGCTCGCCGCATCACTGGGGACCCGATGCGCGTGGCCGGTGGCCGCGATGTCCGCCGGGCACCTGCGATTGCTCATCACAGAGCCAGGGACGTGGATCTCTGTGTGTAAACACAGAGATCTACGTCCTGTCAGGGAGAGGAGACCGATGGTCAGTCCCCTCCCCCCACAGTAAGAATCACTCCCAGGGAACACATTTAACCCCTTGATCGCCCCCCAGTGTTAACCCCTTCCCTGCCAGTGACATTTATACAGTAATCAGTGCATATTTATAGCGAACAGTGCTATAAATATGCACTGATTACTGTATAAATGTCACTGTGTCCAACCTGTCCGCCGCAATATCGCAGTCCTGACAAAAATTGCAGATAACCGCCATTACTAGTAAAAAAAAAAAAATCTATCCCCTATTTTGTAGGCGCTATAACTTTTGCGCAAACCAATCAATATACGCTTATTGCTATTTTTTTTACCAAAAATATGTAGAAGAATATGTATTGGCCTAAGCTGAGAAAAAAAATCTATATAAAAAAAAAAGAATTGGGATATTTATTAAAGCAAAAAGTAAAAAATATGTTGTTTTTTTTCAAAATTGTCGCTCTTTTTTTGTTGATAGCGCAAAAAATAAAAACCGCAGACATGATCAAATACCACCAAAAGAAAGCTCTATTTGTGGGAAAAAAAGGACGTAAATTTTGTTTGGGAGCCACGTCGCACGACCGCGCAATTGTCATTCAAAGCGTGACAGTGCTGAAAGTTGAAAATTGGCCTGGGCAGGAAGGGGGTGAAAATGCCGGTATTGAAGTGGATATTAAACAATCAATTTATTTACTGTAGAGCTGCATGATTCTGGGAAAAATGAGAATCACGATTCTTTTGCATAAAATGAAGATCACGATTCTCTCACGATTCTCAATTTTTTTTTTTTTTTTACAGATTTACAACCTCTGAACATGAGAGATATAAAATATCTGTGCGCAGTCTCGTAAGAGACAGTGGTTGGTATTTTAAGTCCTCCTTTAATAGCCTGTCTGCAAGGTCTGGGTAGCTGACTCAGACTGTGCTGTGGTAATATTCATAATATATTATAAGGGACAGTGGTTGCCGGTAGTCCACTCCTCACATGCCCCCCTTTAATAGCCTGTCTGACTGCCTGGGCCCCAGACCTTGCAGATGACAGTCAGACAGGCTATTAAAGGGGGGCATGTGAGGAGTGGACTTAAAATACCGGCAACCACTGTCCATTATAATATATTATGAATATTACCACTGCACAGTCTGAGTCAGCTACCCATATTATGAATATTACCACAGTCAGCGACCCCAGTGTCTGGGGTAGCTGACTGTGGTAATATTCATAATATGGGTAGCTGACTCAGACTGTGGTAATATTCATAATAATAATATAAGGGACCAGGGGCGTCCGCTGAACTTTTTTCAGGGGGGGGGGGGCATCATTTTAAGGACATCCATGCATCTTTGGGGCAGTGGAGCAGCGCTGTATACACCACTCCTCCACCGCCCCTGCCCATTGAAATAAATGGGCACCGCTGCCGAAGCGCCTGCAAAGCGCTTCGGCAGCAGCGATACACAGTTGCATTTAACCCTGTCTTCGACCACTAGCTGGGGTTAAAAGCGCCCCACTAGCGGTCGAATAGCGCCACTAAAACGATGGTAAAGCGCCTTTCAGGGGTGGGCAATTGACCCCCTTTGCCCTATGGAGTGCACGCCCATGTAAGGGAAAGTGCCAGTGGTTGCCGGTACTCATGTGTGTTGGAATCATCAGATAGATCAATGCTGCTGCGGGTGCACACACAGACTCACTCTCTGTGGCGTTTCATATCCCACATTTCATTTAATTTCTCACTGCGGCGCATCACGCTCTCTGCTGACTGACGTCAGCTCCTATTGCATACCTCCCAACTTGGTGAAGTCCCACTGCGGGACATTGTTGATCTCCCCTCTCCCCTGCAATCGAAAGTTGTTGAGCGGGGGGGGGGGGGGGTGGCGCGGGACATTGAAATATTTTTTCTTCTTCAGAACGAAAGTTGTTGACCGGGGGGGGGGGGGTGGGGGGGTAGGCATCGAGTTTTTATCATTCGTCCTCAGAACGAAAATTGTTGAGGGGGGGGGGGGGCCGCGGGACATCGAATTTTTTTCGACCATAAAACGAAAGTAGCTGAGGGAGGGGCGGGGGGAAAGGACATTTTACTGCTGTGATGGATGTGCGGGAAAAACACAGCTCTCGCGGGTATGCGGGAAGAAGGGCCCTGTGCGGGAGAAACCCGCGGAATCCGTGCCTGTTGGGAGGTATGCTATTGCTGACGTCAGTTCCGATCAGCGCCATTTGCGCTCCGCGCTGGTTACGTTACGTGGAACCGGCGGGGAGATACGAAAATCGCGGGTCATCCAGCCTGAAGATCGCGCGGAGGGTGAATCGAGATCGCGATCTTATCTCGATCAATCGTGCAGCTCTAATTTACTGTACAGGATTTATAATTTCATCAACATTTTGCGCAGCACTTTACACCAATGAGGGCAGACAGGACAATTATTATACAATTCAATATAGGAGGAATCAGAGTGCCCTGCTTGTTATAGAGCTTACAATCTAAAAGGGAGGGTCAGGTGATACAAAAGGTAATAACTGGGGAATGAACTGATGGAGAAAATAGAATTGAGCGATCGTGTGACTCTTTTCCCAAACAAAATGTATGCCCCTTTTTTCGCACAAATAGAGCTTTCTTTTGGTGTATTTGATCACCACTACGGTTTTTATTTTTTGCGCTATAGGCAAAAAAAGACTAACAACTTTGAAAAAAAACATATTTTTACTTTCTGCTATAAAACATACCAATTAAAAAATGTCTTCATCAATTTAGGCCAATATGTATTCTGCTACATATTTTTGGTAAACAAAACTACAAAAAGCATAAATTGATTGGTTTGCGCATAAGTTATAGTGTCTACAAACTATGGGATATTTGTTTGTTTTTTTGCCAATTTTTTTTGCTGCAATTGTGGGCACGGTGAGGCTGCAATTATGGGCACAGTAAGGCTGCAATTATGGGCACGGTAAGGCTGCAATTGTGGGCACGGTAAGGCTGCAATTGTGGGCACGGTAAGGCGGCAATTGTGGGCACGGTAAGGCGGCAATTGTGGGCAAGGTAAGGCGGCAATTGTGGGCAAGGTAAGGCTGCAATTATGGGCACGGTGAGGCTGCAATGATGAGCATGTTAAGGCTGAAATTGTGGGCAGGGTAAGGCTGCAATGATGGGCAAAGTAAGGCTGCAATTATGGGCATGGTGAGGCTGCAATGATGGGCACGGCGATGCTGCAATGATGGGCATGGTGAGGCTGCAATGATGGGCACTGTGAAGCTGCATTGATGGGTACCGTGAGACTGCATTAATGGGTACCGTGAGGCTGCAATGATGGGTACAGTGAGGCTGCAATGATGGGTACAGTGAGGCTGCAATGATGGGTACAGTGAGGCTGCAATGATGGGTACAGTGAGGCTGCAATGATGGGCACAGTGAGGCTGCATTGATGAGCAGTGAGGCTGCCACAATGAGCACAGTGAGGCTGCAATGATGGGCACAGTGAGGCTGCATGGATGGGCACAGTGAGGCTGCATGGATGGGCACAGTGAGGCTGCATGGATGGGCACAGTGAGACTGCATGGACTGGCAGAGAGGCTGCATTGATGGGCACAGAGAGGCTGCATTTGATGGGCACTCTGACATCTTGACATTTTCTGTACCATGCCCACAGCCTCTGACATCTCCTGTACCATGCCCGCAGCCTCTGACATCTTGACATCTCCTGTACCATGCCCCCAGCCTCTGACATCTTGACATCTCCTGTACCATGCCCGCAGCCTCTGACATCTCCTGTACCATGCCCGCAGCCTCTGACATCTTGACATCATCTGTACCATACCCACAGCCTCTGACATCTCCTGTACCATGCCCACAGCCTCTGACATCTCCTGTATCATGTCTGCAACCTCTGACCATCTCCTGTACTATGCCCACAGCCTCTAACCATTTCTTGTATCACGTCCGCAACCTCTGACCATCTTGTCTTATATCATGTCTGCAGTCTCTGAGGGAGTCTGGAAAGGAGTCAAGAATGGGAGCGCCGCCAGGACGGGGGTCATGGGAGAAGTCAGACTTGTGTAAACTGTGGAGAGGAGACTATAGGAAAACCAGAGCCACCAAGCTGGAGCCCACTTATTGAGCCCTGCAAGGTGCACCTGAGAAGAGGTCAGTGACAGCACCACCAGGCCAGTCTGAGGGGGGTCACTGATGTAAGGGGGGAGTGAATACAATAATGTAAGGGGGCACTGATATAAAGGTTTCCCCTTTATATCAGTAACCCACTCCCTTAACTTAGTGTATTCTTTCTGCGGAAAGTTGTCTTTGGTCATCAGTCCCCCCACATTCCCAGGTGTCCCCCTTGATAGTTGCTCCACTTTTAACTGGAATTTGCTGTATTGGCCCTGTGCTTCCCCCACTTCCAGTGGCTCCAGGGTGGTCTAAATCATATTCTCTGGGCCCCATCAGTTAATTCACAGGGGCCCAGGAAGCTGTATCATGGAGGAATGTTATTTCCTAATTTGGTGTACAGGTGGATTAACACCAGCCCGTTTGAATTTGTCAATAATGACAATAAAGTTCCGGCCCTGGCGGACTGATATCAGTCACAGCAGCTTCTTCATTGCTTGTCTCCTTCAGCAAGTAAGTGCTGAGGAGAGGACATGGTCTGGCTGAGGGGAGGATGGGGTCATGCTGAGGGGTATTTAGTGGCAGCGATCATCATCATCATCAGTGCAGTGAGGGAAGTGGTAACTATCAAGGCTGCAAAGGGTTTAAATGACTAAGGTATTGCTTTTTATCGCGGCTGCCATGACCCGATACCTTACCCCCACCCAACTAAGTCCCTCTTTTTCCCCAAACAAACCACTGGGCACAGATTTTTGGGTTGAAAAGGCAATAGCAGTCATTTATTAAACAACCAATCTAAAAACTACAAACTGACCTATTTTCTGATCTAGGGTCTTTGAATGCACATTTATTTTACCAACTGGCTGTATCCACCCCAATTCCACTTCAAGGCCCTCAGCTGCAACTGCACAGACTCAAGGACAATTTAACTCTGTAGCGGGGGTTTAAATTTAGGGGGATACACCTGGGTGGTAGTATGACCCACGTGTGTATAAATCATGAAGGGATTGGACCATTGTTAATTCGTGGAGGACTGGGTGGTGTATTATTCTCCTTGGCCTGTGGGTGGCGGGGTTTCCACAGGCCTAAGGTAGATTCACTGCCGTAGTGCTGGCCTTTTTGCGGGGGCGGGGAGCCTGCCGTGACGTCGCGGGAGGAGATAAAGGGGAGAGACGCCCTCGCCACGAGGTCTTTTTCCTGCATCACGCGCCCAGGCACCTTCGGCCTGGGTGTGGGCGGTTCGGAGTTCCGGTCCAGGTGCCCTAGGCCTGGCCGGAGCGGAGTTGGCGTCCATCCCAGGCACCTTCAGCCTGGGGTGAGGTACTAAACTGGAGGCCTGGGGCCCAGTGACTTCGACTGGGTCCCGCGAGGGTGGAGGAGTCCGAGGGTCCCTGAGGTCGATGGGGCTCAAGTCTGAGGTGAGGAGGCCGGGGAGGTCACCCGTCCAGAGAGTCCGGAGCAGCATCAACCCGGTGACGGATGGGCCTCCGGTAACTCCCTTGGAGGGACATCTCCCCCTGACAGGGGCCACAACGCAGCGAAGGTACTCCTATCTACATTCTCTTGAGTCGCTGGAAGAGACTCACAAGTTCTAAGTTCACTCTCTAGCCAAGGCTATAGTAACCGCTGGTGAAACCACAGTGGTTTAGCGTACAATCAGGATAGTGCCTCGACCTGCTCACCCCACCGTATTGAACTGTTATTGGGTCTCAACCAGTTGGCTGGTAAAGAACTGTTTGATTGTGAGTGTGACAATAAAACAAGAGCTGGACCCTAGTCGGTGTGTGGTACTCTGGTTAATGGGAGCAAAGGGGAGTGTCAGCACAGCAAGACTTGATCCTTAACTGAAACACACAGGCCCGAGGAAAATATCTGGTACTGGCCTTCACCTCACCCACTGCCATGGGGAGGACATGGGCCGTAGCGTATCTCACCCTCACATACGAAATACCCCTAGACAAAGAAGGTGAGGTGAGGGCGCTACAACTCCATTTATCCTTGATACAGCCACACAACCATTGGTACCTTACTGCCTTATCTTAAATATGGATTGTACACCCATACCTGTGATGGGACCAACCATTATTGACCAAAATTTACCACCATCTTCCGCCTTCAAAGACCCTTAAGATCCCTGCTGCTACAACAATATCAATAATGCAATAAATTCCGTCAGAACTCCCAATATAGTTTTTATTATCCTCCGCTATTGAACCCAGAATTCCTCAGCAACAAAACCCAGCTCGAAACAAGACCCCCATAAACAAAAGAAGAAAAATTAAGCCAAAGCTAGTCAAAATTTTAAGGAGGGAGGGAGGAGTTCTAATGTCCCTATTCCTTCTCCAACTGACCATGAGGCAAGTGACCACCCCTACTAAGACCACCGTGACTGCACCCCGCCACACCTCTCTTCTATCCAATCAGGTAAGACCCCATTGTAACTTTGAAACCCATCAACTTTTTAACCCTATTTGTATCCCAGCCTAACTGCAACCTAGTCATGTAGGCCTTCCACTTAAGCTGCACCTCCAGCTCCAGGCCTATCACTGTAAGTCAAGACTCACAAATCCTCTTCACCTTGGCCATGCCTTGGGTGTTGTCCATGATTGAATAATACAACAGCCATATGTGATTATTTTCATTTATGATGATCACATTTAGCTGCTGTAAAATTATTCATTATCATCAGGATAATCACACAGTACAGGTGCTGTGAGCCACAGCACCCGCACTGTGTGATTATGATAATGATGATGATTATAGAAAGACAGTGAATGCATCCTTGGGCCTCATTTAGGGCCTATTCACATGGGGCACAGACATGCATGTCCCATGCAGGGACATTTACCAGCACGGTGTTGCGTGCATCCTCATGCCAGTGTCTCATTTATTTCTATTGGGAAATAAATGGAATGCCAGCCTGTGGATGCACGAATACACCATGCTGGTAGAAGTCCCTGCACAGGAGATGTATGTCTGCGCCCCATGTGAATGTGCCCTTACACTTGTGTTTGGGGGGTGGTAAAAACATCATGTGTGTGCTTTTTCTGCCCCAACCACTCCCCCTTTTACTGCAAAGTAGCAGAGGGGAGATAATATATGCTGTGGCCCTGATGTTTTTGTGCAGGTAAAATGACCCCCACTGTTACGTTCAGCCCAGTACCACCTGCCCCTGTTTCCCAAGGCTCTCCCATTCCATCAGGTCGGTTTTGGCAGTCCACAAAGAAGAAGGATGAACATCTGTTTCTCCCTCCCCTCTGTGACAACTGAAACCGGAAACTATGAGGGATTCATCACTTCCAGTTTTGGCTCTGAATTTACCTGGCTGGTACCAGCCAGGAAAGCAGCCAATCAAACATATCAGTTGCCTTGGAGGGCAGAGGAGGGGTCATGGGTCCAAAAAAAAACAAACATATCTCTCCATAAAGTGTAGCTGTCACTGCCCAAGGTATCACAAGCTGCATTTTTTTGAGGTGGGGGCAGTTCAACATAAATCCTGTACAAAGCTCTTCTAACATACCATAGTGTTTAAATTTTATACAAAAGGAAAGTCCAGAAAGCAATTTCTTTAAGAGCTATAATCCATTAATGCCTAGTACACACGACCGGGATTCCCGACTGGAAAAGGTCAGTCGGAAATCCCGATGGAAACCTGCTCTCTACTTTTCCCCCCTACAGACGCTCGGTTTTCCCGTCGGGAAAACTCAGATGAGAGCTTTTCCTCGGGAATCCCGACCGTGTTTTATGCTCCATCTGAGTTTTCCCCCACAGGAAAACTGCCAAAAATGGCCGGTTTCTGTTACACACGGCCGGGTTTTCTGATGAATAAAAGTCAGTCGGGAATCCCGGCGGGAAAAAAGAGAGCTGGTTCTCTTTTTTTTTGTCTGGCGGGTTTGCCAGTTTTCCGGTAGGAAAAGCTGCGAGGGAGCATACACACGGCCGGGATTCCCAGCCAAAAGCTCTCCTCGCAGTTTTCCCGTCGGAAAACCCGGTTGTGTGTACGGGGCATTAGGCAATAATCCACACGATGTAGTGCAAGTCCCAGGAGGGTTAAGACATACCTATGACTAAGCACTGTTGATAGTGTGAAACGCGTCAGCTTTTTATTCTATACTCTGCTGTGGTGTGTACTTTTGTTATTTTGCGAAATAAAGGCATTTTTATTGGAGTGCGGCTGTCCAGACTTTCCCTCTTCTAATTGCTATATGCTTAGCCTGCACCTGATGCTTCCACCTTGAGGAGAGTGCCATTTCCACACATCCACCTGGAGCAGTGATCCCTTCCCTAAGGGTTAAGGCAGTGCTGGAAAATAATGGTGGCCACACAAAATATTGACACTTTGGGCCCAATTTGGACATTTTCACTTAGGGGTGTACTCACTTTTGTTGCCAGCGGTTTGAGACATTAATAGCTGTGTGTTGAGTTATTTTGAGGGGACAGCAAATTTACACTGTTATACAAGCTGTACACTCACTACTTTACATTGTAGCAAAGTGTCATTTCTTCAGTGTTGTCACATGAAAAGATATAATAAAATATTTACAAAAATGTGAGAGGTGTACTCACTTTGGTGAGATACTGTATATTTTAGGTTACTCTTTAATTTACCTAAAAATAAATGCTTTATCATTTTCACACACAGTACGGTAACAGGCACAATATTTTCCCAAAAGAAAAAAAAATTTTTTTTTTACAATAAGCACATGAATGAGGGATTGCTGTTACATGTGCCATGCATAGCCCGTTTGATAAAAGCAGTGGTTGCCACCTAGCAACTGCTAGTGGGTGGCTGTAAAGCGCTTGAACAAAACAATGCAGCAATAAAACATTCCAGTGAAGCAGTGGTACACCCACACATTCTACAGTGTGCATTAACTCGCCAGATGAGGACCAGCTAATGAGACTGGAGGAAATTAGAGATGACTGCAGTGACAGAAAATTTATTATGATTGACCATATGTAGTTTATAAATCAAACCATATATGCACTAAATTGTGTTCAAAGGATGTCATTAGTCTGGGAGGCCAAACAATTCGTAATGTTACAAGAATGAAGGCAATTGTGTATTTTTCAAATAAAAATGCCTTTTCTCAAGATCAGAAAGGAGAAAATGCTTTGTCTAATTAAAATATAGTTAGTATTTTTTATGAGATTGGAAATTGAATTTAAATGGTCTAATATTCAGTAAACTAAGCTCAACAGTAACAGCCTCTGCCATAATGTGCAGTAAGATTAAATTACACAATTTAAACTAAGCATGCTTGCTTTTACAGCACAACTGTGAATGTGTACAATGAATGTTGTATGGTACACAGCATAGGATAAAAAGCTGATTAGCTGAAAATGAAATTTAGAGGTATAATGCCAAGAGAAACATTCAAGCGATTCTGGGAGAAAACATAACTTTTTGTTAGTATTTTTTACATGTAACCAGGAGCTGGCTATAATGCCTGCCATTCAGGGACAGTGTACAGCGTTATTAATGTGAGGTTGTCTCCCTCTAGTGTTGGCTTGGACTCCCTGAGTCATTTATTTTAGATAAAAATTAGAGCAGAGCAAAGCATTGTGGGATATTTAGTTCCAAATGCTGAAGCTTTAATTCCAGCAGGACTGGCTTGAACTACCACTACCAGAATGCTGAAAAGAGGAGAACAGACAGCTGGGAGAGGATATAAAATGGTTGGCAGAGGCCTACATCGCTCTCTTGGGACGCTGGCTTGGATCTTCTAGCAGGGGCTCTGTGTCAGTGAGAGCTGCTGCTGAATCGTGACCTGTACAGAGGGTAGTTTCCCCGCTGCATCCAGAGGGACACCTGCAGACAAAATTGCTTCCCGTTCCCAGCGGACCGGAGGCTGATACAGGTCTTCCAGCGACGCCTGAACTTCAGATCTGGGTAGGCCATGGCAGAGTGTGACAGAGGTCAGACGCCATTCCCAGAGCTAGGATTTAGAGGGAGTTCCTGAAAGAGTCTTCATCATCACCTGCATCGCTGCCAGCAGCTTCTGTAACCAGTGTGGTGAGTGGGCATTTGCCCACTTAGATTCTGTTAAGACACTGCATATAGACATTCCTTTTCCAACCCAGCTTTCTGGTACTTGTGGTGCCACTGGAAGTTAGTTCACATACTCTAATGAACACTGTATGCAGCAGACATCTATATCCTGTTCACATCTTTACCGCCAGTAATGTTATTGGATACAATAATATTCCAGCCATATAAGAAGAGTGTGAAGTAAAATAAAGATACATACACCACAGTTCAGCTAAATTTGCTATACCCTATCATTAAGGATTACCCTATTCTTAAATTGGTTGTAAACCCTTACAGACCACTTAGACCTACAGGTAAGCCTGGATTAAGGATTACCTGTAGGTGCAAGAAATATCTCTTTAACTTACACGGTTAAGGAGATATTTTCTAAAAAAATGGGCACCGATGTCTACGGCGCATGCGGGCCGTAGACAACGGCGCAGGCGCATTGAGCGTGCTGCTAGTGAAGGACTATCATGCCATCACTGCCGGCTCCCGCGCGCATGCGCAGGGACTGCCCTGTCAGATCTCCGCTCTCCCCTATGGGGGGATCGGATGAACATGGACCGTCTGTCTGTGTTCATCCGATCCGCTCTGCAGACGGATAGAAAAATAGGATTTTCCTCCGTCTGCAGAATCGGAGGATTGCGGACCTGGATGAGATCGGGTGTCAGCGGATGTTCATCCGCTGACATCCACGATCTCATAGGGACCAATGTATGTCTCTTTTTCATCCGTAAACGGACGGATGAAAAGCGGACATACGGTCTGCTGGTGTGAAATGGGCCTAATTTTGTCTACTTTGCGTTTCTCTTTACTACCAAAAGGTTACCAATTGCAAATAGTGTTTATAAACAGTGCTATATTGTTCAAATAAAAATACCTTTGTGATTTACAGTGTTATGTGTTATACTTTTATGTGTCCCTTTTATGACAGTAAACAAACTTGAAATTTCTCACTGGTATTGTGTAAGTTTCTTATTATAGATGGCAGATGGTAAAAATGACTGAACCCAGGGTGTCAGAGGTGATGGAGGATTGGCAGAGTCGGAGCAACCAGTGGGGTATAGATTCTTTCAGCGGCCCTCATGAGGGTAGCGCTACATACACAACATATATTGCATTTTATACTGTGTTTAACTGATATACTCTTACAGATACACTTAAAATAAACAGGCTGCCTTTAATCTGACCACATAACAGCACACTGCTGCCCGGGGCTGCTGTTAGAAATCATGTGGCTTCATACAGCCTTCCCTACACCCCACCCACCCCCCTGGGATGCAGCAAAACTGCGGCACTGACTTTATCCACCTACGCCCGAAAAATTTAAATAAAAGTCCCACTTTCTAGGCCCCTCTGTTGACTTGATAGGGCCCAGGGAAATGTAATTTAAGCCCTGGTAATAAAGTAGGAGCAGGGATGTGGTCTAGTAAAATCCATTTATTAATTTAACAATAAAGTTGCCCAGGGCCTCCCTGTTTAGCTGATGAGGTCTGGGCCCAGTACAACAGGACCAGCTGTACTAACTTATCAGCAGCCCTGCTGCTTCCCTCTATGTTCCTAAACTCTATTCATGGACAGGAATGTTCTATTCACAGCCCGGGCCTTCTCTTTTTAGTAAATAGTGGTATAATGTATAACTGCACTGCAGTGCACTATATCTAGTTCATTGCAGTATACATACACTAGATTGTAAAAGCAAACGTAAAAATAACAGTCAGCGCTCATCCCCCCACACACACACAATATTTTAGCTACAAAGGTGTATTATATTTTACCTTATAGTTTAATGCATTTTTGTATTATATTATACAGTATATTCTGTATCAATGGTCTCACACAAAATGGCGGACCGCTCACTTCTGGTCTATGTGGCGTGATGTCATCAGACTCCTCCCTATGTGTTACATCACAGGGTCATGTGATTTCCTCAGGGGATAGCTCTGAGGAAGTCACGTGACTCTGTGATGTAACACGCAGGAAGGAGTCTGATGACATCACGCCACATAGACCAGAAGTGAGCGGTCCGCCATTTTGTGTGAGACCATTGATACACAAGCCACATAGACCAGAAGTAAGCGGGCGCCATTTTGTGTGAGACAATATATGTATACTGCAGTGCACCAGATATAGTGCACTTTTAAGTTGATTTTTTAATAGGGATGAGCCGAACAACCCCCGTTCCGTTTGCAGCAGAACATGCAAAAAATTTGTGCGAACATGCGAACACCGTTAAAGTCTATGGGACACAAACGTGAAAAATTTAAAGTGTTAATTTTAAAGGCTTATTTGCAAGTTATTGTTATAAAACGTGTTTGGGGACCCGGGTCCTGCCCCAGGGGACATGTATCAATGCAAAAAAAAAAGTTTTAAAAGCGGACGTTTTTTCAGGAGCAGTGATTTTATTAATGCTTAAAGTGAAACAATAAAAATGAAATATTCCTTTAAATATCATGCCTGTGGGGTCTCCTTAGTCTGCCTGTAAAGTAGCGCATCCTTCCCATGCTTATAACAGTACCACAGCAAAATGACATTTCTAAAGGAAAAAAATTAATTTAAAACTGCTCGCGGCTGTAATGTATTGTCGGATCCCGGCAATATAGATATAAATCATTGAAAAAAATTGTCCATTACCAGGCCATTTGGGTCTGGTATGAATATTAAGGGGAACCCTGCGCCAAAAATACCAAAAACATAAAAATAAATGGCATGGGGATCCCCCAGGCACTATATACTCTGAACAGCAGTATATATACTATACGGCCTGCCCTCTATATTCTGCAGAAAAATTGGGCCTTAGGTATTGGTGGTGCCAGAACACTGTAACCCCTCACATTTACTCTTGTTGGGTGCAGGAACAGGCCCTGCTGTTAAATATTATATTAAAAATTAAGTTACATGGCTCTGTTAAACAGGGTTTGAAAAATTGGGCCTTTGGTTTTGGTGGCGCCAGAACACTGTAACCCCTTACAGTTACTCTTGTTGGGCAAAGGAACGGAACCTGCTGTTAAATATTATATCAATAATTGTAATTACATGCCCATGTTAAACAGGGGCAGAAAAATTGGGCCTTGGGTGGTGGAGGTGGTGCCACAAAACTGTAACCCCTCACAGATACTCTTGTTGGGTGCAGGAACAGGCCCTGCTGTGAAATATTATATCAAAAATTCTAATTGCATGCCCCTGTTAAACAGGTGCAAAAAAATTGGGCTTGGGTGGTGGTGGTGCCCTAAACCAAAAATATAGTTGGAAGCTAGCATCGTCAAGATTGAGGAGGAATAGGATAGTCAGCATAGGGAGTCTTCAATGGATCCCAGATCCATTGCAAATTCAATCAGTTACATCAGCATCAGGTGCTTAAAGCGGAGCTCCACCCTAAAGTGGAACTTCCGCTCATCGGAACCCTCCCCCCCTCCGGTGTCACAATTGACACCTTTCAGGGGGGAGGGGGGTGCAGATACCTGTCTAAGACAGGTATTTGCACCCACTTCTGGGAGTCCTCTCTGAGGGAAATACCCGTAGTGTTCTGGGAGACACTCGGCTCCCAGAACACAGGAGGACCAGTCAGAACGGCCCAGCGCTACTCGCGCATGCGCCGTAGGGAACTGGGCAGTGAAGCCGCAAGGCTTCACTTCCTGGTTCCCTCACCGAGGATGGCGGTGGGGGCAGCAGAGTAACGAGCGATTGCTCGTCCTCTGCTGCAGACTTCGCTGGACTCCAGGACAGGTAAGTGTCCTAATATTAAAAGTCAGCAGCTGCAGTGATTATAGCTGCTGGCTTTCAATAAAAAAAAAATCGGCGGAGCTCCGCTTTAATAGCTGCTGATCCAAGACTGATTAATTTTTATGAATGTGAGCCTATCAACGGAGTCTGTGGACAGGCGCAGTCTTTAATCAGTTACAAACCCTCCAGCAGCACTGAATGTGCGTTCAAAAAGCACGCTGGATGCAGGACAGGCCAGTAGCTCAATTTCATATTGAGCAAGTTCTGGTCAGTGGTCCATCCTCTAACCCAGTGGATACTCTTTTGGAAAGGTCTCCCAGTCTGCTCTTGCCCCTAGATATTCCTGCACCATATAATGCAGATGCTGGTGATGGTTGCTTGAACCGATCACACCTTGGCTCTGAGGACTGAAAAATTGTTTAAAGAAATCGGTCAGCCGGCCACCTTCTCCACCGCTTTTCCTCTGACTGAACGAAGCCTCAGCAACACGTCCAGCGCCAGGAAATTATAACCTCCCAGGGTCTGGAAATGCATTACACAAACCTTTCTTCAAGGCCTCCTGAAGATGTTTCATCCTCTGCTCTCTCTGCGAAGGCAGGATGAGTTCTGCAACTTTACCCTTGTAACATGGATCAAGAAGGGTTGCCAGACAGTAATGATCCCTCTCCTTGATACCATGAATCCTAGGGTCTTTTGGCAGGCTTTGCAGAATAAGGGGGGCCATGCAATGTAAGTTTGCGAAGGCATTCGATTCTGAGTCCTCAGGGTCACTAAGGATCACATTATCCATAACTACCTCCTCCCAGTCACGTACAACTCTTTGGATTTCTAGGGACTGAAAACCATCCCTTGAAGACTGCTGCTGAGTGTTATCCTCTACATCCATGCTGACACAATCCTCCCGGCCTGCAGGTATGCTATCTGGATAAAGGGGGCCTTGAGAGGAAAGGAAGTCCTCCTCTTCCTCCCGCTGTTCTGCCTCAAGTGCCCTGTCCATGATTCCATGAAGCGTGTGCTCCAGCAGAAGAATGCATGCATTGTTGCTGCTCACCATCCTTGTAGCCTCCTCAAATGGTGACAGGACAGTGCATGCCTCCCTGATCAGCAGCCACTGGCGTGACGAAAAGAAGCCAAGCTCCCCTGACCCTTTTCTGGTGCCATCATCACATAGGTACTCATTTATGGCCCTCTGCTGTGTGTGCAGCCGCAGCAGTATTGCCAATATTGAGTTCCACCTGGTGGGCATGTCAAAAATGAGGCTGTTGGTGAGCAGGTTGCATTCCCTTTGAATGTCAGCCAGCCGAGCACTGGCATTGTATGACCGGCGGAAATGACCCCAGACTTTTCTGGCCTGCCTCAGGAGATCTTAAAAGCCTGGGTACCTGGTCAAAAACCGCTAAACCACCAAATTTAGGATGTGTGCCAAACATGGAACATGGGCCAAACGTCCCTGTTGGAGGGCGTAGAGAAGTTTGGTGCCATTGTCGCATACAACCATTCCTGGCTGAAGCTGGTGTGGCATCAACCACCTCTGAGCCTGCCCCTGCTATAGCGATCAACACAAAACCAAGAGTAAGCCCAGAGAGTGGCAGCATTTATGTACCAAAAAGAGAAATAAACAGGTATACTATATGAAATACCTATTGGCTCATATATTCCATATATTAACCACTTAACGACCGCCCACTGTAATTATACGTCGGCAGAATTGCACGGACAGGCACAATCACGTACCTGTACGTGCCTGCCTTCGTATGGGTAAGGGGTCCAATCGGACCCCCCCCCCCCCCGGTACAGTGAGTGGCCGGGATCGCTTTGGGAGCGATCCGTGATGAGGGGGCCGCCATTCGATTCTGGCCACCCCCTCGCGATCGCTCCCGGCGAATCAAATGCTTCCTCTGCCTGTGTAATGTTTACACAGGCAGGAGGAAGTGATGTCATCCCTCATGCGGCGCTCACATATACCGAGCGCCGCATGAGAGAAGACACACAGGTTAGTGCACAAACACTACACTAACACCAGCACACATAGGTACATAAATCGCCCCCCCAGGCCCCCCCAGACACCCCCAGATCACCCCCCAGCCCCCAGTCACAGTGTCACTGATTGCAGTGACCATTTATTTACTGATCACTGCAATCGGTGACATTTGTGACTGTAAAAGTGTCAGGGCAGTTAGTTTAGGTCCAGTGTAGCCCCCTAACCCCCCCCAATAAAGGTTTAACCCCTTGATCGCCCCCCAGGTAACCCTTTCACCCCCTAGCACCGCCGTCACTAAGCGATCGTTTTTCTGATCGCTGTCTTAGTGTCGGTGATGCCGATAGGTAGCCAGTTATTTTTTTTAAGTTGGCCGCAGGTTTTTATAGCGTCGGGTACCCCCATATATTACCTAATAAAGGTTTAACCCCTTGATCGTCCCCCCAGGTAACCCTTTCACCCCATTTTGCCAGTGTCACTAAGCAATCGTTTTTCTGATCGCTGTCTAAAGCCCCGTACACACGATCGGATAACCTATGGATTTTCGTCCGATGGATTTGTCCATCTGAAATCCATTGAAACTGTTTTTCATCAGTCTTGGCCACACACCATCAGTCAAAAAACCGACCGTTCCAAACGCGGTGACGTAAAACACTCCGATGAGCCGAGAAAAATGAAGTTTAATGCTTCTGAGCATGCGTCGACTTGATTCTGAGCATGCGTGGGTTTTTTAACCAATGGACTTGCCCATAGACGATCGGAAATTCCCATCGGTTTTTTATCCATCGGAAAATTTTAAAACAAATTCTATTTTTTACAACCGATGGAAAAAAGACCGATGGGTACCATACACGATCGGTTGGTCTGATGAAAACCATCCATCGGACGGTTTTCATCAGTCAAACCGATCATGTGTACGGGGCTTTAGTGTCGGTGATGCCGATCGGTAGCCAGTTATTTTTTTTAGGTTCGCCGCAGGTTTTTATAGCGTCGGGTACCCCCATATATTACCTAATAAAGGTTTAACCCCCTGATTGCCCCTAGTTAACCCTTTCACCAGTGATCACCATATAAGTGTTACGGGTGACGCTGTTTAGTTAGTTTGCTTTTTATAGTGGACCCGCCGTATATAACCCAATAAAGGTTTAACCCCCTGATCGCCTGGCGGGTGATATCAATTAGGTTTTAGCGTCAGAGAGGGTCTGCGTCGCCCCAGGCAGCGTCAGGTTAGTGCCAGTAACGCTAACACCCACGCGTGAAGCATACACCTCCCTTAGTGGTATAGTATCTGAACAGATCAATATCTGATCTGATCAGATCTATACTAGCGTCCCCAGCAGTTTAGGGTTCCCAAAAACGCAGTGTTAGCGGCATCAGCCCAGATACCTGCTAGCCCCTCCGTCCATCCCAGGCCACCCAAGTGCAGTATCGATCGATCACTGTCACTTACAAAACACAACACACATAACTGCAGCGTTCGCAGAGACAGGCCTGATCCCTGCGACTCCAGTGCTGTAGGAGGTGATTTCACCACCACAGTTAAAAAAAAAAAGCATATATGCCGAAGCATTGTGGCAGCAGGGGCGGAGGAGCGATTTTGCTCCTAATGCCGCGTACATACGTTCGAAATTCCGACGGAGGCTTGCCCGTGGAAAAGTCCGACCATGTGTGTGCGGCATAACTTTTGCGGAATGATGCCCCCATGCTTCGGCATATATAAATGGTGCATGTATGCCCATCATTAGAAAAGGGTGAATGAAGGGAGGTATTCTAATGGTGGGCATACCCACCGATCAATCTCTTTTTTCGTTCAGCCAACAGGCTGCATTAAAAAAAGATTACAATAGATGTCCAACAAGGACCAGCAACGTACTGGTATGTTGCTGGACTTTGAATGGTTATACCAGATTGATGCCTGCGGGTTTAGGTATCATCTTGGTATCATTCTTTTCAGCCAGCGGCCGGCTTTCATGTAAAAGCAATCCTAGTGGCTAATTAGCCTCTGGACTGCTTTTACAAGCAGTGGGAGGGAATGTCCCCCCCCCCCGGATATAAAAAGCGCCATTGGGAAATTGGAAAAGCATTTTATCACACCAATCTTGGTTGCGGAAAAAAGACAATTTTTTTTTATTTTATTTTATTTTTTGCACAAAGTTGTCACTAAATGATATATTGCTCAAACATGCCATGGGCATATGTGGAATTACACCCCAAAATACATTCTGTTGCTTCTCCTGAGTACGGGGATACCACATGTGAGACTTTTTGGGAGCCTAGCTGCGTACGGGACCCCAAAAACCAAGCACTCCTCACTGCCTATCACAGTTTCGGAGGCCATGGAATGCCCAGATGGCACAAACCCCCCCCAAATGACCCCATTTTGGAAAGTAGACACCCCAAGCTATTTGCTGAGAGGTATGGTGAGTATTTTGCAGATCTCGCTTTTTGTCACAAAGTTTTGAAAATTTAAAAAAATAAAAATAAATTTTCTTTCTTCATTTTCAAAAACAAATGAGACCTGTAAAATACTCACCGTGCCTCTCAGCAAATAGCTTGGGGTGTCTACTTTCCAAAATGGGGTCATTTGGGGGGGTTTTGTGCTATTTTGGCATTTTATGGCCTTCGAAACTGTGATAGGTAGTGAGGAGTGAAATCAAAAATTTGCGCCATTAGAAATCCTGAAGGCGGTGCTTGGTTTTCGGGGGTTGACTGTAGACACAGTGGCTGCTTGCCCTCTTTTAGTCACCTGTGAGCGTCTGCCTCTCCTTGGTGGCCTTCCGGACATGATGTATTTTTTGTTTTGCAACACCACACTACACTGTATTATATACTGTGTACACCGCTTGAAGTGTTTTAGAAACAGTACACCACCGAATGCACTGTAGATATAGGCTACACTGGATGCAGAGTATATATATATATATATATATATATATATATATATATATATATATGTAGCGGGTATGTACTTTCCCGGGTGTAAATTTGAACTTGGCAGAGACATCAGTGATGTGTAATTCCCTGCAGCCCAGCAGGTGGCGCTGTCGCCCTGAGCTGTGGTTGAATCATTGCTGTGTGCCGGGCTTCCTTTTTGTCCTCCATTGGCAGCGGTATGGTGGGGCGGGTAACCCGCCGTGCTTGCTGGGAGAGGGTATAAAGGGCCGGCCATCTTTGTCACGGGGTCGAGTCCCAGGCACCTTCAGCCTGTGGACGGTGGTTCGTGTCGGTTCTCTAGGCGGGCCTAGGCCAGGAGGCCATCCCAGGCACCTTTAGCCTGGGGTGAGGTACTCGGATGGAGGTCTGGAGCTCAGTGCCCAACACTGAGTTCCGCGAGGGAAGGAGATCCTAGGGAACCCCGGGAGTGGGTACCCGAATCCGGAAGGCCTAATGGACCGGGTGGGGCTGCTCACTCGTAGACCTGGTGCAGCATATTGCCAGTGACGGGTGAGTCTCTCATCGGAGACCGCCTGGAGGGAAATCCCTCCTTGCTCGGGGACCGCAACTCACTTTCAGGGAGGAAAGTGGAGAACACACTGTGTCTGGGCCTACTCGCATCCACACCTCCTTTTCTGTTCTGTTTCTACCAAGGGAGTTCAACTGATTGTGTTAATTCGAGAAGAATAAAAGGAGTGTTGAACTTTAATGGTGTGGGGCTCATTTCCTGACAGACATTGTTCAAGGTAACTCTTGGTGGAGGCTCCAGGTGCACAACACTGACCGGAAGGTAAAAGAACTTTGCTTACACCACTCTGACACCTGTGGTGAAGGCCAGGCGTGGTGTCCCTGCTCCTTTCCCCTCTGAAAGGTACCCCTAGACAAGAGACAGACGAGCTGAAGACGAAGAGGGGAGTGAGGAGGGTATATATATATATATATATATATATATATATATACACACACACACACACACACACACACACTAAACTGACTGTATATATATCTCAAATACACTGGCACTAACTGATTAACCTTCCTGCTTAATCTAACTCAAGCTATCTCTCTGTCCACGCCAACAAACCTAGACACGGCCGCTATTTAAGCAGAGCACACTGTGATTGGCCAAAGCATGCAGGTCAATGCATGCTTTGGCCAATCATCATACAGCAATGCACTGCGATCTCGCAGTGCATTATGGAGCATTCCGCGGCACTTGATTTTCCCGCAAACGCCCCATATGTTCGGTTTGCTGTAGAACAAATGAACACCCGATGTTCGAGTCGAACGACCTGCTAGCTCATCCCTAGTTTTTAATATTGGTAACTTTTTAAAATAAAAATACTAATGTATATACAGAAAGCACTATGTATAATCTTATTTTTTGAGTTTTATGAGCATTTTACCCGAAGAATGGCCAAGGATGGCGATGAATCGAGATAATGGGGGTTATTTACAAAAGGAAAATCCACTTTGCACTACAAGTGCACTGCAAGTGCACTTGAAAGTGCACTTGTAAGTGTAGTCCCTGTAGATCGATGTAGATCTGAGGGGAAGCTCTGACATTAGGGGAAGCTCTGTTGATTTTATCATCCAATCATGTGCAAGCAAAAATCCTGTTTTTTATTTTCCTTGCATGCCCCCCTCAGATCTACAGCGACTGCACTTCCAAGTGCACTTGCAGTGCAGTTGTAGTGCAGTTGTAGTGCAAAGTGGATTTGCCTTTCATAAATAACCCCCAATATATGAACTTTATTTACATCAATTGGGACTTTCCCATATTGTAATTTTTTTATAGGGAGCACAAGTATATGTATATGATAATGTTTTTCTTTTTACATTATCACTGAATAATAATATTATTGCGATTGTTTGCCACGTTTGTGATATATAAATTAGTGTGCAGCATTATTTATATATTATTTTCATGCTTAGCCACATGTGGGAACACATAGGAAGTCAGCAGCAGTAAATAATTTGGTGCACATTTTTTTGAGGGTTGCAAGAGTGGTTGCGCTGAGGTTGTTTTGGGTTTATTGTTAAAGTGATATAGGGTTGCTCTCTCTATATGTACTATAACATAACTCTGGCCAAAATGAGGATTTCTTGCCTGATACTAATACTAATAATCCACAGTACTAATATGTGCATATGAGGCAATGGGGGTTATTTATGAAAGGTAAATCCACTTTGCACTACAAGTGCAAACTACAAGTGCAAAGTGCACTTGAAATTGCACTGAAAGTGCACTTGGGTGTTCAGTCACTGTAGATCTGAGGGGGACATGCAAGGAAAATAAAAAACAGCATTTTAGCTTGCACATGATTGGATGATAAAATCAGCAGAGCTTCCCCTCATTTCAGATCTACCGCTCAGATTTACAGCGACTGCACTTCCACGTGCACTTTCAGTGCAATTTCAAGTGAAATTTGCACTTGTAGTTTGCACTTTTGGTGCAAAGTGGATTTGGCTTTTGTAGATAACCCCCGATATGTCTAATGTCAACAGGCATATAGGTTAAAACCCAGCTCAGTGTACTGGGCAGGCCCTGACTAAAGTACCTTGTGTTTACTTTATATTTGGCACCTGTTTCACATATACAAAGTCTTGTCACATTCTCTATTGTCTGCATTTCTGTATATATCCACGGAAGCACTCAATTATTTTTCTCGACACAGAAATATTTTTGACTACGCTGTATATTGCATGCTTATTTGTTGCTATTCACTTTTGTGTCAGCAGACAACCAATAGAGCCAATGGGCCTAATGTGCTTGCAAAATGGCTAAAACAGTTAAAACCTTTTTACTACATGTGTATGATGTAGATGTGCACAGCTATAGCAGAACACATAGGGCTAACTCACAATAAATGTTATTTTCTAAGCAGCACATGCTCCAGTGTCCGAACCTATACCAGCTCAGTGCTGGCATATCTGGATCAAAATGGGTTCTTCTAACAATGTTAGGGCTGCCTTACATTGGTTAGGCGTTTTGAACTAGTTTATCTTAGGCAGCCCATAGATGAGTCATGTATAACCGATAGATGAGTTCAACCAGTTGGTTGAATGAAAAATAAATAGACTGATCAGTGCTGCCGCTAATCAAATGGCAAACCCGAACAGGCTGGTTGCACAGAAGTTGATCGTTAGACTGGCTTAAGTACAACCAACCTGCCCATAGATGGATCAAAATTTGCCTGGTCTCTGCTAAACCATTCCAATTACTATCCATGTATGGCTAGCTTTACAGAAACATTAAATATGGGCATGGATGCCAGTTAGGCAGGCCATAGATGGGTCAAATCTCAGCCAGTTAAGCAGGAACTGGCCAAGATTTGAACCATGTATGGGTGGCTGAATGTACCCAAGTTGATCGATCGATTATGCAATGCGATTATCGCCAGTGGCTGTTATAGCCACTATCAATAATCACTGTCTTCTTCCGGTGGGGACAGCAACCCATGGTTGTAGGAAAGAAATTTGCTTCCATCTATGGCCCGCCTAAGTGCTCCACAGGAGACAGATTGCAGCAGGGGCAGCACATATGTGTAGACAGACGTGCGTCCAGGCCTGCCTGGCCTTATAGATAAGCACTCTGACCGGGCTGACACCTGCGACAATGTTTAGTCTGTGCTAACACAGGTTGAGGGTCTAAACAGACTAAATAGACAGGAGACCTTTAGATTTACCAAAACCATATTTAGGTCAAACCTAAACACTTTCAATTTGTACGCAGTCAGGCAGGCCCTTGCACTACATAGTTGAAGGTAAATCCAAGGAAGTTGAATAAGAAAATTGTATAAAGTATGGCCAGCTTAAAGATTTACTTTGTATCTATGTGAAGCTGAGAACTCATGCTAAGGTAAACTGTGTGCAAATGTACTTTTGTTGACAAATACAAAGAGAGGAGAACCCCCCAAAACTTATGATTTTTAAGTGGACTGAGTTCCTGGAAAGCTTTCTATTTGGAGCTAAATCACACAATATCTACACAAAGGTTAGCCATAATTATATAATACATAAGCAGAATTGCTTCCTACTAATCCCTTTACCTTACAACTGTAGGGTTGGTGCACAGAGGTCTCCAGTGTAGTTCCCAAATTGGCCACTAGATGCAACCATAGTAGGGGTTGGGAACCCTGTAGTGAAAAATAGGCAGTGTAAGTACCTTGGTAGCTGCTAGAGATCCCCAGAGTGGTGGGTGTGGTGCAGGGTTGCCAACTTTCAGTAAATTTACAAACAGTTTGTAAAATCCACAATTGTTGCATCTGTCCATGAATGTCAGTTACGGACATGCAACCTACATGTCTGTAATGGACATTCAAGGACAGATGCAAAAAGTACAGATTCTACAAACTGTTCGTAAATTTACTGAAAGTTGGCAACCCTGGTGTGGTGTGCCATAGATAGTGACTGTGTCAGCCCTGCCCCTGCCATCTTTAGTAGAAGGCTCTGTATAAATAGTCTGGCGGGAGTCTGTCTGTGTTTGGTTTGTTATGGGAAGCAGTCTACTGTAAGACCCAAGACAGGGAAGATGTAATCTTTGAGGATCTAGCTTCTGGGAGACCCCCCCAGGGGGGGAATAAGGAAGGAGAGATTCAGGACTTATAAGACTACTAACATCCCTTGGATATGGAATGTAAGACTCTGGCAAACTCCTCCAGGGATGGGCTGCTCCTTGATGTGGCTCTTTGCTCTGCTGTTATCTGATAACAACTGAAGAAATGTACCTTAAATATTGGGATGACTGAAAGCATGTGACGATGTATATTAACTGTGTTCCAATAAAAGAGTTAAAAGTCTGTTGTTGTTTGATCCTTCTCCTTAGGAAATATATTCTGGAAACAAAACGTGTAATAGGTGAGGTTGTTCATTGCCTTAAGGCCTAGCCACCTTACAGAGCAAACTATTGTTAATGCTAGTTGGGCCAGGCAAGGGGTCTCCCAGGGGATGCCTCTGTCTTGGACCCCAGGGGAGGAACCCTTGGATATAGTGATCTTAAAGCGGAGCTCCACCCTAAAGTGGAACTTCCGCTCATCGGAACCCTCCCCCCCTCCGGTGTCACAATTGACACCTTTCAGGGGGGAGGGGGGTGCAGACACCTGTCTAAGACAGGTATTTGCACCCACTTCCGGGAGTCCTCTCTGCAAGAAATCTGCGGGAAGTATGTCACTTCCCGCAGAATACCCGTTGTGTTCTGGGAGACACTCGGCTCCCAGAACACACGGGGACCAGTCAGAACTCGCGCATGCGCCGTAAGGAACCGGGCAGTGAAGCCGCAAGGCTTCACTTTCTGGTTCCCTCACCGGGGATGGCGGTGGGGGCAGCAGAGTGACGAGCGATTGCTCGTCCTCTGCTGCGGACGTCGCTGGACTCCAGGACAGGTAAGTGTCCTAATATTAAAAGTAAGCAGCTGCAGTATTTGTAGCTGCTGGCTTTTAATATTTTTTTTTCGGCGGAGCGCCGCTTTAATGAGTCTTGAGAAACAACCTATGCTAGGCAGAGTGGGTTAACCCCTTCAGCCCCGGAAGATTTTACCCCCTTCCTGACCAGAGCATTTTTTGCAATTCGGCACTGTGTCGCTTTAGCTGACAACTGAGCAGTCGTGCGACGTTGTACCCAAACAAAATTGACGTCCTTTTTTCCCCACAAATAGAGCTTTCTTTTGGTGGTATTTGATCACCTCTGCGTTTTTTTTGTTTTTTTTGCGCTATAAACAAAAAAAAGCGTGAATTTTGAAAAAAAATAAAAAAAAATAACTTTTTGCTATAATAAATATCCCCAAAATAATATATACAAAAACTATTTTTTTCCTCAGTTTAGGCCGATATATATTCTTCTACATATTTTTGGTAAAATAAGTGTATATATATATATTTTTTTAATCAAATATTCTTTATTTATTTTCCATTTCCTTTCATATACAATAATACTAGGGCTGTTACTGATTAACATTTTCCTGTTCGATTAATCAATTTTTTTTTTTCAAATGAATTATAACGCACATACAGATCCAACTACTTTTAGCTGATCTCCTTGCAGGCTGATTCCCAGTGCAGCTACCAACCACTGGAAAAATGGATAGCAGGATACAAAAAACACAAAGGCAGCGCTTGATGGGAATAGCATTAAAACTTTTAGAGTCTTCAAGTAGGTAACAAAATAAATATTGCACTGGAGATAAAATCGATGTAGCTACATAAACTGTAAAAATGGTGCGAGTAATACCAAACGGAAGCAAAAGCAGTCATAAAAACAGGTAACTAAGTATGATACTGGTATAAAAATGTGTACAATGATACCACTGCTGAATCCAGATGAGGAGGGGTTAACATCAGTCCGTCGGCACGTAGATGTCCCGTGAAGGGAACTATCACAACTCCCAGTGGATGGCTGTAGAATCCTAGGTTGATAGAGGGAAGTGATAGAGGGAAGTGTAACATCCCTTGCGTGTGGCAGATAGTAAGGTCCCGCCGGCATGAAGGCACAGCAAAGGAGCCCTTCAGATGGACACGGCAAGCCCCACCGGGGTCCGTGACGTCACCGGGTCTCTGACGGAACTCCCTGAAGACCCGGAATCTGGCGGGGAGGTGAGTACCGATCAAAGGAATTTTGATCGATCAAAAAAATTAATCGATTAATCAAGGAATTAATAGTTAATTTCCACAGCCCTAAATAATACATATATAGCAGTTATCACCAAAGGGTCCACCTTCCTCTCCCCTCCCCTCCGTCCCCCATTCACAACTTTTCACCCTCCTTACTTACTTAACCAACACCCACCCTTTAACCTGTTTCCACTTCTGTCCATTTTTTCCACATATTGTTAAATTTCTTTTTATTTCCCCTCTTGATATATATAAATTCCTCTTTTGCAATGGTATCGTCTATCACTCTCCTCCATTCTGTCACTGTAGGTGGGTTTTCCGCTTGCCACTTCTGCGCAATAAGTTTCCTTCCTTGTGTAGCGGAGTGGCGGTTTGTAGTGTAATATAAGACTGTCATTAACCTTGTGAAGCAATGCATTGTGGAACTTACGATACCAGGAGAATGGGACTCCATTGACATGAGTAGGTAATAGACTATGGTACCCACAATGCAGTTGTCTGCCCAGAGTGCATTGCATCCTCGCAAAGCTTTGTGGGAGAAGTTACTTAAAGGAGGGGAGGAGCTTTGTTCGGCCTCTTGGGATCTTCGCCTTCTTCCTGCAAGACGTCTGCGTGAGGCCTGCTGCCCGGGGGACTAGGCCTGAAGCCTAGACCTACAACCTTGCGGGAGGGCATCACCGAGACAACTGGGCGACCTCTTCTGTGTGACCCGCTCGCGCTTTCCAGATTCCGGAGTCGTCCCTCTGCTGATATTTACAGCTGCCGAGAGAGGGACCGGAGTCTGCACATTGCGGAGAGGCCACGGATCGTATCACAGCAGAGGAACAAACCAGGTGGACTAAGCCTGTTCTGGTGAAAGGGAACCTGCCTATATTCCACGACTGTTCTAGGCCTATTGACTCTTGAAGGCCCATCAGCAGCAGAATAGTACGCCACGCGCATATTAGGACATAGTGCAGCGCGGGGTAACTACGCAGTTTGAGTTAGAGTTATACTAACTGAAAGTTCACTTCCACAAACATTGTGAGAGTTTAGTTGCTTCTTTATTCCTTTTGGATTACAAATATAACGTGCACCAACGTTGCTAGCGAAGACTCCCACTATTAAGGAATTTGTGTAGTGATCTTTGTCAGGCCTGACTGGAACTATGGGATGGCACCAAAAACCAACTTGATGACTTTTTCTCTTCTCTCAATGATAACGAACGGGGGATTAGATTTGTTTACGATGCGAGCCGGGAGGCCATTAACTTCCTTGATCTTACCATCATGAGGGAAAATGGTCTTCTGACCACGAAGTCCTTTTTCAAACAGACTGATCGTAACTCTTATATTCCCATTGGAAGTTGTCACAATGAACCTTGGTTGAGATCTGTACCTAGGGGACAGTTTGTCAGGATGAGACGAAACTGTACCTCTTTGGAAGATTATAGATCCCAGACAGCTATATTGAAATCTAGACTCTGTGAAAAGGGTTACAATCTAGAATCTCTAGAGACTATAATTGAGGAAGTTGCCAATATTGATAGATCCCAACTATTGGAGGACCATCACATAGTAGAGAAAGAAAGACCTCCGATACCTTTCATCACCACTTTCTCTACACAGCACTTTGCAATTAAAAAAAACATTCAAAGGCATTGGCATTTGCTGGGCAATGACAAGGTCATTAGCCAATTTTTACCATCTAAACCTCAAGTGATCTTCAAGGGAGTATAAAGAAATAACAGTGCAGCGCAATAAATGTCCATATACAGTGAACAATGATGAGAAAGATGTACTGAAGAGATCTGGGTGTAGGCTTCTTCATACAGTATATAACTTGTGTATCCAATGTAAGGAAAATCTGCTTACCAGACCAGATGGACCTTTTGAATGAACAAGAGGTCAAAAACGCTTGTTTTCCACCATGAGGGGAAGATGGTCTCAGATGAAGCGGTGATCCAGCCAGATGGTAGGCACAGCATCAGATGTAGAGATGATATATAAAAAAGGGATGTGGAAACGTTCTAAGTGTAGACTGTTTTAATCCAAAAATATAGTGTATAAAAAATACATACAAATAAAATTCAGACAAAGTCCAAAAAAGTACAGCAAAAGCCACTGGGCGCTGATGTTCTATGATGGGGAAGTCCAAAATATAAAACAGCTGCTAAAGTGACCAAGTCTCTTGTGTAGAGTTGAGCGGGTAGCTGGATATTCGGGTCCGGCGGGTTCGGCCGAACTTCGGAAAAAAGTTCGGATTCGGGACCGAACTTTAACCTGAACCCGGACCCGGACCCGGACCCCATTGAAGTCAATGGGGACCCGGACTTCTGACGACTAAAAAGGCTCTAAAAAAGTAATGGAAAGGGCTAGAGGGCTGCAAATGGCAGCAAAATGTTGTTAAGAACATGGCAAGTGCTCTGAAAACAAATGTGGATAGGAAATAACTTAAAAGAACATAAAAAAAATAAAAAATAAAAAAATATGCTGGAGGCCCCCTTTTCAGCAGAAGAGGTACAGGAAGTCATTAAGAACCTCAGAAACTCAACGGCACGATGCCACACATATGGTGGGAATGCCCCAGAATACGCCCTTTCTGGAATAAATTATTTAATTTAATGGATAAGCTAGTGGGAAAATAAAATACTTTGAAATAAAAATGTAGCGGGGTGCTAAATTTAAGGAAAGTGTTTGAGTGGTAAATAGGCTCAAATACCCTAATTCTGTAGGATTCATGGACCATTTTGTCCTCGGGGGACAGTATTGGTGTGCAGTTCCCTGCGGCCTACAGGTGGCGACTTTTGTGTCCCCTCTTGGCAGTAGTACAGCGGGGCGGGGAACCTGCTGTGCATGCCGGGAGAGCATATAAAAGGGGCAGACCTTTGGCCTGGGGGCTGATGTCCAGTGGGGTCCGCGCCCAGGTGCCTTCGGCCTGGGTGCATGTGTTCCTGTTCCATCTCGGGCACCTTTAGCCCGGGGTGAGGTACTATCCTGGAGTTCTTGCTGCCCTGGGTATGGAGGCCTAGGGGCGGGAGTAAAGCCTGGAGTCCAGAGCCGCCTCGTGTAGGGGACCCTGTTCCAGGGAAGGGAGGATCATTCTGATGGACCGATGCGGGAGTCACGGTGAAGGAATGGTCTGTTGACTCCCTGGAGAGATGTCTTCCCCTTGATATGGGCTAGGTTCGTAGAAGGAGAAGCTCAAGGTCACCTTGGCTGTATCAGAGGCCTTATTCAACCGGCCCGTGGCAGGGGCCTTATACACCCTGGTCTGTGGCTGAGACCAAAGTTCTCCAGGCCCGTGGCAGGGGCCTTGTACACCCGGTCTGTGGCAGAGACCAACCTCAATGTCTGTGGCAGAGACCGTGCGCCAAAAACTGTTTGAGAAACCTAAGCAGTGAAGTGAATGTGCTACGTTTGTGCCTGGACCTCCTCCACACCTTAAGCTGTCCTGTTTCTTTGCTCTAACCTTTTCTATCTGAGTACAGTTTATTTTGCCATGAGAGAATAAGAGTTGGAGTTTCAGCTGGTGTGGACATTGACTTTACTGGCAATTAAAGGACTTGCCTCTACCTACAGTAGAGGTGAGAATCATCCTCTGGAGGAGTTTTGACTCCGGCTGTGGACACGGCCCGTCAAGTACACCGCTCAACCTCTTTATATAGGAGTATACGGGCTGGTAGTGCGGTGTGCCTTTCTCCCTCCTGCGAAGAGCCAACAACATAAAGGCAGGTAAGGGGGAAAGGATCTGTGCGCTACAAAAAAATAAAATAAAATTTTTAATCTTGGCCTAGCAGGACGAGGTCCATATGGAGTAGGAGGTTGAGGTGGCGGTGGATGTGGCTGTGTAGGTGGAAGCGGCGGTGGAGGAGGACGAGGTAGCCAACACTGGTTCAAAAATACAACAATGGCTGGGTAAGGCCGGTGATGTGTCGAATTCTGTCCCCTGTCGAATAGTGTCCGCCCTGTACTGCGCTTGCTGAGTATGTAGGACAAGGGGATTTCAAAAATCTCCCAAGACTAACGGCGCCTGCGTGTTGAGTTCAGGTGAAGGCCACACCATCCGTGGTTCAAGCCGAGCCAAGCAAGGCCGCGATCGAAGCGAGCCCGTGAGAGGCCCTGTTACTATGTGCTACCGTATGTCCTCTTGGATGGTGGGGCTTGAACCTGCACTCACAGAGCAGGCGCCGCTCATCTTCAGAGATTTTGTGAATCTCCTTGTCCTCTGTACTGCGCAAGCGCTGCGCCTGCGCAGTACGGGCCGGGCACAATCCGATGGCCGGACAGTTTTTGTCACAACACCGGTATACATGTCTATTCTGCACAAGGTACGGACAAGTCCTGTGGGATCCATGCCTGGTTCATTTTAATGAACGTGAGCTTGTCCACATTGGCTCTGGACAGGCGGCTGCGCTTGTCTGTGATAACGCCCCCTGCCGTGCTAAATACACGTTCAGATAATACACTGGCTGCAGGGCAGGCCAGCACCTCCAAGGCATAAACGGCAAGCTCAGGCCATGTGCCCAATTTGGAGACCCAGAAGTTAAAGGGGGCAGACCCGTCATCCAGTACGTGTAGGCCTGAGGACACATACTGCTCAACCATGTTGGTGAAATGCTGCCTCCTGCTAAGACGTTCCATCTCAGCTGGTGGTGCTGGTTGTTGTGGCGTGCTGACAAAGCTTTTCCACATTTCGGCCATGCTAACCCTGCCTTCTGAGGTGCTGCCGGTGCCCCGGCTGCGTTGGCGACCTCTTCCTCCTCCTCTGCCTTCGCCTTGTGCTTCCACCGTACGCCCGCTGTCAGGTGGGAATGCCACCAGCAGCGCGTCTACCAGCGTGCGCTTGTACTTGCGCATCTTACGATCCCGCTCCAGTGAGGGAATTAAGGACGGTACGTTGTCCTTGTAACGGGGATCCAGCAGCGTGGCCACCCAGTAATCAGCACCAGTTAAAATGTGGGAAACTCGGCTGTCGTTGCGGAAACACTGCAGCATGTAATCGCTCATGTGTGCCAGGCTGCCCAGAGGCAAAGAAAAGCTGTCCTCTGTGGGAGGTGTATCGTCTGTGTCCTCTGTATCCCCCCAGCCACGCACCAGTAATGGCCACGAGCTGGTCTGAGTGCCACCCTGCTGTGAACATGGCTCCTCCTCCTCCTCCTCCTCCTCCTCCTCCTCCATCTCCTCCTCCACCTCGTCATCCTCCAGAACTGTGCCCTTTCTGCCGGACAATTGTGTACCTGCCGTTTGTTGGTGCAGGAACCCACCCTCGTAGCCACTTGTGAAAGACTGCCCTGAAAGCCTTTGAAATGATCCCGCTTCCTCCTCCTCCTCCTCCTGTGCCACATCCTCTTCCATTATCGCACGAAGCGTTTTTTCAAGGAGGCATAGAACTGGGATAGTAACGCTGAGAACGGCGTCATTGGCACTGGCCATGTTGGTGGAGTACTCGAAACAGCGCAACAAGGCACACAGGTCTCGCATGGAGGCCCAGTTATTGGTGGTGAAGTGGTGCTGTTCCGCAGAGCGACTCACGCGTGATTGCTGCAGCTGAAACTCCACTATTGCCTGCTGCTGCTCGCACAGTCTGGCCAGCATGTGCAAGGTAGAGTTCCACCTTGTGGGCACGTCACATATGAGGCGGTGAGCTGGAAGGCCGAAGTTACGCTGCAGCGCTGACAGGCGAGCAGCAGCAGGGTGAGAACGCCGAAAGTGCGCACAGACAGCCCGCACTTTCTGCAGCAGCTCTGGCATATTGGGGTAATTTTTAAGGAACCTCTGGACCACCAAGTTCAGCACATGCGCCAGGCAAGGGATGTGCGTCAAACCGGCTAGACCTAGAGCTGCTACGAGATTTCGACCATTATCGCACACCACCAGGCCGGGCTTGAGGCTCACTGACAGCAACCACTCATCGGTCTGTTGTTCCATGTCCCTCCACAACTCCTGCGCGGTGTGGGGATTTTCCCCCAAACAGGAAAGTTTTAAAACTGCCTGCTGTCGTTTACCCCTGGCTGTGCTGAAGTTGGTGGTGAAGGTGTTACGCTGAATGGATGAGGAGGCGGTAGAGGATGAGGAAGCGGAGAAGGATGAGTTAGCAACAGGAGGCAAACTGAAGCGCCCTGCAATCCTCGGTGGTGGAAGGACATGCGCCAAACCGCTATCTGCCTCAGGCCCAGCAGCTACTGCATTTACCCAGTGTGCTGTTAGGGAGATATAACGTCCCTGACCGTGCTTACTGGTCCACGCATCCGTAGTTAGGTGGACCTTGCCACAGATGGCATTGCGCAGTGCACACCTGATTTTGTCCCCCACCTGGTTGTGCAGGGAAGGGATGGCTCGCCTGGAAAAGTAGTGGCGGCTGGGCACGACGTACTGCGGGACAGCCAATGCCATCAGGCTTTTAAAACTCTGCGTCTCCACCAGACGGAATGACAGCATTTCAAAGGCCAGGAATTTTGAAATGCTGGCATTCAGGGCCAGGGATCGCGGGTGGCTAGGGGGGTACTTCCTCTTCCGCTCCAATGTTTGGGAGATAGAGAGCTGAACGCTTCCATGGGACATTGTGGAGATGGTCGGTGACCCAGGTGGTAGTGTTGCTGGCAGATCCTCTGTTTGCGGGGTGACAGGTGCCACTGTCACTACAGAGGTGGATGAAGAGGCCGAGACTGCAGCAGAAGAGGAAGCAGGAGGAGCCAGAGACCTTTCTTGGTTTCTGAGGTGTCTACTCCACTGCAGCTCATGCTTTGCACTTAGATGCCTGGTCATGCAGCTTGTGCTCAGGTTGAGAACGTTTATGCCTCGCTTCAGGCTCTGATTGCACAGCGTGCAAACCACTCGTGTCTTGTCATCAACACACTGTGTGAAGAACTGCCACGCTAGGGAAGTCCTTGGACCTGGCTTTGGTGTGCTCGGTCCCTTGCTGCGTTGGGCAGTAGCAGACATACTGTCTAGGGGACGAATGCTCCGTTTTGCACCCTGCTCCCTCTTCTGCTGTGCTGGTGGCTCTGTGCGACCACCGCCTCTTCCTCCGAACTACACTGGTCACCTGCATAACGTTGATTCCATGTGGGGTCGAGGACCTCATCGTCCTCCACATCATCTTCCACCCAGTCTTCACCCCTGCCCTCCATGTCTGTCTGCACAATTGCGAAAGCAGCAGCAGTTGGCACCTGTGTTTCGTCATCATCCGAGACGTGCTGCGATGGTCCTCCCATGTACCCATCATGAAACATAAGTGGTTGGGCATCGGTGCACTCAATCTCTTCCACTTCTGGGGCAGGGCTAGGTGGATGGCCCTGGGAAACCCTGCTAACAGAGTCATCGAAAAGCAGAAGAGACTGCTGCATGATTTGGGGCTCAGACTGCTTGGCTGATTTGCAAGGGGGTGAGGTGAAAGACTGATGGACATGGGCTTCAGGTGCCAACTCTGATCTTTCAGCAGAAGAGTGGGTGGGAGACAATGTGAAGGAACCCGAGGCACTGTCAGCACCCCAATCTACTATCGCCTGTACTTGTCCTGGCCTAAACATTGGTACAGCCTCATTAGGCGCGACAAAATACCGCCGCAGGCTCGGTCGCCTACTCGCACCTGAGGAAGGTGTTTCACTTGTGCGTGTAGCTGGCACAGATCCACCACGTCCTCTCCCTGCAACAGGAGCTCCACCAGCAGCACCACGACCGGGGCCACCACGTCCCTTTGACCTTCCCCTCATATTTTCCAAATTTAGGATCTTGCCCTAAATGGCGTTTTTTGGAAGACCACAACACACCCACAGTACGTAATGGCTGAAACGCACAGCTACAGAACTGCAGAAAATGCTATTCAAAAAAAAAAAGGTTGTTTTTTTTAGTATAGCACAGTACAAGGAAAATATATAGAAATTGTTTTTTTACACACACCTCCAGATGTGTATTTCACACTGCAAAATATTTTCTGTGGCCCTAAATGGCGTTTTTTGACAGACCACAACACACCCACAGCACGTAACCGCTGAATCGCACAGCTACAGAAAATGCTATTCAAAAAAAAAGGTTGTTTTTTTTAGTATAGCACAGTACAAGGAAAATATATAGAAATTGTTTATTTTACACACCTCCACATGTGTATTTCACACTGCAAAATATTTTCTGTGGCCCTAAATGGCGTTTTTTGCAAGAGCACAACACAACCACAGTATTTAACCACTGAATCGCACAGCTATAGAAGTGCAGAGAATGCTATTCAAAAAAAATTTTGTTTTTTTTAGTATAGCACTGTACAATATATAGAAATTGTTTATTTTACACACCTCCACATGTGTATTTCACACTGCAATTTATTTTCTGTGGCCCTAAATGGCGTTTTTTGCAAGAGCACAACACAACCACAGTATTTAACCACTTAAACCCCGGACCATTTCGGGCCATTAGGACCAAGCCTGTTTTTGGGATTCGGCACTGCGCTGCTTTAACTGTAAATTGTGCGGACATGCAATGTTGTACCCAAATGAAATTTGCGTCCTTTTCTTCCCACAAATAGAGCTTTCTTTTAATGGTATTTGATTGCCTCTGCGATTTTTATTTTTTGCGATATAAATGGAAAAAGAACGAAAATTTTGAAAAAAAAAGATATTTTCTACTTTTTGTTATAAGAAAAATCGAATAAACTCAATTTTAGTCATACATTTAGGCCAAAATGTATTCAGCCACATGTCTTTAGTAAAAAAAATGTCAATAAGCGTATATTTATTGGTTTGCGCAAAAGTTATAGCGTTTACAAACTAGGGTACATTTTCTGAAATTTACACAGCTTTAAATTTATGACTGCCTATCTCATTTCTTGAGGTGCTAAAATGGCAGGGCAGTACAAAACCCCCCCAAATGACCCCATTTTGGAAAGTAGACACCCCAAGGAAATTGCTGAGAGGCATGTTGAGCCCATTGAATATTTTTTTTTTTTGTCCCAAGTGATTGAATAATGACAAAAAAAAAAAAAAAAATTACAAAAAGTTGTCATTAAATGATATATTGCTCACACATGCCATGGTTATATGTGGAATTGCACCCCAAAATACTTTCTGCTGCTTCTCCTGAGTACGGGGATACCACATGTGTGGGACTTTTTGGGAGCCTAGCCACGTACGGGACCCCGGAAACCAAGCACCGCCTTCAGGATTTCTAAGGGCGCAAATTTTTGATTTCACTCCTCACTACCTATCACAGTTTCGAAGGCCATAAAATGCCAAAATAGCACAAAACCCCCCCAAATGACCCCATTTTGGAAAGTAGACACCCCAAGCTATTTACTGAGAGGCATGTTCAGTCCATGGAATATTTTATATTTTGCCACAAGTTGCGGGAATATGACAAACTTTTTTTTTTTTTGCACAAAGTTGTCACTAAATGATATATTGCTCACACATGCCATGGGCATATGTGAAATTACACCCCAAAATACATTCTGCTGCTTCTCCCGAGTACGGGGATACCACATGTGTGGGACTTTTTGGGAGCCTAGCCGCGTACGGGACCCCAAAAACCAAGCACCGCCTTCAAGGTTTCTAAGGGCATAAATTTTTGATTTCACTCCTCACTACCTATCACAGTTTTGAAGGCCATAAAATGCCAAGATGGCACAAAACCCCCCCCAAATGACCCCATTTTGGAAAGTAGACACCCCAAGCTATTTGCTGAGAGGCATGTTGACCCCATTGAATATTTTTTTTTTTTGTCCCAAATGATTGAATAATGACAAAAAGAAAAAAAAAAAATGTACAAAAAGTTGTCACTAAATGATATATTGCTCACACATGCCATGGTTATATGTGGAATTGCACCCCAAAATACATTCTGCTGCTTTTCCTGAGCACGGGGATACCACATGTGTGGGACTTTTTGTGAGCCTAGCCGCGTACAGGGCCCCAAAAACCAAGCACTGCGAACGCTGCAGTTATGTGTGTTGTGTTTGGTAAGTGACAGTGATCGATCGATACTGCACTTGGGTGGGCTGGGCTGGGCTGGGCTGGGCGGAGGGGCTAAACGCAGGCGCTAGCAGGTATCTGGGCTGATCCCGCTAACACTGCGTTTTTGGGAACCCTAAACCGCTGGGGATGCTAGTATAGATCTGATCAGATCTGATCAGATACTATACCACTAAGGGGGGTGTATGCTTTGCGCGTGGGTGTTAGCGTTACTGTCACTAACCTAACACTGCCTGGGGCGACGCAGACCCTCTCTGGCGCTAAAACCTAATTGATCTCACCCGCCGGGCGATCAGGGGGGTTAAACCTTTATTGGGTTATATACGGCGGGTGCCCTGATGCTATAAAAAGCAAACTAATCAACCAGCGTCACCCGTAACCTTTATATGGTGATCACTGGTGAAAGGGTTAACTAGGGGCAATCAGGGGGTTAAAACCTTTATTAGGTTAAATATGGGGGTACCTGACACTATATAAAAACCTGATGGGTAACCTAAATAACTAAATAACTTACTGGCTAACCAGTGACACCAGTGACGCTTATACGGCGATCACTGGTGAAAGGGTTAACTCTAGGGGCAATCAGGGGGTTAAAATAATATATGGGGGTACCTGACACTAATAAAAACCTGCGGCGAACCTAAAAAAAAATAACTGCCTATCTAAAACACCAGCGACACGAATACAGCGATCGGAAAAACAATCGCTTAGTGACGCTGAAGTTAGGGGGTGAAAGGGTTACCTGGGGGGTGATCAAGGGGTTAAACCTTTATTAGGGGGGGTTAGGGGGCTACCCTGGACCTAAAGGGGCCTAATCCTAACTGCCCTGCAACTTTTTACAATCACAGATGACACTAAATGCAGTGATCAGTAAAATAAATGATCACTGCAATCAGTGACACTGTGATTGGGGGCTTTGGGGTGACCTGGGGGGTGATCTGGGGGTGACTGGGGGGTGATTTGTGTGCCTTTGTGTACCTACGTGTCAGTGGACTGTTGGTGCACTAACCTGCTTCTTCTCTGCTCGGCGCCGGGAACGGAAAGACCGCGGCGAGGGAGATGACATCACTTCCTCCAGCCTTGTTTACATCACATGGCGGAGGAAGCATTTTCATTGGCCGGGAGCGATCGCGAGGGGGGGGGGCGGAATCGAGCGCCCCCCCCCCCCTCGTGCCTGATCGCTCCCGAACACTTAACGGCCGCTCACTGCAGTGAAGGGGGGTCCGGATGGACTCCCCAACTGCACAAAGGCGATCACGTAGATCTACGTGATTCTGCCTGTCCGTGCCATTCTGCCGACGTAAATCGGCGGTGGGCGGTCGTTAAGTGGTTAACCACTGAATCGCACAGCTATAGAAGTGCAGAGAATGTTATTCAAAAAAAAATGTTGTTTTTTTTAGTATAGCACTGTACAATATATAGAAATTGTTTATTTTACACACCTCCACATGTGTATTTCACACTGCAATTTATTTTCTGTGGCCCTAAATGGCGTTTTTTGGAAGAGCACAACACAACCACAGTATTTAACCACTGAATCGCACAGCTATAGAAGTGCAGAGAATGCTATTCAAAAAAAATTTTGTTTTTTTTAGTATAGCACTGTACAATATATAGAAATTGTTTATTTTACACACCTCCACATGTGTATTTCACACTGCAATTTATTTTCTGTGGCCCTAAATGGCGTTTTTTGGAAGAGCACAACACAACCACAGTATTTAACCACTGAATCGCACAGCTATAGAAGTGCAGAGAATGCTATTCAAAAAAAATTTTGTTTTTTTTAGTATAGCACTGTACAATATATAGAAATTGTTTATTTTACACACCTCCACATGTGTATTTCACACTGCAAAATATTTTCTGTGGCCCTAAATGGCTTTTTTTGCAAGAGCACAACACAACCACAGTATTTAACCACTGAATCGCACAGCTATAGAAGTGCAGAGAATGCTATTCAAAAAAAATGTTTTTTTTAGTATAGCACTGTACAATATATAGAAATTGTTTATTTTACACACCTCCACATGTGTATTTCACGTTTACAAAAGTTTTATTTGGAAGACAGTAAAATGACAAACTTCAGTATAAAGTGATATACAAAGTACGGTAGTGCTTGGGTTTACAAAAGATTGTACATGAGAATGGCAACAAAGGTTATATCCATATGCAATCAGTATCAACCATAAGGATAAGATAACATTTGGGTGTGAAGGTGGGGTGGTGTGGGAGAAAGAAAAAAAAAAAAAAAAAAAAAAAAAAAGGACCCATAGTAGTACGCTCAATAGTATGTTATAGCGGTATGTTCTGTTAAGTTGGAGACCAATACATCCATTTTCCATTGTATGTGTGTATGCTATCTAAGAGAGTATGGTGGATCCTTTCAGATAATCTAAGAGCCTCCATTCTGGCTAAGACCTGGGACCAAGGAAGGTTGTGTGTTTTCCAGTTTAGGGCGATCATCCATTGAACGGAGCTTATCAGTGAATGAAGTAGTCTAGTACAAGGTAAGGGGATATCCGAAACCTCAGCATAAAGAATGCAGATTTGTGGTGAGAGGTGGATTTTTTTTTTGAGTGTGGGTTCTAAAGTGTTTACTACTGCTTGCCATATAGGTTCAAGGAGTTTACAGCTCCAGAAGATGTGGAGATAGTTCCCTTCATCAGGGCAGCCTCTAAAGCAGGTATTGGAGACTGAGGGATAAAATGAATGGATCTTGGCAGGGGTCATATACCATCTAATAGAGTTTAAGGGGGGATTCCCTAAAGGCTGCAGCGCGATTGCTTTTGCGGAGGTTGTCTATCATCTTTAACCAGGTTTGTATGGGGAGGGAGCAGCTCAAGTCAGCTTCCCAACGTAACATAGGGCCTGTTTTCTCGGGCTGGTGTAGATCGTTTAAGGAATTGTACATTTGTGAGATGACACCCTTATCTCTGTAAGAGGAAGTGCAGATGCGCTCAAAAGTGGTGCATGGGGTGTCGATGGAAAGGGAATAGTGAGTGGCAAAAAAGTTTTGGATTTGGAGATATTGGGGGAGTTCAGAGTCAGGGAATTTGTGACTAGATTGTAGGGATGCGAAGGTTGGGAATTTTAGGTTGGACACTAGTGATCTAAGAGTGGTTAATTTAAGTTGAATCCAGTGGTGAAAGAGGTTGTAGTTTGGGAACGCGGGGGTAAATCTGGGATCTCCCAGGAAGTTGGCCAAAGGGGGGGTAGTTGAGGACAAGGCGTAATAGTCTCACATGTGTATTTCACACTGCAAAATATTTTCTGTAGCCCTAAATGGCGTTTTTTGCAAGAGCACAACACAACCACAGTATTTAACCACTGAATCGCACAGCTATAGAAGTGCAGAGAATGCTATTCAAAAAAAAATTTTGTTTTTTTTAGTATAGCACTGTACAATATATAGAAATTGTTTATTTTACACACCTCCACATGTGTATTTCACACTGCAATTTATTTTCTGTGGCCCTAAATGGCGTTTTTTGCAAGAGCACAACACAACCACAGTATTTAACCACTGAATCGCACAGCTATAGAAGTGCAGAGAATGCTATTCAAAAAAAAATTTTGTTTTTTTTAGTATAGCACTGTACAATATATAGAAATTGTTTATTTTACACACCTCCACATGTGTATTTCACACTGCAAAATATTTTCTGTGGCCCTAAATGGCGTTTTTTGCAAGAGCACAACACAACCACAGTATATAACCGCTGAATCGCACAGCTGCAGAGAATGCTATTCAAAAAAAAGTTTTTTGTTTTTTTTTAGTATAGCATAGTACAAGAAAAATATATAGAAATTGGTTATTTCACACAACTAGAGATATACACTGCAAAATATTTTTTTTGCCCAAAAATAGGTCTTTTTTGCGCACAACAAAGTGCCTTTTTTTTTTTTGCAACAGCACAATAAAGTGCCTTTTTTTTTTTTTGGGGCCCAAAAATGGGTCTTTTTAGCAAAAGCACAATAAAGTGCCTTTTTTTTTTTTTTTTTTTTTCTGACCGAAATAGGTCTTTTAGCAAGAGCACAATACAGCCACAGTATGGAATAGGTGTATCTCTCAACGTAATGCAGTGCTGGTGCACTGAGCTTGCAACACAAACAGATAAACCTATGCAGATCGCTGAGCTATTATATCTCTCAATCTGGACTCCTATCTAAATCTCTCTCCCTGAAAGCACAAACAGGATCCTGCCCCTACACTACACTACACTACACTGTCTCCCTATCTTTTCTATCAGTAGATTGCAGAATCAGGACTAACTCCTATCATATAATTCTCTCCCTCACAGCAACAGCAGCCAGGATCCTTTCCCTACACTGTCTAAAAGCAGAGTGACGATCTGTGCTGTGTGCCTCTTTCTTATATAGAAGCTGGTCACATGCTGGGTCACATGTTGCACTGACCAATCACAGCCATGCCATTAGTAGGCATGGCTATGATGGCTTCTAAGGGCACACCAGCTAATCAAATGGTGATTGGCTGGCCCCTGAAGCATTTCTAACTGCGCCATTAAATTCCCGAATCCGGACCCGAACCCGGACTTTAGCGCAAAATCCGGGTCCGGGTCCGGGGTCAGGAAAACGTCAAAATTCGGTACGGACCCGAACTTTACAGTTCGGGTCCGCTCAACACTACTCTTGTGCTTATAATGATAAATGAACCATGATATACAGCTGGTGGAAGTCACAAGTAGAGATCATATGCTGAAAACTGGCAAAAGATTGTGCTAATAGCAACAAAAATAAACATAAGCAGCACCAGATGATTAACAGTGAGAGATCCACCAAAGTGAACAGCAGGCAGATGAAGTGAGTGTAAGCGGCGGTGAACGCCGTAAACTCAGCCTAAAATGAATCAATGGTAAGCGGCAATGCAAGCCGCGAGCACAGCCTGGGACAGACGCGGGTGACGTCACCGAGTAAGCTCCTCCCCGGAGCTTACTCGGTGACGTCACCCGCGTCTGTCCCAGGCTGTGCTCGCGGCTTGCATTGCCGCTTACCATTGATTCATTTTAGGCTGAGTTTACGGCGTTCACCGCAGCTTACACTCACTTCATCTGCCTGCTGTTCACTTTGGTGGATCTCTCACTGTTAATCATCTGGTGCTGCTTATGTTTATTTTTGTTGCTATTAGCACAATCTTTTGCCAGTTTTCAGCATATGATCTCTACTTGTGACTTCCACCAGCTGTATATCATGGTTCATTTATCATTATAAGCACAAGAGACTTGGTCACTTTAGCAGCTGTTTTATATTTTGGACTTCCCCATCATAGAACATCAGCGCCCAGTGGCTTTTGCTGTACTTTTTTGGACTTTGTCTGAATTTTATTTGTATGTATTTTTTATACACTATATTTTTGGATTAAAACAGTCTACACTTAGAACGTTTCCACATCCCTTTTTTATATATCATCTCTACATCTGATGCTGTGCCTACCATCTGGCTGGATCACCGCTTCATCTGAGACCATCTTCCCCTCATGGTGGAAAACAAGCGTTTTTGACCTCTTGTTCATTCAAAAGGTCCATCTGGTCTGGTAAGCAGATTTTCCTTACATTGGATACACAAGTTATATACTGTATGAAGAAGCCTACACCCAGATCTCTTCAGTACATCTTTCACATCATTGTTCACTGTATATGGACATTTATTGCGCTGCACTGTTATTTCTTTATATTATCTGTTTGGGTTATTGTGTGATATACCTGTTGGTGTCCAGCTGCAGCAGTTTTCGTAGTCATTTGTGCGCTGATTGCCTTTTATAATATCTTCAAGGGAGTACCTTCCCTTCGTGATAGGGTGGCCCCCAATGTGGTGGACACTCCAATAAGAAAGGTGTCCTTTTTTCAGAAAGGATTGTCTGGATATCATCAGTGTCATAGGTGCCAGGTCTGTACCCTCAATAAGAGCAAATTAAAGAAAACGGAGTCTTTCTATTCCACCAGCACTTCAAAAGAACATTCCATAGAGCCTTTCATTACTTGCAGCTCAACGGGTATTGTTTATTTGCTACAGTGTCCATGTGGACTCCAATATATTGGCAGGACCAAAAGGTCCTTGCAGGTCAGATTAGGTGAGCATATCACCAACATTAAAACGGGTTTTAAAAACCATTCTGTCTCGAAACACTACGATACACATCATGATCGCAATCCAGCAAACACTCTTTTCCTGGGGATCGACAAATTCGAGCCCCATTGGAGGGGTAGTTCACTGGTCAGGGAGTTGTTCAGGCTTGAGATGGCCTGGATATATCGTGTTCGATGCTATAGCCCTCATGGCCTCAACATTGACACTGACGTCAATGCGTTCATCGATAATGGTTAATTGAGCATTTCACAATTTATGTATTGAGTTTAGCACCATGATTTAATATGTGAACCAGCGCTGAATTCTGGGTAAACCCTCAAACCTTCACCTGGTTGAACCTTTAATGAGGTTCTGTGCTTTACTATGGATCTCAAGATTTGAGATCCTGAGCAATTGCTTATTTCAACACTACATGATAATGAATCATGCCACATTGCATGCCAGTGGATAGTTTGTCCAGATGGGTTTTGGTATCTTTACCATTCAGTATTTTTAGTTCCTCTTTGGAGTCACCTAGCATTGTTACCTTGATGCACGACCTTTGGTCTAACAGCCATTGGCACAATGGGGTTGTGCGACTCTGTTCTCAATGTGTGTTGGCACTCTGATTCAGTTCTAATATATCTGCACTCCAGTTATGTTTTTAATATTCTGATGTGTTCACCGAGATGTCCCTGGTCGGGACACCGCGGTGAACATAATACGGAGTATACATTTTTCCAATTTTTTGTGTATATCATATATACTTTGTGTGTACATCACATATATCGTATATTGATTATGCATTTTTTGTTTAGCCAGTATGTGGTTACTAACATTGTGCCAGCATGTGGAATATCTGCTGTTCCATGTACCCATGATCGATTTGGTATTCATAGCTTTGTTAGATGAATGGCGATTCAAATTCACTTCTGCCGTTGCTAATCGGATGCCATTATATATATACTTGGTTCTTTTTTCTCGTATTCCATAGTTTTATATTTAATATATACATATGGCACTTCTTCAATTTGTGCCACATAGGTTCAAGATTTTTAAATATTACATTTTTATTGCAGTTCTCATTACTGCATTTTTATGCTGAACTATTAGCCATGGTCTCATAAGCAATATGGTGAGAGCGGCGTAGTATGGGCAAATTTTCCCCTTTCAAATATGGTGAATAGTGCAGGGGTTTCCCGGAGTTCAGAGCTGGGCGTGCCTTCTGTCACATGTAAGATAAATAGCGGCGAGTCAGCACGCCGCTCGTGCCCCTGGAAGACGTCATCTCTGATGAAACGGCGTAGGGAGGAGCGGCGCGCTGACGTCACCGACGAATACAACGCTATCCCGGAAGGAACGAGCGGATTGCAAGAGCCGGCCGGCTTGAAATGATTTTTACAGACGCTTTTTATTTACATCGATGTTGTAAGTGTAATACCTTTTTCTTTTAATTAAACTTTATTACGTACTTCACTATGATGGCCTGATGGCCTTTATGTTTTTTTGGGGATCATACTCCTGGGAGTCATACTGAGGTGCCACATTGTTGAGGAAGATATCATCCTGCATGCTGGTTTGCAATTTAAAGACCCTTGGCAGGGGAAAAAGCCACAGGCGGTTGTGATCTCTTCATTTGAGATCCATTGGAGCTGGTAAGCAGATTTGATATTGAAGGTGCAGGATCTTTGTCTTTACCATCACTGCACTTTTCCCTCGGGTGCTTAAGAGTGTGAAGTCAAGAATATCAACTTGCACGAGAGAGTTTTTCACTACAGTGCTATCGTGGAACTTTCCTCATCTGATTTCCCTCAATCTCATCTATTACTTTGTGGATATTGTACGGAAGATTTAAGACTGTCACATGTCACCCTACCTCACCTATTGGATAATTTCTGAACATTGTTCACTATTTATCATGCATTTTTCACTGTTTTATTAAGGTATCATTCCTTATTGCTTAAATCTATGCGTTGATAATTTGCAACGCAACTGCACGTTCTAAATATTGTTATTGTGTGTATCCACATTTTCAGTTGCAGCAGCGGTTAGTAATTTCACCACTTAAGTTTGGTAATTTCTATTTTCATTTTTATTTTTATTTTTGACATGCGCAGTAGTTTCCTTTACCATTGACTGGAACTAACACTGCAGGACATAGGGTGGTATTACCCAATAGGGGGAGCTTGCGAGCATTATACTTGTTTCTTTAAATCATAAATAGATTTTAACATTGTTTTAGAAATCCCTTTGTCTTTATCCTTATTGACTCTTGCAGGGCCCTGCTGAGTCAACTGTATGCATATGTGTATTACTGTCCCTTCTTTCATTTTCCTCATACCAAGTAAAGTTTGCCCTTGGTTAAGTGAAACATTTTGTTTGAAGTATCTTTGTTTCCTGAGGGACTGCTACCAAAGAAAGGTAACAATTTTCTTACAGGTTATTGTGATATATATATTGTAAGATTGGGGGTTATCAGCTCTCGTAGTAGATGCGGTTTTCTAGTGATTCAAGACAGTCAGGAACTCTATTTAAGGGCATGGTAGCCCATTTTTATTTAAAAGCACAAAAAGTTCACAAATACATCTGTTGCCCTCGCAGGGGGGTTCCACCATTACCGTGTCTTGCATACTCAACAGTTTACCTCCTGGCTTCCCCTCTTGCGATCAGGCTGTTCAGGCCTTAAGCCTAGGCCTTAGGTCTGCTCCTCAGAACAAACAGTTTCAAAGAGATAAGCTCACTCCTCGCTTACTCCCGGTCAGCACCTGGTTGCTTACTTCACCAATGACATCTGCCTCCTGCAGACATGCATACTCTGGCTGCACCCATGCAGCGCCTCACTCTTCTCCAAGGGATGGGAGTCCACTTGACTCCCATACACAGACTTCCTGTCTGTTGGGTGGAGCCCTGATCCATAGTCATGTCAGAACTAAATAGCCGAACACACAGCTGTTCAATCAGCATGTCTTTCTCTACCAAATCTGGTGTAAACCAACACACTTTAAGAACGCACAGGATCCCACCGTCACATATCCTCCCCCCTGTTTTGAACCGGAGGGAGGAACACATAAACCCGTCATCATAAATGGGACACCTCTGTGCCAGCCATTGGGTGCGTAGGCCCATTTCTTCTTCCGGGTATGTTTCCACCAACACTTCGCTTTGACGCCTCTGTACCAACTATCAGTAGCAGGAGTCCTAATCTGCCCAGCCTTTTCTCTAAAGGGGCACTCCACCCACACCTTCTTCCGGGTGTGCTTCCACTAATCTCTCTATCCCTTCTACCTTCTGGCCTCAGGATCCTCCTTTTTTCTCCCACAGACCTACTCTATCAGGACTGTTGGGGACCCCCTTTCATGAACTCTGTCAGGGACTGGCCATTCTCACTACCTGACGCAATATTAATCAACAACATTTGTTTCTCAGGTTCACTAACCCCTTTGTGGTTACTCTTGGCAACCAAACCATCTAGGATCAACACCATATCCTTCCGTTTAACCTCAATATTATCATTGGGACGTCTTGTCCCTTTGTTTGCTAGGACAGTATCTATGGAGGGACCACCTACAGGCAAGCAGTTACTCCCTATGGGACAGTCCTGCAGTTTCACATCGCCCAACACTCCAATAGCAATTGTCCTACCAACGCACATTTTTCCACATCAATCTCTTTAACCATTTCTGTGTCCATTGGTACCTCAATCAATAGCTCAGAGTTGTCTGACAGTGCTCTACAGTGGCTCTCATACACTTTTTCGTTACAGTTACCATCACTGTTATTTCCTGTCAAAGTGTCTCCGGGTACCTCAAACTGCACCTCTCTGCGCGTGATGGACTGAATTCCCACTACTGCCACGTCTGTTCCGGACCCTTCCTTTACATAAGGTGTAGCGGGTGAGACAGTACACGCGCCACGTACCAACCACTGCTCAGCCGCACCTCGGACCGCACCAGCAGGAATACACCCCATCACACCAGCATACGGAGAGACTTCCCCTATGTCTATTATCTCTAATTTCTCCAACAATTCCCCTGAGCGCCTTCCGCACATAACCACCGCTGGAAGCACTCTCGAGGAGAACTGTGAGACAACATTCCACAAAAGCAACCAACAGTGCAGCAACCAATTTTCATCAACATTGCTCAACAACGCATGTATCACCTGCGTCCACCGATTGGTACTACGCAGTACCATGTCGCCCTTCTGCTGTGGATACATGCAGGTGTACATCGGAAATATTTTCACCAATTCCCACAATATCTCAGTTATTTCTAGACATGCTGCGTCTAAACACAGAACTCTAGGAACTTTTCCTTTACTAACGATATGGAGGGGCTCATTTGCTAAGGCGTGAGAAGCCGAGACACTTAAAGAGACCTCTACCTCAGAGGCAACTGACAAAACTTGTGGCTCCCCCTGAGCACTGCAAATCGCATTTGTCAGATTCATCCTCACTTTCAGCAACACTGAGCCCTTCCAAATCGCTATCCTTTACCTCATCAACCTGACGTTCAACATTACTCATCTCTTTTACTATGGACAAAACCTCTGCCATGTATACGCCCTTTTCAGATCCTTCCAACTGGAGAGGGTTAATTTCTGCAAAAGCCAATGCACCCGTGTCTACCGGCCCTGCAGCCTCTCCATTTAGCATAGCAGAAATTGTGTCCACCCCACTGTTACCCACTGAGCCTTCCTTGTTTAAATGCACTTGTGGCAAAACATTTTCAAACACAACAGGCTGCAATAACATAACTTCACCACTTTGCTTGGGTGGCGCTTCACTAAACCCATTATCACTACAAGTTATTTCAAACATTTGAGTTTTACCATTTTTCTCATCACCAAGGTCAAGTACCCTCTTATCCATCAGAGCGGCACCACAGTTGTCCCAGGCAACCTCTGGCTCCAACACACAGAGCTCCCTGGAGGTTTCTAAGGACACCTCTGCAGCCTTAGATACTGTTGCCAAGGGGAATCGCATATCCTGCTTAGCGATCACCCCTACCTCATTAAGCATCACATTACCATAAGCACATGTATCATCAGCATTCATAAACATAGCAGTTTTATAAACTCTATTAAATTGTCCTTTGTCAAAACGCATGGCACCCTGCGTGCCACTCAGCACACCACCCTTTCTCTCCAAAGGAATTATTTTGCCCACTAGGGTGTCTTCCCAGTTGTCCTGGGAAACCAATTGCCTCACCACTGCAGGCTCCTTGGTGGTTTCCCTTGGCAACTGCGCAGCACCTGTCACTGTCACAAGGGAACATGGCATACCAACTGCTTTGGTCACCCCCTAGCACATCTCTCCCAGCACTCTGCTGGATTACCTTAGGTGTACCCAGAGTCCATATGTCCTTTTCAATTTTTGACCTCGCTGCAAGCAGGGCTTTAATCTGTGTCTCCCCACTGATCTGGGTAGCACACTGCAGCAAGTTAATTTTTACACCTTCAGTGGTTCTCTGCTCTGGGATTACTTCCACTTCAGTGTGAGCAACCACACAGTCAGTCTTTCCCATGATTTTAACAGGAACAGTCTTACCATTCTCTTTAGCAGGGGTTGAAGGCTTCAATTGAGGGCGTTGTCCCTTCTTTGCCGTGCTCTCACAAGATGACACCCCCTCCTGGACACAGGGTAACATTACATCCATCTTGGATTTTCCAACATCTCCTGCAGGCAAAGCATTAGGCCCAACAACACAATCAGCAGCTGTATTCCACAAGCTTGGACAAGAAAAGATCCCGTGGCCCAGCTGACCACATTCCAGGCATGGCACTTGGCGACTTTCTCCTGTTGCTAAGGGAGACGGCACTCTCCCAACATGCAGACTTTTACTGGTATCTCTATGAGGATGGTGGTATACCTCCTCTCTGTAGCTCCTCCTTTCTGAAAACATACTTTCTCCGGTTGCTATGGGAGACCACATTCTCCCGGCTGATCTTTTCCAGCGCTCTCTAGACTAGACTGCTCCTAGAAAATTATCGTAGTCATCTCGGTTACTATACATCCCACCGTACACCTCCTGGTACTCCTCCATCAGAAAAGGTTGCACCAACTCAACCCAGCGATTTCTGGGCCATCCTCTGTAGGAAGCAATCATCGCAAACTCCTCCAAATATCTTCAACATATTCCGAAGGTAACATAGGCCGTATGAAGTTAGCTGTACGAATTTCTGCTTTGTTGCCACGGGCAACCGCACCCATCTGCTCACTCTTTACACTCAGAGCAGGCTTCTCATACCTTTGCTTTACTGGAGCCTGGGACAAAGGGCACTTGGAAACTTTATGCCCCCACTCACTGCACCGCAAACAGCGCACTGGGTTCTTAGCACTTTGCACATTGATAGCTGGCCATCTTGCCAGGGGCAACAGCATGCACTTCCCCTTTAACTTGGTTCAGTGCAGCCAAGTGTCGCCTGCACCAATCCACTGCAGACTCAGACTCTTGTGAACTATCCATACTTGCAGTCACCTGTGCACTCCTTGCACCAGTGTTACTAGGAACAACACTCGCTCTGTCTCTCATCCCAGCAAACATTGCTTACTTTTTGCGTTTTGACCGCGCCATCTCTGCAGTCAGGCCAACAACGTTTTTTAACACAGTTCCTTTTAACACAGGAAAATTTGAGGTACTGTCTCCAAGACTTGCAAACAGCACACTTTCACATGCAGACTTCACTCTCTGCTTGAATCATTCATCCACTGGACCTTCCTAAGTGGACACATCCTCTCAAGCCACGTTGAGATTACTTCCACAGGCACATCACCTGTATACAACACAGTCCATTAATTCCACACAATCGTCCTAACGCGTCACATCACATGACTTCATCAAAGGAACCTGATTGGGTGTCAGAGCTTTCCTTAACCACTTAAGACCCGGACCATTATGCAGCTTAAAGACCTGGCCACTTTTTGCGATTCGGCACTGCGTCGCTTTAACTGACAATTGCGCGGTAATGAGACGTGACTCAAAAAACAATATTGGCGTCCTTTTTTTCCCCACAAATAGAGCTTTCTTTTGGTGGTATTTGATCACCTCTGCGGTTTTTATTTTTTGCGCTATAAACAAAAATAGAGCGTCAATTTTGAAAAAAAAATTTTTTACTTTTTGCTCTAATAAATATCCCCAAAAAAACATATAAAAAAAACCCATATTTTTTCCTCAGTTTAGGTCGATATGTATTCTTCTACATATTTTTGGTAAAAAAAATTGCAATAAGCGTTTATTGATTGGTTTGCGCAAAAGTTATAGCGTTTACAAAATAGGGGATAGTTTTATGGCATTTTTATTCATTTTTTTTTTACTAGTAATGGCGGCGATCAGTGATTTTTTTCGTGACTGCGACATTATGGCGGACACATCGGACACTTTTGACACTATTTTGGGACCATTGTCATTTTACAGCGATCAGTGCTAAAAAAATGCACAGGTTACTGTAAAAATGACACTGGCAGTGAAGGGGTTAACCAGGAGGGGGCGCTGTAGGGGTTAAGTGTACCCTGATTTGTGTTTCTTACTGTGGGGGGGGGGGGGCGTGGCTTAGCGTGTGACGTCACTGATTGTCGTTCCCTATGACAGGGAACAGACGATCAGTGACAGGCTCACTAGGAAGCACGGGGAGAGGTTTGTTTACCGTTACCTCTCCCCGTTCTTCCTCTCTGTGACCCGATCGTGGGACACCAGCAGCGATCGGATCCGCTGTTCCCGCGGGGACGGTCACGCTGGGGCGCTCGCGACCCACAGCTGGGCTCTTAAAGGGAACATACCTGTACGCCCATGTGCCCAGTCGTGCCATTCTGCCGACGTACATCGGTGTGCGGCGGTCCTCAAGTGGTTAAATACGCTCGAAGCGGAAGTAGCTCAGTGACCATTTTGACGGAGTAAATGTCTCCCATCATGATGGTGGCCATTATGTAGGTAGGATATTCGCAGACTACGGCGGCCATGTTTTTGAAGTCCAACCAAAAAGAGGTCTTCATTATGTTGGCAGTCATTTTCATAGAGCTAAATACATAGTAAAAATAACAAACCAGCTGGACAGTCTCAAAGGAGCGCGCATGCTCTATTCCAGACCCGCGCATGCTCTGAAATGTGTTGTGTTTCTCCCATTCATTCGATCCAGGTGATGTGACACGCTGTTCCACGAGCACACAGTCGCCATCTCCATTCATGGATACAGCCGGCTTCCTCTCCGGTACCTTGTGGCTTTCATAGCCCGGATTTGGGACTTCTCTGGACGCAACAATAGACCCTGGACTAAACACCTGACATGGCATTGATCCCACTTCATATGAGCATCTCTTCATTTACCTTTATGTAAGTGTTGGCTACATATTTATGTCACTATATTAAAAAGTTTACTCAGAGGCGCTTTTCTATTTGTTTTTTCTCCATGGTTTACTGAGCTGGCTTCACTCCTGAGAAGAGCTGCCATGATTATCTGTTCACTCCAATTAGACTGCTCATCTAGTTTTTTCTTCCTTCAAGATTGATTATCATTGAACCATTCAACCATTTTATTTTATTTCATTGAACATCCGCCCTGCTACCTGGATTTGGTTCTTAGACTTGTATTATTGCTTTTAAATGGAACTTGTGATTTACTATGCAGGCATCCTGAGCGCTAGCATTTGCTGTTTTCTTTTTCCCATGAGAGAGGGCAGGAGGGCAGGTAAAGGGCTTCCTCTCCCCAGGAGGGAGCAGGATGAATGGGGCACTCTTCCCCAAGGAGGAAGGGCTAATTACGGAACCTTCCAGAACATTGCATGTCTGTTTTGTTAAAGCTAGGTCCAAATGTCTTAGTACATCAAAGACCATGTGGCACTTTGTTCTTCTCTTCTTATTTTTCATATCAATCTGGCATGCTCACATAGCATGCAGGAACCCCTGAAGGAACCGCTAGTATTAACTGGTTCTCTATTTTAATTTCTGGCTCCAATAAATAGTCTAAGTGTAGCACCCTCTAGTGTAGAGCGCTAGGTGTACATAGTTAGTTTTGTAGTGTAGGGAAATTTAGCCTGGCTGAGAGCCAAGCTGGGTTGAATCTGGGTCAGGGTGAGTGACTTATGGTGCTTTGGCACCTCTGGTACCTCCCCCTACTTGCTGGAACCTTGGAGAAGCTTCCAGAAGAATGGGAGGGAGGTTAGGAGGAGCTGCCTGGAGTATTGAGGAGGACCTCAGCCAATCCCCAGCAAGTGGACTGGCAGGGGGTGGGCACCTCTTAAATACTCTGGGTTATGTCAGCAGGGGGCAGTCAGGTGGAAGCTGGAGATGGAGTGCTGAGGAGGCTGTCGGTGTCCCTTGAGGGTGCCTACTAGTCTGGGAGGGGGAGGGGGCCCTGGGACTCGGGTGCTGGAAGGATCCTTTCAAGACACACGGAGGAGTCCTGTCCTGGAAACACAGGAGCAGGTGTGAGGACAGCGGGAGATCCCCAGGGAGAAGTCAGTCGGGTGGCTGGTGAATGTGCAGTCTGGGAGGACTGTGGGAAGTAGCCAGGAGAGCTAGTGAGAGGGACAGCTGCAGCTAGGCGGGCTGGCAGTGCCTGAAGAGGTGGTGCTGGGATCAATAGCCACAAAGATGTAGCTGGACACTGGACTTTTTTTCTCTACACACCAAAGAGGCCCGGGGCCTGTAATGGGGTTTTGCTAATCTGGTTGGGTGCTTTTGCCAGATTTACTAAAGTGTCCCAGCAGAGTCTGTGTTTTCTGCAAGCAAGTGAATGCTGGAGGAAGTGGAGTGTATATAGCTGTACATAGGAAGAGTTATCCCTGAAAAGTTCTTAAGTCAAGTGGGCATCCCATTATTTTGTTAATCCCTATCCAAGTTTTATCCCCTTAATAAATACAAAAAAACAAAGTGCTGGACTGTTCACTTACTCTAATGCCGCGTACACACGACCGCTTTTCTCGACGAGAAAAACGGCATTTTTTTTTTTCGCCGAGAAAAACGATCGTCTGTGGGCTTTATGTCGTTTTTCTCGTTGAGAAAAACGGCAGAAAAAACGACGAGAAAAATTAGAACATGTTCTAAATTTTCTCATCGTTTTTTCTATCATTTTTTTCCGCGGCAGTTTTCCCATAGGGAGACACTGCCGCGGAGCCCACAGACGGTCGTTTTTCTCGTCAAGAGAAAAAATGACGGGAAAAACGACCGTGTGTAGGGAACCCTTGGAACCGAAGCGGTTCCCTCGTTTTTCCTGTCATTATTCACAGCGGTTTTTTAACCGCCGTGAATAATGATCGTGTGTACGCGGCATAAGTGTGCCTGTGAAAATTTGGTGTGCCTGGCTATGCAGGGTGGAGGATCCCTATGCACCAGTGGCTCCTGTGGGGGTAGTGCCACATATGGGTTGTCTTTTTATAGTTAATTCCTTGTAAAACTTGGGATGGGAGAAGGGTAAGGGTGGTATGGGATACTCAAGGCATGCTGAATAGTTACAGAAGGACACTCTTGACTAGTCTTGGATTCTCTGAACAGTCTTTCTCCCAAGGGTTACTAGAAATGGCCAGAACTGTGACCCTGTAAGAGCTGTCTCAGAAAGAGCTACTGCTGGCACTTATCTTTCAAAATAGCACAGTCACTTGAATCTTGAGCTCAGGTTTATTTTTACAATGTCACCCCAGGACAGCTGAACCTCCCCAAATTTCCTCCAAATATCTCTATGTCCCAGGACAACTGACCAGTTCCTAGCTTCCATCAGACACTCTTCAGCGAGAAGGAGGTTAATACTCTCCATGCCACAGAACAGCTACACACCTTCTAGCTACCACCAGGCACTCTTCAGTGAGCTCTCCAGGCCAAATCTTTAGGTGAAACTGCTAGTTAGCTCCAAAGTTGATTAGAAATAGCCCCCCATCCCCCCACAGCTCTGCCACAGCTGGGAGCTCGATGAACTGGAGCAACTCCATCAATCTGCCCCAAAGGGGCAATAGCCTCTGAGGTTGGGAACTTCTTCAGCAGGACAAAAAGCTGACTGCTCCAGAACTCAGACTATTTATGTTTTCCCCAGCCACCTATAGGGCACACTTCACCAGGGAGTGTCTGCTGTACAATCAACATTCAAGTTGCCCATTTGACCCGCCCAGCCCCCTCCCAGATAGTAAGGATAACTTGCCACAAATTTGTGGCAGTGTTGAATTGTAAGTCTGGTAAATTTTCACTGGCAAGTTGTACACTTGCAGAGCACTTAAAGTGGTTGTAAACCCATATACATTTTTTTTTTGTAGCCCACCTGCAAGACAAAGCTATAATGAGCTAGTATGACTAGCATACTAGCTCATTATGTACCACTTGTGGTTATAAAATAAAAATTTGTGCTAGGTTCGAATTATTAAAGTGCAATAAATGAATAAATCCCTAAAGGAAAACCTGCTGCTAAACACCAAAAAAAAACCTTGATATAAGGTACAACAAATATAAATATACAAAAAGGTGTAGCGCTGGATGAACAAAACTGTGTATGGCTATACAGTGAAAAAAATTGGAAAACGTATCAAAAACATGAGTGAATACTACAAATAAACAATTTAAAGTTCATATGTGTCAGTGAAAAATATATGAAATCTTCTCCTCTATTTGAAGATGATAAGAGTTCTACAGAGTGCAGGTATCCGATGAAAATCATAGGCAAAATGCTCCAACACTTAGTAAAGATCCCGCCACCAAGGTGAAGAATGAAGGCTTACCAGACAGCCTGCGACCACCCTTCTCAGGGGGGTCAAAACAGGCTCAGTAGAGTGATGTTTTACTCCATGGAAGGCAGAATGATTCTGCAGGAACGCTTCATCCACAGTGGGAGAGTCTCCAGAGACGTTGATTGAACACCTGGCCAGAACTGGGAGTAGACACACTCTTGGCAGATCAGAGTGGATGTTCCTCAGTAAGTAGGATAAAATCCAAAAGAGAAAGAAAAACTTTCCATAGTGTAGCGTTCATCCATAAAAAAGGGGGTTTATTTTCACAAAGTATGCGATACAGAACCTCAAAGAAACAAGTCCTGAGATATTAAAATGCTGGTTAAAAAACTCCTTGCAAGGAATAAAAAGCTCCGTATTCTGGCAATCAAACGACCGTTCACGCGTGCGCAATGCGTGGATGTTGCGCACGTGCGAACGGTCGTTTATCCTACTTACTGAGGAACATCCACTCTGATCTGCCAAGAGTGTGTCTACTCCCAGTTCTGGCCAGGTGTTCAATCAACGTCTCTGGAGACTCTCCCACTGTGAATGAAGCGTTCCTGCAGAATCATCCTGCCTTCCATGGAGTAAAACATCACTCTATTGAGCCTGTTTTGACCCCCCTGAGAAGGGTGGTCGCAGGCTGTCTGGTGAGGCTGGGTTCACACTGGTACGACACGACAGTCATACAACTTTCATCCTACTTTGCTCTGCGACATCAGTCCTACATTGATCCTACATTGGTCCGACATCCATCCGACTTTCATGAACAGGATACTACTTTGATCCGACTTTGTGCTAGTCTGACTTGTCCTTTGACCAATCAAAACAATCCCAGGGTGAGATAATGTCCTTTTACTGCTGCTGTAATCACCATGTCGGATGTCAAATGTCGGATGGTTAGGACAAGGATCCTACTTTGATCCGACTTCAATGATATTCAATGGGCTGAAGTAGGATCAAAGTCGGACCAAAGTAGTACAGGGAGCATTTTCAAAGTCGGACCGACTTGTGTCGGACCAGTTAAGACGGCTCTCATAGGGAAACATTGATTTTCACACGTCATGTGACATGAGCTCCCAATGTCGGAGCGTTTGTCGGACCAGTGTGAACCCAGCCTAAGGCCTGGTTCACACTGGTCCGACAAACGCTCCGACATTGGGAGCTCATGTCGCATGACGTGTGAAAATCAATGTTTCTCTATGGGAGCCGTCTTAACTGGTCCGACACATGTGGGTCCGACTTTGAAAATGCTCCCTGTACTACTTTGGTCCGACTTTGATCCTACTTCAGCCCATTGAATATCATTGAAGTCGGATCAAAGTAGGATCCTTGTCCTAACCATCCGACATTTGACATCCGACATGGTGATTACAGCAGCAGTAGAAGGAATTTATCTCACCCTGGGATTGTTTTGATTGGTCAAAGGACAAGTCAGACTAGCACAAAATCGGATCAAAGTAGTATCCTGTTCATGAATGTCGGATGGATGTCGGACCAATGTAGTACTGATGTAGGACTGATGTCGCAGAGCAAAGTAGGATGAAAGTCGTATGACTGTCGTGTCGTATCAGTGTGAACCCAGCCTTAGCCTTCATTCTTCACCTTGGTGGCGGGATCTTTACTAAGTGTTGGAGCATTTTGCCTATGATTTTCATCGGATACCTGCACTCTGTAGAACTCTTATCATCTTCAAATAGAGGAGAAGATTTCATATATTTTTCACTGACACATATGAACTTTAAATTGTTTATTTGTAGTATTCACTCATGTTTTTGATACTTTTTCACATTTTTTTCACTGTATAGCCATACACAGTTTTGCTCATCCAGCGCTACACCTTTTTGTATATTTATATTATGTACCACTTACCTTAGATCGGTGCCCCCGAAGCCGCCCTTGTCCCTCTCTCCAGCCGCAGCCATCGATGCGGCGATAGCCGGAATGTTACTTCCGGGTATCACCGCTCCAGCCAATCACAGCGCCGCTCCGGCGCTGTGATTGGCTGGAGCGGCGAAGACGTGACTCCACCCATGCGCGCGGGAGCCGTCAAAATCGGCAAAGCCCAAGCATTGCTGGGACTTAGCCGAATTTGTGAATGGGATTAACCCCATGAATGCGCCGTTGTCTACGGCGCGCATGCGCCGTAGACAGCGGCGCCTGTGATTTTAGTAAATATCTCCTAAACCGTGTAGGTTTAGGAGATATTTCTTGCACCTGCAGGTAAGCCTTAGTCTAGGCTTACCTGTAGGTGCAAGTTGCAAAAGTGGGTTTACAACCACTTTAAAGCACAAGTTCTAGTTGACACTTTTCCAAGTTGTAGCAAATTTGCGTGACAGGTCTCTAGTAAGAGCAAAGTTGCAGTGGTGAGTCTACAGCAAGAGCTCTGCAAGTCTACAGCATGAAAATTCAGCCACAGTGACCCCTGTGGTGGGATCTTTATTGCACAACATAACTGAACCAGAACTTGCAGCAGGCTTTCAGAATGTTTGCAAAACAGCTTGATCTGGAGTCATGCAATGCGGACTTGCTGCAATCGTTGAACAAACCTGTGAAGCCTGGCGAGTCTAGCAATAGCTGAGCAAGTCATTTTCAAACTTGCAGCACAATTGCTTGCTATTTGAGCTATGTTGTAGAAGCCACTGGGATCCAAAATAGCCCAAAAAAATCAACATCTCTTTCAATGATTACAGAGGAGCCAAAAAAAGTAATTTACCTATCATCCTAGAATCCTACCTAGGAGGGTACTACAATTACATACACCTTCATTTTGGTGAACCACTCTCCAATGAGTCAGAATGCAGATTAAATTGTTTAGAACAATACTTTTTTGAAACTGTTTGAGACTAGGGTGCTGGTCATTTAATATTTGATCAACTAAGAACATTCCTGATGTGACATGTCAGCAAACCTTTATTCTGGGTAGAGGTTGGGAATGAAACGAAATCAAGTAAAGAAAAAAGCATATTGTCAAGTGGAACGAGCTGTACAGACACAATTTATTGATGATGTAAAGAAATGATAAGCAAATTGCATAGAAGCAGATTGCTGGAAGCAGATGGACAAATAAGATCAGTAGTCCCAGCTGATAGGGCTGGTTTTCTGCTAAGGACACATAAGCCATGACTGGGGGCATAGGGCCACCAGGGTCGCACTTAACTTGCATATTATGCTGCTGACAGTGATGCACTCTTTTGCGATATGATAAAATGTTTTAGATTGCTGGCATTTTCTACCAGGGCCATCCGAGCATGACTTTGTTGGTTCGGCCATTGCACAGATTGTGCATTTTCTGTGATGGAAGACATTATTTAGTGCTTACAGTTATTGTAGACCCAATATCACTATTAGCAGGGATGAGTGCCAATTTTCCCTGGTCTTCTAGGTGCCATTCTAGGTGTACTAACACAAAGTGGGTAAAACTGTATCCTTCAACCTCCCAAATCTCTGACCTTATTTACCTTGTGAAGCTGCTATACAGTGCCTTGAAAAAGTATTCATACCCAATTTTCCACATTTTTTCATGTTACAACCAAAAAGGAAGATTTATTTTGTTGGGATTTTATTTGATAGACCAACACAATGTGGCACATAATTGTGAAGTGGAAGGAAAATGATAAATGGTTTTCCAAATTCTTTACAAATAAATATTTGAAAAGAATGGCATGAATTTGTATTCAGCCCACCTTACTCTGATAACCCTGACTAAAATCTAGTGCAACCAATTGCCTTCAGAAGTCACCTAAATAGTAAATAGAGTCTACCTGTGTGTAATTTAACCTCAGTATAAATACAGCTGTTCTGTGAAGCCCTCAGAGGTTTGTTAGAGAACCTTAGTGAACAAACAGCATCATGAAGGCCAAGGAACACACCAGACATGTCAGGGATAAAGTTGTGGAAAAGTTTAAAGCAGGGTTAGGTTATAAAAAAATATCCCAAGCTTTGAACATCTCAGGGAGCACTGTTCAATCCATCATCCGAATAGAAATAGAAAGAGTACGGCACAACTTCAAATCTACCAAGACATGGTCGTCCACCTAAACTGACAGGCCGGGCAAAGAGAGCATTATTCAGAGAAGCAGCCAAGAGGCCCATGGTAACTGCAGAGATCCACAACTCAGGTGGGAGAATCTGTCCACAGGACAACTATTAGTCGTGCACTCCACAAATCTGGCATTTATGGAAGAGTGGCAAGAAGAAAGCAATTGTTGAAAGAAAGCCATAAAAAGTCACATTTGCAGTTTGCGAGAAGGCATGTGGGGGACACAGCAAACATGTGGAAGAAGCTGCTCTGGTTAGATGAGACCAAAATTTAACATTTTGGCCTTAAAGCAAAACGCTATGTGTGGCTGAAAACTAACACTAGTACACATAGGAGAGAGTTGGTGCTATGCTTTGCATGGCAAGCTCGCAAAAAGAAAGGACACTAGGACCCAGGAGCCCTCATCCAACATGACCCCCGCTAGGCCAGAAGAAGGAGCGCATGCTCTGCAAACACGTTGCCTATTGGTCCTTTGAGTAACCCGGAAGTGCCGTCATCCACACGGCCCACCGCTTACCCGGAACTGTCGTCATCCTCCCGGCTCCCTGTGTGATTGAGGTCCAGGAAGCGTTGGCAAACATTGGCGCAACCCGCTCCATTACGCCAGCCTGCAGCCATCGGATTGACTCTCCACCGGGACGTTCTGACATCTCATGCTTGACATGCTAATTTTAACCCTACTCTTGTGAATATGTACGCTCTACTTGCCCATTAAAATTAATGTAATATACTGCACTTAGAGTGGCGCTTCTGTGCTTTCTCCCCCCGGAAAACTAACACTGCACATCACCCTGAACACACAATCCCCACGTGAAACATAGTGGTGGCAGCTTCATGTTGTGGGGATGCTTTTCTTCAGCAAGGACAAGGAAGCTGGTCAGGGTTGATGGGAAGATGGATGGAGCCAAATACAGGGCAATCTTAGAAGAAAACCTGTTAGTCTGCAAAAGACTTGAGACTGGGGCAGAGGTTCACCATCCAGCAGGACAATGACCCTAAACATACAGCCAGATCTACAATGGAATGGTTTAAATAAAAGCATATTTATGTGTTAGAATGGCCCAGTCAAAGTCCAGACCTAAATCCAATTGAGAATCTGTGGCAAGACTTGAAAATTGCTGTTCACAGATGCTCTCCATCCAATTTGAAAGAGCTTGATCTATATTGCAAAGAAGAATGGGCAAAAATGTCACTCTCTAGATGTGCAAAGCTGGTAGAGACATACCTAAAAAGACTTGCAGCTGTAATTGCAGTGAAAGGTGGTTCTACAAAGTATTGACTCAGGGGGCTGAATACAAATGTACGCCACACTTTTCAGATACTGTACTGTATTTATTTGTAAAAAAATTGTAAAACATTTTCCTTCCACTTCACAATTATGTGCCAATTTGTGTTGGTCTATCACATAAAATCCCAATAAAATACACTTATGTCTTTGGTTGTAACATGACAAAATGTGGAAAATTTCAAGGGGTATAAATACTTTTTCAAGGCACTGTATGTGTTAGGGTTATATTAAAGAAAGCCAGGTGACTGGAATAGGATAAGACTGGCATTTCAATCGGGCATAAAAATATTTGAAAAATTATTCCAGGATTGTAAATCAGTGTTTTTTTAGGGGGCAATCGGATCTGTGACACCCTGAATCAACTGTGGGTATAGGATTGTGTATATGGGATTGTATGATTTTTTTTCCTCTTTTCCTCTTTTATTGGTTGAATGAGATGGACTTTTTTTCAACCTGACTAACTATGTAACTATATAACTTCTTGCTCAGGAACCCTGATTAGGTAACAGAAGTGCCACAGCATGAGTGCCTGACAGTAGAGTTGAGCGGACACCTGGATGTTCGGGTTCGACGGGTTCGGCCGAACTTCAGAAAAAAGTTCGGGTTCGGGACTTTAACCCGAACCCGAACCCCATTGAAGTCAATGGGGACCCGGACTTCTAAGGACTAAAAAGGCTCTAAAAAGGTAATGGAAAGGGCTAGAGGGCTGCAAATGGCAGCAAAATGTTGTTAAGAGCATGGCAAGTGCTCTGCAAATAAATGTGGATAGGGAAATAACTTAAAATAACATAAAAAAAATAAAAAAAAAAATAATAATCTTGACCTAGGAGGACGAGGTCCATATGGAGTAGGAGGTTGAAGTGGCGGTGGATGTGGCTGTGTAGGTGGAAGCGGCGGTGGAGGAGGACGAGGTAGCCAACACTGATTCAAAAATACAACAATGGCTGTGTAATGCCGGTGATGTGTCGAATTCTGTCCCCCGTCAAATAGTGTCCACCCTGTACTGCGCTTGCTCAGTATGTAGGACAAGGGGATTTCTAAAATCTCCCAAGACGAACGGCGCCTGCGTGGTGAGTTCAGGTGAAGGCCACACCATCCGTGGTTCAAGACGAGCCAAGTGAGGCCGTGCCCGAAGCGTGGCGATCGAACCGAGCCCGCGAGGGGCCCTGTTACTATGTGCTACCGTATGTCCACTTGGATGGTGGGGCTTGAACCTGCACTCACAGCGCAGGCGCCGTTCATCTTCAGAGATTTTGTGAATCTCCTTGTCCTCTGTACTGCGCAAGCGCTGCGCCTTCGCAGTATGGGCCGGACACAATCCGATGGCCGGACAGTTTTTGTCACAACACCGGTATACATGTCTATTCTGCACAAGGTACGGACAAGTCCTGTGGGATCCATGCCTGGTTCATTTTAATGAACGTGAGTGTAACGGATCTCAGATACCCCAGATGGGCACATCCGCCAGACTTGTGTCTCCTGTCCTCCAAACGCACCCGCAGCCTGCAGATTCGCCATAACCAGCCCTTAACCCCTCAATCACGAGACAATCCACACAGGTGTTGAGGGTTAAACATGCAGAGCATTAACCGTTTATTAAATCCAAAAAATACACTTTTACACACAGTTAGGGACACTCCCCTTAGCCTTGTCATAGAGGGGGGGTAGGGGACAAGGAAGAATCAATGGGAACTGAACACTTGTACATTGAAACAGAGACTACAGATAAACAAAGGGATTATGGTAAGCAGGCAACCCCTCAATACACATCCCCTGCGGAGAGATGTCTGCAGTCCAGACCATTGTCTGTGTGTGCCATGACTCAACACAGCTAAACACAGCAACAAGAGGGGGGGGATGGGGGAGAAGGGATGTAGCATTACATTACATTATCTCAATGCCAGCTTCTCCCCGAGTCTCCAGTCTCTTCTGGGCCATAATCTGTGGGTAGGAGGCCCGCCCTCAGTCCCTTCCAAAGCACACAGTGACAGTGGGTTCTGTCACATTTCTCCCCTTTTAAAAACAGACTAACCAGGTTCCTGACCCCGAACTGGTCTGGACCTGCGTTAGTCGCAAACTTCCACCCCAGGCCACCAGGAAAAGGAAAAGTACGTCTCTGGGGCTGGGGAGCAAAATCGCACATACGGTCTCCCGTGAATAAAAACAGCCGCTGCAGAGTGGGAACAGCTGTCCGCACTCCCGTGATCCGGGGCTGGGTTGCAGATATTGAGGGGAGCTGAATAATCCTCTGCCCCGATGCCAGCGCTTCAGCTTGTAGGGAACATAGGCTGGCAGTGCTATGCAGTTGGGGAGGAAAAGGTTCTTGCTTTTCTCCTGGAGTAGCTAACAGCCGCTGAGGAGGTATCTTGCAGGGACTGTCTCCCGGACTCTCCGTCTCTTTTTCTGATGCTGGGCAGAGGCCAACATCGCTCTGCCCCGTAGCCAGTGCTTCTGCTAGGGGGACATATACACTGGGGTAGTGTCCAAGTGCTGGGCAACCAGCTCACTGAGGTCATCCCTCGGACTCCCTGGATCTAACTCTGAGGGTGGGCAGAGGCCCGCGGCACTCTGCCCTGCAGTCAGCGCTTCTACTGGGGGGATGAACATTGGGGTAATGTCCAATTGCTGGGGAGGGAGAATTGCTTCCTCCACTCCCGTTGGGGATATCTGCTGTTGGGGAAAAGGCTCACGAAAATCATCTCTCAGACTCTCCGGATCCAACTCTTTTTCTGATGCTGGGCTGAGGCTAGTGGCACTCTGCCCTGTAGCCAGCGCTTCTGCTGGGGCACCGGATGCAATACTCTCGACTTGCTGCTGATCACCATTTACCAGCCTTCCAGCGCCAGTCTCAACTTCCCCTTCTGAGACCTTTATGCTTTTATCTTGTCTCTCTGCTTGGGGAACCTCTGGTGCGTTCCGGCATTCTAGCACTCGCAGTGCCCTCTGTATCATCGCCGCTTCTTCCATTGCGGTTAGGACGGGAAAACGTAGGGGCACTCCTGGCCCAATTTGCTCCGCATCTTCGTGACTGTCCGCTATTTCTCCAGGACAGTCCCAGGCAACGGGAGGCATGCCAGGCTGCTGATCACCGTCAAACAGCCGCTTGTAGGCAATCTCGAGCTCCCATTCCTGCTCAACCAGGAACTCCAATTCCTCCAGGTCACACGCCTCTTCGGGGAAGTCCAGCACCTCATCTCGGAAGTCCAGGATGTTTTCCAGCCGCCACTCCTCATCGCTCCCAAAGTCTGGGTCTCCGTACATTTTTTGATGGAGCAGCCCCACGCCGCCGTAGCCAACGCCTTCTGACGGGCTGCCGTCTGCTGTACTTGGCCACAGTTGAGCCGCGAACCACCGGAGGGCTCTGTAGCTGGCGTCCAGCCTCATCTCCTCCTGGACCAATCTTCCGAGCTCCGTCTTCCACTCATCTCGCGGTCGTTCCCTCAGGAACACCTCTCGCGCATGGTACTGCGTCCAGTACATCTCTGTGGAGGAGGGAAGGATCTTCCCCTGATGGCGCCGCTCGTGGCTTAGCGTTTCATGCCAGAGTTGCCAGCGGATCACATCCTCCCAGCCGAGCATGGTGCGCTCTGTCGCTGGTCCCCGATGTTGCTTCCGCATGCCTTGCAGCCTCCTCTCAAACTCCGCTCTCATGCTGGCTGGTCCCCGTATTGCTCCTCGACGGCTGCCCAGATCTTGAATCCTGGTGGTGGTTTGGATGGCCCGGACTGCAGGAGACGTCCCACTGCTGCCACCACTGTAACGGATCTCAGATACCCCAGATGGGCACATCCGCCAGACTTGTGTCTCCTGTCCTCCAAACGCACCCGCAGCCTGCAGATTCGCCATAACCAGCCCTTAACCCCTCAATCACGAGACAATCCACACAGGTGTTGAGGGTTAAACATGCAGAGCCTTAACTGTGTGTAAAAGTGTATGTTTTGGATTTAATAAACAGTTAATGCTCTGCATGTTTAACCCTCAACACCTGTGTGGATTGTCTCGTGATTGAGGGGTTAAGGGCTGGTTATGGCGAATCTGCAGGCTGCGGGTGCGTTTGGAGGACAGGAGACACAAGTCTGGCGGATGTGCCCATCTGGGGTATCTGAGATCCGTTACAGTGAGCTTGTCCACATTGGCTCTGGACAGGCAGCTGCGCTTGTCTGTGATAACGCCCCCTGCCGTGCTAAATACACGTTCAGATAATACACTGGCTGCAGGGCAGGCCAGCACCTCCAAGGCATAAAGGGCAAGCTCAGGCCATGTGCCCAATTTGGAGACCCAGAAGTTAAAGGGGGCAGACCCGTCATCCAGTACGTGTAGGCCTGTGGACACATACTGCTCAACCATGTTGGTGAAATGCTGCCTCCTGCTAAGACGTTCCATCTCAGCTGGTGGTGCTGGTTGTTGTGGCGTGCTGACAAAGCTTTTCCACATTTCAGCCATGCTAACCCTGCCTTCTGAGGTGCTGCCGGTGCCCCGGCTGCGTTGGCGACCTCTTCCTCCTCCTCTGCCTTCGCCTTGTGCTTCCACCGTACGCCCGCTGTCAGGTGGGAATGCCACCAGCAGCGCGTCTACCAGCGTGCGCTTGTACTCGCGCATCTTACGATCCCGCTCCAGTGAGGGAATTAAGGACGGTACGTTGTCCTTGTAACGGGGATCCAGCAGCGTGGCCACCCAGTAATCAGCACCAGTTAAAATGTGGGCAACTCGGCGGTCATTGCAGAAACACTGCAGCATGTAATCGCTCATGTGTGCCAGGCTGACCAGAGGCAAAGAAAAGCTGTCCTCTGTGGGAGGTGTATCGTCTGTGTCCTCTGTATCCCCCCAGCCACGCACCAGTGATGGCCACGAGCTGGTCTGGGTGCCACCCTGCTGTGAAAATGCCTCCTCCTCCTCCATCTCCTCCTCCACCTCGTCATCCTCCAGAACTGTTCCCTTTCTGCCGGACAATTGTGTACCTGGCGTTTGTTGGTGCAGGAACCCACCCTCATAGCCACTTGTGAAAGACTGCCCTGAAAGCCTTTGAAATGATCCCGCTTCCTCCTCCTCCTCCTCATCCTCCTGTGCCACATCCTCTTCCATCATCGCCCGAAGCGTTTTTTCAAGGAGGCATAGAACTGGGATAGTAACGCTAAGAACGGCGTCATTGGCACTGGACATGTTGGTGGAGTACTCGAAACAGCGCAACAAGGCACACAGGTCTCGCATGGAGGCCCAGTTATTGGTGGTGAAGTGGTGCTGTTCCGCAGAGCGACTCACGCGTGATTGCTGCAGCTGAAACTCCACTATCGCCTACTGCTGCTCGCACAGTCTGGCCAGCATGTGCAAGGTGGAGTTCCACCTTGTGGGCACGTCACATATGAGGCGGTGAGCGGGAAGGCCGAAGTTACACTGCAGCGCTGACAGGCGAGCAGCAGCAGGGTGAGAACGCCGAAAGTGCGCACACACAGCCCGCACTTTCTGCAGCAGCTCTGGCATATTGGGGTAATTTTTAAGGAACCTCTGGACCACCAAGTTCAGCACATGCGCCAGGCAAGGGATGTGCGTCAAACCGGCTAGGCCCAGAGCTGCTACGAGATTTCGCCCATTATCGCACACCACCAGGCCGGGCTTGAGGCTCACTGACAGCAACCACTCATTGGTCTGTTGTTCCATGTCCCTCCACAACTCCTGCGCGGTGTGGGGTTTTTCCCCCAAACAGGAAAGTTTTAAAACTGCCTGCTGTCGTTTACCCCTGGCTGTGCTGAAGTTGGTAGTGAAGGTGTTACGCTGACCGGATGAGGAGGCGGTAGAGGATGAGGAAGCGGAGTAGGAGGAGTTAGCAACAGGAGGCAAACTGAAGCGCCCTGCAATCCTTGGTGGTGGAAGGAAATGCGCCAAACTGCTATCTGCCTCAGGCCCAGCCGCCACTGCATTTACCCAGTGTGCTGTTAGGGAGATATAACGTCCCTGACCGTGCTTACTAGTGCACACCTGATTTTGTCCCCCACTTGGTTGTGCAGGGAAGGGATGGCTCGCCTGGAAAAATAGTGGTGGCTGGGCACGACGTACTGTGGGACAGCCAATGCCATCAGGCTTTTAAAACTCTGCGTCTCCACCAGACGAAATGACAGCATTTCAAAGGCCAGGAGTTTTGAAATGCTGGCATTCAGGGCCAGGGATCGCGGGTGGCTAGGGGGGTACTTCCTCTTCCGCTCCAATGTTTGGGAGATAGAGAGCTGAACGCTTCCATGGGACATTGTGGAGATGGTTGGTGACCCAGGTGGTAGTGTTGCTGGCAGATGCTCTGTTTGCGGGGTGGCAGGTGCCACTGTCACTACAGAGGTGGATGAAGAGGCCGAGACTGCAGCAGAAGAGGAAGCAGGAGGAGCCAGAGACCTTTCTTGGTTTTTGAGGTGTCTACTCCACTGCAGCTCGTGCTTTGCACTTAGATGCCTGGTCATGCAGGTTGTGCTCAGGTTGAGAACGTTTATGCCTCGCTTCAGGCTCTGATTGCACAGCGTGCAAACCACTCGTGTCTTGTCATCAGCACATTGTGTGAAGAACTGCCACGCTGGGGAACTCCTTGGACCTGGCTTTGGTGTGCTCGGTCCCTTGCTGCGTTGGGCAGTAGCAGACATACTGTCTAGCTGACAGACGCTCCGCTTTTGCACCCTGCTCCCTCTTCTGCTGTGCTGGTGGCTCTGTGCGACCACTGCCTCTTCCTCCAAACTACACTGGTCACCTGCATAACGTTGATTCCATGTGGAGTCGAGGACCTCATCGTCCTCCACATCATCTTCCACCCAGTCTTCACCCCTGCCCTCCTTGTCTGTCTGCACAATTGCGAAAGCAGCAGCAGTTGGCACCTGTGTTTCGTCATCATCCGAGATGTACTGCGATGGTCCTCCCATGTACTCATCATGAAACATAAGTGGTTGGGCATCGGTGCACTCAATCTCTTCCACTTCTGGGGCAGGGCTAGGTGGATGGCCCTGGGAAACCCTGCTAACAGAGTCATCGAAAAGCAGAAGAGACTGCTGCATGATTTGGGACTCAGACTGCTTGGCTGATTTGCAAGGGGGTGAGGTGAAAGACTGATGGACATGGGTTTCAGGTGCCAACTCTGTTCTTTCATCAGAAAGTGGGTGGGAGACAATGTGAAGGAACCCGAGGCACTGTCAGCAACCCAATCTACTATCGCCTGTACTTGTCCTGGCCTAAACATTCGTACAGCCTCATTAGGCGCGACAAAATACCGCCGCAGGCTCGGTCGCCTACTCGCACCTGAGGAAGGTGTTTCACTTGTGCGTGTATCTGGCACAGATCCACCACGTCCTCTCCCTGCAACAGGAGCTCCACCAGCAGCACCACGACCGGGGCCACCACGTCCCTTTGACCTTCTCCTCATATTTTCAAAATTTAGGATCTTGCCCTAAATGGGTGTTTTTGGAAGCGCAGAACACACCCACAGTACGTAACCGCTGAATCGCACAGCTACAGAACTGCAGAAAATGCTATTCAAAAAAAATGTTGTTTTTTTAGTATAGCACAGTAGGAGAAAACTATATAGAAATTGTTTATTTCACACACCTCAAAATATGTATAACACACTGCAAACTTTTTTTTGTGCCACTAAACAGCGTTTTTTGGAAGAGCAGAACACACCCACAGTACGTAACCGCTGAATCGCACAGCTACAGAACTGCAGAAAATGCTATTCAAAAAAAAATTTAGTTTTTTTAGTGTAGCGCTACCCCCAGTTAAGAGAGCCGCTGATATTGATTTGGGCCCTGTAGTGCACTGCTGTCAACCCCTGGCAATCGGCTCTAACCTCCCGTGGCACAGCTGGTGATAGAGGGATAGGACCGCGTGACCGCAACTGTTGGTGACGCAGTCCTATAACAAACATACACAGAATGTACATTAAAACTCCTATTAAAGTAAGCGGAACTGACACCAAATGTACTTTACCCAGATATTTTACTGAGGCTAATGGGCAAGTAATAAACAACAGTATAACAAGTTGCAGATCCCTGCAATAAACAGTAATAAAGATAAACAGAGTAATCAGAATAATAAAGTATTGCTATGCAACTCTAGCGCTGCCCTTTTACAGCTACTTCCCCTCATGGGTAGACTAACACCCAGCAATGTCTACCTATGCAGTCAGGCCTGACTGATCTAAATGGAAGTTCAGTGAAACAATATTCGCTAGCAATCTTTTCGGTGGTGCACTTGAAGAACAACTTTGTAATCCCAACGAATAGTAAAGATAAAGTATCTGTCTTTAAACAGCTCTCACCACCCGGGCAAGTCCAAGTCCGTTTCCTCCATCGATTCGTCTGGGAACAGGAATCCACCGACATCCAAGTCTTCAATCCTTCTGGTGTACTGCAGCAAGGAGGATTAGATGTCTCTAAGGCTCTGCTAGGCTGGCAGAGGGCTCTTTGGAAAGGAGCACACGGCCCAGGCTTCAGGCCTTGTGCACACAGCAGTTCAGCACAGAGATCCTCTTGCTAGGAGAGGGGTGTCCAAAGAGGCCGACCAAAACTCCGCCTCCCCTTTATAAAGTCTGCCCCAGCAGTCTCTGTTCTGGAGCAATGCACCCTGGGTGCTGCAAGATGTCCTGGGAGATGTAGTCTCTCTCTCCTCTGCTTTCACTTCCATAATGTCTCTTTACTTCCTCCCGACTCACCTCTCACCTGGAACTTCTTGTCTCTCTGCATTAAAGGGGAACACCCCGTTACACACTCCCCCCACTTGAACTCTTTGGTCCCCAAAGATAAACTTCAACAAATACTCTTTACCATTTTGGACAATGGCGAGCATGATGTTGGCATAGGGAATTCCCACCAAAACTTTGGGATGGAACTCTCTTGCCCACAGGTCACACTACCATGAGTGGCCTGCCTAACTGTGCCAGAGAGTGAGCTGGGGTTGCCCTCCACCAAATGGACGGTGGAAGGATCAGGTTGTTCAACACTTCTCCTAGCCGTTACAACAGAGTCCTCTGAGCTCGTCCCCATTTGGGTGTAAGTTAGTTTCTTGGGAGGCCTGATGACTCTGCGAGCCCTCTGCTCTCTTGGTGCTTCTGACTCTGGTACCACAGGCTCTTCTTCAGGAGTAAGTTCAGGTAACATTGCTGGTTCTGGAACCTCTGATTCAGAAGTCGACTGACGTATGGAATCTCTAGAGTCCTCCTCTGCGCAAGTGTCAGGAACATCTTCCCAGTAATCAGCTGAGGGACTGAAGGGTATGAATTCAGTAGCCTCCGGATTCAGCGTTGCATCTGGGGTATCCCCTCCATTTGGGAGATCTATGGCGGACGTTCCCAGAGTCGAGGGAGGCCACAGCCAGTCCAGTTCTCCATCTTCATCTGTACTCAATTGGGAGGCCTCCCCATCTTTGGCTCGAGAGGTCTGGGACCGAGTGTTCGGCCTAGGAATATCCAGGATAGAGGCCGGTTCAGGGGAGTCTCTCACGGGAGGTATTCTGACTGCCTCAGCAAGTGGGAGCAGGTGGTTCCGATGCCACGTCTTCAGTGGACCCACCTTTCCTTCTGGCTTTAGTTTGTAGACAGGCAAACCGGGCAACTTCCTACAGACAACATAGGGCTCAGATCTCCACCTGTCGGCAAGCTTGTGTTTTCCAGGGACCCCCAGATTGCGTAGCAGTACTCGGTCCCCGGGCTGCAGATCTTGCACTTGAACCTTCAGATCGAATTTTCTCTTGTTGCGGGCCCCCCTTTGATCCGAAGCCGCCTGGGCTTGTTCATAGGCCACCTGCAAGCTACGTCTAAGTCTGTCCACGTATCCCTTGTGGGATGTAGCTGAGGTATTGTCTATAGAAGTGCCAAAGGCCAGGTCCACAGGTAGCCTTGCTTCTCTCCCAAACATAAGTCGATAAGGGGAGTAGCCAGTGGCGTCACTTGTGGTACAGTTATAGGCATGTACTAGGGCTGATATGTGCTGACTCCAGTGTTGCTTCTTCTCTGTTTCTAAGGTTCCCTACATGTTGAGCAGGGTCCGGTTAAATCTCTCCGGCTGAGCATCTCCTTGTGGGTGGTAAGGCGTGGTTCTGGTCTTCTTTATTCCTAATGAATCCAAAAGTTTTCGGATCAACCGACTCTCAAAGTCCCTGCCTTGATCTGAGTGGAGTCTCTGTGGTAGTCCGTAATGGACAAAATACTTCTCCATAAGTATCTTGGCCACGGTGGATGCCTTCTGGTCTTTGGTTGGGAAAGCTTGAGCATGAAATGGTCGGTTATTACCAGAACATTCCCCAATCCACTCAGGTCGGGTTCGAGGCAGAGAAAGTCAATGCATACCAGATCCATTGGGCCTTGACTCTGTAAGTGACCCATTGGGGCAGCTTGATGGGGTAGGGTCTTTCTCTGAATGCATCGTGCACAGGAATGGCAATACTCCTCTACTTCTGCCCTCATGCAGGGCCAATAGAACCGATTTCTGACAAGCTGGAAGGTCCTTTCTGTCCCTAGGTGACCATGATGGTCATGCAGGGCAATTAGTACAGTCTCTCGGTGCTTCTCTGGAAGAAATAACTGCCACTTCTCTTCTGAGTCATCAGAGGGGCCCCTTCGGTAGACCACTCCCTGATGTACCTATAGCCTGTCCAATTCCTTCCTCAACAGGCGAGCCTCCTTTGAGGGGTGATGTAGGAGTTTGTTGGGATCCTGATTCTCCAGGGCTTCGAGGACCAATCTCCCCATGGGGTCTTCCAATTGGTCACACCTCAACTCCTTCTTGGACAGTCTCGGTAGGTTGTCTTCCTCCAGTTGAGTTACCCCACAATAGTGTTTGGGGACTCCTACCATGGTAACCCCTATTTCTTCTGCTCTGGAGCCTCCTCTGGCTTGGAATTCAGCCCCTTGACAAAGGGCCCACACCCCGTCCGGTGCCACTTGGGTCCAATCTTCCCAGTCATTTGTCGTGGCATGAGACCTCCGGGACAGGGCATCTGCATCCCTATTTCCGGCTCCTGGTCTGTACTTCAGACTGAAGTTGAATCCAGACAATGCGGCCAACCACCTGTGTCCGGTGGCATCTAGTTTCGCGGTGGTGAAGAGGTAGGTCAGGGGGTTGTTGTCTGTCTTCACAGTAAACTCTGCCCCATACAAGTAGTCTTTTAGCTTGTCTACTACTGCCCATTTGAGGGCCAGGAATTCCAGCTTATGAGTGGGGTAATTCTTTTCTGAGGGGGTCAGGCTCCTGCTCACATAGGCCACTGGTCACAGTTGTCCTTCATGTTCTTGGTAGAGTACACCACCTAGATCCTCATGGCTGGCATCCACATGTAATTCATAAGGTCTGGTAGGGTCGGCGTAGGCCAGGACTGGGGCAGTGGTTAAGCTCCTCTTCAGAGCATGAAAGGCCTCTTCACACCTTGGGTTCCACTGATCTTGAACTGACTCACCAGGCCTCCTGGGCCCTGAGTCATCCTCTTCCCCTTCTGCCTTTAGCAATTCATTCAACGGGCGGCCAATCCGAGCAAACCCCTCCACAAACCTCCTATAATAGGAGCAGAACCCCAGGAAGGATCTGAGCTCTGTTACTGTGGTGGGTCGTGGCCAGGAAGTGACTGCTTCCAACTTCTCAGGATCTGTGGCCACCCCTTCTTCAGACACTATGTGCCCCAGATAGTTCACAGAAGACTGGTAGAACCGACACTTCTCGGGGGAAAGCTTAAGTCCCTCTTCGCTGAGTCTTCTCAATACTTTCTCCAACCTGGTTTCATGTTCTTCCAAGGTTCTCCCGAAGACAATGACATCGTCCAAGTACACAAGGACTTCTATAAGATTCATGTCTCCAACAGTCTTCTCCATAAGGCGTTGAAAGGTAGCAGGAGCTCCAGACAGACCCTGAGGCATCCTATTGAATTCGAAGAATCCCACCGGGGTTATGAAGGCTGTCTTCTCCCTGTCTTCTGGGTGCATAGGGATTTGATAGTACCCACTCTTGAGGTCCATCACACTGAACCATTTGGCTCCAGACAAACTTTGTAGGGCATCTTCTATCCTTGGCGTGGTGTATTGGTCAGGGATGGTTCTCCTGTTGAGAGTCCTGTAATCGATACAAAGCCTCAACGACCCATTCTTCTTTCTGACCACCACGATTGGGGAGGCATAGGGACTTCTAGACTCCCGGATCACACCAGTCTTCTTTAGTTCTACAAGTTGTTCCCTCAGATCCTCCAGATCTGCCAGGGGGACCCGCCTGACCCTCTCTCGGAAGGGCTTATTTTCTTGGAGGCGGATCCGATGGGTGGCACTTCTTGCACACCCCACATCGAATTCATCTTCGGAAAAGATCTTCTCCCACCTGGTCAGCTGGGCCTTGGCTCTTTCTTTCCAAGCCCTGGGTAGGTTCGGGTTTTCCACGGACAGTTTCTCCCAAACATCTCCTCCGTCACCCGTCCCCTTGACTTCGGACCAAGTGACCGGGGCAGCAGGGCTCACCTGACCAAGCAACACTCTGGCAGGGATCTCCATGGGTCCTCCCGTAGTGTTCCTAACACTCACCGGAACTCTGCCATGGGCCTTCTTCAGGGCCTTGAACAGAATCACTTCTGGTATCACTTCCAGGCCTGAGGACTCTTCCCTTGGGTCTGATTCCAGCATGACAAAGGGGCCAGGTTGTTCCCACGAAAGCTTCACAGTGGCCCTAAGACAGGTTACTTCTCCGGGCTGTAGCACTACTCCTTCTCTGCCAAGTCTCCACACCTTCCCTATCCCCTCTCCCGGGGTCTTCTGCTCTAAGACCAGTCGTTGGTAGGCCGTCTTTAGCATGGGATGGATTTTGGTGGCTGAATGGTTTCTCTCTTTCACTAGAGGGGTCAGGAGTCTCCTGACTAGATCCGTGTTTGTCCCAATGATCAGGGAAATCTTGCTGGCTCCAGGCGGCCGGGGACACACAACTGCCAGGGTGTCAAACACTTCAGCCTTCCCAGCCACGGATGGGTCGAAAGTCATCTTTATGGGCAGGTACCCATCATAAGGGAAACTCTGGGTTCCAAGTCCCCATATCTCCAGCTCTTCTATCTTCTGGATAGGCAGATGACTCAAGTGCCTATCATAAAAGTCCCGGTATAGTAAAGTCACCTGTGCTCCGGTGTCCAAAAGAGCTTTAGTATAGACTCCTTCCACTTGAATGGGCACAGTAGGAGACGGGCCCACCAGTTCCTTTGGGTATGGCCGGACTGGGGTCACCACTTTTTTTGGGCTTTCGACCCTTGCCCTGCTCCTTTTGGACTTTAATTTTTCCTGAGCCTGGCATGCAATGACTTTCTCCCTCTCAATGGGGGCACAAACCCGCTGAGGGATGTTATTGTTCCTTTTAGGTGGATGTTCCTTCTTTGGGATGCTGTACTTCCACTGAGGGGTCTTGCCCCCTCCCTCTGGGGTACATCTTGGTGGGGGTGTACTATACCTCCTCCTAGGAGTTTTGTCTCCTCCATTCTTGGCCTTTTTTTTTAGTTTGGAGCGCACTGAAGATGATGGGCACCCGGTTGACTCCTTCACCGGGGCCCTTTGGAGTTTCCCGCCGGCTTGCAATTATCTGTTCTCTTCTTCTTTGGGCTGGAGCATACGTTAGCAAATTGGCCACTCCCTCCGCAGTTATAGCAAATCACCTATTCTCGGTCCTGTAGGGAGGCCGGTGCTGAGGTGTTCGGGAACAACTCCTTTCTTGGGCTTGGTTTCTCTCGTCTTCTCTGATCTTTCTCCATCAAAGAGGTCAGCATCTCCAACACTTGGGCCATTTGCGATTTCAGAGTGTCAACCTCCGCATCTCTTTCCGGGCTCTTGACCGAATGGACCAACACTGGTACAGGTGTGACATTCGCCTTGGCCACCTGCTGATCTTCCTGCAGCGCCTCTTCGTCCCTAATAATTTTTATTAGATCAGAGTAGGTTAGTGACATTCCTCCTCCTGAGGTTTTCAGGTGCAACCAGACCGGGTCCGAGCGCCGCGCTCCCCTCATGATCTGCTTCCTGCGTGCTTCATCTGCATCTTTGGGCAGCATTCCCTTCTTCAGTACAATCTTGCATAACTGCCTGTTCAGCCTTCTAACATATTCTGACAGTTTCTCATTCGGCTGCTGGAGAGTGTGTTCAATTTGATAAATCATCTCTGACACCTTCTCCAGCTGACCAAACTCTTCCTGCAGCATGGCCAGGCAATCTTGAGCTGTACAGTTTTCATTTCCAAACCGGAAGCTCTTCACCGCTTCTGCCGCGGCACCTTTCAGACTTTCTAAGACTCGCTGTCTCTTCTGTGCCTCAGGCACCTCCCATGCTTCTACTGCCTGCAATGCCTGTTCCACCCAAGTGTCAAAATCTTCCTCCCCCGCGGGGACGGGGAGCTTCCCTGAGAAGGTGCTAAGCTTCCGGTAACCGGCCTCCACATGCACCGTACTGCTTTTCTGGCACTTAATTACAAGGTCTCCTAGAGCATTCAACAATTCAGGCCCTATAGCGGCCAGCGGTGATCCCGGGCTTAATAGTTCCTTAAGCTTTTCTGCTTTAGGGGATAGTGGTGGAGATAATTGTGGGAGTGATGGCTTTGGTGTCTGAAACCATTCTTCCTTCACTGGCAGCGTATGTATCAAGTGATAGATCTGATTATCTATGGCTTGTATACTCTGACTTTTAAAATGCTCTGGGATTTCCTTTTTCCATTCTACCAGTGCGTATGTAAACGAGATCACTGGATCTGGCCTAAAATCCATCACCCATGCTTTGTGGCTCGGAGACAGTAACAATACGAGCTGTTTTATCTCCTCTTCCTTCCATCTTTCCCCCGGGAGTACAATGACTACCGCCGCGGTTGGATCGGCGCCAATCGCTGCGCACCACTGTGACATTGCCAGCGGGTCCATGCTGGTACTTCTGACCGGCTTGATTGCAGCGTGCAATGTACAAGGATCCCGGACTCGAGCCGCCACGTGTAGCGCTACCCCCAGTTAAGAGAGCCGCTGATATTGATTTGGGCCCTGTAGTGCACTGCTGTCAACCCCTGGCAATCGGCTCTAACCTCCCGTGGCACAGCTGGTGATAGAGGGATAGGACCGCGTGACCGCAACTGTTGGTGACGCAGTCCTATAACAAACATACACAGAATGTACTTTAAAACTCCTATTAAAGTAAGCGGAACTGACACCAAATGTACTTTACCCAGATATTTTACTGAGGCTAATGGGCAAGTAATAAACAACAGTATAACAAGTTGCAGATCCCTGCAATAAACAGTAATAAAGATAAACAGAGTAATCAGAATAATAAAGTATTGCTATGCAACTCTAGCGCTGCCCTTTTACAGCTACTTCCCCTCATGGGTAGACTAACACCCAGCAATGTCTACCTATGCAGTCAGGCCTGACTGATCTAAATGGAAGTTCAGTGAAACAATATTCGCTAGCAATCTTTTCGGTGGTGCACTTGAAGAACAACTTTGTAATCCCAACGAATAGTAAAGATAAAGTATCTGTCTTTAAACAGCTCTCACCACCCGGGCAAGTCCAAGTCCGTTTCCTCCATCGATTCGTCTGGGAACAGGAATCCACCGACATCCAAGTCTTCAATCCTTCTGGTGTACTGCAGCAAGGAGGATTAGATGTCTCTAAGGCTCTGCTAGGCTGGCAGAGGGCTCTTTGGAAAGGAGCACACGGCCCAGGCTTCAGGCCTTGTGCACACAGCAGTTCAGCACAGAGATCCTCTTGCTAGGAGAGGGGTGTCCAAAGAGGCCGACCAAAACTCCGCCTCCCCTTTATAAAGTCTGCCCCAGCAGTCTCTGTTCTGGAGCAATGCACCCTGGGTGCTGCAAGATGTCCTGGGAGATGTAGTCTCTCTCTCCTCTGCTTTCACTTCCATAATGTCTCTTTACTTCCTCCCGACTCACCTCTCACCTGGAACTTCTTGTCTCTCTGCATTAAAGGGGAACACCCCGCTACATTAGTATAGCAACGTAGGAGAAAACTATAAAGAAATTGTTTATTTCAAACACCTCAAAATATGTATAACACACTGCAAAGTTTTTTTTGTGCCCCTAAACGGCGTTTTTTGCAAGCGTACATTAAAGTGCAAATTTTTTTATTTTTTTATTTTTTGCCCTAAACGGGTCTTTTTTTGCACGAGCAAAATAAAATGCTTTTTTTTTTTTTTTTTTTTTTACCCTATGGGTCTTTTGGAAAAGAGAACAATAAAGTGCCTTTTTTTTCCCCCTAAAAGTTAGATTTTCTCTGACACTGGGCTCATGGCAGTGTAAAAAGACTGCACTGCAACACAAATAGGTAGACCTATGCAGATCGCTGATTTTAATCTCTGAATCTGGACTCCTATATAATATTCTCTCTCCCTGAAAGCACCAACACAGGAACCTGGCCCTACACTACACTATCTCTCTATCTTTTCCCTCAGATTGTAGAATCAGGACTACCTCATCTATCTTTCTATCTCTCCCTAAAAGCAGCAGCAGCAGACTAGATCCTCTCCCTATCTATTCTGAAGCAGAGTGTCATGTGTGCTGTGTGCCTCTAGCTTATATAGAAGCTGGGTCACATGTTGCACTGACCAATCACAGCCATGCCATTAGTAGGCATGGCTATGATGGCCTCTAAGGGCACACCAGCTAATCAAAAGGTGATTGGCTGGCCCCTGAAGCATTTCTAAATGCGTTATTAGATTGCCGAACCCGAACCCGGACTTTTGGGCAAAGTCCGGGTTCGGGTTCGGGAAAAAGCTAAAGTTCGGTACGGACCCGAACTTTACAGTTCAGGTTCGCTCAACACTACCTGACAGATTTTCCAGTGGTGGGTGCTGACGAGTCGGCTGTGTATCTCAGAGGCAACTGGAATAGCAGATTGGTTGGGCACCTGAAGGCAATCTTAGCAGACACAGGATATTGGATACTGGTACAGGAGGAAAGTTCGTTAGCAGTGTCAGGCAGGCCGGGTCAGCAACTAGCAGGCAGATCAAATGCAGACAGCTGGCAGAGGTATAATAAGAAGCCAATCCAGAGTTGGTAACGGTGGAGCAGACAAACACAGGAAGCAAGCATTAGCGTAATCCAGGAGACAAACCAGGGGTCAGTGCAGGAAGTATTCAGAGAGGGTCAGAGCCAGATTGGGTCAGCAGCAGAAGGTCAATCACAGGTGTGGTAACAGGATGTTTAGAAGACGTAATAGACCAAACAGCAGGGACCTACTGCAAAAGTCCAGTTTAAATATGCCCGCTTGGCGCCTGTGGGCTCTCCTGCATGTGCATGCGCATACATACCCGTACACCAAGTATAAAGGGGGCCATAGTGGGTTTGGGCTTGTGCATATGTACTGTATGTGCATTTCCTGACAGATATGTTTGAGAGTACCCCTGGTCCCATCACATTTGTAACACTTTCCTTCTGCACCTGGAGAAACACAGGCTAAGTTTGCAGTTTGTCTCTTTGTATTTGTTACATATAGAAAGATGGTGTGAAAATTGAATAATGTGGTCTGTCTGTTTGTTTTTTTGGTCTGTCTGTTTAATAGAAAAGTAAATGTGAATTTCTGTAAGGAGTCTGGGGCTAGGTTGGGATGTTCTAAAAGCAATTAATAGCATGTAGAAAGTGGTCCTGTGAAGGTGCTTTGCTGGGTGCAGATTTCATTGAAGAGAGTGAGAAGTTGAAGTGTATAAATTTCTTATCCAGGTAAGCATGTGGGAAGGGGTACCAATAAGTTAGAGAGCAAGGTCCAGGAACTCCCAATCCACCCAATTGAAGGCCTTCTCTGCATCTGTAGAAAGGAGCAGTGGGACAGCCTTCCGACCAGGCATGGTAATCAGCTCTGGGGTTCTGACTCTATTGTCCCTGACCTCTGAGATTGGTCTATAACTGATGCATTTTACTGGGTCCTTCTTTTTTTTAGAATGAGAGTAATGTGGGCATGTAATGTGCCCACAGAAAAGTGGGGTCCTTCCATAAGACCATTAAAAAAGGTTAGGAAGTGTGGCGACATGGAAGGAAGTAATGGCGTCCTTCCATAAGGGCAGCCGCTTTCGAAGGCTCGCTTTAAGGAACTAAGACCGGTGCCCGGAATAACGAACGTTGAAACAGAGCTGTTATCAGATAGCCGCTACTCATCCTATTGCGCATGCGCGATGCGCAGCTGAAGTGACGTTGCCTCGCGGCCATCTTGGTACACCCCACAACTCGTCCACAGAGTCGATAATTGGGTTTTCTGGCTTTCAGAACAAGAGGAAATCGTAGCCTCCAGAGGACAAGGATTTTACACTATCTAGTGTCCTCCCTTCCTTCCATGTTCCGTATCGAGTACTGCATGATGGTATATGAGCGTTTTGGCTACCAAAAAAATTGAGGCTCAACATACACTGAAGTTTGGAGTCCTATTGATTATCAATTGAGGCTGTTTGGGGTCCTCCGTCATAGGGGACCATCGCTTTTTGGTAAGCAGGAATTCTTACTGGTGGTGGTGAAAGTCACGAATACAAGAAGATTTGGAATCGTTTTTGTTTTTTGTTTTCTTTTTTCTTTTTTCTTTTTTCATCTAGTATGGACACTTGATCACGGGTGTTTTTTTGTATGGACTTTAGACTTGATTATTTAAGGGTCCTATTCAAGCATGTAATAATATTATTAATTAAGTTTGTATTATTTCATATGTTTTGTTTACACTGTTTAGTTATTGTTCTTCACTGAGCACTTACATAATTTATCACTGTGGTGATTTTGAAATTTTTTTCAATCATTCAGTGGTGGGCTTATGTTTATACTCATAAGTTAGCGCGACTATATATTTTTTCTTTCTTGTCCTTCCATAAGTACATTGAAGAAGGCCAAGAAGTGTGGCGGCACAGCAGGGGCGGATCCAGAGTCTAGTCCCGGGAGGGGCACTACTAGAAAATACGTTTTTTTGTGGGCAATTTATCGGAGAAATGGCTGGTGTTGGCACTTCAATCATCCTGGCACCATGGTTATTATAGTGTCAGGATGATTGAGGCGCATTATTTATTTTTTTAATCAAGAAAACGTTTATTGAGCATAATAGAAAAAGGTACATGTGGGGTGCAACATGCACCAAATACAAGGATATTGCATCTGACAATACTACCACACGCATGACACGTACATGTTAAATTAAACATCTGGAACCAACTGAGGGCCCGGGCGTGGAGAGCAGAGAGGTGGCCCGGATCGGTGATACATTCACACAACTCGGTCAGCGGGCCGTGGTGGCGGAAAGTGAACAGCCGTGGAGCGGGACTGCAGGGGGACTGAGAGCTTGGTTAAGGAATAGTTTCAGTCTGTGCAAGTGAACGGGTCCTCCACCCACCTGTCCCAGATCTTATTGAACTCAGTCAGACAGCCCCTATGTTTATAGAGGACTTTTTTGTAGGGAAGGGTGGCATTGATCGCCCCCCTCCACTGTTGTATGGTAGGGGGCGTTGGCTTGATCCAGGTGCGGGCAACTTGCATCCTGGCCAGAAATAGCGTCTCCTGTAAAAAAATAATGAGGTATTTTTCTTCTTCTGGCAAAGGGAGGATACCGAGAAGGCATTGTCGGGGGCAGAGGGAGAGTGGGGAGCCCATGCGATCGTGACGGAACTTCACCACCTGGGACCAGTATTCCTGGAGTTTGGGGCATGACCACAGCAGATGATAGAACGTGCCCAGCGAGTCACCGCACTTGGGGCAGGCCGAGCAGTAACCTGGTTTAAATTTAGACAAGCGGGCAGGAGTGAGGTAGGACCTGTGCAACATGTATAGGTGAGTGAGTCTATCCGACAGTTTGGGGGAAGCTAGCTTGGAGGTGGCCAGTGCATCTTCCCAATCCCCGTCCTCCACAACCCCAAGATCCGCCTCCCACTTGGATTTGAGCCTGTATGCCAGTGAAGTGGCCGACGGCGTTAACAGGTGGTTGTAAAAAAAAGAAATCATCCCCTTAGGGTCGCGGCTGAGGATCACGGTCACAAGCGGCAGCGATACAAGTCTAGGGATATGTTCTCCAAATTGGGAGGCGAGGGCGTGTCGGAGCTGGAGATAGCGAAACAGCATGCGGTTGGGAAGACCGAACTCGTCTTTGAGGGCTTGGAATGATCTAATTGTCCCGTTGTCGAGGGCCTAGGAGAGAAAAAGAATACCAAAGACTATCCATTGGGTTTGGTCTGGAACGGTACGCAGTTCGGGGAGTTGGGAGTTATCCCAGAGGGGAGTGTGGGTGTGCAGTGCAGGGGCCCCGATAATGGTCACAGCTCGCTGCCATATCTTACAGTGATGGGTCAGCATGGTAGTTTTGGCGCCGAGGGGTCCGTAAGTGCCGCGAAGGAGGACTTGAAATGGATGTGTGACCCGATCGACGCGTTGGGAGCAAACCAGAGTCTCATAGCGGTCCCTGTCCATCTGATTAAAATAGTAAAAGTGCGACAATTGGGAGGCGACGTAGTATAGGGGAGGTCTGGTAGGGCAGTGCCCCCCAGGTGGACGGGACATTTCAAAGCACGCCATGAAAGTTTGTGGCGGGATGTACCCCAGACAAAGTTGTTAAGAATGGCTTCCATGGACTTGAAAATTCTAGGGGGGATACAAAGGGGGGCATGCCAGAACAAATAGAGCAGCTTGGGGAGAAGGATCATCTTGACCAGATTTACACGCCCCATAACCCCTAGGGGGAGTCGGGACCACACTTGGGTTTTGGCTTTTAGGAAATCAAATAAAGGTTCAATATTAAGATTATTGTAATCAAGCAGCGTTCTGGAACATTGCACTCCCAAGTACTTAATCTGACTTGCCTGGACGAGTGGAAGCGCCGCCTGAGCCGCAGACGGGACATCCATGTCAAGCGGGAAGATCTGGGATTTCGACCAGTTAATTCTGAGGCCGGAGAACTCCCCAAACTGCTCTATCAATCGCAAGGCCGCCGTGAGTGAAGGGTCCGAGTTCTCCAGATAGAGTAGCATGTCATCCGCGTATAGACTTAAAGTCTCCGTCAGGTGACCCGCACGGAGGCCTCTGATATGTGGATGAGTCCTGATGGCAATTGCCAACGGTTCAACAGCCAGAGCATACAGTGGGGGGGATATGGGACAGCCTTGGCGGGTACCCCTGGTAAGTGGGAATGGGGTGGAGATCCTACCGTTAACCTGGATCCAAGCAGTGGGAGCCTGATACAGGAGCTGTAGCCACTTTATAAATTTAGGGCCGAAGCCGAATGCCTTTGCAGCATCGAGGCTCACCACCACCCTGGACCCGGTATTTTCATGAGTGGACTGTAGATTCATAAATAACCTACGGAGATTAAACGCAGTATTTTTATTGGGCATGAACCCAGTTTGGTTTGAGTGGATTAAATTAAGTATCACTTTATTAAGTCGCAAGGCAAGAATTTTGGCTAGGATTTTGACGTCTAGCTGAAGGAGCGAGATGGGACGGTAGGATTCTGGGTATAGGGGATCTTTGCCGGGTTTGGGGATAAGGACAATGAGAGCCTCTTCCATGGATGAGGGGAGGGTCGAGGTGTCAAAGATATGGGCATACAGGGCTTGCAGCTTGGGGGCAAGGACCTCCTGGAACTGTGTATAAAACTCCAGGGGGAGACCACCCGAGCCCGGTGCCTTTGAGGGCGGGAGCTGGGCCAGGGCCTCTGCGACACATTCCGAGGTGATGGGAGCCTCCAGAAGGGAACACTGGGTCTGGGTGAGGGTGGGGAAGTCAATGAGGGCTAGGAACTGGGAAAGTTTGGCTTGTGTGTGACTCGCTGTGGACGTGTAGAGGGCAGAATAAAATAGTTTGAACTCTTCAGCTACTAGGTCTGGGTCGGAGGTCACAGTCCCGGCTGCGGTCCGGAGTTAAGCGCATTATTTCTATTATTACATTGTAATATAAAATGAAATGGTTCAACTCACCATAATGCAGAATCAGTGGGAGCCCTGAGCGTGTCACTTGCCATCGTCGACTGCCACACGTTGCGAATTGTCACTTGCCATGTTACCTGCTACACGTTGCGGATTGTCACTTGCCTTCCACCAGATGCAGATTGTCACTTGCCAAGTCACCTGCCACATGTTGCGGATTGTCACTTGCCACACTTTGCGAATTGTCACTTGCCAAGTCACCTGCCACACGTTGCGGATTGTCAATTGCCTACCACCAGATGCAGATTGTCACCTGCCACATGTTGCGGATTGTCACTTGTCACATCACCTGCCACACCTTGCGGATTGTCACTTGCCACGTCACCTGCCACACCTTGCGGATTATCACTTGCCTGCCACCAGATGCAGATTATCACTTGCCACGTCACCTGCCACATTTTGTGGATTGTCACTTGTCACGTCACCTACCACACCTTGTGGATTGTCACTTGCCACGTCACCTGCCGCACCTTGTGGATTCTCACTTGCCTGCCACCAGACGCAGATTGTCACTTGCCACGTCACCTCCCACAATATCCGGATTGTCACTTGCCATGTCGTCTGTCACACATTGCGAATTGTCACTTGCCACGTCACCTGCCACACGTTGCGGATTGTCACTTGCCTGCCACCAGATGCAGATTGTCACTTGCCACACCTTGCGGATTGTCACGTGCCTGCTAAGGTGGTGTTTTGCTTGTCTCTTGCTGTGTCCCAGAGTCAGTCAGCAGAGAGATAATGTAATCTCTCTGCTGCCCACACTGCCTGCACAGTGAGACAGTGAGGGCGGAAGTTACTGCAGGGATGCAGGGCGGGTGCGGGGCGGTAAGAGATGGTGTTATCTCTCTGCTCCCCCGCCCACCGGATCGCTGATTGGCCAGCCACCCGCTCACACCGAGTATGCTCTCTCACCCGCCCACACACTGAGCCGCCCGGCCCGCCCGCTCTCTCACCCGCCCGGCCCGCAACAAATTTCTCGGGGTGGCAATTGCCCTGTTGCACCCTACTGGATCCACCCCTGTGACACAGAAGGAAGTACTTGTAAAATGAGGGTGTCTCTTCAACTACTGTCTGCATTTTGTTGCTAGTGCAGCAGTTGGGATTGTAGGAAGGGTGGAGGCCTCAAGTTAGGATTTAATAGCATTTGGTTTGGAAGTGCCTGTAGTGTGGCCTTTATGCTGATAGTTTGTAGAGAGATTGATAGTAATCTTGAAAAAGTATCTACAAAGTTTGTTGATGTCTTGGGTTAGTGCTTCCACAATAGTGTTGGGTGAGCAGTTCGGGCTGGGCATAAGTTCAGCATGAACATCGCCTGTTCCCGTGTTCGGCAAACACCCAAATTTTTAGGGTGCTCATATGGATGCTCGCCCACTGAGCGCACAGTGAATAGCTGCCAGTTGTTGAGGAGTGGGCCGGGAAGCCGGCCGGCATGTCCTTAACAACGGACGAGTCATTAGCTGTTAGCGGGCTTCATTGTTGGCAATAGAAAAATTTGAAGAAAAAAAAACGGCGTGGGGTCCCCCTCAAAATCCATACAAGACCCTTATCTGAGCATGCAGCCTGGCAGCCCAGGAAAAGGGAGGGATGAGCGAGCGCCCGCCTCCTAAACCATATAAGGCCACATGCCCTCAGATCAGAAGAAAGTGCTCCTAGTGCTTTGACATCCAGAAATTCTCTGTGTCCTATATCTTAATTCCTCTTTGTGGAGGAAAACTACCTGGAAAAAAAGGCACAATGATGTAGTTGATTAGTAGATTGTGAAAGTTTGGCGTATATAGCTCCAGCTCTTACCTCTGAGACATCTACATCTAATGAAAACAGATCTGGGTGATTGAGTACTGGGAATGAAATTAAGGCTTTCTTCAGCAATGTGTAGCAGTGCAGGTCTCAGATGTGCTGACAGTGTCTACCTTAAGGGGCAGAACAGGGCGTGGCCAGTCCGAACCCAAATGGGAAGGTCTCCAAAAGGATGGCGTGTCCCTATCCTTTCCCTACTTGTCTGGAACCTCTCCCTGCCACTAATCAATGTCCCTGACAGACGGGTGACCTGTTCCTACACTACCTACACATTAAATGCATGCCTGTCAGGATCACTTAGTGCTCCTGCTCCTCATTCCAGCATCCGGGTGTTGGCTGTTGCATTCTCCCTGTCTGTATTCACCTGCAAGGTGATTGATAGCCAGTCACCTGTTATAAGCAAACCAAACACTCCATCCCTTGTTTGTGATAGAGACAGAGTTACCTACATTGTTCCTGATCAAGCCTCCCGTTTGTCTGCACTGCTTTGCTGTTGGATTTCCCTGTGTATGACCCGGATCGGATATTGGACTACTCCCTGAACTCAGCCTGCCTTTTACCTAGACTGTCATTGGATCGGATATTGGACTATTCCCTGAACTCAACCTGCCTTTTACCTGGACTGTCATAGAACCACGCTATCTCTCTGCTAAACTTAAAGTAGTCTGTTTGCTCTGTTCGCGTCTGCCCTGGTGTGGTGGCCAGGCACTATAGCATTGTGTATATGTCGGGTGGCAACCAAGTACCGGTAGGCCTGCTTGCCTTAAAGGAAAGAGGCTGCTATAGGTGAAGCTCACCTAGCTAGCTATAGTGTCTGACCAACTGCATTGAGGTAGACATGGCATTCGTCACAGTGCCAAGCCTGGGAGCCAGGACCTTTAATAGGCTCTGCCTGACCAAAGATGGCTGCTAGAGTCACTTGGGGTGGCAGAATCCAATCAAATAGCTTCCCCAGTGACCCTGGAAACCATAGAGAAAACATGTTTCTCTTGACTTCCTATGCTCCTGCAATGCCACTGTTGTTGAGCGCCACCTGCAGTGGAGAAAGCAGACTGCGCCTACCTACTTGTAGAAACACTTTTTCATGTTAAGGCCTTATTGAGTGCCATTACCATGGAGAAGTTTGTGTGAATTATCTGTAAAAAGTATCTGCAGGGCCTGTGACACCGCTGCAAAGAGTCCATGCCACAGTCCAAGGTAAGGGTGGGCAAGTATTCATATAGTTGTAGCGGGGTCCCCTTTAAGACTCCCGGGACTACCTTGCCCAGAATCACCTTCGGCAATGTTTCCACCCCAGAGACTCATGGGAGGGGTTATAAAAGGAGGAGGCGAGGCTGGGCTCGGCCTCTTTGGGAAACGAGACTTCAGTGACTGATCCTCCTGTGCGGATGTGCCGGAGTGCAAGGCCTGAAGCCTGAGGCCTTGCGCAGCACCAAAGAGCCTTCCACCCCACTGCGAGCCTGGGTGGCATCTGACTTTGCTTGTCTACAGCCTTGGTTGGATCGGGGACCCGATCGCTGGAGACACTGTGTGTGTGAGGACACAATCGGTGGAAGTTCCCGGACTGGGATCGCGTCCGGAGGGGTGAGCGAGCGTATGCTCAGACCATATACTGTTGTTGCTAATGTGCCTATAGACTGCCGTGGCCCACAAGTTTATATCTGATACTCTCACTGGAGATCCATATCAGAGCTGAACTCAGAGTTCATTCAGTAAAGTGGTTATTTCATCACAATCTTCCCACTGGATTACAAATGGTATTCTGTTATGTGCACCACCTTTAAAGAATTGCCGGTGAAGAAACCATCATCCCCATATAGACTGAGTTTTAGATATCTGAGCCAGGCCTGGCCAGCTAGTTAGTTCATTTAGTTACTGCACCACAGGGCGCCTAGTTAATGGTCGCCCACGCGGCGCACCTTTACTGTTCATTTAATGCATAGTATATTTATTGCTGCAGGGCTCTGCAACTCATTACCTGTAAACTGTTACCACTGTTAACCTTTCTTTACCATAAGCTTAACGTAAATTTGATACCCCTTTCATGATTGCCTTGATGTCTGAGTTTACTCATACAGTATAAGAAATATATTGCTGCCATAACTAACTGTGCCAGTAGGGGGTCGAGTACATTGCCGGGGGTTGGCGGAGCTGTTTTCAGGGCCCAAACTAAATCTGCGGCCTTCTTAGTTGAAGGTATCGCTACATAGTATATAGTTCCAAGGTCAGGGTTGGCAACAGATAATGGCAGTCCTGTAAACAGTCCAAGGTCAAAGCAGGCAGCAATCTGAAAGAGTACTTAGTAATCTGAGCAGGATTCAGCAATAAGGAACCCAAAGCTAAGAGATGGGTCAGTGACTTCAGACTAGCAGTGGTTCAGGTAGGGAGCCATGAAGCAGGATCACTATCAACACAGAGGTACAGGATGATGATGTTTAAAAAATGCACCTCTTGTGCCAAGGACCAATCCAGCTAGGGGGCATGTGACCAGACTCATTACCCTGCCACCAAAAAGGAAGACAAGGAAAGTACAAGGCCACAGTCAGTAAGCGATGGGACTAGCTGCAAAAATTGCCTAGACTTGTTAGCCCACAGCTGATGGGAGCAGCTAGGAGTCTGAGAAAACCCATTTCCCACCCGCTGGAAACCCAGGCACACATTCCAACGTCCTGTGGCCAGTGGCAGCCGGATCTCTGTCCTCGGCGCAACTTCTAGAGAGACGGCGCGCTGCGCGCATGATCCCCGGCCCGCTATCATTGTCACACAGTGAGCCAGCGGATGCCCTGTAATTGGCTGAATGGGCCATGTGCGGGGCGGGCCGAGCGGCAGACATGGGGGTCTGTGAATGGCCCTGCAGAGCTGGTGCTGATCACGTGTGGAGGCGGGGGCGGGGCTGGACTGTGGATTTGATCATCGCGCCTGCTTGCTCCCGGAGACGGAGTCCTGCCTCACAATGTGTTTATCCTGAGGTCTCATCTGCTCTGTCAGTTTGCCCCCATCCTCTGTGTCACCCCCCCATCCTCTGTGTCACCCCCCCATCCTTTGTGTCACCCCCCATCCTCTGTGTCACCCCCCCATCCTCTGTGTCACCCCCATCCTCTGTGTCACCCCCCCATCCTCTGTGTCACCCCCCCATCCTCTGTGTCACCCCCCCATACTCTGTGTCACCCCCCCATCCTCCGTGTCACCCCCCCCCCCATCCTCTGTCACCCCCCACCCTCTGTGTCACCCCCCATCCTCTGTGTTACCCCCCCATCCTCTGTTGTCACCCCCTCCTCCTCTGTGTCACCCCCTTCCTCCTCTGTGTCACCCCCTTCCTTTGTCACCCCCCCCTCCTTTGTGTCACCCCCTCCTCTGTGTCACCCCCCTCCTCCTCTCTGTGCCACCCCCCATCCTTTGTGTCACCCCCCATCCTCTGTGTCACCCCCCATCCTCTGTGTCACCCCCCTCTTCTGTGTCACCCCCCCTCCTCCTCTGTGTCACCCCCCTCCTCACCCCCTCCTTTGTGTCAGCTCCCCCTCCTCTGTGTCAGCTCCCCCTTCTCTGTGTCAGCTCCTCCTTCTCTGTGTTAGCCCCCCTCCCCTGTGTCAGCCCCCCTCCTCTGTCACTCCCTTCCTCTGTGTCACCCCCCCTCCTCTGTGTCAGTTCCCCCTCCTCTGTGTAAGCCCCCCTTTCCCTCTGTCTCTCTCTCTCTCACTCTTTTTCTCTCAGCCTCTCGCTCACCCCCTCTCTCGCACCCACCACTCTTTCTCCAATCCCCCCTCTCTCACCCCCACCCTCTCATCCCCACCTCTCTCACCCCCACCCCCTCTCATCCCCACCCCTCTCACCCCGCCATCTCACCCCACCCTCTCTCTCACCCCCCCTCTCACCCCCTCTCTCTCCTGCCTCCTCCGTCCTCCCCCCTTTCTTTCACCCCCCTCACCTCCTCTCTCTCACCTTCCCCTTTCTCACCTCCCTCCCCCACCTCTTTCCCTCCTCAGGGGGTGGGGGCCCCATGAGGATGGCTGTATGGGGCCCCAATAATTGCTAATAGCAGCCCTGTGAGTGAGCGCACCAGTTCGGATGTGTCCTGAATCCTGTGTCTTGCCGACACACTTCTCCCCAAGGCTCCCCACGAATGGAAGGAAGGAAAACAGCACTACAGTAGAGGAGCTCCACCCCCAAACTCCAGCTCCCACACTTCCTGGCTTGAAGCGGCTTTCGGGAAGGCAGTCTAATGGGGGTCTTTCGGGGCAGGGGACACTGATGGGGGGGTTCCCTGATCTAATCGAGGGGGGACAGATATAAGGGAGGGAAGTCTGTGGGGAGGGAGGTGGACGGTGTCAGTAGGGCAGTGGATGGTACCAGTAGTTACCATCCACGCTAACCGTGACACATTATTGTTCTCCTCCAGGTCTTTAAAATCCTTTAGTGTATACCACAAAAAATTTGCCATGCGCCGCTTAAGTGTTCGGGTTTGGCTTGAGGAAAAGGTGGCAACCCTAATCTCGAGGTCCTTCTGTTTTTTGTTTTGAAAGGTGGGGTAGCTTAAATAGTGCTTTGCGGGGTGTCCTCTGTTGCTGCTTTACACATTGTGTGTTACATTTAGTTCCAAGATATGCTGGATCCTGCAAATCTTATTAACCTTGATTTATTGTGATAATACATGGTATAAAGGGTACATTTTTCTGTGGTGAAAACAATCATTTAACATCAGTCCTAAAAGTTCAATGCGACAATACTTTTTTTCACCGGCTGTGAATTTTCCCCATTGTGCTGCATTCTTCTGGGTTTTACTGGTTCAAAGACATAAAGAAAAATCACAGACATAACCCATCCATCATAACTGTAGAGAATAACTAAATGTGTGTTCTTGAATCTCCTTTTAAAAGCAACTATTTTATTTAAAGTTTTGAACACTTGGGGCGTGGCCTGACATAGCATGGAGTAGGACGTGCATGATTTGAGCTCCGTCCATTACTCCTGTACAGCCCATCCTGACCTTCAGCGTCATCCTGCACCAGCCCAGCGGGACCCCCTGGGGACCCTGAACATCCGTGGCCGCAAATCCACCATCCTCCGCTCGTACGGCGGCCTCCGCAGGGCCGCGATCCCGATCGCGGGTGCCGCATTTAGGAAAGTCCGCGGCTTCGGCCTAGCCCTGGAAGTCGGCGGCCATCTTGCTCCACCCGACCTGCCGCCTGTGCTGCTTCCTGGCCCTCCTGCTCTCAGGTAACAGCCTGCAGGGGCCCACCGAGTCCCCCTGAGGACCCCTCACACCCACAGAGGCAGATACATCAGCCTCTGACTGCGCGGCCGCCGCGTTCGGGAAAGGCCCCGGCTTCGGCCTAGTGCTGGTCGGTGGCCATCTTGCTTCACCCGGCCTGCTGACTAGTGACTCTTCCTGGCCCACCAGCCCTACAGCTCCCTACCATTCGGTATAGACTGAGCTGCCTGCTTTGGAGGGGGGAGGGATCACAGCGGATACCTGCCATGACTCCGCCAAAAACGCCAAAGGCCACCCTGGCGAAATTGGACCAGTACCGCCGCCAGGAGGAGGAAAGAGATGGCGGTGCCGCAGGCGGTGAGCAGGACGCTACGGGAGGCGACACAGCTAAACTGCTCGAGGCGATCACATACTGCCGGACGTCCCTGACGGCGCAAATAGAGGGGGTCAAGGTGGACCTTTCACTCATGCGACAAGACTTCCAGAAACTTCGTGAGCGTGTCACGACTGCCGAAACCCGCATTGGAGAGGTGGAGGACACCGTTACGCCGCTCCAAGTCAGCTCCGATCGAATGCAGCTCCAAATCAATCAGATTCTAAGCAAGCAAGATGATATGGAAAATAGGCTCCGGAGGTGCAACCTCCGTTTCATCGGGCTCCCCGAGGGAGCTGAGGGCAAAGATCCTACCACCTTCTTGGAGAAACTCCTTGTTGACACCTATGGCCGCGAGGCCTTCTCCCCCACCCTGGCGGTGGAGAGGGCTCATCGTATGCCTGCCAGATCTCCTCCTCAGGGGGCTCCCCCCCGCACGTTTATAGCAAAATTCTTGAATTACAAAGATAGAGATGCGGCGCTGCGCATGGCCAGGGAAAAAGGTAACATCCACCTTGGAAACTCCAAGATCGCTATCTTCCCCGACTTTTCTGCCGAGGTGCAGCGCCGCCGCCAAGGCTTCATGGAGGCGAAGAGGAGGCTCCGGATACAACATCTTAAATACTCTATGCTATTTCCAGCTCGTCTTAGAGTCGAAAGGGACGGCCGTGTGTTCTTTTTTGAGGATCCTCAGGAAGTCATTGCCTGGTTGGAGCGTCCGGGGCCCGCCAGAGGGGCGGCGGAGTGACCTGACCGAGCATGTTCATCAGCACTATTGATTGCCTGTCATCATCACCAGCACATTATACGCCGCAGCGGGAGTCTGCAAATCCTGGTATGTTACCCCCCTTTTTTTTTTTTTGTCTCCCCTTTACTGCCCGCGGCGCATACCCTATTGCTCCTTACCCCTGGGACCCCCTTTTGCCTTCCCCTGCTATAATCCTCTTTCAATTGTAACCTGCAGAGGGGGTCTCCCATACTTAGGGCCCCCACTGACTGGTTGATCCATGTAACTACCCTGGAGACTGTAATTGCGGAGCACAATCAGTCCTACACTCCACATGCCTAACACAGCGAATTTTCGCCCCCCAGCAACCGGAACACGCATCTCTTTATTATGTGACTGCAGAACTTTCTATACCACCGACCCCGCACTGTACTTCTGGTTCACAGTACAAGAAGAGCCTGTTGCTCTTTATTTGCGGGCATTGGATCTTCCACACCTCCCATGTGAGGAGATCGCTGCAGATCTTTTACGTAACAGCAAGATATTTTGGTTTTATCTGCTACCGGTTGTTACTTTCTTTTGGTTTTGGGAACATACCCGCATCAGTTGGGGAAGATGCAGGGTGGGGAGGGGGGGAGGGGGAGGTTCGTTTTTTCTTGATGGACTGCAATACAACGAAGTGCATGCTAACATTGATACTGCATAGATGGCAAACCTTGTATTCATGTAATGCTACTGTCCCACGATATGTTTTAATGTTTGAATTATGGCATCGATAAAACTGCTCACTTGGAATGTGCGTGGGCTTGGGGACAAGGTAAAGAGATCTGCAGTTTTCTCATTTCTCAAAAAACAACGAGCCGACATTGTGGTGTTAGTGGAGACACACGTTGAGGGTCGGCTCCAGATGGCACTCCGCCGGCCATGGATTGGGTGGGCATATCATTCATCCCACTCGTCCCACGCCCGCGGAGTCTCAGTTTTGATTGCCAAGACGGTACATTTTGAGCTGTGTGATGTTCAGTCTGACCCACAGGGGCGCTATGTCTTTCTTTCGGTTAAATTGTATGGTGAACCTTTCCTACTGATGGCATTCTATGTACCTCCACCATTTAATTCTACTATAGTCACAGAGGGCTTGCTATATATGACTCGTCATCCTTCGATTCAGGCGGTGTGGCTGGGGGATTTTAACGCTACGTTGAACCCTACAATAGACAAACTGTCGCCCTCGCCATTATCTACTACAGCTCCAACCCACACTAGATTCTCCCGACTTATCTCTTCCTTTAATCTCACTGACACCTGGCGTTTTAAATTCCCGCTCACTCGAGCTTACTCCTGTTTCTCAACTACCCATAACACCATGTCCCGTATAGATTTTATATTCATTTCTAGTACCCTTGCCCCAAGATTACTGGAAGCTGAATTTGCCCCCAGATTACTTTCAGACCATAGCCCATATTTCATTAGCCTCTCCATCCCATTAGACAAACCGCCCCGTACGTGGCGCCTGAATCCGTTTTGGCTCACCCTGTTGTCGGAGGATGACGAGCTTGGTAACAGTTGGAGAACTTACTTTTTAGAGAATGACGGATCTGCATCCCCAGACGTAGTATGGGAAGCCTTCAAACTGCATGCACGTATGACTCTGACCTCCTTTATCAACAGGCTGAAGGCTAATTCATCAGCCATACTGGACGGGGCAATGCGGGATCTGTCCTCCTCTGAACAGGGGTACATGTCGAACCCCTCTCCTGATGGAGCTGCCCGACTCAGGTTACAAACCAGGGTGGTTAATCAGCTACAACACGAGACGGCCAGGAAAAAACTTTTCTTTGCCAGACAAAAATTATATGAACATGGGGAGAGAGCGGGTAAACTGTTGGCCTACTTGGCACATAGTGAGGATAGACCCCCTACTGTCATTTCCCTCACTGGTCCTAATGGGGAAAAGATTACGGAACCCCAGGCTGTCACTTCTGAATTTAGGGACTTCTTTTCTCAACTATATACGTCCCAGGTTTCTACCACTGACTCTCAATTGGAAGATCTACTGGCGGAAATCATCTTTCCACAGCTAGACGATGCCCAAATGGCTATGCTAGACGCACCTATTACACTCGACGAAATAACCACAGCGATTGGGAGCTTCGCCAGATCCAAGGCCCCGGGTTCAGATGGGTTGCCCATAGAATTTTACGCCCAATACATCGAGATACTTGCCCCCAAGTTATTGTCCCTCTTCAACCATCTATTTGACAATTTCACCTTACCCCCATCGATGGGCGAGGCGGTAATTATCCTCATACATAAGCCAGGCAAGGACCCAGGCCTCCCGGAATCTTATAGACCAATATCGCTACTCCAGGTAGACATAAAGATTCTGGCTAAAGTACTTGCCCTACGCCTTAACCAAGTGATTCTAACCCTGATCCATGCTGACCAAGCTGGATTTATGCCGGGGCGTAACACCTCCTTCAACCTCAGAAAATTGTATATTAACTTACAAGCAACACATACTAATGTTGGGTCCCGGGTGGTGGTGGCTTTGGATACTGCCAAGGCCTTTGACTCAGTGGAGTGGCGGTACCTTTGGGGATGCCTCCGTGGCTTTGGTTTTGGACCTAAATTTATTAAGTGGGTTCAATTATTATATCTGGCACCCAGGGGTAAAGTAGTGGCCAACGGGAGGGCCTCCCAGACATTTGACTTATCCAGGGGCACTAGACAGGGCTGCCCACTGTCTCCGCTCCTCTATGCCTTGGCGGCGGAGCCCCTTGCAATCTCCATTAGAGGGGACCCCGAGATTCAGGGTCTCTGCCTTGGTTCCCTGACTGAAAAAATTAGCTTATACGCAGACGACACGCTACTATACCTGGCCGACTCTGCCACATCGCTTCAGAAGGCGTTGCATACAATTGAACACTTTGGTCAGTTCTCTGGCCTTAAAATTAATTGGGAGAAATCTCAAATACTGCCTATGGATAGTTTCCCCTCTCCCAAGCTACAGGCACAGTTACCACTCCAGCGAGTGAACACTATCAAATATCTTGGAGTATTGGTGAATAGAACACCGGCTGACTATATATCCCTGAACATAGAACCCCTTTTCGATCTCATCAAGTCTAGAACCCAGGTATGGGCGAGACTGCCGCTCGGCGTGTGGGGCCGTATTAACATTGTTAAAATGATATTATTTCCGAAAATATTGTATATACTCTGGCACACACCCGTATACTTACCCTTGAAATTTTTCAAGTCAATGGAGGCCATACTCAAGACATTTATTTGGGGTAACAACAGACACAAGCTGGCCTGGAGAGTCCTTAAGAACCCTACTGACCTAGGTGGAACAGCCCTCCCTGACTTAAATCTTTATTACCTTGCGTCCCAACTGTCTCAACTATACCACATAGATAGAACCGACAGACTCAGATTCCTCACCCTCCTCTGTCCACGGTGGGCACAACTGACCACTGACCCACTCACTGCAATTGCAGTGGGACATAGTGGGAATAACTCCAATAGAGACCGTGGGTCCCTATTATACCAATATAGGCGCGTATGGGACATCACCACTAAAACATTAACGACCCCTAAACACAACAACTATACCCCCTTATGGCACAATAGACTACTCTCAGAGTTTCTCTTGATCCCTGACACAGAGATATGGTGCGAATATGGAATATATTATTTGCACCACATAATTTCCGATGGCACACTTAAAAACTTTGAGGACCTCCAAAATGAGTTCCTGCTGCCCAATTCTATGCTTTTTAGATTCTTCCAGGTGCGTCACGCAGCCCAAGCTCAGTTTCCCCAGCCTTTGCCACAATCTACGCCTAATGTTATTATGGCTGTGGTTAAAGGTGTGGACCCGCGAAAGCTGATCTCTGATTTTTATGTCATGCTTCTCACCCCATCATCTACCACGCTAGCTTACAGCCTTAAACCAAGATGGGAAAGAGAGGTGGGCCCACTGGAGGATGAGGAGTGGAGTGAAGCACTAGACTCGTGCAAGACTGTATCCCCCAAGCTCTCTGACAGGCTGACCCAGTTATACGTGGTGCACCGAGCGTATCTCACCCCCCTAAGAATCGCCCGCTTTAGACGACAGTTTTCTACCTTGTGCACAATGTGTAACCAAACGACGGGCACATTCTTCCATCTACTCTGGGCGTGCCCGGTCCTTCAGGGTCTGTGGAAGCAGATTGTTGACTTCCTCCATGATGACATGGGATCCCCATTGACCCTGGACCCCAAACAATGCTTACTGGGGATATTCCCCGACTCTGAGATGGACAAATTCACTAAAACATTCTTGCATGAAACATTGTTTAATGCTAGAAAAATTATAGCCAGACAGTGGATGAGACCCACTCCCCCCAGCTTCAACGATTGGAAACTAGATATAAATAACACTCTTCCCTACAAAAAGTTCATATACATCAACAGAGGTTGTCCAGATAAGTACTACAAAATCTGGGATCGATGGCTTGAGTCCGCAGACACATGCACTGATGGTCCGTAATACTATACATCCTTCTAGCGTGCAATTCCATGAATAGCGTGGACATAGGGTTTTCCACTTATTGATAGTCACTGAATCCAGTGTTCAATCTGAACAAGTTTTTTGATCTACTGTGCCTATATATGTATAAGCCACATTTCTTGTTTTATGCATTTCTCCAGTATTGCCTTGTAACTTGCAGAATTATGTTCCAAATGTAAATTGTTCAATAAAAAACTTTTTTCTCAAAAAAAAAAAAGTTTTGAACACTTTGGTAAATTGCTCTAAATGCAAAGAAAACGGGAAATACAGTAACTGGCCATGGAAAATATACTGTATAAAAAGGCCATGGTTTTTTAGCACCTCATAAAATAAAGGAGAAAACATAAGGAAATGTAGATATGAAATACCCCCAAGGCACGAATTTTGTTGGTGGTTAGTTAAAATGCCTCCTTTTTTATGGGTTTTCATTTACATTGGTGGTCAGTGGAAACCATCTGTTACATTTGTCAGTAAAGCTGCCCTCCTTTTTTGTATAATGGAATATTTCCTCAAGCATCCTTTACAATGGCAGTCATAAAAATGCCCTTTTAAATTAGTGTTATTAGGACACCATGCACTGGTATCCTGCGGAGCTAGTGTGACCAGATAAGTGGAACTAGAAAGAGAGAACTAGACTAAAAACAAACAACACAAACACAGCAATCTATTACAAATACCACTGAACATATGTGAAAATGTGAACAGTTGCCCAATTGTCCAGTGACCAACAAACTAGCTAAGCTACAGTATTTACAAGCGCAAACTAACTAACTAAGCGATATACAAAGCAGCAGAAGAATTCAAGCAAAGAAGGGTTCATGGGGGTACCAGGAAAGGGTAAGATGGGTAAGAAACGAGGGCCAGGAAGTGGGTGAGCAACACGAGCAGCAGGTATAGACAGCAAGACCAGAAGAATGGGGATCGGGTAATGCCTACAAAAAGAGGATAAGTGAAATGTAGTAAGCCGATCACCAGGTATATTTTCTGAAAGCAGAAGCCCTTTAGAAAAAAAATGGTGACATTTGCAAATTATGTCACATGACATTATGGCAACTGTTTATCAAACTCATATTGGCAGAAAAAAAAACACACTCAATTTCTTTTTAATGAACATACGCAAAATATATTACCCACTTTCTTAGTAAATTATAAAATGTAAGGTTGCAATGAATAAATAGATACCAAACATGTCAAGCCTCAAAATGTCATTATGCCATGAAATGGCAAAAAACTATAGTACTCAAAATTGTTCATAAGCGTTGCTTTAAAAGTCTTTACAGCTCATCAATTCAATGATGGGCCTAGAATTATTGTTCCCACTCCATAAAATACCAAGGTACCTATTATGTTTGGTGTAATTGTCATTTGTGCATGCAGGCACACCTGATGCATTTGTTTATATTAGTGTAGCGGCCTCCTCTCTCCCCTCTCTTCTATCAGCTCGTCTGTCTCTTGTCTAGGGGTACTTTAGAGGAGAGAGAGCGGGGTCACCACGCCAAGCCCTCACCGCAGATATTTGTGTGGTGGAAGCAAAGTTCTTGTTTTACCTTCGGGTCAGTGTTCTGCACCTGGCGTTACCTTGAACAATGTCTGCCAGAAAATGAGCCCCACACCATTAAAGTCCAACACTCCTTTATTCTTCTTGAATGAACACAATCAGTTAGACTCCCTTGTAGAACAGAACAGAAAAGGAGGTGTGGATGCGAGTAGGCCCAGACACAATGAACTCTCCACTTTCCTTCCTGAAAGTGGGTTACGGTCTCCGAGCGAGGGGGGATTTCCTTCCAGGCGGTCTCCGATGGGAGGCTCACCTGTCACTGGCAATATGCTGCACCGGGTCTTCAAGTAAGTATCTCCCACCGGTCCATTACGCCTTCCTTATTCTGGTACCCACTCCCAGGGTTCCCTAGGATCTCCTTCCCTCGCGGAACTCAGTGTTGGGCACTGAGCTCCAGACCTCCATTCCGAGTACCTCACCCCAGGCTAAAGGTGCCTGGGATGGAACACGACCTCTGAACGTCCTCTAGGCCTAAGCCCGCCTAGGGGACCGTCACAAACCACCGCCCTCAGGCTGAAGGTGCCCGGGCTCGACTCCCTCCACCAAAAATGGCCGCCCCCTTTATACCCCCTCCCAGCAAGCACGGCGGGTTCCCCGCCCCACCATACAACCGCTGAGAGAGACCAAAAAAGGGATTTTTATAACAGCTTACCTGTAAAATCCTTTTCTTGGAGTACATCACGGGACACAGAGCGACTTAGTCATTACTAATGGGTTATATAGTTTACCTTCAGGTGCTGGCACTGGCAACTTCCAAACCGGAAGTACCCTCCCCTATATAAGCCCCTCCCATCCGGGAGCACCTCAGTTTTGTAGCAAAGCAATAAGTGTCCCAAAAAGAGGGGTGGGAGCTCTGTGTCCCGTGATGTACTCCAAGAAAAGGATTTTACAGGTAAGCTGTTATAAAAATCCCTTTTTCTTTTTCGTACATCACGGGACACAGAGCGACTTAGTCATTACTAATGGGATGTCCCAAAGCAATGCCAAATGAGGGGAGGGATACATAAGCTGGGCGCCATCAGGCATGAGGATCTTTTGCGGCCTGCAACACACTGCGCCCAAAGGCGACATCCTCCTGACTTCTAACGTCTACCTGGTAGAATCTAGTAAACGTGTGTAGTGAAGACCATGTTGCGGCCTTACAGACTTGAGCCAGGGAGGCCTGGTGATGCACTGCCCATGAAGTTCCAACTGCTCTTGTGGAGTGCGCCCTAACTTTGAATGGAGGCGGTCTCTTTCTCAAGCCATAGGCTTGTATTATGACCTGTCGAATCCACTTGGCTAAAGTAGATTTTGATGCTGCCTGACCCTTTCTGGGGCCTTCCAGCAGAATAAACAAAGTATCCGTTCTGCGAATCTGAGCAGTGGCTTTTAGATAAGCTTTAACTGCTCTTACTACATCCAAAGAATGCAATAACTTTTCCTCTACCGAGCTAGGTTTGGGGAAAAAAGAAGGAAGAACCACATCTTGGTTCAAATGAAACCTCGATACCACCTTAGGAAGAAAGGCTGGATGAGGGCGTAATACTACTCTGTCCTCATGGACAACCAGATATGGCTCCTTACAGGACAAGGCGGCTAATTCCGATACTCTTTTAGCCGAACAAATGGCTACTAAGAAAATCAATTTCCTGGTGAGAAGAACCAAGGAAATGTGCTGTAATGGTTCAAACGGTTGTTTCTGTAGAACCGACAGAACCAGGTTTAAGTCCCATGGACATATGGGAATACTAACCGGAGGGCTAATACGCATCACTCCTTGTATGAAAGCTTTGACTAGTGAATGCGAAGCCAAGGGCCTTTGAAAAAATATTGACAAGGCCGAAATCTGACCCTTGATAGTACTCAAGGCCAGCTTCCTATCTACAGCCCACTGTAGGAAGTCCAAAATCCTACCTATTACGTACTTACGTGGATGCCATTTCTTGGCCTCACACCATGTAATGTACGCCTTCCAGATCCTATAATAGATCTGTCTGGATACCGGCTTCCTGGCATTGATCATGGTAGATACCACAGGATTAGAGAGCCCTCTCTTTTTCAGAATGTGGGCTTCAATAGCCAGGCCGTCAAACCTAGGGCTGGTAAGGAAGGGTGGTATATCGGTCCTTGCGACAGCAGGTCCGGACGATGTGGGAGGGTCCAAGGACTCCTCACTGACATTTTTACAATCTCCGCGTACCATGCCCTTCGGGGCCACGCTGGAGCCACCAGAATCACTGGTTTCTTTTCTACTCTGATTCTGCGGATTAATCGCGGTAACAATTGTGGCGGTGGGAATGCATATATCAGCTTGAACTGATCCCAAGGGAACACTAGGGCATCCGAGCCGCAAGCTAGGGGATCCCTTGTGCGAGACACAAATCTGTCCACCTTTGCGTTGAATCTGGATGCTAGCAGATCTACATCCGGTGTTCCCCACCGCTGGCATATTGCCTGGAAAACCTCGGGGTGAAGAGACCATTCCCCCGGGCATAATTGCTGGCGACTTAAAAAGTCCGCTTTCCAATTTTCCACTCCTGGGATGAAAACTGCGGATATGGCTGGGACATATCTTTCTGCCCATTCCAGGATGCAATTCGCTTCCCTCTGGGCTCCACGACTCCTGGTGCCACCCTGGTGATTGATATATGCCACTGCTGTGGCATTGTCTGATTGAATTCTGACAGGGGACCCTTGGAGTTTGGATGTCCATGCTACTAGGGCATACCGGGCTGCTCGTATCTCTAAGAGATTGATGGGCAGGGCCTTCTCTGCTTCCTACCACTTGCCCTGGAGAGACCATTGCTCCAGTACTGCCCCCCAGCCTATGAGGCTGGCATCTGTAGTGACCACCTTCCAAGAAACCGGACTGAAGGGTTTCCCTTTTTCCAGATTCTGGGGCACCAACCACCAATGGAGGCTCTTGCGAACGGAAGGGGACAGGGACATTGGTAAGTCTAAAGCCTGAACTTTTTTGTTCCAGGCTGACAGTATGGCCCTTTGCAAATTCCTTGAATGGAATTGACCGTAGGGTACTGCTTCGAATGAAGCCACCATTTTTCCCAGCAGCCTCATGCACAGGCGTATGGATGGTTTTCTTTTTGTACCCACTAAGTGGGTCAAATCTTTTAAAGACGACACCTTCTCTGGAGGTAAGAAAATCTTTCTCTGATTTGAATCCAGCCTTAGCCCTAAGTATTCCAGACTTTTGACTGGTCTTAGAGCTGACTTGTCCCGGTTGATAATCCAACCGTGATATTCCAGATACTTGATTGTCTTGTGAATAGCTACTTCCAGCTTTTCCACTGAGTGGTCTATTAGTAGCAGGTCGTCTAGATATGCCATTATCGTTACACCTTGTGTTCTTAGATTGGCCAATAGTGGGGCCAGAATTTTTGTGAACACTCGTGGTGCTGTGGCCAGACCGAAAGGTAAGGCTCTGAACTGAAAATGGCGCCCTTCTACTGCAAAGCATAGAAATTTCTGGTGGGCCGGAAAGATGGGAATATGCAGATAAGCATCCCTTATGTCGATCGAGGCTAACCATTCCTGCCCTTGTAGGGCGGTGGCCACCGATCGGATCGACTCCATCCGAAAAGTCCTGATATTTAGGAACTTGTTTAGCTCTTTTAGATTTAATATGGGCCTCACGTCCCCATTTGGTTTGGGGACTGTGAAAAGGTTCGAGTAAAACCCGAATCCGCTTTCTTCCAGGGGAACCTTCATGATTACACCTTGGAGCAATAGTTGTTCTAGTGCCAGAAGGAGGGATCCTCTCTTCTGGAGATCTCTTGGCACGTTTGACCTCATAAATTGGGCAGGAGGAGTGTCTTTTAACTCCAGCTTGTATCCCAGACTTACTGCGGAGAGCACCCATCTGTCTCTGATGGTGTCCCGCCAGGTCTCTGTGAACAACTGAAGTCTTCCCCCCACCCGATTGAGTGGGGGCAACGCTTCATGACTTGGGGGGAGGTTTTGTACCTCTCTTGATCCAGGGTTTCTTGTTACCCTGTGATTGTCCCTGATTTCTGCCCCCTGAATTTGACCGCGGAGGCCGTCGGAACTGTTTCACAGCCGATGTGCCAGGGACTGGAGAAGTAGGCCTCTTAAAAGAAGGACTTCTACTTTTGTTCTTAACCGGTAAGAGTGAACTTTTACCGGCAGAAATTTTCTGGATATATTTGTCCAGATCTTCTCCAAATAAGCGTTCTCCATGAAATGGGAAGCTAACCAGCAATTTCTTACAGGGAGCTTCAGCAGACCAGTTTTTGAGCCATAGAAGCCTACGCATATGTACTACAGACAGCGTAAAGCGGGAGGCCTGTTGGATTGTATCCTTTATGGCGTCCACCGCAAAACACAAGGCTCTAGGCAGGTCAGCTAGGGCAAGAGCCTGCTGATCTGGTAAGTCCCTTAAGACTTGTTTCAACTGATCTTTCACCGCTTGGCAGACTCCAATCGCTGCTACCGCAGGTTGTGTCACCATGCTTGCTGTAGAGAAAGCAGATTTTAGTAAAGACTCCAATTTTTTATCTATTGGGTCTTTGAACATTGGAACATTATCTACTGGACATGTCAGTGATTTGTTCACAGAAGAGATGGCTGCGTCCACTGTAGGGACCCTCCATTTTTTTATGAACTTATCCTCCATGGGATAGATCACCGGAAATCTCTTGGGGGGAGCAAATATTTTATCAGGATGCTCCCAATCCTGGTAAATAAGCCCTTCTAATAAAGGGTGGATTGGGAAGGAACAGACAGCCTGGGGAGCTTTTAGCGACCCCAGCGAGGAAACCGTAGTGGTTGATGGTTCCGCCAGAGGCATTTTAAATGCTGATCGGACCATGTTAGTCAGAGACTGAACCCATAATCTTTCAGCCTGAGATGCTGAGAAAGGTTCTTCCACTGTTGATTCCTCCATAACTGAATCAACCTCATCCTGATCCCATTCAGGTAGGTCAATCTCTGTGTGGGGCTGTTCCTCCACTAACAGGCACTCTGAAGGAGGAGACGGAGATCGGAACGCGCTTTCCCTGTGACAGGGAAGCAGCGATCAATGCTGTTAATCTCTCTTCCAATCCTCCCAGAGTTGAGGATAAAACCTCCTCTGTTATATATACAGGAACAGGTGGACTGGGGACAGCCGCAGCACCAGGCACTCCTGTGGGGTTCCTACGGCTACTGACCTCTGAATTCTCAGGGGAGATTGGTGCAGTACAAGCATGCCCAATATCCTCAGAGCCCGATGGAGACCCCTTTGGCTTCCTGGAAGACTTATTTCCGGAGCGTCTGGACGACATATCCTTTAAGCACAAAGCTGAGGTATTCCCGTCGTCATACACCAATTTTGCTGGTAATAGTCTAACACAGTTGCTGCTATATACCAGCTGGTGTCCACTAAAGTGCCTTTCTATGGGGATGCCTGCATCAACCGCCTCTGTGTGCCACTGTTTGTTGCTAGCTCTGTTTGCATCCAGCTGACACTTGTACTGTGTCTTTTATACAAGCTGGGACGCCTGCACATGCGCAGAAGCGCCGCGGCGCGCATCGAGCGTCATCCACCCGCCCCATCCCTTTTTTTCATAGGAGGCGCGTGCACGCGCCCGCGCGCTCGCCCGTGCACCATTGGCGCCCTTTTCAAAAACCAAACAGGGACTAGGAGCCAGGGCCCTTTTTGCCGGAGGGCCTGTGCGGTGGATGAGCGCAGCAACAGGGCAGAGGAAGTGGATTCCCACAGAGAACTTACCAACTGCCTGGATCTTTTGACTTGAGAAAACCAAAGATCCACATGACAAGAAAAAATGGACCACAGCGGCCTCTAGTGGTTTAACCCAGGTACCGCGGTCCTCTTTTTTTTTTTTTTTTTTCTTGACTACTATTAAAATTTTACATTTTTCAGTAGTTACAGGCATACACAGATATTAGCGGGAATACCGTTAGGTAACAGACAGAAAGACAAATTAGGCTTGGGGGTCCCCCAATAGAACCAAGTTCCTGGGGGCCCCCACTTACCTGTTCCCCGCCGCAGGACTCTGTTTGGTCCACAGAAGCCCAAACTTCACCTATCACGGCAGGCATTGTAATTAAACCTTCAGGGACCGGGTTCCCAAGGATTCCACTCCCCTGGACCTGTATAGCACCCTGCACAGAAAACATCTTGGTCGTGGGTATGACCAGAGCTCTGGATCCCAGGGTCCAGCCCTCCTAAGAGAGGCATTACAGGCAAAACCTTGCTCTTCTGTTGCAAGGCCCGGGTACCGACCGTTTAGCTATGAAGCTTTTTTGGTGGGATCCGGAACAGCTTACTAAGGCCCGTAAAAGAACCTGTACGCAAGCCCAGGAAAACACATGTTACTCTTTGGCCAACACCTTAGACACTGGCAAAAAACTGAGGTGCTCCCGGATGGGAGGGGCTTATATAGGGGAGGGTACTTCTGGTTTGGAAGTTGCCAGTGCCAGCACCTGAAGGTAAACTATATAACCCATTAGTAATGACTAAGTCGCTCTGTGTCCCGTGATGTACGAAAAAGAAAGCGGTACGCCACCGCAACGATGACTCAACCCCGGGCCCAAAGCGACAGTGCCATCTGGTGGGCCCCAGGGAACCGTACATCACAGTTTTCCCCACCAGATTCAAAAAATAGGAAGCATATACCCGCTACACTAGTATGTGTATGTGGGGGCAGGGGAGCTTAAAAAAATGTTTTTTTGGGTGTTGGTAAGCTTCCTATGCAATAGCATAGTATAAATGACAGGTTCTTTTTAAGGAGGCATCAGGGGTCTGTTAGACCTCTAATGACACCTTTGCATTACTTTGAAGCTAATTTCATACAGATTGTGATTGTGAGATTATGACACTGCTGAACCTGGGAATGATCAGAGCTTCCAGTTTCATTCTTCATAGGGAGATCAACAAGTAAATGTTCACTTACCTCTCTTTGCTATCCATCCTGACACCTGCCATGGTGGTCCTGGGCACCCAGGATGGACAGATGAGTCTGAGACACATGGCAATGAGCTGTAAAGCTGCCCAAATCACTTCCACAAGAAGGCTGACAGCTGGCTCTGAAACTGTAAACAAACTCCTGGCTCCTATAGTAACCAAGAATCTGTTCTATGCTGCTCCAAATAAAATGCCTTGGAGCGGAGTTCCAGCCGCAAAACAGTTTTAAAAAAAAAAAGTCAGGCCCCCTTAGGCTGATTCGTCCACCGGCTCGGGTGCAGGTGCCGCCATTACAACTAAGGGAAACTGGTAGTGTGATCCCTCGACATCACTACATACTACAGTACTGAGTACATGTGAAACACATATGGAGGACCTGGAGTTGCTCAGTGTTTCTAGGACAAGCATGGTGGAAGCTGGAAGTGGGATCTCAGCTACAGAAGATGATCTGGCATGCACATCAGAGGGAAAGTTTTGCAGTTTGGCACCTGAGCCCTGGGCACTGGATGACCTTGTCTTGGCACTGTTCTCTCCCTCTTTTTTTCTTTTGTAGGGCACAGGTTGCTTAAGTCATTGGGGTTGATTCATTAAAAGAGTAGAGGCTGTTCAACTAGCAAAATTAATGGTCTTTTGACAAATTAAAAGTAGGTAAATACAAATAATCTATGTTTACTTAAAGTACCCAATCATGTTCAAGGGAAATAAAACAATATATAAGTAGTTTTGGTACCACCTAACTAGATATTCAAAATGGATACAGATTTGTCTTATTTGCTAACATTAACTTTGCAAAGTTAACAGCTTCTACTTTTGAAGTAAAACTTTACACTAAGTTAGGACTAGGGATGAGCTTCGTGTTCGAGTAGAACTCATGTTCGACTCGAACATTGGCTGTTCGGCCGTTCGCCGAATTTCCAAAATTATGGGCCGTTCGCACCAAATTCGAGTGGCGCGTCATGGCCTATAATTCACTGCGGCTTCGCAGTGCATTGCTGGCTGATGATTGGCCAAGCATGCACTATGACCCGCATGCTTTGGCCAATCACAGCGCTGTCAGCACAGAGAGCCATAATTGGCAAAAGGAAGGGTGCCTTTGACCAATCATGGCTCAGGGGAGTAGGTACATGCCCCACGCTATATAAGGCCGCCTGCGTGTCGGCCTTGTGTAGTGTGTTGTGGTGTGTGAGAGAAATAGAGAGAGAGTCAGAGTGTCATTTTATTTCAGTTAGATACAGCAGGCAGGCGATTCAGGTAGCTGCAGTCAGTGTATTTAGTATATATATGCATCCCAGGAGTTGTATATATATATATATGTAGCGGTCTTCCCCCACCTTCTCCCCTCTCTTTATGGCTGGTCTTACTCGTCTAGGGGTATCTGGGAGAAGTGGAAAGATGCACACCACCAGCTCGGCTCTTTGATGTAGTAGGCAGAGATATGAGCTAACCGTTTACCTTCGGGTCTGCGTTTTAGGCCGGAGCCTCAGCTTCTCCTGTGGAGGATGATTGCCACTGTCACTGACAGGGACACTTAGCTTCCAGTAACATGAGTTCCTCACCAATAAAAGTCCAACTCTGTTTTATTGCTTTGATCAATAGGTAGGCTGGTTGAACTTTTAGGCCCGGTTCACACCTATGCGAATTGGTTGCGGCTTACACCGCATCCAATTCGCATAACATTATAAAATACATTGATTCCAATGAGGCTGGTTCACATATGTGCGATACATTCACACTGTGCATTGCCGAAAAAACGTGTGCGTTCTTTAGGCATTGCGGTGCGGCTCAGGTGCGAATTCAGGCCCATTATGTTCTATGGGCACGCATCTGATTCGCACATGTGTTGCGTTCTGAACAGGAATTTTGAGGGGGAACTCCACGCCAAATGTAAAAAAAAAAAAACGGCATGGGTTCCCCTCCAAGAGCATACCAGGCCCTTAGGTCTGGTATGGACTTTAACGGAAACCCCTACGCCGAAAAAAACGGCGTGGGGCTCCCCCCAAAGTCCATAGCAGACCCTTATCCGAGCACGCAACCTGGCAGGCCGCAGGAAAAGAGGGGGGGACGAGAGAGCGCCCCCTCCCTCCTGAACCGTACCAGGCCGCATGCCCTCAACATGGGGGGCTGGGTGCTTCGGGGCAGGGGGGCGACCTGCGGCCCCCCCATCCCAAAGCACCCTGCCCCCATGTTGATGAGGACAGGGCCTCTTCCCGACAACCCTGGCCGTTGGTTGTCGGGGTATGTTGGGGGCTTATCGGAATCCAGGAGCCCCCTTTAATAATCATCGATGTATATTAGGTGTGACAGGTCACTGGGAAGGGGTGTCTTCCACCCAAATATTTGTCAAACAGTGAATTGGATGTGACCTGACACACAACTATAGCACAAACATGGCGACCTCCATCCCTAAATTGGTTTGTAGAAAACGAGAGCTGTGGGACTTTGAGTGAGGTGGAAGACATTTGGGTGGAAGACACCCGTTCCCAGTGACCTGTCACACCTAATATACCTTATGAATTCTTGTTTATTGCCCCATGTTCAGTAATTTGTTATCAGATTTATTCCTCATTCCCATTAGATTCCTATGTCAATATCTTCCCATGTATATCTTTGACCCATTAACCCTTTTAAATCGCCTCCCAATCCCTTGTCCGGTTCAGCTTGGGTTTGAGGGGGGTTGGGTGTTTTCTCTGTCTCCGGGGTTGCGATGTGCAGCAGTCCGTTCCCCCTCCCCCCACTTTTTGGTGGGGGCGGGGCTTGGCCTCCTGCTCATCGGCGTCATGCTTCGACGCCGCACCAGCGGTGTCATTGACGTTGTTTAAATGTCTTTTTTCCACCCTTAGCCAAGCACTAGGTGGGTGGGAACTCACTGCTGATGGCTCCTCCACATGCAGCTGGGAATCCCCTCCCCACCTCTCCTGTGCAGTATGGCCAATCAGGCATGACGTTGATGGGGCCCCTCCCTTGGAATGGGAGTATATAGCAGCCTTGAAGGAGCCAATGGTTCATTTGCTTGACTCAATCACAAGGACAGCATACACTGAATCCACACATGGGTTACCTTCGTTGGCAGCTCAGCAATCCTTTTTTTGGTATGTTTTCTTTTTTCCCCCTTGGTTTCATTTCACATACACCCCCTCATGTAGTCCCCCTGTGGGAACACATAGATATCTGCCATGATTTCACACACTTTACACCTTTACACATTCAATTAATCTTCCCTTTTTTGATACACATTTTTTTCAGGAACACTATGCACTTTTTGTGCACACATAGTCTATTGGATCAGGCTGTGACCACCGTGTCATGCTCTGGGCGCTGTTCTTCGTCCTTGGAGGGTTCCCCCGTCTCAACCCCGGGGGAGACATGCCTGTCACCCCCATCTTCCCTGGCGGACACCGGGCCTGGCCTTGGGGCTGTGCAGTGAGTATCCCAGATTGTCCCTACTTTTTTGGGACACATTCTCTCTGTCCTCCCTTATTCCAAGAGTATCATTATTATTCCTTGTCCCCTTCCTTTCCAGTATATTATGTTACAACACTCCTGATGAATGGCTGTAATGCCAGGAAACGCGTTGAGTGCCCCTAGATGCCCCAAGTCATCTGTCCCTACAATGTTTTTTAACCCATCTACCTTATTATGTACAGTTACTATGTTTAATTTCTATTTGTATTGCATGCTATATAGCAGCATATTTAGTGTAAGTCATGTGACTACCTATTTATTTGACATAATATTTTTTACAATGTAACAATAAATTATGTACTGTAAATGTTATGTTTCTGTTTATGCCTGACATGGCAGTAGCCTCACTCAAAGTCCCACAGCTCTCCTTTTCTACATAGTCAGGCAGTTGATTTAGCTAAGCTGCAGTTTATTAAGTCAGTGTACTATATACTGGGCTCAGTGTGCACATAAAGCTGACTGCAGACCATGCCTGTTCTCTTCCTAATAATATAGGCAGGCAGTTGATTTAGCTAAGCTGCAGTTTATTAAGTCAGTGTACTATATACTGGGCTCAGTGTGCACGTAAAGCTGACTGCAGACCATCCCTGTTCTCTTCCTAATAATATAGGCAGGAAGTTGATTTAGCTAAGCTGCAGTTTATTAAGTCAGTGTACTATATACTGGTCTCAGTGTGCACGTAAAGCTGACTGCAGACCATCCCTGTTCTCTTCCTAATAATATAGGAAGGCAGTTGATTTAGCTAAGCTGCAGTTTATTAAGTCAGTGTACTACTGTATATACTGGGCTCAGTGTGCACGTAAAGCTGACTGCAGACCATGCCTGTTCTCTTCCTAATAATATAGGCTGGCAGTTGATTGAGCTAAGCTGCAGTTTATTAAGTCAGTGTACTGTATACTGGGCTCAGTGTGCAGGTAAAGCTGACTGCAGACCATCCCTGTTCTCTTCCTAATAATATAGGCTGGCAGTTGATTGAGCTAAGCTGCAGTATATTAAGTCAGTGTACTGTATACTGGGCTCAGTGTGCAGGTAAAGCTGACTGCAGACTATTCCTGTTCTATTCCTAATAATACAGGCAGTTGATTGAGCTAACCTGCAGTTTATTAAGTCAGTGTACTGTATACTGGGCACAGTGTGCAGCTAAAGCTGACTGCAGACACTTCCTTGTGTACCTATTCCAATACATCAAATAAAGTATGTCTGGAAGGCCAAGAAGGAGAGGCAGACACACACAGGCCAATAAAAGAGGGCAAGCAGGCTCTGTGTCTAGAGGCAACAGTGTTGGTCGTGGACACCGTGCATCCTCATCAGCATGTGGCCGTGGGGCACGCTTGTCCTTTTTTTCGGCAGCTGGCCGTGTTGAGCCGCAACATGCCAAAGAGTTGGTAGAGTGGATGACCAAGCCGTCATCATCCTCCTCATCCTCTCTCACCCAGCCTCAGGGTACTTTGTCTGCCAAAGCAGCTGCCAAAGCGGCCTCTTCCATAGGCTCAATGGCATCAGTTACTCCTTCCCTAGCCCCACCACGTCCTGAGGAGTCCCCCAAACTGTTTGACCACAGTATTGGGTACATGCTGCAGGAGGATGCGCAGTGTTTTGAGGGCTCCGATGATGTTACCCAGCTTGAGGAAGGCAGTTACGTGAGCCCAGAGAGAGGGGGTGCCCAAGAAGGACAGCAAACTGGCAGTCATGTTCCCCCAGCTGCAGCATACTGCCAGGTTTGCTCCAGTGACGAGGAGGGAGGGGATGATGAGGTCACTGACTCTACATGGGTGCATGTTAGGAGAGAGGAGGAGGAGGAGGCACATCTCCAATGAGGCAGGATGCCCTCCAGGGGCCAGCTTAAAGGCAGCACACCGACTGCATCACACCGCAGAGCTCCGCATGTGCAGGGCGCTACTGTCTCTGCGCGTTATTCCAAAAGTTCTTTGGTGTGGGTCTTTTTTGAGACGTGTGCATCAGATCACACCGTTGCTATTTGCAACATATGTCTGAAGCGTATCTCGCGTGGTCAAAACATCAGCTGCTTGGGCACCACATGCTTGACCAGACATATGTCGACCTGCCATGCAGTCCGTTGGCAAGCATACATAAAAGACCCACACCAAAGAACAATTACTAGCACTTCAACTGCTGCCTTTTCAGTTGGTAGACTCTGGCTCCTTCCGTGAGTTTGTGAAATGTGCGGTTCCTCAGTGGCAGGTTCCCAAACGCCACTTTTTTTCATGGAAGGCGATTCCGGCTCTCTACCTGCACGTGGAAGGCAATGTCTTGGCCTTGCTGGACAGGGTGGTCAGCGGTAAGGTGCATATTACCGCTGACTTATGGTCCAGCAGGCATGGACAGGGACATTACCTATCTTTTACGGCCCACTGGGTGACTCGGCTGGCAGCTGGGAAGGATGCAGGACAGGGTGCAGTAGTGTTGGAGGTTGTTCCGCCACCACATCTTCAAAATGCTACTAGTGGTGATTCTGACACACCTCTCTCCTCCATCCCCTCCTCTTCTTCTTCCTCCATGGCCTCTTCCTGTGCTGATTTGTCCTCGGAACCAGCGGTGCTTCGTAGTCGTTCAAGGGGCTACGCAAGTACGCAGGCAAAAAGATGCCATGCGGTGCTTGAGCTGGGGTGCTTGGGGGACAGGAGCCACACTGGGGCAGAGATTGTCAGCTCTGCAGGGGCAGGCTCAGAGGTGGTTGACGCCACACCAACTTAACCCAGGAATGGTGGTTTGCGACAATGGCACCAGCCTCTTCTCCGCCCTCCGACAGGGACAGCTGACCCATGTGCCCTGTTTAGCTTACGTCCTTAACTTGGTGGTGCAGCGGTTCTTGGGCAGGTACCCGGGCTTACAGGATGTCCTGAGGCAGGCCAGGAAAGTCTGTGTGCATTTCCACCGGTCGTATAATGCCAGTGCTCGGCTGGCTAACCTCCAAAAGGAATACAACCTGCCCAAGAACCGCCTAATCTGTGACATGCCCACCGGGTGGTACTCAACGTTGGCCATGCTGCAGCGGCTGCACACGCAGCAGAGGGCCATCAATGAGTACCTGTGTGACTATGGCACCAGGACAGGGTCAGGGGAGCTTGTTTTTTTTTGACACGCCAGTGGGTCATGATTAGGGATGCATGCACTGTCCTGTCACCATTTGAGAAGGCCATGAGGATGGTGAGCAGTGACAGTGCATGCATCAATGACACTGTCACTCTTGTCCACCTGTTGGAGCACACGCTGCATGGAATAATGGACAGGGCACTGGAGGCAGAACAGAGGGAGGACTTCCTTACCTCTCAAGGCCCCTTTAATCCAGACAGTGTTCCTGCTGGCCCGCCGATCACACAGGAAGAGGTTGAAGAGGAGGAGGAGGATTGTGTCAGCATGGAGGTGGAGCCTAGCAGCATCAGCAGCAGTCTTCAAGGGATCATTTACAGTCCCAAGAAACCAATGGACTTGTACGTGGCTGGGAGGAGGTGGCTGCGGATCATGTCGTCCTTAGTGACCAAGAGGACTCCGGACTGAATGCCTCAGCAAACCTACGCTGCATGGCCTCCCTGATCCTGCAAAACCTGTGAAAGGATCCTCGTATTCGTGGTATCAAGGAGAGGGATTATTAATGGCTGGCAACCCTCCTTGATCCACGTTACAAGGGTAAGGTTGCGGACCTTATCCAGCCGTCGCCGAGGTAGCAGAGGATGAAACATCTTCGGGAGGCCTTGCAGAAAGGTTTGAGCAAACGCGTTTCCAGAGCCTGGGAGGTTACAAATTCCTGGTTCTGGACAACGTGTTGCTGAGGCTTCTGTCAGTCAAAGAAGGAGCAGTGGAGAAGGTGGCCGTCTGACCGATGCGTTTAGACAATTTTTTAGTCCGCAGCCCCAATGTATGATTGGTTCCAGCAACCATCGCCAGTGTCTGATTCACATAGTGCAGGAATACCTAGAGGCAAGATCAGACTTGGACACCTTTCCCACCTAAAATCCTCTGGGTTACTGGGTCTTGAGGATGGATCACTGGCCAGAGCTTGCACAGTATGCAATTGAGCTACTGGCCTGTCCTGCATCCAACATTCTTTCGGAACGCACATTCAGTGCTGCTGGAGGCTTTGTAACTGATCACAGGGTGCGCCTGTCCACCGACTCGGTCGATCGTCTGACCTTCATAAAAATGAATCAGTCTTGGATCACCAGCTACCAAGCACCTAAAGCTGATGTAACCGAATTTTTTTTTTTTGAATGTGAGATCCCTTCAAGACTGCCTATGCTGATGCTGAGTGACTATCCTGTTATGCTGAGTGACTATCCTCTTCCTCCTGTTTATGTTGATAGCTTGTAAGAACCTTTTTGGTTCTGGGCACCGCCACCAGTGCCTAAGGCCCAATTTTTCTGCCCCTGTTTAACAGGGGCATGTAATTATAATTTTTCCTGCAATACTTTGCAGCAGGGCTTATTCCTGTGCTCCAACTAGAGTATCTGTGAGGGGTTGCAGTGTTGTGGCACCAGCATCAGTGCCTAAGGACCAATTTTTCTGCCCCTGTTCAACAGGGGCATGTAATTACAATTCTTGATCTAATATTTCACAGCAGAGCCCATTCCTGCGCCCACCAAGAGTAACTGTGAGGGCTTACAGTGTTGTGGCAACACCACCACCACCACCAAAGGCCCAATTTTTCTGCCCCTGTTCAACAGGTGCATGTAATTACAATTCTTCACATAATATTTTCACAGCGGGGCCCGTTCCAGTGCCCACCAAGAGTAACTGTGAAGACTTACAGTGTTGTGGCACCACCACCACCAAATCCCCAATTTTTCTACCACTGTTCAACAATAGCATGTAATTACAATTCTTGATATAATTGTTCACAGCAGGGCGTTCCAGCGCCCACCAAGAGTAACTATGAGGGTTTACAGTGTTGTGGCAACACCAAGGCCCAAATTTCTGCAGAGTACATAGGGCAGGCCCCTACTTTCAAACATCCGACTTTCAAACGACTCCTACTTACAAACGGAGGGAGACAACAGGAAGTGAGAGGAAATCTACCCCTAGGAAGGGAAATTCTCTCCTGTAAGAGTTAATATGGGAAAAAGGTGTCTCCTCTCCACTGTTGCTTTATCACCAATCCTAGTTTCCCTAAAAAAAACAAATTTTCTAAATCCAATTGTCATTGGGACAGAAAGTGAGGTGAAATCTTCTGAACAGGTGCACAGACAGCAAAACAAATGTTACAGGGGTGGTAACCCTTCCCTATGTTTTTCAAAAAGCTTAAAAATTGATTTTTTGTCTGGAGCTACACTTTAAAAATGTACCAGTTCAAAATTACAAACAGATTCTACCTAAGAACAAACCTACAGTCCCTGTCTTGTTTGCACTGCCTGTATACTGCTGTTCAGAGTAAATAGGGCCTGGGGGCCTCACATCTTTCCTTTTTTTAATTTGGGTGCGGGGTTCCCCTTAATATTCATACAAGACCCAAAGGGGCTGGTAATGGGCTGGGGTACCCATGCCGTTTTTCTCAATGATTTTCATTCATATTGCCGGAACCAGACATTACATTAAAGCCGCAAGCAGTTTTAAATGACTTTTATTCCTTTAAAAATTTCATTTTGCAAACCCTTTTTAGGACAATAACTTGCATATTAGCCTTTAAAATTGGCACTTTTGATTTCTGACGTTCGAGTCCCATAGACTTTAACAGGGTTCGAAAGTTTGCGCGAACTATCGGTCCGTTCGCATGTTCTGGATGCAAACCGAACCGGGGGGTGTTCGGCTCATCCCTAGTTAGGACGGAACAGTGTGCACATCTAGTTTACAACTTAAAATAATGATCTGCCAGACAAAAAGGTTAGGAATGGTAAACATACTACTCCAGGCCCCTCCTTAAAGTTACATAGAAGGGAAAAACTAAGTAAGATTTTTATAGTTTTTTTGGGGGGAAAATAAAAGGGTAGGCAGGATTTTTTTAAAATATATTTGCTATATTTTAAGTCATGCTATGTGCATGGGAACATGGGAACGTAATAGATTTCAAGTTAGTGTTATCCCAATTTAGCTGCAAACGTGGAAATACACTTGAAGTATTTGGTTTGGGCTTTTTACAGCTGCATTGCAAGTAGCCTTATATAAAAGAAAATGGCAATACATCACATTAAAAAACATATATCCTACTTTTTGTGGAATGCACAGTACAAACTGACTTTAACAAATCTAACAGAAGGCAGATATACAACAATATTTCAGTCTAAATAAATATACATCTGACACTCGAGTGGGAATGTGAAGATTATTTAGTACTGTTGGCAGAACTGATACTTCATCTATGAGTGGATTCTATGACAATGAACTCACTTGGTACTTGGGTACTTTTGAGTTAGCTAATGGAAATCCTTCTTCATTCTCAGAGCAGCTTGCCTTTGTGTTTGAATTTCTAATTTTAATGGAAGCATGTGTCATATCAAGTTTTATTGTTTTCTTCTTCATATTTTACCTTTGCTGCTACAAGGCAAAGTAACCAAGACAAACCTAGAATTACATAATTTGTATTAGGGAATAAATGTTTAAAACTTATTAAAGAAGACTACTGTATATTATATTTAGTGGCTAAAGCGGATAAGTAACTACGTTTAAAATTGAAGTGGATCTCCAGGCTGCATAAAAATCGCCTAAATACAAAAGCTTTGTGTATTCTTATGTACTGTATACCAATGTGTCCTTTGTGTATTTCTAGATCTGTGAGGCAATCTAGTATGAAACAACTCTTGTCAAGGGTTTTCTGCAATGCACACCGGTCACTGCTACTCTCTCTCCTTGTGCAGGATGACCGGTCTTGCCTGCTTCCCCCCTCATAGTTCTGTGCAGGCAGCTTGTAGTGGGAGAACCTGCTAGGCCCCTCTGATAGCCCCTCTGCAGCCCAATTACACCAGCGTTACTTTTTCAAGGTAGCATCTAGGTTTGCCAAAGCCTACTGAGGATCACATTTGCATGAAACATTTTTTGCCTGGAGTTCAACTTTAATTTAGAATGGTTGTAATCCCTTACATATTCTTAGTGAAGTGAACAGCCTCAGATGATACACAGAGATTAAACAAATCCTCCTGCGTAGGTTTTTATAGTTTATCTGCAGTCTTCTTTCTTTATCTGTCAGCAGCACAGAGAAGAGGGCGGAGAGACGGCAGTTACAATGTGTGAGAGCTGATTGGGGGAAAGGAACCCCCCCACCCTCACACAGCAGAAGAACTGTGTTGTGAATAGACAAGCTCTGTTCTGAACTCTCCCTCCCCCTTCCTCCCGACACAAATATATCTTATGTGCTGGGAAAACTTGTCAGAAGTGACTAATGCTGATAAAAGAGGAGCAAAGCACCAGAGAGAAACGACATTTAGAGCGTTGGAGAGAGATAAGTAAACACTACGTATATATGTGATAAAAGAAAATGTATCTTGCGCCAAAAGTGCTAATGAATCTAAAAATAAGTGAATGAAAGCTGCACCTCAGAATACAGTGAGAACAACTGCTACATATGAATCAGACTACTTGTGTTAAGCTGCCATCTTTTGAGCACTTTTTGGGTGTCCATGTATTAGTCGGTGAAGGTGGATCATCTACAGCTTCTATCGCAGAATATTATTTCACGGATGTTCGCAGCAATTGTTGTGGACTTTTTGCAGTGCACTATAGTTTCATGGACTCACTTTACTAGCACATGTATTGTGATTATGCATGTCAATTGCTATCATTCACAGGTATTTTTTCATTAATGATCACTTATTACCAAGTGTAATATACCAGGCAGCACCTGTCACGTCATTGTTTCAAGCTGCTATTGTTTTTTTTTTTGTGACATTTAGATATTAGATCAACTAGGTAGGATGGTGTGTCACTTGCTATTTTTACATATATTTATCACTACTTATATCCATTAAATTTTTTCATATAGTAGTAATTAGCGCACTCACCCGTTTTTCTGATTCACTACGTATATATGTGCTTAGTTCAAATTCCATGACTGAGGTTTAAAACCACTTTAAAGGAACACTAAAGGTAAAAAAAAAAAATATTTTAAATAACAAACATGTTATACTTACCTCCACTGTGCAGCTCGTTTTGCACAGAGTGGCCCCGAACCTGGTCTTCTGGAGTCCCTCAGCAGCTGTCTCGGCTCCTCCCCGCAAGAATTTACCACCTTCAAACGAGCGACCTTGCATGGTGGTAAGTTCTTGCGTGCGCGCTCCTGTGATACAGCCGGCGGCTATAGCCGCTCACTGTATCACTCGGCCACACCCCCTGGTGTGCCGCGTCATTGGATGTGATTGACAGCAGCACGAGCCAATGGCTGCACTGCTTTCAATCAACCAATGAATGAGCCGAGAAGCCGGCCGAGAAGCCAGCGCGGGACTTTCGAGGGGTCAGGTAAGTAAACGAGGGCTCGGCGGGCGCTAATTCTCAGATGTTTTTTCACCTTAATGCATAGCGGGATCAGCCCAGATACCTGCTAGCACCTGCGTTTAGCCCCTCTGCCCAGCCCAGCCCACCCAAGTGCAGTATCAATCGATCATTGTCACTTACAAAACACTAAACACATAACTGCAATATTCGGATAGTCAGGCCTGATCCCTGCGAACGCTAACAGTTTTTTTGGTAGCGTTTGAAGCAGTCGCTGACGGCCAGGTGCTCTTTTTTCCTGTGAGTCGCAATAGTGTACCAGTAAATTTAGAGGCCAAAATGTCCAATCGAAGGTACACTAGTGAAGAGGCCTACATGTTTCTGAGCCTGACAGATGAGAGTGAAGAGAAAGTCACCCATCTGTCCGAAGGCTCAGAATACGAACCAATAGACAGCAGCGGCACCCTGACAGATAGCTCTGAGTAGTGGTCCCTGCCAAGGTCAGGCATACCCGACACTGTTCTTTTGCAGTTGAGGTACAAAAACCGCAGGGCTCTCGTATGGAGCTGAAAGCCAGTACTAGTGCCGCTCATCCTTTTGGTGAACTGGCAAGCACCAGCGGCCTAGTATATCCTGGTCGTACATCCAGCATTGCAGTAACACTTGGTGACGTGGCGAGTCCCATAAGTGCAGTTCAAGCTGGTGAGGTGGCTAGCACAAGTAGAGTCCCGCAGCCACCAAGAAGACAAACACAGGCCCCTTTGAGCCCATAGTGCCCTTCCTGCTGCATTTGTCAATCCGAATTGGGAGCCCACCACTTCTGCAGCACCCGTACTTCCCCCATTCACTGGCCAACCCGGAATTCAGGTGGAAACAGTTGATTTTACGTCACTTGATTTTTTTTGCTGTTTTTCACGGAAGATCTCTATAGATCTGTTGTGGACCAAAGCAATTTGCATGCTGGTCAGTTCATTGCCGCTAATCCCCAGTTGAACCTTGCCAGAGATTGGAGACCTATTATGCTCTCCAAATTTAAGACCTTCCTGGGCCTATCCCTCCTCATGGGCATAGTTAAAAAAAGTGAGTTGCGGTCATATTGGTCCACTGAACCAATTCAGCATATGCCCATGTTCTCTGCCTCCATGATCAGGACACAATACGAGCAGATCTTGCGGTTCATGCATTCAATGACAATGAACTCTGTCGTCCTCGGGGTGACCCTGGATACGATCGGCTCCACAAAATTTGGCCCCTTGTAATTCACTTCAACCAACAGTTTGCAGCCTTGTTTACTCCCGATCAAGTTGTCTGCATTGATGAGTCCCTGATTAAGTTTTCTGGCCGCTTGTCTATCAAACAGTATCTTCCCAGCAAGCGCGCCAAATATGGGGTCAAGATGTATAAGTTCTGTGACAGGGCAACGGGCTATACATATAGTTTTATGGTTTACGAGGGAAGAGATAGTCACGTGGAGCCCGAGAACTGTGTTAGCAGTGAAGTGAAGGAATAATCGGAATGTTTTCTTTCTGTCCTCCCTTCACGCAGATACGACAGACCAAATTCCTACGGTGACTGGTATTGTGGAGAAACCCCTCTGTGTCCATGAATGCAACCTTAACATGGGAGGGGTGGACCTCAATGACCAGTTGTTGGCGCCGTACCTTATTGCCCGTAAGGCCAGACGCTGGTATAAAAAAGTGTCTGTATATTTATTCCAATTGGCTCTGCTGAATGCTTATGTGCTATATAAAGCTTCAAGATGAACTGGATCCTTCCTTAAATTCCAGGAAGAAATCAGCACAGCCCTTTTGTTTCCAGACGGTTCTGTGACCCTCCTTCCTAATGCAAATGCAGTGCATTGCATCACATTTTGAGAGACCCTAATCTGGAACATTCACAGTTTATATAAAAGTGCGAAATAAAAAAACACAAAAACACAAAAAAATAAAAATAAAAAAGCCTAAAATAGTTGTTTTTTTTTCTTCTCTCTCTATTGTTCTCTCTCTTATGTTCACTCTCTATTGTCCGCTCTATTGTTCGCTCTCTATTATTCTATATCTATTGTTCTCTCTCTATTGCGCCTGTATTTTAGAACTGTAATATTTTATTGTTAATATGTTTTATTGTATTTGCTTTTCAGGTATGGTATGTCCTACTGTTATACTGTAATGTTACTTTGTTTTATTGTTAACCATCATTTGCTTAACAGGTACGCCATTCAGCTGCAGCACTGATTTATTTATCTTGACAGCAACAGCGTTTGTGCTCATGATATATAAATCTGCGACTCCAGCACTGTAGGAGGTGATTTCACCACCACAGTAAAAATAAATGGTGCATGTATGCCCATCATTAGAAGTGGGTGGATGAAAGGCGGTATTCTAATGGTGGGCATACCCACCGATCAATCTCTTTTTTTCGTTCAGCCCACATTACAATATATGCCCAACAAGGACCAGCAACGTACTGGTATGTTGCTGGACTTTGAGTGGTTATACCAGAATGATGCCTTCAGGTTTAGGTATCATTTGGTATCATTATTTTCAGCCAGCGGTCGGATTTCATGTAAAAGTAATCCTACTGGCTAATTAGCCTCTAGACGGCTTTTACAACCAGTGGGAGGGAATGTCCCCCCCTCCCACTGTCTTCCATGGATTTCTCGGGCTCTCCTGTCCCAACAGGGAACCCAAGAATGCAGCCGGTGGTTCCGCTAGCTGACCATAGAGCTGATCGGAGACCAGAATGGCTCCAATCATCTCTATGGCCTAAGAAACCAGAAGTTACGAGCATTTCATGACTTAGGTTTCGCCGGATATAAACAGTGCCATTGGGAAATTGGGAAAGCATTTTATCACACCAATCTTGGTGTGGTCAGATGCTTTGAGGGCAGCTGAGAGATCTAGGGTCTAATGGACCTCACTTTTCTAAAAAGAGTATTTGTCACTACCTATTGATATCATAGGGGATATTTACATTCCCTGAGATGACAATAAATATGATTAAAAAAATGAAAGGAACAGTTTAAAAATAAAATAAAAAGCAAAATAACAAAAAAAAAAGAAGCACCCTACCCCATGCTCACGCGCAAAGGCGAACGCAAGCGTCGGTCTGGTGTCATATGTAAACAGCAATTTCACCATGCATGCAAGGTATCACCACGAAGGTCAGATCGAGGGCAGTAATTTTAGTAGTAGACATCCTCTGTAAATCTAAAGTGACAACCTGTAAAGGATTTTAAAGGCTTTTAAAAATGTATGTAGTATGTCGCCGCTGCACGTTTTTGCGCAATTTTAAAGCATGTCGTGTTTGGTATCCATGTACTCGGCTTATAAGATCATCTTTTTTATTTCATCAAACATTTGGGCAATATAGTGTGTTTTAGTGCATTAAAATGTAAAAAAGTGTTTTTTTCCCCCAAAAAATCATTTGAAAAATTGCTGTGTGAAAAAAAATGCAACACCCACCATTTTAATCTGTAGGGCGTTTGCTTTAAAATATATATATAATGTTTGGGGGTTCAACGTAATTTTCTAGCAAAAAAAAGTAAATAATTTAATGTACAAAGAGAAGGCTAATTTATTAAATACTTTCTTCAGCTCTGTGTATACAAAGGAGCATGGGGGAGCTCATGTCCATAATGGGGGTGGTATGGACACAGCCCCAAATGATCCACAATGGCTCAAAAGTGAAATGGTCCAGAAATATTTAGACAGAATAAAGGTGGATAAAGCACCTGGACCAGATGGCATCCACCCACGGATCCTAAAAAAATTCAGCTCTGTAATTTCAAAGCCACTGTATCTAATTTTTAGGGACTCATTAATGATGGGAATAGTACCACTGGATTGGCGCAGGGTCAATGTGGTGCCTATATTTAAAAACGGAACAACGTCTTTACCAAGTAACTATAGACCTGTTAATTTAACTTCTATAGTTGGGAAGATACTGGAGAGATTAATAAACGACTACATAGACGAGTTCTTGCTGGAAAACAAACATTTTAAGCAACAGACAGCATGGATTCATGAAAGACAGAAGTTGTCAGACAAACCTGATTTCTTTTTACGAAGAGGTAAGTAAAACCTTGGACAGAGGGGTGGTGGTGGATGTGGTATACTTGGATTTTGCAAAAGCGTTCGATATAGATCCGCACACACGGCTCATGTGTAAGGTAAAGTCTACAGGTTTGGAAATATCAGTTTGCAAATGGATAGAAAACTGGCTAAAAGACAGAACTCAGAGAGTAGTGGTTAATGATTCTAATGCCCCATACACACGATCGTTTTTCATGCCGTTAAAAATGCCATTTTTAAAAATGGGCATTAAAACCGATCGTGTGTATGCTCCAGAGCATTTTTAACGACGTGAAAAACGTCCATTAAAAATTTCGAACATGCTCTATTTTTTCACGTAGTTTTTCATGTCGTTTTTTTTTAACGACGTGAAAAACGATGGTGTGTATGCTTTGACGAGGTGAAAAAAACGCGCATGCTCAGAATCAAGTATGAGACGGGAGCGCACGTTCTGGTAAAACTAGCATTTGTAATGGAGATAGCACATTCGTCACGCTGTAACGGACTGAAAAGCAGGAGGCTGAAAAGCGCGAATCGTCGCTCAACAAACGTTACTAACAAGAAGGGTGGCACCATCCGAACGGAACTTCCCCTTTATAGTGCCGTCGTACGTGTTGTACGTCACTGCGCTTTGCTTGAACGTTTTTTAAAATGATCGTGTGTACGCAAGACAGGCTTGAGAGGAAACATGAAAAAAAACGACGAGAAAAACGTTGGTTTAAAAAATGGCATGAAAAACGATCGTGTGTACGCCGCATTACTCTGAATGGTCTAAGGTTATCAGTGATGTACCCCAAGGTTCAGTGCTGGGACCCTTACTTTTTAATATCTTTATAAATGTTATTGGGTCTGGGATCAAAAGTAGTAACATTTCTGTCTTTGCAGATGACACTAAGCTATGCAGTGGAATAACGTCCTTACAGGATGTCTCCAATTTACAAGCCAACCTAATTAGGCGACTATGAGGCAGATGAGGTTTAATGTTGATAAATGTAAAGTTATGCACTTGGGGGCTAGGAATATGCATGCATAATACATAATAGGGGAAGTACAACTGGGGGGATACGTAGTGGAGAAGGATCTGGGGGTTTTGGTAGATCATAAGCTCAATAATGGCATGCAATGCCAAGCTGCGGTTTCCAAAGCGAGCAACGTCCTTTCTTGTATTAAGAGAGGTATGGACTCCAGAGAGAGAGATAGAATTGTGCCCCTGTTCAAATCATTAGTAAGGCCTCATCTGGAATATGCAGTTCAGTTTTGGGCACCAGTTCTCAAAAACGATATCAGAGAACTAGAGAAAGTGCAGAGAAGTGCAACCAAACTGATAAGAGGCATGGAAAGATTAGAGGAACTGAATTTATTCACTCTTGAAAAGAGGAGATTAAGAGGGGACATGATCAACATGTAAAAATATATAAGGGGTCCATATAGTAAACTTGGTGTTGAGTTATTCACTTTACGGTCAACACAGAGGACAAGGGGGCACTCTTTACGTCTAGAGGAAAAGAGATTTAATCTCCAAATACGGAAAGGTTTCTTCACAGTAAGAGCTGTGAAAATGTGGAATAGACTCCCTCCAGAGGTGGTTCTGGCCAGCTCATTGGATTGCTTTAGGAAAGGCCTGGATACTTTCCTAAATGTACATGTAGCCACCCCCTCACCCCGTCCTCTTTAGCTAGGGGTATGTCACGCGACAGAGTGAGGTGCGCTACGGCCCATGTCCTCCCCATAACGGCGGGTGAGGTGAAGGCCAATACCTGATGTTTCCTCGGGCCGGTGTGTCCTGAGCATGTACCGAGTCTGTCGTGCAGAAACCACCGAACCACCCTTTGCTCCCATTAACAGAGTCCATACACCGATCACAGTCCAACTGTTGGTTTATTTCGTATCTCCACATACAGGCAATGCGATGGCATGATACGGTGAGATGAGCAGGTCGAGGCACTATACTGATCTGGGTCCCTACACCCCCTATGCTATGACCAAGGGTTGTAGGAGTCTTGATATGAATACCTCCGTTGCGTTGCGGCCTCTATCAGGGGAAGATGTCCTCCAAGAGAGTTACCGAAGGCCCATCCGTCACCGGGTTGACACTACACCGGGTCTTCGAACAAGTGACCTCCCCAGCCTCCTCACCTCAGATGCGGGTCCCCTCGCAAGGGGCGCCCTGGAGCAACTTCACCCTCGCGGGACCCAGTCAGAGTCACCGGGTCCCAGGCCTCCTCAATAGTACCTCACCCCAGGCTGAAGGTGCCTGGGATGGACTCCATCTTCATTCCGGCCAGGCCTAGGGCGCCTAGGCCGGAACCTTGAACCGCCCGCACCCAGGCCTAAGGTGCCTGGGTGCATGAAGAGATGATCCCCCGAAAAAGAAGACCTCGTGGCGAGGGCGTCTCCCCCTTTTATCTCCTCCCGACGATACCACGGCGGGTTCCCCGCCCCGGCCGTACCATCTCCAGGAAGGGACAAAGAAGGGTAGCACTCCGGTAGTGATTCTACCCTGAGCCAGTAGGTACACTGACACCCACTGGTCAAAGAGAATATTACACCACCCAATCCTCCACGAATAACAAAAAGGGGTCTGAACCCTAACACAATTACACACTTGGGTATCACTACCCCCAGGTGTATCCCACTAAATTGAGGACCCCGCTACACACTCCCCCCTGTGATTTGACGCTGGTCCCCAGCGTCAGGTGCACACCCATGTCTCCCAAGGAGTGGCGACATGAAGTGGGCCCCAGAGGCTATCCCTCAAAGTTTTGGATACTAAGTGTGCCAAGACCTGCTCAAAAGGGAAAGGGGAAATATAAAACGATAAACATTTATATAAGACATCTATTCTGTACACATGTACAATCCCTCCCATCGCTGTCTAAGAACCACCCCACTCTCAGTAGTCTTGACCGATGAATCTCCTGCAGAAGGGAAACAACAAAAAGAAAACACATCCTAACACTCGGTGTTAACTTGGCATGAGTGGGTCCGTCAGCCGAGAGACCCGCTCACTCCAATAAGTAAGTAATGCATGTGTAGCATTTCGAACAACCGTTGCACAACACTGCCACCTGGTGACAGAGCTGCGGTAATGACACTTGCCAAAGTCTTCATTCTTCCTGCTTTCCTACTCTGACTCTACCCCAAAAGTCTCTGCCTTTGGCACATGAAGAAAAGGGAGGAAAAAAAAAAACAACAGCTCCCAAGTCTCCAGTGAGTAAAAGAAAAGCCCAAATCAAAACAAAAGTAGGGCACAGTTCTAGGCGTCTGGGAATGTCTCTTCCAGAAAGTTTCAACAGAAACAAGATAGGAGCTCACTTCTCCTATAAGTAGAACCTTGGATCCGGCAGAAACAGAGGCTTCAGGTGCCCGTCAAACACTTCCACCGAATACTCGACATCCTCTCCTTCTTTCCTACAGATGAGCACCTTATCGTCATGAATATGGCGCCCAAGTCTCCAATCAGCTCTGCAGTCCTTGAACTTTTTAGACACAGGCGGCGAACATGACAGGTATCGCCGGGCATGGGGTACTTTAAGCTTTTCCCATACAAACTCGTCATACCACCTTGGTCGCAGGACCTCAACTTCATACAATAAGTCCCGAGGCAAGTAGGGGTACTCCCACCCATATTCACGGGCGACTCTCTGGGAGAAAAGTCTCTGCAATCTGGCTAGAGGCGGCATCACATCTCGCTCACCTTCTCCTGGCTGTACTATGGCCTCCGGGTGCCGAGGTACCTTCACCATCTTGGGTTGCTTTGTCTTTGGTGCCCGCAACGAAGCACGCTGCGTCCCCTCCATCAGAGCGGGTGATGTAGTTGAATGAGGAAAGTTGGTCGGAGGGTTAGATTTCCTCGGGAACTCCGGGGCCTGCGCCCGGAGCGTACTGTCTTCTATGGACATGGGGGAATCCTGTGGTTTACTCAGCACAGGTAGCGGGCGTCTGTCCCAGCCCTTCCGGTGAAACAGCTCGTCTATTTCTCCGTCATCACCACAGTCTGACAACGACTCTAGGTCAGAGGTGTCATACATCTCGGCGGGAAGGTAGTCTCTAGTAGACGGAAGGCTACCCTCCCTTTCGGGCTCCACCGGCTGTGAACTCCCGACACCTCCAACCAACACCACAGTCCCAGCCCCTAGCACACCTGGACCTACTGAAGAACTGGGATGTCCGGGACTCTCTTCTCTACCGGCGTCATCCAGGCCAGCAAGCGGCAGGGTGAAGCTCGACCACGACCATAGGATGCCTGCACCAGGCCTATCTTCCTCTTCGGGGGTGGCAGCAGGGAGTCTGTGGTGACCGAAGCAGTGTCTTCAGATTTTTCTCTCTCAATCTCTGGTTGGGCAGTCACTTCGCCCTGGTCAGCGCGTACGGGGACCTCCGCAGAGGCCTGGATCTCTCCCTCCGGAGTGGCGGTTCCTGTGATGCAGTTGAGGCGTAGGGCCCGGGGCCTTTCCGTGTATGGTTCAACCTCAAAAAGGAACTCCTTGCATGCCTCACATCGCCCGAATGGCTTTAGTTGGACCACCAGTCCCGAGCATCCGGGACAGATCACACCGAGAGCCTCCGTGTCTCTGCATGAATACAGAGCCAACTGTCCTCGGGGCCTAAGTCTTATCCCCGTGTCTGTCAGGGGAGCAGCAAATGCAGTCATCTTCATAGGGTAAGATACCGGCATCCACGGAGAGCTTGAATTCATTCCGACCACTTGCTGTTCCATCACGCGCTGACCACGCGCCGGAGTCTCCACGTGTATCTCCACACGTGGCCAGACTCCTCCCACAACTTGTACGTTTTCGCGGGCTTCCGCCAGCCTCCGCCCACGAATTGTACAGTCATGGGGTGCCTCATGGCGCAGTGCATTAACAGTCCCCACATGTAGTACTTCACACGGCTGGACCTCTCCCTTTTTACGCTCCTCTGCGTGGGCCTTTCCCGACTTAGGGTCATGTCCACAACTCCGAGCAGGGATGCACTTTGGCCAATCACATGGCTGACCTGTTCGGAACTCCTCCGGGCAGCAAAGTTCAAACACAGACGTTCTCAGTTCCATCGCCAAGACACACACAATCCCGGACGAACGAGCCCCCACGTGTAGCCACCCCCTCACCCCGTCCTATTTAGCTAGGGGTATGTCACGCGACAGAGTGAGGTGCGCTACGGCCCATGTCCTCCCCATAACGGCGGGTGAGGTGAAGGCCAATACCTGATGTTTCCTCGGGCCGGTGTGTCCTGAGCATGTACCGAGTCTGTCGTGCAGAAACCACCGAACCACCCTTTGCTCCCATTAACAGAGTCCATACACCGATCACAGTCCAACTGTTGGTTTATTTCGTATCTCCACATACAGGCAATGCGATGGCATGATACGGTGAGATGAGCAGGTCGAGGCACTATACTGATCTGGGTCCCTACACCCCCTATGCTATGACCAAGGGTTGTAGGAGTCTTGACATGAATACCTCCGTTGCGTTGCGGCCTCTATCAGGGGAAGATGTCCTCCAAGAGAGTTACCGAAGGCCCATCCGTCACCGGGTTGACACTACACCGGGTCTTCGAACGAGTGACCTCCCCAGCCTCCTCACCTCAGATGCGGGTCCCCTCGCAAGGGGCGCCCTGGAGCAACTTCACCCTCGCGGGACCCAGTCAGAGTCACCGGGTCCCAGGCCTCCTCAATAGTACCTCACCCCAGGCTGAAGGTGCCTGGGATGGACTCCATCTTCATTCCGGCCAGGCCTAGGGCGCCTAGGCCGGAACCTTGAACCGCCCGCACCCAGGCCTAAGGTGCCTGGGTGCGTGAAGAGATAATCCCCCGAAAAAGAAGACCTCGTGGTGAGGGCGTCTCCCCCTTTTATCTCCTCCCGACGATACCACGGCGGGTTCCCCGCCCCGGCCGTACCATCTCCAGGAAGGGACAAAGAAGGGTAGCACTCCGGTAGTGATTCTACCCTGAGCCAGTAGGTACACTGACACCCACTGGTCAAGGAGAATATTACACCACCCAATCCTCCACGAATAACAAAAAGGGGTCTGAACCCTAACACAATTACACACTTGGGTATCACTACCCACAGGTGTATCCCACTAAATTGAGGACCCCGCTACATACATAATATAACTGGGTACTGACATTTATAGGTAAAGTTCATCCGGGGAAAATCCGATTGCCTCTTGGGGGTTAAGGAAGGAATTTTTTCCCCTGCTGTAGCAAATTGGAGCATGCTCTGATGGGGTTTTTCGCCTTCCTCTGAATCAACTGTGGGTATAGAAATGGGTATATTGGATTGGATATTTTTTTATTTTATTTACTTTATGGTTGAACTAGATGGACTTGTGTCTTTTTTCAACCTGACTAACTATGTAACTATGTAAACAAAAAGTGTCAGAAAGGGCTTTGTCTTCAAGTGGTTAGAAGAGTGGGTGATGCGTGACATAAGCTTCTAATGTTGTGCATAAAATGCCAGGACAGTTCAACCCCCCCCCCCAATGACCCCTTTTTGGAAAGTAGACACCCCAAGCTTTTTGCTGAGAGGCATGTTGAGTCCATGGAATATTTTATATTTTGCCACAAGTTTCGGGAAAATTCCAAAAACTTTTTTTTCTTTGCACAAAGTTGTCACTAAATTATATATTGCTCAAACATGCCATGGGCATATGTGGAATTACACCCCAAAATACATTCTGCTGCATCTCCTGTGTACGGGGATATCACATGTGTGAAATTTTTTGGGAGCCTAGCCGTGTACAGGACCCCAAAAATCAATAACCACCTTCCGGGTTTCTAAGGGCGTAAAACTGTGATTTCACTTCCTCATTACCTATCACAGTTACAGAGGCCCTGAAGTGTCCAGATAGCACAAAACCCCCCAAAATTACCCCATTTTGGAAAGTAGACACCCCAAGGTATTTGCTGAGAGGCATGGTGAGTATTTTGCAGCTCTCATTTGTTTTTTTCGATTTTCAAAACTTTGCGAGATCTGAAAAATACTCAACAGTCCTCTCAGCAAATAGCTTGGGGTGTCTAATTTTCAAAATTGGGTCATTGGGTCATCTTGTGCTATCTGGGCATCTGGGCATTTCATGGCCTCCGAAACTGTGATAGGCAGTGAGGAGTGAAATCAAAAATTTACGCCCTTAGAAAGCCTGAAGGCGGTGATTGGTTTTGAGGGTCCTGTATGCGATTAGACTGCCAAAAAGTCCCACACATGTGGTATCCCCATACTCAGGAGAAGCAGCCGAATGTATTTTGGGGTTTAATTCCACATATAACCATGGCATGTTTGAACAATATATCATTTAGTGACAACTTTGTGTAAGTAAAAATAAAATAAAAATATTCCCGAAACTTGTGGCAAATTATAAAATATTCCATGGACTCAACACGCCTCTCAGCCAATAGCTTGAAGTGTCTTCTTTCTAAAATGGGGTCATTTGGGGGGATTTTGTGCTATCTTGACATTTCATGGCCTCCGAAACGGTGATAGGCAGTGAGGAGTGAAATCACCATTTAACTCCCTTAGAAGGCCTGAAGACGGTGCTTGTATTTCAGGGTCTTGTACACGGCTAGGCTCTCAAAAAGTCTCACATATGTGGTATCCCCGTACTCAGGAGAAGCAGCAGAATGTATTTTGGGGTGTAATTTCACATATGCCCATGGCATGTTTGAGCAATATATAATTTAGTGACAACTTTGTGCAAAAAAAAAAGAAATTGTAATTTTCCCGCAACTTGTGGCAAAATATAAAATATTCCATGGACTCAACATGCCTTTTAACAACTAGCTTGGGGTGTCTACTTACCAAAATTGGGTCATTTGTTTTGTTTTTTTGCTATCTTGGCATTTTATGGCCTTCGAAACTGTGATAGGTAGTGAGGAGTGAAATCAAAAATGTACGTCCTTAGAAATCCTGAAGGTGGTGCTTGGTTTTTGGGGTCCTGTCGCGGCTAGGCTCACAAAAGGTCTCACACATGTGGTACCCCCGTACTCAGGAGAAGCAGTAGAATGTATTTTGGGGTGTAATTTCACATATTCCCATGGCATGTTTGAGCAATATATCATTTAGTGACAACTTTGTGCAACAAAAATAAAAAAAGGTTGTAATTTACCCACAATTTGTGGCAAAATATAAAATATTCCATGGACTCAACACGCCTCTCAGAAAATAGCTTGGGGTGTCTACTTTCCAAAATGGGGTCATTTAGGGGGGTTTTGTGCTATTCAGGAGAAGCAGCAAAATGTATTTTGGGGTGTAATTCCACATATAACCATGGCATGTGTGAGCAATATATCATTTAGCGACAACTTTGTGTCATTTTTTTTTTGTCATTTTTCAATCACTTGTGACAAAAAAATTAAATATTCAATGGGCTCAACATGCCACTCAGCAATTTCCTTGGGGTGTCTATTTTCCAAAATTGGGTCATTTGGGGGGGGGGGGGTTTGTACTGCCCTGCCATTTTAGCACCTCAAGAAATGAGATAGGCAGTCATAAACTAAAAGCTGCGTAAATTCCAGAAAATGTACCCTAGCTTGTAGATAACTTTTGCGCAAACCAACAAATATACACTTATAGACTTTTTTTTTACCAAAGACATGTGGCTGAATACATTTTGGCCTATATGTATGACTAAAATTGAGTTTATTGGATTTTTTTTATAACAAATAGTAGAAAATATTTTTTTTTTCAAAATTTTCTGTCTTTTTCCATTTATATCGCAAAAAATAAAAATTTCAGAGGCAATTAAATAACATCAAAAGAAAGCTCTATTTGTGGGAAAAAAATAGGATGCAAATTTAGTTTGGGTACAGCATTGCATGATCGCGCAATTACCAGTTAAAATAGCGCAGTGCCAAATTGTAAAAAGTGCTCTGATCATTGAGGGGCCATTTCTTCCGGGGCTGAAGTGCTTAAGCGGTTAAGCTGGATAAAAATGTTTTATTTTTTCTCTAAAGTACCATTGTTCTCTGCATAAAAAGTAATCACCCAGCAAAATGTACTAGAAAAATAGGTGTAATTTGACAGTTGAGACAAGGAAGAAATGTAGAAAAAAGGCCAACAATAGCTTTATACATAGAACAAATAGTATAAAGAGCAAACTTTGCACAATTTAATGAAAAAAAAAAAAAAGGATTCATCAACAGTTTGTTTTACATCGATGTTATTGATGCTATAGACAGCGCCTTTTGTTTCTTTGCTCAATTTTTTCACAAATGAGTGTCTTTTAGTAATGTATAATATTAGTATATTGTTAAAATATTCTTTAATAGAATAGCTTTATGTAACAAACAATAAAAGGCTTAGGCTTGATGGCAACAGAACACATAATGTGAATCATTTTCTAATGAAAGTACATGTGCCCTATTGTGCTCATTGATGTCTTTGAAAATTTGCCCTATGGATTATGTGAGCCTGATAACATGAGCCTGCTGCAAACAGAAATGATAGAGGAGTAATTGGAGAACAACATCCACAGGACATTTAGTACAATATAAAAAAAAAATGATAGACATGGTACTATATTAAACTGCTGGGATATCCTTAGCCATATACAGCTTATACAGCTAATGATCAATAAGCTAGATGAGGGCACATACCGTTTTCAGTTCTTTTCATCAATACTACAAAGGAAATGTGCACTAAGGAAACATATAGGTTGACATTGCTAACCCTATCTTTTAAAAGCTAGTTGCCTGGCTGTCATGCTGATTCAAAAATTTTATGACTTTCTGAGTCTCCAGCCCAGAACCTTTGACTGCTCAATACCAATTCCAGGTCAATGTCTTAGAAAGAATTAGAGACAGCTAGCAAACCAATATTTTCAAAAAGAGGCTAGCAATGGCAGTCTACATATTTCTCCAGTACAGGTTCCTTTAAAATGGAACTATGGGTAAAATAAAAAATGACCTATATACTGTATTTATTGGCGTATAACACTCACTTTTTTACCCTGAAAATAGAGGGTAAACTTTGCCTGCGTGTTATACGTAGGGGACTGTGGAAAGTTTTGTGCCTGAAACTTCCCTCTTAAAGTTAGGGTGCGTGTTATACACCTGTGCGTGTTATACACCGATAAATACGGTAATTCAGACTGTCAAGCAACAGTTTTCTGCATCCTCTCTGTAAACATAGTTTTGAATCTGCCAGTAGATCTGTAAAATGGCAACTTCTTCTAACAGGCCCAGCTGCCTAACAAAAACTAGCCATTACAGGGGTTGAGTAAAAAAAATATAAGATTTACGGGAGATGTTACAACAGCCTGCTTTTATTCAGATGGCTTAAGGGCCAGTTCACACCACATGCAGTCCAGTGCGTTTTTTTTCTGCATCAAAAACGAATGGAAAGTAGATTATATGGTTTTCAATGACATCGTTCACACCAGTGCTTGCAGTTCCAGTGCGTTCTAGTTCCAGAAAAAAAAGTCAAACATGCTGCATTTTTCCTGCACTAGACTGTACTGGAACGCTGTAAAACGCATCAAAAACGCACTGGAACGCACCGGAACGCACCTAAATGCACCAAAAACGCACTGGAACACACTTGTCCTTATCTAAGGTTAATAAAAAAGAGGAGTGAAAAAAAGCACTGGACTGCATTAAAAATGTACCAAAAACACACTGGAACTTATCAAAAACGCGACAAAAACGCAGCAAAAACGCGCATGCAAAAAAGCACCTGGAACGCATCCGGATTGTGTTTCTATGGTGTGAACTGGCCCTTAACCTTTTTTTTTTAAAGAAGAAAAAAATAATATTGCTGTAACTGCTTATAATGTGTTATATGAAGTTGCACTTCATGACCACCATGTCCAGATTGACAACACTGCTGTGCAATTTTACAGCAGAATATTGGCAGGGTCAATAGATAATAAAACAATGTTACAAGGTGAAACTTGGTAAAACAAAAAATGCTTTTTTAATCCTAGTGACATCATATATTTTTATTTTGTCCATAGTTATGCCTTAAATAAAACCTGTAATAGAATAAGTCCTTTATCTATCACTTACCTGGGGCAAGTATGCAGAGGAGATCCCCTGTTCTTCATTGCTGTTTAGCGTCCATGGTTCAAAACATGTAAATTGTAACCCATTTAATTACATAGCATATTACGGCCTAAAATTAGAAAATTCTTGATTACTCAATCATGTTTGAACTGTTCATATATATCATTAAATATTTAGGATGTTGTAGTTGCTGGTTTATTTTTACCATGCACCGATGTGATAGTAATACATAGTAAGTATGTAAGCATCTAGTGCCACATAGTGGCCAAAAAGCTTACCTTTAGCCCCAATCTTCTGTTTCAGTAAACTTCTCCAAGCCTTTATTCCAGTTAGTGGCAATCTCTAAGAAAACACCTGCAGTGTTAATATTCTGTATAACGTCTACTCTGAATAATATTTATGTGATAACCACTGCGTCAGGTGAGCAATCTTTTAAATTGAGTACTTTTTTTTTTTTTTTACTTATTAAGACTTATTAATCTATGGACAAATATCAAGAACAATCGACCTGACACTATCCATGAACCATTATATCTTTAAAGAAGCCCTCTGAATGGCATATCATTCTTGGCATAAAGGGGCAGCTAGTCCTAGACCTAGTCCGAACTTTATTTGCCTAAACTAGAGATACAGTTTTTGCAGACACTTATCATTTTCCCTTTTTTAATCCAGTGAGGACCAAAAAAATATTTTTTTTCTATTCCATTCCTTTATGTTCTATTCTATTTTATTCTCTTTGAAAATTCAAAAACTATTCAAATTCAAAAACTATTAGAATCGATTCAAATTAAAAAAATTCAAATCAGTTTGAATCGTATAAACGAAACGAATTCCGAAAACGAATTTAACGGGTTAAACGAATTTAACTAAACAAATTTATGTAAATAACTAATCGAAACAAAACAATTTTTTTTCGTTCTGCACATGTCTAGAAGTTTCTGCCTCTCAGATAAGTTCCCACTAACAGCATTGATCTTTTTAGTATTCTGTAAGGGGGTAATTCTTCCCATTGACCACAAGTGTAAGGAGCATTCTTCCCACTGACCATCACACTAATTTATCATGAGTTGTGGATATAGTCATTTTTAGCAGGGGGTCCCTGAGACCAGAAAGTTATTTCAAGGGTTCCTCTTTATTTAAAAGGTTGAGAAAGTCTGCACTAATGTATCATGAGTTGTAGGTACAGTAATTTTTAGCAGGGGTTCCCTGAGACCAGAAAGTTATTTCAAGGGTTCCTCTTTATTTAAAAGGTTGAGAATGGCCATTTTGAAAGAGTTAAGCCTAGTACACACGGCCGAGTTTCTCGTCGCAAAAAAAACATTGTTTTTCTCGACGGGTTTCTTGTCAAGCTTGACGAGATTCTTGTGAAGCTTTCCTTGCATACACACTGTCAATCCAAAATCTCGTCGGTCTAAAAGTGCGGTGACGTACAACACGTACGACGGCAGTATAAAGGGGAAGTTCAATTCTCATGGCGCCACCCCTTGGGCTGCATTTGCTAATCTCGTGTTGCCGTGTGTTAGTAAAAGTTTGGGAAGAGACGATTCGCGCTTTTCAGTCTTCGTGCTTTCAGTTCGTTACAGTGTGCCGAATGTGCTATCTCCATTACGAACGCTAGTTTTACAAGAAGGTGCGCTGCCATCTCATACTTGAGTGTGACAATGCGCGGTTTTTGAAGACTCGGAAAAGCATATACACGAACGGTTTTCTCGTCCAAAAACAGTCTGACGAGAATCAGGCTGAGAAAAATCGAGATTCCGACGAGAAAAAAGACCTCAGGTCGTCTTTTTTCTCGTTGAGATTTTGGACAGTTTTCTCGACGAGAAAGCATACACACGAATGGTTTTCTCGGCAAGAAAGCTCTCCCAACAGTTTTTTCTTGACGTTTCTTGCCGAGAAAACTGGTCATGTGTACGCGGCTTTACACTTGTTTATAGTCACATGAATCCAGACAGGGAGCATTATAAACAGCATATGCACTTCTGACAACAATCTATCAATATTCTAGGCTAGTTCAAGCATTAGTGAGATTGAAATCAGAGCATATCCAGTGTACAGTAGGATAATTAATTTATGGATGTAAATATCCTGTGGGAGGTGTATATACTGTACTTATAGTAAGCATTTATACTATGCACCTTGTACTGACGTTTTCAAAAAGTTATGTGTAATGAACATCCTGCCAACTCCTGTGTCCTGAATAAAGGGCTTTCTCCTGCCTTTTCTCAAGTATAATAGATTATGACCATTTGAGAAACATCTAGTAAAGTGAAAGCTACAGTGATTTGCATAACCCCCTCCCCTTGGACGTTTTCACATTTCGTAGTGTTATGCCGCGTACACACGATCGGAATTTCCGTCAACAAATGTTCGATGTGAGCTTTTGGTCAGATATTCCGACCGTGTGTAGGCTCCATCGGACATTTGCTGTTGGAATTTCCGACAACAAATGTTTGAGAGTAGGTTCTCAATTTTTCCGACAACAAAAGTTCTTGTCGGAAATTCCGACCGTGTGTAGGCATTTCCGACGCACAAAAGTGCTGCGCATGCTTGGAATCAATTTGACGCATGCTCGGAATCATTGTACTTAATTTTTCTCAGCTCGTCGTAGTGTTGTACGTCTCCGCGTTCTTGACCATCGGAATTTCCGAGTAACATTTGTGCGACCGTGTGTAGGCAAGACAAGTTTGAGCCAACATCCGTCGGAAAAAAAACACGGTTTTGTTGTTGGAAATTCCGATCGTGTGTACGCGGCATTACACTCTGGAAATCAAAATTGACTGAGAGTTTTAACATTTACACAACTTATTTATCACTTGGAAGTGCACAATATCTTATTTGCAACAAAATGTTAATTAACCAGAAAAAAATAACAAAAAAAGCATAAAATAATAATTATATATATAATAATATTCACATCCTCTTTGCCACCTCAATACTTGGTAGAACCATCTTTTGCTGCAATTATAAATAAGTTTTTTTGGGGTAAGTTTCTACCAGCTTTGCACATCCAAACCTTCAACCTTTGTCTTTTTTTTAGCCCAGGTTCACACTGAGCTGCGGGAATGAAGCTGTGCGAGTTCAGCTGAACTCGCACGATTTCACTCCCGCTTGCCAGTCCCGATTTCTTCCGCGATTTCAGAGACATCTGTGCAGGTTTCTGCACAGATGTCAATGTAAATCGCGTCACGAAATCGCAAAAAGTAGTACAGAAACTACTTTTTGAAATTGGTGCAGCGCCGCAGATGCGGCGTCGCACCCATTAGGACGATGCCATTGCCGGTAAATGCCAAGTCAAGTCAAATCGCAAGTCAAAACGCACCAGTGTGAACCAGGGCTCAAAGTGGTTCTAAAGCCAATACATTTGTATCTTAATGCATTCCTGCATTAAGGTCCAAAATGTCCCAGTAGCAGTATTGCCCTCTTACCCCCCCCTAAATACTTACCCAAGTCTTCACTCGATCCAGTGCTCCTCTTTAATAGTATAGGGAGGCAGCAGGGGGAGCCATTGGCTCATGCTGCTGTCAATCAAATCCTGTGAGCAGAGAGGGGCGGGTAAGTGGCTTGCTATGGTGGCAGACACAGAGGAGGAGGAGACGAGAGTGCCGCCAAGCTTTAATAAAAAAATTGCATCAGTTCTATTAGGTTAGATGGTTGGGAAATTGAGAGTGTGAAACAGGGGGCACTTACAGCACTAAAAACTGACAGGTGTTCTAATCCTTCTCCACTCCATCCAAAACTAAAAAAAAAAATGGTAAGTTACACTTTAAAGGGGTATAATTATAAAGCAGAAAATATGATATTCAGCAAATATTCACTGAAGGTGACTCTTCCTGGTTCTTGGTTTTAAATGGTAGTGACTGATTCACTACCAGTGAATGTGTGATGAAACTCACATTCAATGCTTTATAAATATGCTCCAAAGTTTATGTAAGGCCCTTTTCACACTTGTGCGACCTGAAAGTCACGCGATTTCAGGGCAATTTTTTACGCAATTTTGACGCAACTTGAAGCAATGCCTGAGTAATCTTGAGTCTATGGAGTGCAGGGACTACTTTGAAGTTGCTGCAACTTGAAGTCGCACAGATATGAATGGTACTCATTGGAAATCATGGGGTACGACTTGTCATGCGACTTTGCAGTCCCATGTCATAAGTGAAAAAATAGCCATTGGTCCTGTCAGAGATTCAGAGGTGTGCTATGTCCTGTTCTCTGCCTGTGTTATCTCAAAAAGACTGTTTAACCCTCCCTGTTCTTATGTTGAACTTGAAGGCAATTCATCTCTGTGCTTTAGATAAGAAGACAGTGGGAGTGGCTGGGCAGTTTAGACAATGACAATGGTCAGGACTACTGACATTGAGTCTACAAAAATGCTGAGTTTTTAGTACCTGGTGATGACTGGAATGTTGTGGAGGCCTCTCTTGCACCTCCTGCCCAACACTCTGAAGGTGGGAACACAGTGTGAGGGCATGGAGTGGCATGAGTGCCGGAGTAGCTGGCTGGTTAAGTCCACTCTGAGGTGGATGAAGCTGAGGGTTGCAGTCCTAAGAACAGGATTCTGAAGCAGATTGGCACCAGAGCAGGAGATGATAGCAGAGCCTGTATGCAGACAGCGACCAGTGGCATCCAGGTAACAAGAGACTGAGTCAGCAGGCAGAGCAAATCCAGGAGGCAGGCCAAGGTCAGTAACAGCCAGGAAACGCAGTACTGAATCAGCAGGCAAAGACGAGTCCAGTAAACGGGCCAAAGTCAGAGAGATCAGGTGAACAAGGTTAATGCAGGAGCAAAGGCAAAGTCCAGGAGAAAGCCGAGTCATACACAGGTAAGCAGGTTCAATGGAATATAGGTGCAAGCTGAAGACCATTCAGCAACTGCTCATAGCGACAGGCCAGTTTAAATAGGCAGCTGGTGCCAAGTATTCCAGCTAATTTGTGAGCGTATGCATGAACTGGAATAGTACATCTATTGCATGGATATGCAATTAGCGGACCTCCAGCTGTTGCAAAACTACAAGTCCCATCATGCCTTTGCCTCTGGGTGTCATGCTTGCTGCTGTCAGAGTCTCGCTATGCCTCATGGGACTTGTAGTTTGGCAACAGCTGGAGGTCCGCTAATTGCATATCCCTGATCTATTGCCTCTTTGCCTAGAGGTATTATAATGTGAAAAAAGCACACGTGCACGATTATGAGCATAAAGCCTCGTACACACGGTCGGACTTCCATCGGACTTTTCCGTGGATTTTTGTCCGAACGGAGTTGGTTGGGAACACCCATAGCATACACACGCTCTGACTTTTCTGCAAACTTTCTTAAAACTTCTTACAACATCGCGGGTTTTTTCTGCTCTTTTCTGCTCTTTACTGCCACCCTTTGGTCAACTTCTGCTATTGTTGGTTGATTTTAACATTAGTTGTTTTGTCCATCGGACTAAAGTCCGATGGTTATCTGTACACACGGTCGGACTTTGCTCCATCGGACTTTTGTTGGGCAAAAGTTTGTCCGTTTGCAGACCCAACTTTTGTCCGATGAAATCCAAAACCAAACGAAAAAAGTTTGTCCGATGGAGCGTAGCGTACACACGGTCGGATTGTTGAACCAACTTGCTCAAAACGAAGTTTGTTGGGCAAAAGTCCGACCGTGTGTACGGGGCTTTAGCCTGCACTGGTTTTCTGGGGTTGGGAATCTGGTTTACCTTACAGTTTTGTCCATAATAAAAAATTAGCGGCATGTATTTCTGGCAGATCAGCAGGCATTTTCTGTACTTGCAGGTTTTTAAAGTGGTAAAATATGTGCAGATTTTCACGTGTTGCAGAAATATATGGCATTTTTTTTTCACTTGACATATGCTTTAGGGTATCTAAACTATATGTAGCGGGGTCTTTAAATTTAGTTGGGGTACACCTGGGGGTAGTGTGACCCAGGTGTGTATTTGTGAAGGTTCTGGACCCCTTTTGTAATTCGTGGAGGATTGGGTGGTGTAGTATTCTCCTTGGCCTGTGGGTGGCGGGGTACCTACAGGCTCAAGATAGATTCACTGCCGCAGTGCTACCCTTTTTGTCCCTTTCCGGAGATGGTACGGCTGGGGCGGGGAACCCGCTGTGGTGTTGAAGGGAGGAGATAAAAGGGGGAGACGCCCTCGCCACAAGGTCTTGGAGGATTTTCTCTTCACGCACCCAGGCACCTTAGGCCTGGGTGTGGGCGGTTCAAGGTTCCGGCCTAGGCGCCCTAGGCCTGACCGGAATGAAGTTGGGGTCCATCCCAGGAACCTTCAGCCTGGGGTGAGGTACTATATCGTAGGCCTGGGGCCCAGTAACTTCGACTGGGTCCCGCGAGGGCGAAGTGATCCGAGGGTGCCGCCTTGCGAGGGGACCCATATTTGAGGTGAGGAGGCCGGGGAGGTCACCCGTCCGGAGACCCGGAGCAGCATCAACCCGGTGACGGATGGGCCTCTGGTAACTCCCTTAGAGGGACATCTTCCCCTGATAGGGACCGCAACGCAGCGAAGGTACTCCCATCCAAGTTCTATAGAGTTGCTGGCAGAGACTCACAAGTTCTATGTTCTGTGCTAAGCAAAGCTGCTACAACCCCTGGTGAAACCACAGGGGTTTAGATTGAAATCAGGATAGTGCCTCGGCCTGCTCATCCCACCGTTTGCATTATGTTATGGGTCGCAACTAATCGGCTGTGAAACAACTGTTTGTTGTGGAAGTATAATAAACAAGTGTTGGACCCTGCATCGGTGTATGGACTCTGGTTAATGGGAGCAAGGGAGGTTTCAGCATAGCAGGACTGAGCTTCATAACTAACACACATTGGCCCGAGGAAGATACTGGTGCTGGCCTTCACCTCACCCACAGCTATGGGGAGGACATGGGCCGTAGCGCATCTCACCCTGTCATGTGACATACCCCTAGAAAAAGGAGATGGGGTGAGGCCGCTACATATAAAAAAACATTTTTTTAACTTTTGCCTGGAGTTTTGCAACAGTTTTTGGATTGTTGCATATTAGATTTACAGAGTGCTTTTCTATATAAATTGCTGGAAAATTAGACTGCTGTCACAGTATTATTCTATTCAGTGCATTTTTCTCTAACTTCATAAGTTACTGTAAAATAGCATTGTGTATATTACACTTTCATTCAAATAAAATGATTGGGCAAAAAATATCCAGATATTTAGACCCTCTAAAACCAAATATCTACACCCTTAATTAGCATGGGACTTTAACGATACCACATATGAGTCTGAGACCATATGGTAAAACCATATACCGTAATTCTACTTTATTATTACTTTTGTTATATACAAAAAAATACAACTTTTAGACAAAATTTAAAACAGTTTATTTGCAATTCACATTGAGCTTAGATTGGTCAGTGGCCACAAATTTTGGAAATGTCTTCCACCTATACGCTCAACAATCACCTCTGAATGGTGATATCCTTCATATACCATACCCTTACATACATAATTCTGTATATAGCATAGAGACTAATTCACTGAAAGATTTTTTGTATATGTAATGAAATATATTTGTATGATTTTAATGACTGATCTCAGACTCTTATGCGGCACCTTAAAAGCCCCAACCCAATTAGGAGTGTAGATTTTTGGATGTGACTGTTAAAGAATAATATAATATGTATTAGAGCGCTACTCGGCACAATGTAGACAAATCGAGGGTGATCAATTGGTATCAGCTGCAACCATTCTAAGTGAAAAAATCTGTGTTTCTCAAAAATCAAGTGTTTGAAATATAATAGTGCGCTGGAAACCTAGAACCTACAATCCTAAAGTGATGTCACCGTGAATAAGCAAAAATAAACTGAGTGAAACAATACCTCAAAAAGTAGGTATCAATAAACTATTGTGATCTGCATTAGTACAAAAAAAAAAAAAAAAAAAGTGAAATATTATAGGATATCAAAAAATACAAATATAATTCACAATAGTATTCCCAAAAAAATATATATGAGGGCTTCTGTGATAGAATACAAATAAAAAGGTCTGTGTACAAAGCTGAATGCCAGGTCTCAACAATAATCCTATGAACTGCTTAGTCACAATTGAAGTCAATATACGTGATGAGCATAAACTTGTCCACACCAACGAGAGCTGTCAGCTGTTTCACTTGCATGTAGCGATATGATAAGAAACAAAGAAAACAATCATAGCGCAGACATCCCTACTGGAAATAGAAACATCAAGTAAAATCTGCACTCACACAGCCAGGAATAAGAGGCGCTTGATAGCTCAGTAAGATGCAATCTCCTCACTAGTCACTTGCATGACTAGCTTGTAGCGTGATTAGGCTCCTCCTCCCTACGCGTTACGTCGAAGTCACTCGACTTATTCATGGGATTGAATAAGTCGAGTGACTTCGACGTAACGCGTAGGGAGGAGGAGCCTAATCACGCTACAAGCTAGTCATGCAAGTGACTAGTGAGGAGATTGCATCTTACTGAGCTATCAAGCGCCTCTTATTCCTGGCTGTGTGAGTGCAGATTTTACTTGATGTTTCTATTTCCAGTAGGGATGTCTGCGCTATGATTGTTTTCTTTGTTTCTTATCATATCGCTACATGCAAGTGAAACAGCTGACAGCTCTCGTTGGTGTGGACAAGTTTATGCTCATCACGTATATTGACTTCAATTGTGACTAAGCAGTTCATAGGATTATTGTTGAGACCTGGCATTCAGCTTTGTACACAGACCTTTTTATTTGTATTCTATCACAGAAGCCCTCATATATATTTTTTTGGGAATACTATTGTGAATTATATTTGTATTTTTTGATATCCTATAATATTTCACTTTTTTTTTTTTTGTACTAATGCAGATCACAATAGTTTATTGATACCTACTTTTTGAGGTATTGTTTCACTCAGTTTATTTTTGCTTATTCACGGTGACATCACTTTAGGATTGTAGGTTCTAGGTTTCCAGCACACTATTATATTTCAAACGACTGTTAAAGAATGTGGTGTCCTGGTCAGGGCCATCTTAATAACATCATGGGCCCCTGGGCAAAGTATTGCACTAGGGCCCCTACCAGGTAGATGGTGACCCGTGGCACGCTATGTGCGTGGTGGCAAGGAGAGAGTGTGGATAAATAATGCTACATATTGGGCGTGGCTTTTGAGTCTGATTAGAAACAAAAAATACACACAACCAGGGAATTATCTCAAATTAAATTCACCCCCTATACACACTGTCCCCCCACCCCATATACACTGACCCTCTGTACACACTGACTCTTTTTCCCTGTACACACTGCTCCCATTCCTTTTTGAAACTATCCCCCTCCCTGTACACACTGCCCGCCTGTCATAAATGCCTCTCCCAGCCTATCAGCGGCCTGTATTTATGTATGACTGTACACAGTACGGGGGGGCACAGTACAGAGGGGTTGGGGGACACAGTAAAGGGGAGATCAGGCGGACACAGTATAGGGTGTAGTAATGTATAGTGTCAGGTTTGGGTAGTATAGGGTGGTAGAGTGACAGGTTTGGGTAGTATAGGTGGTAAAGTGGCAGGTTTGGGTAGTATAGTGGCAGGTTTGGGTGGTATAGGGTGGTATAGTGGCAGGTTTGGGTAGTATAGTGGAAGGTTTGGGTAGTATAGGTGGTACAGTGGGAGGTTTGGGTAGTATAGGGTGGTATAGTGGAAGGTTTGGGTAGTATGGGTGGTATAGTGGCAGGTTTGGGTAGTATGGGTGGTATAGTGGAAGGTTTGGGTAATATAGGGTGGTATAGTAAAAGGTTTGGGTAGTATAGGTGGTAAAATGGAAGGTTTGAGTAGTATAGGGCAATATAGTAGCAGATATGGGTAGTATAGGGTGGTAAAGTGGCAGATGTGGGTAGTATATTTTTTCTGCCATGAGGCTACTGCCATGAGGAGCAGCATTTTATAAACATCCCGAGTGCATTGGGTCTTCTAGCTTTAGGATAATCATCCACACAGGACAGCGGGTGCTCTATGGCTTTGTCAGTGTATCCTGGTCACCCACAATAACTATTAATTCACTTAAAAACATTTTTTTTTGTCCTTCCTATTAGGATATTTAGGGATGTGTATCACTGTACATTATGTCAATGTTACTTTTTTCTAGGATTTTTTTTTTTTTATCAGCTTTTTTAATGACAATACAAGAAGAGACAGAAATCCATGACGGAAATACTTCATTGTAGGCATGATTTATATTGTGATCTATTCTAGTGAAATATAGTTCCCACTGGATACCAGCAAGTAAAATAAAGAAGGTTTTTCTACATACATCAATTCTCTAAAGAGCATCAGTGATTATCCGAATGATGCATCCAGCTTGCAGCTTTTCTTTTCATGTTACATACACAAGAAAATCAATAAAACATTATGACTTTTTCAATATTGCCTTTTACAAAATGACTGTCCAATGGCTTCTTTGTTGTTATTGGCCCTGTATTCACAGCAGTGTCTCATGACTCACATTTGGCTTAGGTGTAATGTTAGGTGCAGTGATTATTTCATACTTTATGCTTTAATATGTGTCCACGCACCAATTCTTACATACAAATGCAAGCAATTTCAATGATTCTGTTGCCATGGCAAAGATTTCTTGCTATTATTTGATGTGATAATTAGAGTTAGATGGTTTCTTTAATAAAGCTGTGTACCACAGAATGATAAATCCAGGGCTTTTAGTGCATTAAGGAGCTGCTAATGTCTATTCATTTTGTGTTTTATTGTGCGTTTTTTTAGAGGCATAATACTTAATTATCTACAAAAAGGTCTGCCTATCTATGGCCACCCTTATGCAGGTTAGGGAAAAATCCATGGTTTATAAAGCCAATGTTTAGTGCATAGTAAATAGCAGTGGAAAGGATAATAATTGCAAATTTAAAGAGAAGCTCCACCTTTTAGATTTCCACTAGTACTCTGGTGAAGTGATGCCAGTAATTAAAGTTTTCATATGTGTAGCACACACATCCCTAACTCCGCTGCTTACCTCCACCAGCAGATGGGACACACCATGCCACATACCCAGTATCCTCCATCTTGTAGAGGGTGAGCGGTGTTAATAGTTTGGTTCTCGTCCCTAGAGTGTAGGAAAAAGTCTATTCTCTCTCTCTTTGAAGAAGGCCATTGTCCAGACAGTATGAAACCCAATAAAAGAGTTTATTTTACTTGCTTGCAACTTGACAGGAAAGGTTGGAGATAGAGAAAGTTGAACAGGGAGGCAGGTTCAGGCACGCAGCACTTAATTACACTCGTCGCCACTCAAGCCTGCGTGGGTTTTGCTCACCCGGATAGTCCCCTCTCACAGTCCTAGCAGCCGGTGTGGAGCACGAACATTCACTTTAAGTTATTTTCCTAAGGATATAATCAGGATATGAACCTCTTAGTCCCGAACTTCCCAGCGCTTGTAACACTTGAGAACTTTTATGCCAATAGAGCACGTTACAAGGCTTTTGGCGGATAATAGAATCCTTCCTTCTGACAGGTAACCAGGCCTCTCCAGAGACAGTGACTTCCTTCACCGATCCCCTGGATAGGTCCTCCCCTGGTTCCCTCTCCCTCAGAGTGGGTCACCTTCCCACGGGTACCCTGGGACTCCGCTTTCTGGCGTAGGCCTCAGCTAAAGGTGCTGGGCCTACCTGAAACGATGCAGCCTCGGGCTAAAGGTGCCCGGGACCGAATACACACACACGTACCCCTGGCCATGAGGGCCACTGAAGGTGTGGTACGCGCCGAAGAGCCCCGCGCCAATGGTGTCCGCTCCTTAAGTACCCTCTCCCGGCATGCACAGCAGGCAGACCACACCCCCTGTACGGCCACCAAGAGAGGACACCCAATAGTGTTGCAATGTCACCTGTGGTTCAACCCGAGACCTGGGCGACAGCGCCACCCAGAGGCCACAGGGAACTGCACTGCCAGACAACATCACCTCAGAGCAGAAACCAATTTAAAGAATTCCAACAGCCTGAGCCCAACTATTTGCTCAGGCTACCCCCTAAATTTTGGGGGGTCCGCTACATATGAAAATCATTTGTGACAGGATCATCAAAAGGTTCATAAGTATTCACATCAAAAGATTTGTGACAGAATAATCAAAAAGTTCATTTGTTTTCACATCGAAAAATTGCATTTGTAAGCGTGCTTTAAGTTAGATCTTAAACCAAACTAGATGACATTTAGTTTGCTAAAGCACTGTGCAATTTAACCACTTAACGACCGCCCCATGTACATATACATCGGCAAAATGGCACGGACAGGCACAATCACGTACCTGTACGTGACTGCCTTCGTATGGGTGGGGGGTCCGATCGGACCCCCCTCCGGTACATGGAGTAGTGGTTTTCCTGTGCGGGAGCAATCCGGGATGAGGGGGCGGCCATTGGTTTCTGGCCACCCCCTCGCGATCGCTCCCGGCGAATGGGATGCTTCCTCTGCCTGTGTAATGTAAAGACAGGCAGAGGAAGTGATGTCATCTCTCCATGCGGCGGTCTTTTCGGTCCGGCACCAACACTACACTGACACCAATACACGTAGGCACACTTACACCCCCCAGTCACCCCCAGATCAACCCCAGTACCCCCAGTCACAGTGTCACCGTTTGCAGTGGTCATTTTTTTACTGATCACTGCAATCAGTGTCATTTGTGACAGTAAACAGTTGCAGGGCAGTTAGGTTTAGGCCCCTTTAGGTCCAGGGTAGCCCCCTAACCCCCCCTAATAAAGGTTTAACCCCTTGATCGCCCCCCAGGTAATCCTTTCACCCCATATCGCCAGCGTCACTAAGCGATCGTTTTTCCGATCGCTGTATTAGTGTCGGTGGTGCCCCTAGGTAGCCAGTATTTATTTTTTTAGGTTCGCCGCAGGTTTTTATAGCGTCAGGTACCCCCATATATTATTTTAACCCCCTGATTGCCCCTAGAGTTAACCCTTTCACCAGTGATCACCGTATAAGTGTCACTGGTGAAACTGGTTAGCCAGTTAGGTATTTCGTTATTTAGGTTACCCGTCAGGTTTTTATATATCGTCAGGTACCCCCATATATTACCTAATGAAGGTTTAAACCCCCCGATTGCCCCTAGTTAAACCTTTCACCAGTGATCACCGTATAAGTGTTACGGGTGACACTGGTTGGTTAGTTTGCTTTTTATAGCATCAGGGCACCCGCCGTATATAACCCAAAAAAGGTTTAACCCCCTGATCGCCCGGCGGGTGATGATATCAATTAGGTTTTAGACTCAGAGAGGGTCTGCGTCGCCCCAGGCAGCGTCAGGTTAGTGCCAGTAACGCTAACACCCATGCGCAAAGCATACACCTCCCTTAGTGGTATAGTATCTGGTCAGATCTATACTAGCGTCCCCAGCGGTTTAGGGTTCCCAAAAACGCAGTGTTAGCGGGATCAGCCCAGATAGCTGCTAGCACCTGCGTTTAGCCCCTCCGCCCAGCCCAGCCCAGCCCACCCAAGTGCAGTATCGATCGACCACTGTCACTTACCAAACACAACACACATAACTGCAGCATTCGCAGAGACAGGCCTGATCCCTGCGATCGCTAACAGTTTTTTTTGTAGCGTTTGATAAATTTGCTGACAGGTGCTTTTTTACCTGTGAATCTTACTAGTGTACCACTAAATTTAGAGCCCAAAATGGCAAATCGAAGTTACACTAGTAAAGAGGCCTACGAGATTCTGAGCACGACAGATAGTGAAGAGGAGGTCACGTATCTGTAAGATTCAGGCTCAGAATACATTCCCGTAGAAGACAGGGAAGACAGCGGCTCCATGTCAGATAGCACTGACGACGAAGATGAGGTCCCTGCTAAGGTCAGGCGTACCCGATCCCGATCTTCTGATGTTGTTGAGGAGCAAGAACCGCAGGGCTCTCGTATTATGGAGCAGAGTAGTACTAGCGCCGCTATTCCTTCTGGTGAACTGGCAAGCACCAGCGGCCTAGTACAGCCTGGGCGTACATCCAGCACTGCAGTAACACTTGGTGACGTGGCGAGTCCCATAAGTGCAGTTCAAGCTGGCGAGGTGGCAAGCACAAGTAGTGCCCCGCTGCCACCAAGAAGAAGACAAAGGCAGGCCTGTTGTGCCCATACTGCCCTTCCTGCAGAAGTTGCCTATCCTGATTGGGTGCCCAACACTTCTGCAGAACCCGTACTTCCCCCATTCACTGACCAACCCGGTATTCAGGTGGAAACAGCTGATTTTACGCCACTTGATTTTTATTCACTGTTTTTCACGGAAGATCTCTATAGATCTATTGTGGACCAGAGTCATTTATATGCTGGTCAATTCATCGCCGCTAGTCCCCAGTTGCCTTCCATTGCCAGAGATTGGAAACCAATTACGGTTTCCGAATTTAAAACCTTTCTGGGCCTTTCCCTCAACATGGGCACACAAATTCTCTTCATTGGCACGCGCCCAATTGACCATATGCTCGTGTTCTCTGCCTCCATGCCCAGGAAACGATACGAGCAGATCTTGCGGTTCATGCATTTCAATGACAATGAACTTTGTTGTCCACGTGGAGACCCAGAATACGATCGGCTCTACAAAATTCGGCCCCTCATAAACCACTTCAACAAACGTTTTGCAGCCTTGTTTATTCCCGATCAAGTTGTCTGCGTTGATGAGTCCCTGATTAAATTTTCTGGCCGCTTGTCTTTCAAGCAGTACCTTCCCAGCAAGCGTGCCAGATACAGGGTCAAGCTCTATAAGTTCTGTGACAGGGCAACAGGCTATGTATGGAGCTTTACGGTTTATGAGGGAAAAGAAAGTCAGGTAGAGCCGGAGAACTGCCCAGATTACATAGGGAGCGCTGGCAAGATAGTGTGGAACTTGGTGTCACCCTTATTCGGAAAGGGAAACTACTTGTATGTGGACAATTATTACATGAGCGTGCCACTGTTTAGTCACTTGTTTGATCATCAGATTGGAGCACGTGGCACCGTGCGACCTAATCGCCGGGGCTTTCCCCAGGGGTTTGTAGATTCCCGTCTTAGGCTGGGGGAGAGAGCCTGCCTTAGGTGTAATAATTTGCTCGCTGTGAAGTGGAGGGATAATAAGAATTTTTTTCCTTCTTACCTCCCTTCACGCAGACACGACAGTCCAAATTCGTACGGCGACTGATCTTGTGGAGAAACCCGAATATAACCAAAATATGGGAGGGGTGGACCTCAACGACCAGTTGTTGGCGCCGTATCACATTGCCCGTAAGGCGAGACGCTGGTACAAAAAAGTGTCTCTATCCTTATTTCAATTGGCTTTGCCGAACGCTCATGTGCTATACAGAGCTTCAGGCGGGACTTTATCCTTCCTAAAATTCCAGGATGAGATTGTCACAGACCTCCTGTTTCCAGGCGGTTCTGCACCTCACCATCCCCAACCAAATGCAGTAAGCCGGCTGCATGAGAGGCATTTTCCGTATGTCCTCGAGAGTACGCTTACCCAACGAGCCCCCCAAAAAAGATGTCGTGTCTGTAGCAAGCGCGGATTTAGGCGTGACACCCGTTATTTTTGTCCACTCTGTCCTGACAATCCTGGTCTTTGCATTGGTAAATGTTTTGAACGCTTCCACACAAAAGTGAATTTTAGCGTAGGGTACAGCATTTCAGAGACTGGGACACACTTACACCGGGTCTCCCAAGATGTCATCGCATTTTGAGAGACCCGAACCGTTACAGTTGTTAAAGTTACAAAAAAAAGTGTAAAAAAACCCCCCAAAAAAAGTAAAAAAAAAACACAAAAAAAAACAAAAAAAAAAAATTGTTGTCGTTTTATTGTTCTCTCTCTCTCTCTCTCTATTTTCTCTCTAACGTTCTGCTCTTTTTTACTGTATTCTATTCTGCAATGTTTTATCATGCTTGCTTTTCAGGTATGTCATTTTTTGTTTTCAGGTGCGCCATTCAGTTGCAGCGCGGATTTATTTATCTTGACAGCAACAGCGTTTGCTCCCACGATATATAAAGCAGTGACTCCAACGCTGTAGGAGGTGATTTCACCACCACTGTTAAAAAAAAGAGCATATATGCCGAAGCATGGGGGCAGCAGGGGCGGAGGAGCGATTTTGCTCCTAATGCCGTGTACATACGGTCGAAATTCCGACGGAGGCTTGCCCGTGGAAAAGTCTGACGTGTGTACGCAGCATAACCTTTTATGCCACGTACATACAGTCGAAATTCCGATGGAGGCTTGCCCGTGGAAAAGTCCGACCGTGTGTAAGCGGCATAACTTTTTTGCGGGAGGATGCCCCCATGCTTCGGCATAGGTTGCGTTAAAAAAATGTTTTATTTTTTACTATTTTTTTTTGGTATTTGCTTTGCAGGTATGGTATGGTAAGGTCTTACTGTTATACTGTAATGTTACTTTGTTTTAATGTTAACCATCATTTGCTTAGCAGGTACGCCATTCAGTTGCAGCGCGGATTTATTTATCTTGACAGCAACAGTGTTTGCTCCCACGATACATAAAGCCGTGACTCCAACGCTGTAGGAGGTGATTTCACCACCACAGTTAAAAAAAGATATACGGTCGAAATTCCGACGGATGCTTGCCTGTGGAAAAGTCTGACCGTGTGTACGCGGCATTACTTTTTTGCGGGAGGATGCCCCCATGCTTCGGCATATATAAATGGTGCATGTATGCCCATCATTAGAAGTGGGTGGATGAAGGGAGGTATTCTAATGGTGGGCATACCCACCGATCAATCTCTTTTTTTCGTTCAGCCAACAGGCTGCATGAAAAAAAAGATTACAATACATGTCCAACAAGGACCAGCAACGTACTGGTATGTTGCTGGACTTTGAATGGTTATACCAGAACGATGCCTGTGGGTTTAGGTATCATCTTGGTATCATTCTTTTCAGCCAGCGGTCGGCTTTCATCTAAAAGCAATCCTAGCAGATAATTAGCCTCTAGACTGCTTTTACAAGCAGTGGGAGGGAATGTCCCCCCCCTGGATATAAACAGCGCCATTGGGAAATTGTGAAAGCATTTTATCACACCGATCTTGGTGTGGTCAGATGCTTTGAGGGCAGAGGAAAGATCTAGGGTCTAACCTCCCAATTTTTGTCAAAAAAAGAATACCTGTCACTATCTATTGCTATCATAGGGGATATTTACATTCCCTGAGATAACAATAAAAATGGTAAAAAAAAAAAAAAATGGAAGGAACAGTTTAAAAATAAAATAAAAAAGCAAAATAAATAATAATAATAAAAAAAAAAAAAGCACCCCTGTCCCCCCATGCTCTTGCGCAAAAGCGAACGCAAGCGTTGGTCTAGCGTCATATGTAAACAGCAATTGCACCATGCATGTGAGGTATCACCGCAAAGGTCAGATCGAGGGCAGTCATTTTAGCAGTAGACCTCCTCTGTAAATCTAATGTGGTAACCTGTAAAGGCTTTTAAAGGCTTTTAAAAATGTATGTAGTTTGTTGCTGCTGCGCGTTTGTGCGCAATTTTAAAGCATGTCGTGTTTGGTATCCATGTACTCGGCCTAAGATCATCTTTTTCCTTCATCAAACATTTGGGCAATATAGTGTGTTTTAGTGCATTAAAAATAAAAAATAAACGTTTTTTTCCCCAAAAAATGCGTTTAAAAAATCGCTGCGCAAATACTGTGTGGAAAAAAAAAATGCAACACCCACTATTTTAATCTGTAGGGCCTTTGCTTTAAAAAAATATATAATGTTTGGGGGTTCAATGTAATTTTCTTGCAAAAAAAATAAATATATGTTTTCATGCAAACAAAAAGTGTCAGAAAGGGCTTTCTTTGTCTTCAAGTGGTTGATGTGTGACATAAGCTTCCTAATGTTGTGCATAAAATGCCAGGACAGTTCAAGCCCCCCCAAATGACCCCATTTTGGAAAGTAGACACCCCATGCTATTTGCTGAGAGACATGTTGAGCCCATTGAATATTTTTTTTTTGTCCCAAGTGATTGAATAATGACAAAAAGAAAAAAAAAATATACAAAAAGTTGTCACTAAATGATATATTGCTCAAACATGCCATGGTTATATGTGGAATTGCACCCCAAAATGCATTCTGTTGCTTCTCCTGAGTATGGGGATACCACATGTGTGAGACATTTCGGGAGCCTAGCCACGTACAGGACCCGAAAACCAAGCACCGCCTTCAGGCTTTCTAAGGGTGTAAATTTTTGATTTTACTCCTCACTGCCTATCACAGTTTCGGAGGCCATGGAATGCCCAGATGGCACAAATCCCCCCAAATGACCCTATTTTGGAAAGTAGACACCCCAAGCTATTTGCTGAGAGGTATGGTGAGTATTTTGCAGATCTCGCTTTTTGTCACAAAGTTTTGAAAATTGAAAAAAAAAATGATTTGCTTTCTTCATTTTCAAAAACAAATGAGAGCTGTAAAATACTCACCATGCCTCTCAGCAAATAGCTTGGGGTGTCTACTTTCCAAAATGGGTTCATTTGGGGGGGTTTTGTGCTATCTTGGCATTTTATGGCCTTCAAAACTGTGATGGGTAGTGAGGAGTGAAATCAAAAATTTACGCCCTTAGAAATCCTGAAGGCGGTGCTTGGTTTTTGGGGCCCAGTACGCGGCTAGGCTCTTAAAATTCCCACACATGTGGTATCCCCGTACTCAGGAGAAGCAGCAAAATGTATTTTGGGGTGCAATTCCACATATATTCATGGCATGTTTGAGCAATATATCATTTAGTGACAACTTTTTGTAAAAAAAATTTTTTTGTCATTATTCAATCACTGGGGACAAAAAAAAAATATTCAATCGGCTCAACATGCCTCTCAGCAAATAGCTTGGGGTGTCTACTTTCCAAAATGGGGTCATTTGGGGGGCTTTGTGCCATCTTGGCATTTTATGGTCTTCAAAACTGTGATAGGTAGTGATAGGTAGTGAGGAGTGAAATCAAAAATTTATGCCCTTAGAAATCTTGAAGGCGGTGCTTGGTTTTTGGGGTCCTGTACGCGGCTAGGCTCCCAAAAAGTCCCACACATGTGGTATCCCCGTACTCAGGAGAAGCAGCAGAATGTATTTTGGGGTGTAATTTCACATATGCCCATGGCATGTGTGAGCAATATATCATTTAGTGACAACTTTGTGCAAAAAAAATAAAAGTTTGTCACATTCCTGCAACTTGTGGCAAAATATAAAATATTCCATGGACTCAACATGCCTCTCAGCAAATAGCTTGGGGTGTCTACTTTCCAAAATGGGGCCATTTGGGGGGGGGGGTTTGTGCTATTTTGGAATTTTATGGCCTTCGAAACTTTGATAGGTAGTGAGGAGTGAAATCAAAAATTTGCGCCCTTAGAAATCTTGAAGGCGGTGCTTGGTTTTTGGGGCCCTGTACGCGGCTAGGCTCTCTAAAAGTCCCACACATGTGGTATCCCAGTTCTCAAGAGAAGCAGTAAAATGTATTTTGGGGTGTAATTTCACATATGCCCATGGCATGTGTGAGCAATATATCATTTAGTGACAACTTTGTGCAAAAAAAAAAAAAGTTTGTCATGTTCCCGCAACTTGTGGCAAAATATAAAATATTCCATGGACTCAACATGCCTCTCAGCAAATAGCTTGGGGTGTCTACTTTCCAAAATGGGGTCATTTGGGTGGGTTTTGTGCTATTTTGGCATTTTATGGCCTTCGAAACTGTGATAGGTAGTGAGGAGTGAAATCAAAAATTTGCGCCCTTAGAAATCCTGAAGGCGGTGATTGGTTTTCAGGGTCCCGTACGCGACTAGACTCCCAAAAAGTCCCACACATGTGGTATCCCCCTGCTCGGGAGAAGCAGCAAAATGTATTTTGGGGTGCAATTCCACATATAACCATGGCATGTGTGAGCAATATATCATTTAGTGACAACTTCTTGTAAATTATTTTTATTTTATTATTTTGTCATTATTCAATCACTTGGGACAAAAAAAAATAATTCAATGGGCTCAACATGCCTCTCAGCAATTTCCTTGGGGTGTCTACTTTCCAAAATGGGGTCAATATGGGGAGGTTTTGTACTAAACTGCCATTTTAGCACCTCAAGAATTTAGATAGGCAGTCATAAATTAAAAGCAGTGTAAATTCCAGAAAATGTACCCTAGTTTGTAAACGCTATAACTTTTGCGCAAACCAATAAATATACGCTTATTGACATTTTTTTTACTAAAGACATGTGGCTGAATACATTTTGGCCTACATGTATGACTAAAATTGAGTTTATTAGATTTTTCTTATAACAAAAATTAGAAAATATCTTTTTTTTTCGAAATGTTCGGTCTTTTTCCATTTATATCGCAAAAAATAAAAATTGCAGAGGCAATCAAATACCATTAAAAGAAAGCTCTATTTGTGGGAAGAAAAGGACGCAAATTTCGTTTGGGTACAACATTGCATGTCCGTGCAATTACCAGTTAAAGCAGCGCAGTGCCAAATTGTGAAAACACCTCTGGTCTTTAAGCTGCATATTGGTCCGGGGCTTAAGTGGTTAAAGAAGATATTTTTGCACCTCAGCACTGCTAATTTCCTATAGTTTCTTTGCAGTCTTTCTGTCCATAGATACCGACGGGAATGGGTACTGGCTTTTAATAGTCATCTTGTTGAAACGCCCCGGTAATCAATACAATGGCTTAGTTAATGTTTTTTTTTTCTCTACGAAAAAGATGTCTGTGCCTGCACGGGAAGTGGAAGGGCGGATCATTCCTTCCATCAATATATTCTTTAATAGTGGCCTGCTCAGGCTCAGATAAGGGGAAAATCCTGTTGAACAGAATCTCAGCCCCAGTTAAAAACTCAAATGAGCAATCATAGCTGTGGTATGGTGGGAGAGTGTCTGCCCCCTTATTTGCATAGACATCATAGTCCTGGTATGAGAAAGGCATGTTTCCTTCCTCTGGTGCAAGGGGGGTGGGTGGAAGGGGGAAAAGCCCAGAGCGCAACAATTTACTGGAGATGGGGGGGAGAAGGTGAGTGCAGTGTGCAGGCAGTGCTGGTTAAAGTTTCCTGGCTGAAGATGCACAGACGCATAGTATACTCGCAGACCTATAGCAGGGTGCAGAATGCTTTCCTGCACCCGACATTTGTTTATACAAGATATACAGGGCTTTTTTTCCTCAGAAAAAAGGTGCACAAACTCACCCTCTCTGTCCAACTCCTGCCCCAACCACACCCAAACTCCACCCCAACCACACCCAAACTCCACCCCAACCACGCCCAAACTCTGCCCCAACCACGCCCAAACTCCGCACCTAGCCACACCTTCCTTAGAGGAGAGAGTTACAGCAGCACCAAAAGATTGTTTTTAGTTAAGGCTTAAAACTGTGTATCACATAAGGAAAATTCCCCAAATCCCCCCCAGCTCACCTCTCATCACAAATCTCCCCACAGCCCACCTCTCATCACAAATCTTCCCACAGCTCACCTCTCATCACAAATCTCCCCACAGCTCACCTCTCATCACAAATCCCCCCACAGCTCACCTCTCATCACAAATCTCCCCACAGCTCACCTCTCATCACAAATCTCCCCACAGCTCACCTCTCATCACAAATCTCCCCACAGCTCACCTCTCATCACAAATCTCCCCAGCTCTCCTCTCATAACAAATCCTCCACAGCTCACCTCTCATCACAAATCTCCCCAGCTCTCCTCTCATCACAAATCCCCCCACAGCTCACCTCTCATCACAAATCTCCCCACAGCTCACTTCTCATCACAAATCCCCCCACAGCTCACCTCTAATCACAAATCTCCCCACAGCTCAAGTCTCATCACAAATCTCCCCGCAGCTCACCTCTCATCACAAATCTCCCCAGCTCTCCTCTCATCACAAATCCCCCCACAGCTCACCTCTCTTTACAAATCTCCCCAGCTTTCCTGTCAGCACAAATCCCCCCACAGCTCACCTCTCATCACAAATCTCCTCACAGTTCACCTCTCATCACAAATCCCCCCACAGCTCACCTCTCATCACAAATCTCCCCGCAGCTTACCTCTCATCACAAATCTCCCCACAGCTCACCTCTCATCGCAAATCTCCCCAGCTCTCCTCTCATCTAAATCCCCCCCACAGCTCACCTCTCATCTCAAATCTCCCCAGCTCTCCTCTCATCACAAATTCCCCCACAGCTCACCTCTCATCACAAATCTCCCCACAGCTCACCTCTCATCACAAATCCCCCCACAGCTCACCTCTCATCACAAATCTCCCCGCAGCTCACCTCTCATCACAAAACTCCCCGCAGCTCACCTCTCATCACAAATCTCCCCAGCTCTCCTCTCATCACAAATCCCCCCACAGCTCACCTCTCTTTACAAATCCCCCCACAGCTCACCTCTCATCACAAATCCCCCCAGCTCTCCTCTCATCAAATCTCCCCGGCTCACCTCTCATCACAAATCTCCCCAGCTCACCTCTTTGTACAAATCTCCCCAGCTCACCTCTCTGTACAAACCCCACCAGCTCACCTCTCATCACAAATTGCCCACACACATACTTTCTCAGCTCCCCTCTCTGCACAAATTCCCCCAAGCTCTCCTCTGTGTACAACGTTCTCCCCTCTGCTAAACACACCCAAACTTTACCTCTCTGCACATATTCCCCCTCTCCTACATACTTTCATAGTGCACTCCTCTCTGAATGAACTCAGTCTCTGCAAAAGTTCTCCCTCGTTTTCAGTGACAGATCCCTCACCTCTTCCTCCATCACTGCACTCTGTGGTACATGCAGGCTTTTTTTTCTGCACAGTGCAGTGGACCAGAGAGCTCCCCCTACTGTCGCACAGAGCCGAGGAGGTGTTTCAGGGCTCCTCGGCTCTGTGCTACAAAGGCTGAGTAGCGGCGGCAGGCAGGGATGGAAGCTTTCTCCCGAATCACTGCAGAAGCTGAAGGATGGGACATGGGACCTCACAGTGATCGAGGGCAGCAGCCTGGAGTACCCAGCACTAGCACAGAGAAGCCAGTAGAGGAAATGCGCTGTGCAGAAAACTTCCTCTACTGGCTTCAGTATTAAATGACAGGCAGGAGAGGAGAGGGCTACCAGAGGTTCCGGAACGCAGTTCCGCTGCGTTCCGGCAGAAAAAAAAGCCCTGAAGATATATTACATTCTCTGGCAGGCGGAGTGATCTCCACCGAGCAAATGCTTTCTAGTCTCGACCACTGACGTGGTGTCATTCAGAGTCTGGAAAGGAAGCTCTGTGTCCTGTAGGGACTAGGTGGTGAGGGGAGCTCGGTACTAGGGGAGGTGGGGCTCTGCATTAGTGGGGGAATGGGGGGCAGTGGCATACCTAGGGAGTGCTGCGGTGCAGCCCACACTAAGTCTAATGTCACACACAGTTGTTAGTTTGGCTGGTTAGTCACAGTGGTGCCAGCAGCTCACAACGCACCAGTGCTGAACCCTCCTGCCTGCCCCATAGAAATATATTTTCAGTGATGCTGCAGCTACTGTTACCTAGCTATTTAGCAACAGTAGTTATAGTAGTAGTAGAAAGCTATTCTATAGGGTGGGCAGGAGGAGTGGAGTGATTCAGCCTTGGTGCTTTGTGAGGTCATTCTCCTCCCACTTAAGTTCTGCCCACATAGCATCATGCTGCCATGCACCTTCTCTGGCAGAAAGTGAGGCATCCCAGCCACAGCGCAAATTTAAAGGGGAGAGCTTGCCTGAAACTGTAAGATCTATATTAAGAGAGGGAGTTTGTGTGGCAAAGGCCCTTGGACTGGGGGGGGGGGGTTCTTTGGAGGCCCTGGACTAGGAAGGGGGGCAGGGGGTGCAGAAGATAAGCACTCCTAAAAACTCCAAACAGCTAGCATGGCTGTGTCAGGAGCTGTTGAAGCACTGATTCTAGGAGTGGATGGATTAGTCAAGGATTGAATATGCTCTTCAAGCTGGAAGTATCATCTTTTAGCTTCTTGAACTGGGATCTTGAATTTAGATACTTTACTGTAATGGCTGTGTGCATAAAGAGTAAGGCCCCTTGCACATGAGGCCATCTAGAAGCAATGCTTCCTTCTGGGTGATTTAGTGTGCCCAGAAGGGACAAGTGCAGCGCCCAGCCTTATTGCAGGCAGCCTGTCAAAGTCTAAGGCAGGCTGTGGCTGGATAGTGCTGGGTAGGGATGAGCCCGGTGTTCGATTCGAACCCATGCTCGAATCGAACATCAGCCGTTCGACGAAGCCAGAACTTTGTGGGCCGTTCGCATAAAATTTGTGTGATACGAACGGCCCACAATGCACTGCGCCAGTGCATTGCTGGCTGATGATTGGCCAAGCATGCACTGTGACCCCGCATGCTTGGCCAATCACAGCGCCGGCAGCGAGGAGAGCCATAATTGGCCACAGGCAGGATGCCTGTGGGCAATTATAGCTCAGGGGTTTAGTACACGCCCCACACTATATAAGGCCGCCAGCGCGGCGGCCTTGTGTAGTGTGTTCCGGCGTGCAGGGAAAGAGCTAGATAGGCAGGGACAGTGTGTTCTTTTCTCAGGCATCTGCAGGAGTTAGTTGGTGTTGTGTGCCTCCAGCGCAGTATACACCTGTATCTACCCTTTATTGCTGTTGTTCTCTAATACAGGCATCTGCAGGAGTTAGTGGGCGTTGTGTGCCTCCAGCACAGTATACACCTGTATCTACCGTTTATTGCTGGTGTTCTCTAATACAGGCATCTGCAGGAGTTAGTGGGTGTTGTGTGCCTCCAGCACAGTATACACCTGTATCTACCGTTTATCGCTGGCGTTCTCTAATACAGGCATCTGCAGGAGTTAGTGGGTGTTGTGTGCCTCCAGCACAGTATACACCTGTATCTACCGTTTATTGCTGGTGTTCTCTAATACAGGCATCTGCAGGAGTTAGTGGGTGTTGTGTGCCTCCAGCACAATATACACTTGTATCTACCCTTTATTGCTGGTGTTCTCTAATACAGTAAATATGTGACACAAAATAATGAAAGTGAGTGATGCGAACGTGTGATAAAAAATCACATAGACCAAAAACCTCATTTTTACACTGTCACCAGTTGCTGTACTGGTGATATTTTCAATAGTGCAACTTTTTTTCCTTTTATTATCTGTTTGGTGTAGTATAACACTGTTGGTTGCAGCTTTAATTTTTATTTCACTAGCGCAGTTTTTTTCTTTTTCATTCTCTAATACAGGCATCTGCAGGAGTTAGTGGGTCTTGTGTGCCTCCAGCACAGCACAGTATACACCTGTATCTACCGTTTATTGCTGGTGTTCTCTAATACAGGCATCTGCAGGAGTTAGTGGATGTTGTGTGCCTCCAGCACAGTATACACCTGTATCTACCGTTTATTGATGGTGTTCTCTAATACAGGCATCTGCAGGAGTTAGTGGGTGTTGTGTGCCTCCAGCACAGTATACACCTGTATCTACCGTTTATCGCTGGCGTTCTCTAATACAGGCATCTGCAGGAGTTAGTGGGTGTTGTGTGCCTCCAGCACAGCACAGTATACACCTGTATCTACCCTTTTTTGCTGGTGTTCTCTAATAAAGGCATCTGCAGGAGTTAGTGGGTGTTGTGTGCCTCCAGCACAATATACACCTGTATCTACCCTTTATTGCTGGTGTTCTTTAATACAGGCATCTGCAGGAGTTAGTGGGTGTTGTGTGCCTCCAGCACAGCAAAGTATACACCTGTATCTACCCTTTTTTGCTGGTGTTCTCTAATAAAGGCATCTGCAGGAGTTAGTGGGTGTTGTGTGCCTCCAGCACAATATACACCTGTATCTACCCTTTATTGCTGGTGTTCTTTAATACAGGCATCTTAAGGAGTTAGTGGGTGTTGTGTGCCTCCAGCACAGCACAGTATACACCTGTATCTACCCTTTATTGCTGGTGTTCTCTAATACAGGCATCTGCTGCCTTTACAGTGGGTGTTGTGTGCCTCCAGCACAATATACACTACCCAATTGCTGGTTTTCCCATCTCCCTGCAGGCCATTACTATGTCTGGAAGGCCAACAAGGAGAGGCAGACAGTCATGAGCCAATAAAAGAGGGCAAGCAGGCTCTGTGTCTAGAGACAACAGTGCTGGTCGTGGACGCGGTGCATCGTCATCAGCACATGGCCATGGGACACACTTGTCCTTATTTTCGGCAACTGGACGTGTTGAGCCGCATCATGCCGAAGACTTTGTAGAGTGGATGACCAAGCCCTCCTCATCCTCCTCATCCTCTCTCACCCAGGCTCAGGGTACTGGCAAAGCAGCTGCCAATGCGTCCTCTTCCCTCGTATCAATGTCATCATCAGTCACTCCTTCCCTAGACCCACCATGTCCTCCTGAGGAGTCCCCCGAACTGTTTGAGCACAGTGTTGGGTACATGCTCCAGGAGGATGCCCAGCGTTTTGAAGGGTTTGATGATGATACACAGCTAGAGGAACGCAGTAGCGTGAGCGCAGAGAGAGGGGATGCTCAAGAAGGACAGCAATCTGGCAGTCATGTTCCAGCAGCTGCAGCATACTGCCAGGTTTGCTCCAGTGATCAAGAGGGAGGGGATGATGAGGTCACTGACTCCACATGGGTGCCTGATAGGAGAGAGGAGGAGGAGGAGGAGGATGAGGAGGAGGCACATCTCCAACGAGGCAGGATGCCCTCCGGGGGCCAGCGTAAGGGCAGCACACCGACTGAATCACACCGCAGAGCTCCGCCTGTGCAGGGCGCTGCCTCTGCCCGTTATTCCAAAAGTTCTTTGGTGTGGGCCTTTTTTGAGTTGAGTGCATCAGATCGCACCGCTGCTATTTGCAACATATGTCTCAAGCGTATTTTGCGTGGCCAAAACATCAGCCGCTTGGGCACCACATGCTTGACCAGACATATGTTGACCTGCCATGCAGCTCGTTGGCAAGCGTACCTTAAAGACCCACACCAAAGAACAAAGCGAACCTCACCTTGCTCCTCCTCAGCTGGGATCTCCAACCCCACTATACCTTCAGTCCTCTCTGAAACCTGCACTGAGAGGAATGAAGGTGTAGAATTAGGTGTGTCACAGCCAAGTTCTTGCGGGCACTCTGCTAGCAGTACACCGACATCCGGTTTGTAGCAGGCAAATTTCCCTGCCCCAGCTGCTGGACCGTCGAAAGAAGTTCACTCCCAGCCATCCACATGCCCAGCGGTTGAATGCTAGCTTGGCTAAATTGCTAGCACTTCAACTGCTGCCTTTTTAGTTAGTAGACTCGGCTTCCTTCCGTGAGTTTGTGCAATGTGCGGTTCCTCAGTGGCAGGTTCCCAAACGCCACTTTTTCTCATGGAAGGCGATTCCAGCTCTCTACCGGCATGTGGAAGGCAATGTCCATGCCTCGCTGGACAGGGCGGTCAGCGGTAAGGTGCATATTACCGCTGACTCATGGTCCAGCAGGCATTAACAGGGACGTTACCGTTCTTTCACGGCCCATTGTGTCACTCTTTTGGCAGCTGGGAAGGATGCAGGACAAGGTGCAGTAGTGTTGGAGGTTGTTCCGCCGCCACACCTCCAAAATGCTACTACTGGTTGTGACACACCTCTCTCCTCCACCCCCTCCTCTTCTTCCTCCTTGGCCTCTTCCTGTGCTTTGTCCTCGGAACCAGCGGTGCTCCGTAGGCGTTCAAGGGGCTACGCAAGTACGCAGGCAAAAATATGCCATGCCATGCTTGCGCTTGTGTGTTTGGGGGACAGGAGCCACACTGGGGCAGAGGTTCTGTCAGCTCTGCAGGGGCAGGCTGAGAGGTGGTTGACGCCACGCCAGCTTAAGCCAGGAATGGTGGTTTGCGACAATGGCACCAACCTCCTCTCCGCCCTCCGACAGGGACAACTGACCCATGTGCCCTGTGTGGCTCACGTCCTTAACCTGGTGGTGCAGCGGTTCTTGGGCAGGTACCCGGGCTTACAGGATGTCCTGAGGCAGGCCAGGAAAGTCTGTGTGCATTTCCACAGATCATATAATGCCAGTGCTCGGCTGGCTGAGCTGCAAAAGGAGTTGAACCTGCCCAAGAACTGCCTTATATGTGACATGCCCACCAGGTGGAACTCAACGTTGGCCATGCTGCAGCGGCTGCACACGCAGAAGAGAGCCATCAATGAGTACCTGTGCGACTATGGCACCAGGACAGGGTCAGGGGAGCTCGGTTTTTTTTCACCACGCCAGTGGGGCATGATCAGGGATGCATGCACTGTCCTGGCACCATTTGAGGAGGCCACGAGGATGGTGAGCAGTGACAGTGCATGCATCAGTGACACTGTACCTCTTGTCCACCTGTTGGAGCATACGCTGCGTGGAATAATGGACAGGGCACTTGAGGCAAAACAGAGGCAGGAAGAGGAGGACTTCCTTGCCTCTCAAGGCCCCCTTTACCCAGACAGTGTTCCTTCTGTCCCACCCATCACACAGGAAGAGGACGAGAAAGAGGAGGAGGAGGAGGATTGTGTCAGCATGGAGGTGGAGCCTGGCACTCAGCATCAACAGCAGCAGTCTTTTAGGGATGATTTACAGTCCCAAGAAACCCGTGGACTTGTACGTGGCTGGGAGGAGGTGGCTGCGGATCATGTCGTCCTTAGTGACCCAGAGGACTCTGGACTGAATGCCTCAGCTAACCTACGCTGCATGGCCTCCCTGATCCTGCAAAGTCTGCGGAAGGATCCTCGTATTCTTCGGATCAAGGAGAGGGACCATTACTGGCTGGCCACTCTCCTTGATCCACGGTACAAGGGTAAGGTTGCGGACCTTATCTTGCCGTCGCAGAGGGAGCAGAGGATGAGACATCTCCGGGAGGCCTTGCAGAAAGGTCTGTGCAACGCGTTCCCAGAGACTGGGAGGTTACAAACTCCTGGTCCTGGACAACAAGTTGCTGAGGCTTCGGTCAGTAGCAGAAGGAGCGGTGGAGAAGGTGGCCGTCTGACCGATGCGTTCAGACAATTTTTTAGTCCGCAGCCCCAAGGTATGATTGGTTCCAGCAACCATCGCCAGCGTCTGATATACATGGTGCAGGAATACCTAGGGGCAAGGTCAGACTTGGACACCTTTCCCACCAAAAATCCTCTGGCTTACTGGGTCTTGAGGATGGATCATTAACCAGAGCTTGCACAGTATGCAATTGAGCTACTGGCCTGTCCTGCATCCAGCGTTCTTTCGGAACGCACATTCAGTGCTGCTGGAGGCTTTGTCACCGATCACAGGGTGCGCCTGTCCACCGACTCGGTTGATTGACTGACCTTCATAAAGATGAATCAGTCTTGGATCACCACCAGCTACCAGGCACCTGAAGCTGATGTAACAGAATAATTTATTTTGAAATGTCACATCCCTTCAAGACTGCCTATGCTGATGCTGACTCAGAGTGACTGTCCTGTTATGTTGACTGACTATCCTCTTCCTCCTCAATGATCCTGATGATAGCTTGGGGTAGCCATGCCATTTTTTTCAAAGATTTTCATCCATATTGCCAGGACAAGACATGACTTTAAAGCCGCAAGCAGTTTTAAATGGCTTTTTTTCCTTTACAAATGTCATTTTGTGCAGGGACAGTTCTAAACACGGGAAACACATGCCACTTCACAGGCATACTTTAGACACCCCCCAGGTACGATATTTAAAGGAATATTTCACTTTTTTTTTCACTTTATGCATCATTAAAATGACTGCTCCAGAAAAAACTGCAGTTTTTAAAACTTCTTTTCACATTGATACATGTCCCCTGGGGCAGAACCCGGGTCCCCAAACCCTTTTTAGGACAATAACATGCATATTAGCCGTTATAATTAGCACTTTCGATTTTGAACGTTCGCGTCCATTGTATTTAATAGGGTTCTAACGTTCGCAGCGAACGTTCGGTCCGTTCGCAGGTTCTACCGATCCACTTCTGTACGATCATCCTGTCGGCTATAGCTGGCAGCACTGATCAGTAGGTAAGTCTCCCAGCTATCAGAATACAAACGCTCGCAGGGAAGATTCCCCCATGCCTTAGTTTTGCTTCTGGATTTATCCGAGAAGTCCAATGGGGACAAAAGAAGAATTAAAATTAAAACGTAAGCTAAAATTGTAAATGGCTTCTCATTTACCTTACTATCGCACTCACTGGGTTATTGTACCCGTATGATTTATGTGGCCCTAGGAAGTAATATTCCCCTGTATCTAGTAGATTTGTTGAGGAGATTATATAAAAATTTGTGTAGCGTTTAAGAATGAGACCAAATGAATGGAAACATCTATGTATAAAAGTGAGCAGTGTATACAAATGAAACTAAGTGATGGCAGTTGGTCACCAACTCATAGTGACAACGAAGGTACAAAAGCTGAACCCACTGTAGCATACGAAAATGTGAAAATATGAGTGAGTAAATATATGTAATAAAACACAATGTGAACTCATAAAAAGTAATATTCATTGAGGTCTCTCAGTGACAGTGAGTAAAATGAGAGAAATCACTGTGACATGTCAAAAGTATACAATGAAATGTACATAATATGACGCAATAGGAGTTCATAAATAGTGAACATCACAGTCCCAACACATGCTTTGGAAAGATGAGCAGTTTACAGGTTGGGTGTTGACATATAATCCAGGGGGACAAAAGCGAATGCCCAGGAAGACTTCAAATTGGTATTTCTCAAATAAAGGATGAAATACTCTTACCAACTGTGGTGGACACACATGTCATACGACAGTGGGTCAAACAAGCTTTGAACTCTCGGTTCTGGGTACTCCGATGTTGCAGAGATGTCGCTCTGGATGGAATGGTGGATCACGCAACTCTAAATCGCAGGACCAAACAGCAAACAGGGAGCCGACAGCCAAGTTGATAGGAAGGGTGGTGATGGGACAGGGTAGATCACCGGTGACACAACGTAGCATGCAATATAAAATAGGGCTCCATATGGTGCAGATCAACCAATGAGGTTTATTTATAAAAAGTATCTTACAAACCAATGTAGGATATGGCAAAATAAAAGTGATCAAATAGTAAAATGGATAAAAGCAATGTGGGAAGCGTAAAGATGCTGGCCCGACGCGTTTAGACTCTAAAAGGTCTTCAATAGGGGATTTGTTCAGGAGACCTGCCAAAAACATAATTTTCATTAAAGTGGTATTTGTTTCTTAATTTTACCTGGTGATCACTTTATAACCATTTACAACAAACAGTGTGTTTCCCTTTGGGATAAAGGTTTTACATAAATGAATTAAAGCTGTAAGTACCCCTGTCAGTGGTAAATGGTTGGTCTAAACCCTCCAACTGCCGCTTTTCCTGCTCAGCTTGGTCTGTTAAAGAAAATTGAAAAATAATAGATTTACTGGCTGGATCGCCATTTAAAAATAAAGAATATCCTAAAAAATTTAAATGAATGCAGCCACCACATCTAAGCATTGATGAGCTGTAGTATAATAATTTTTTGTTTTTTTGGTGTTTATTACCACTTTAATATCTATATACACTTAGTACATTTATAGCCCTTGTAGACAGATCGAATTTTGCTCTTCGACATGACATAATAATCTGTAATAGGATGGTGACATTCTTACCAATTAAACCAGACATGCAGAAATGATCTGCGAGGTGGGGTAAGTGGATCTTTCTACTGGTGCATTGCTTATACTGTATACAGAATCCAGGATCACTTGTTAGAATCCAGTCAAAACAACCTCTTTATAGTTAATTATGAGGGCTTTTTTCATTTCCCTGAAAGCCTTACCTTTAATAAAGTAAACATCAGCATAGAAGCTGGTGTGCTATGGTCATGTGCTTGTCGTGTCCTTTTATCACAAATGAATGTATTTTTCATTTGTTACTGGTCTATCTTACATTTTAAAATGCATCCATTTCCCTGAAGACTGTAGATGAGATGTTTGTGCTGTTTCCAGGAGACACAATTAATGGTAATGTACTGTATGCATATTCAATAGTTGCTGAACTGAAAACAACTCATTTTCTAATCAGACATGGCTTCCAGGTGCACTCTATACAGAACTCACATTCCCATTTTCCAAACTGGTTATGAAAACAGTTTCCTTGCTTTTTAGTTTACCAGTTCACTTAGCAATGAAATGTCTTGGAAATCATGAGGTCTATATCTTTGTATAAAAGCTTTAGTTTACACCGTTTAACCACAGCCCTGGAAGGTTTTACCCACTTCCTGACCAGGCCATCGTTTGCGATACGGCACTGCGTGTTTTTTTTTTTAACTTCATATCTTTATTGAAACATTTTTCCATTATACATCTTAACATTAATTTCCCCAATTCCCGCATTTCCCCTCCCACTCCTCCCACCTATCAATAAAAGAAAAGAATGTAATACAACTATAATAAACAAGTTCCCGGAGTGTTTATTTGGCTAGATTCTTCCACACATCCCTTCCTGTAACTCCAATTCCCTCCCTGTACCGACCAAACAGCCATCCACTATCACACCCATCCATCTCATCTTCTCATCCATCTCCTTTCACTCTCCATTACCCTGATCTTACATTTCATTGGGTCACATCCCATCTTCCCTGTACTGCGTCACATTAACTGTCAATTGCGCGGTCGTGCGTCTCTGTACCCAAATAAAATGTATGTCCTTTTTTCCCCAGAAATAGAGCTTTCTTTTTTTTTATCATTCAAAATGTTTAATTTTCATCAAAAAAGAGAGTCATTACAGGATAGGAAACATTAAGAAATTATTACAATAAACTTTTTGTAGAATTAAGAGACCATTACAATAGATTAAAATATGTAGTAGCACTTTAACAAGATCATAACTGTCCAGTTGACACAAAAAAAAAAAATATGGCTTTGTCATAGACAATTATATAACTTATGGAATAATCCACATATTAAACTCCACAAGAAAAACTAACTCCAATTATAGATGAATAATAGAGAAGGTCCCCCCCGAAACCCCTAAAGGGATCAAACTGTGTCCGAGGAGGAGAGAGTGCCCTCCCTCCCATCAACCAGTATCCGTCAGGAGTTATCTGCATAGATATGAAGGGAAATAATATTGGGAACCCCTTTTTTTTCCCCATAAATGAAAAGACACTAAAGCTCTTAACTAGAACAAAAACCTGTTTTGATCATGTTAGCGCAACATCAGACTACCTGACTCTATTACATTTATCTAGCATCAAAATCGGAAAATCAAATGAATTATAAATTAAAAATAAAATTATACATAAAAAGAATAAAAAAATAAATAAAAAAATACATAAATAGAGAGACTAAGGAAATAGAAAGCCTACCTGCCAGATAGGAAATACAGAGATCAGTGACTAGTGTTGCGATATTCCCAAGAATCGAGCCCAGGGATCCAAAATAGCTTCAAATTGTGATGATTTGTCTAATAAAGAACTAACCATTTTTTCAGGTTCCATTATCCAAGAAACTTTTATATTCATGGACAATAGAGAGACCGATGGCGTTTTCCATGCCTTCGCAATGGTCATCTTGGCTCCTGTCAGAATGAACAGATCCAGTTTACGGGTGATTTTAGGAATATGTGGTAAAAATCCATTGAGCAAAGCAATCGCTGATGTTTGATGTATAATACAACCTGTAACCTTTCGTAAAATGTGAAACACCCTATTCCAAAATCCTTGAATTTTGGGACATTCCCATCATATGTGAATCATAGAACCTAAGCTCTGACAGCCTCTAAAACATAGAGCTGAGGTAGAGGGATACATTATCGCCAGTCTCACTGGAACCATGTACCATCTGGTAAAAAAAATTATATTGACTTCTATGAGAGAGGTATTAAAACAACCTGATATTGAGCGAGAATAGTTTGCATGCCAATCCTCAATATTCCAGTCAGTCTGGAGTTCCCTTTCCCAGGCCAACATGTGTGGTAGCTTCACAGAATGGGAAGCCAGTGACTTGTAGATCACAGAGATCCCCCCCTTCCGCTCCATGGCCTGCCCACACCAGACTTCATATATAGTAAAGCTGCGTAAAGAAGGATCACAATCCCACAGGGCCTGAACAAAACAAAAAATCTGATGAAATTTAGAATACTCAGTGAAGGGGAGTTTCAGTATATCAATAAAGTGTTTAAGAGGCAGAGGGCCCGTGGGGGACAGGAATTGGTCAATACGGTACACCCCCTTGTCCTGCCACCATTTGAAGGCTTCTGAATCCAAACCCTGCTGGAAAAGAAGATTCTAGAGCAGAGAGGCCAGTGGTTGGATCCTAGAGACCAGAAAAGGAAGCTTTCGAAGAGAGTCCCACAGAGAGAGTGACTGAGAGAGTGTTGGTGATAGGATAGGAGGTCTGCTTTTGGGAGGGCACCGCATTAAATGTTCCAGAGAGAAACAGGGGGGCCGCGTGACCCTCGATCAACACCCAGTCTGGTCGCTCTGTTTTACAGTATATAACGGACATTTTCGCCAGTCGCACAGCTTGGTAATACCATAGAAGATTCGGAAGGCCTAAACCTCCTTGTTTGGGAAGATTATATAAGCTGCGGTTAGAAAGATGTGGGCCTTTCTTATTCCAAATAAATTTAGCGAGTTTACCTTGAAATGATTTTAGGTGGTCCCTTTTAATCGGAATAGGACGAGAACGAAATAAGTACAATAGTCTGGGGTAAAGGGTCATCTTGACTGAGTTAATTCTGCCAATCCAAGAAATATTGTGTGCCCCCCAGTCCCCAAGATCAGCCTCTAGTTTCTTGTACATAGGAGGGTAGTCAGCTTGATATAAATTCTCAATCTTTGAGGTAACATTAATACCCAAGTACTTAATAGATGTGCTATTCCAACAAAATTTGTAGGTTTCTTGTAAGTGGGAGACTATAGAGTCTGGGAGAGACACATTAAGAGCTTGTGACTTAGACATATTAACTTTGAGTCCTGATAGCACTGAGAATTTATCGAGTAATGAGCATATCTCAGATAAGGAGGATAATGGAGAGGTAATGAATAGTAATAGGTCATCTGCGAATAGAGCGCATTTATGAGTATGTTGGCCACACTGAACTCCCCCGATATTTGGGTTACTACGAATGGCAATTGCCAAAGACTCCATAACAATAGCAAATATCAGGGGGGAAAGGGGGTAACCCTGACGGGTACCCCTGCCAATCTTAATTGGATCTGAGAAGATTCCCTGTAGTCTGATTCTAGCTTGAGGTGTGGAATAGAGGGCTTCTAAAATTCCAAGGAAGTTCTGACCAAATCCCCAACGCCTAAGGACTGCAAACAAATAGGACCACAAAACTGAATCAAAGGCCTTCTGTAGGTCCAGCGACAACAGCATACCCTCTTGCTTGCACCCTCCTGCCCATCCCGATTGCAAAATGGATATGAGATCTACTGTCCGACTTACTTGGTCAAGGCCCTTGCCTACCAGGTATAAATCCGACCTGATCCTTATGAATATAATGTCTTATAAAATTAGCCATTCTGTTAGCTAATAATTTGGTCAAAATTTTGAGGTCATTATTGATCAATGAAATTGGTCTATAATTTTCAATCTGACTGGCATCTTTATCCGGTTTTGGGATAACAGAAATATAAGCCATATTGAGCTGATTACCTAATGGAGAACCCTTATTCATGGAATTGAAAAAATGGGTTAGATAGGGAGATAAAATATCTGAGAAAGTTTTATAGTATGGTGAGGAAAAACCATCAGGACCCGGAGCCGTACCCCCCTTTAAAGTTTTTATAACATCTGACACTTCCTCAACTGAGAAAGGAGCATCCAAGTCCGCTCTGTGTGTGTCTGATAAAGTTGGTAAATGTAAGCCATCCAGGAATTCATCTAGCCCATTAGAGATAGATAGATCCTCCGTCTTATATAACGAAGAATAGAACTCCTGGAAAGCCCCCAATATACGTTGAGAATTCAAAGTAAAAGAACCATCAGCTAGTTTGATTTTGGGAAGAGCATGTGATCGGAGCCTGGGTGATAATCGACGTGCCAACATGGGGCCCACCCTGTCTCTCATCTGATAAAATTTAGCTCCAGACCATTTAATGGACTGTTCAGCTTTCACTGTGAGGGCTAAATTAAGGGCTACCCTCGCAGCATCTAAACTGGAAACAGGGACACTGGAAGGACTTATTTTATGCTTTTTGCTTAAATCAAAAACATCTCTCTCTAGTCTCTCCACTTCTAAGGCCCTCTCTTTCTTCCTATTAGCTGCTATTTGTATCAGTTTACCCCTGATAGTCACTTTGTGGGCTGCCCATAAAGTTTCTGAAGAAATATCATCTATATCATTAAAGCGGAAGTAATCTTTCAAAGCATCCTGAATATCAGCAACTATCATAGGATCTTTTAACAAAGATTGATTGAGACTCCAATGAGACACCTGTGGGCTAAGAACCTCTCATCTAATTGTCAATAAGACCATCAAATGGTCCGAACAAGCAGGTTGAAAAATAGAGGAAGATAACTTAGAACCCTGCTATAATCTCATATGGCAAGGCACAATTGTAGATACAAATTTATAAAAATAGGAACGAGCATATACAGATATACCCTTTTTCCAATCCTTAGTGCTCCGGTGGATCATGATGTGCTTTATGCATTTCTGGTCCACAAGATTCACAATCGTCCTGTCCATTCATGTTTTTTAATGTGGTATGGGCAGGAGGATTTTCCATCATGGCCGCTGCAGCTTCGTTGTCTGCAAGCTCGGCCCTCTGTCATCCCCGCCCTGACGTCGGCGCCGGAACTTTGTGCCTCCCTTTTCCCAATGCGTCTGCCGCGTGGCGATGATGTCAGACGTCGCTGCGTTCGGGATGGTATATAAAACGGCTTATGTTAGCCGCAACTTTCTGCCATTCCCCCTGAGCTGGGGACAGAGACTACATCTTCATTTCCTCTGCCATTCCCCCTGAGCTGGGGACAGAGATCACATCTCCGCTTATACTCAGGAATCCCCTGTTTTCAGGTATGCCTATTCTTTCTTCCAATCTGGATTGGTCTTCTTTATGCTGCATGGATCTTTATTTACTTGGTGTATCCATATCATTACAGGGTACTCCCCTCTTTATCTGTGGTCCAGCCCTGTAGGTAGCCTTACCATGGATCAATTCTTCCTCAGGTTACAAAGGATGCTAGATAAAAAAAAAACTGTATCTATTGGAATAGGTTGTATTTCTCTAAGTATATGGATGATAAAATCGCTCCATGGGGCCTCCGAATGAAAAAATTTCCTACCATCAATAAATTAGAATTGCCTTTTAAAAATAGTTGGGAGCAGAATCTTCAAGACTGTTCTATCAGAATGATGGAACTTATGGAACTTATGTGCAGTCATTTTGATACTGAACTTGAAGCTCTTGATCTTGAGATAGCCAATCTATATCAAGAAAATAGCTCAGTTCCCTCTGAGGAACTCTTCTCTACCCTAGAGGGTACCCTAAAGGCAAATCTAGAGCTTTATGTGGCATAAATCCTCAAGACGAAGGATTTTTTTTTTATTAGGGATAAGCTTTCATATGACAGTCATTTAGCCTACAATTGGGCCCCCTTCAAACCGTGTCAACCAAGGGAACCTCATTCGGAACCAACTGACTCAGATAATTCATCTTCATCTCTTTCTTCACAGGCACCGGATTTGAACTCTGGTTTCACTCAATCCAATCTTTCCCAACGCACTAACAGGAGTGCGAATGCACGCCCTAAGGGCAAACGGTCCCAGCACCCGAGTCGGGCACCCATTCACACTAGAGCCACTAAGGCCAAGACTTCAATGTCTACAAATGTACCTGTGCACGCAGTTCCCTGCACGAGCACGACCATCTCACCTCATTCACTTCTTTCGAATTCTCAGGTAAGCAATATCCTCTGATACTTCACCACAATTATATTTTTTTGCCAATTTTTTGCCAATTTTTACCCAGTTGATGCCCGATTCCAAGAAGATGTTCAATACCGAGCCAGTTCTTCCGAAACCCATGAAAACAGGTTTGAAATAATACATTTGTCATCTGTGAACCTCACCGCAGACCAGATTTCTGTTCTGGAACTTGGACTTACATTTCGTCCAACCCAGAAAATTTATCCTTTTGAAATAATAAAAGATGTAAACCTTTTTGCACGCAAATTGATGTTTCGCATCCTATTTGATAAGCCCAAACCAGTCCCTGCTATTTCTGCTTCTCCATCCCCCTCTTTGTCCAATCCTCATTGGAAGGATATGACTCTGAATGATATCAAGGCACTTGAGGAACTGATGGAATTGTGGGATGAGGGGCACATTGACGGGGATGAACTGGCAGAGGCTGACTGTTAGAAGTGGACCTCTCCCCAGTTTCGGCCTGTGCCCCTGCACTCACACCTTCCTCTCCCCGTGACTACAGACCCAAATCTAGAACTTTTCCCACACTCCAGGGCAACCCTAGTGTTTGGGCTTTCACCAACCAGGTGACAGCTGAAATACGTAAAACCAAGTGGAAAAACTCATCGGTTTCAAATTTAACTATGGCCCAAACCACAGCCATATCATCCCTACAATATGATCAACGTATAGTTATAAAACCTTCGGACAAGGGGGGAAACCTCGTTGTCATGAACAATGATCAATATGAATGTATGGTTTTGAAACTGCTGAGTAGCCGTGACTGGTATAAAAAAATACCTGAAAGTCATGTAAAATATACAATTGTCAAATATAGACAACTAATAGGCAGTGCCTATCATCAAGGCCTCATTATTAAATCCACTTGCGATTTTTTGTATGTTGCCCTTCCCTGAACACCCATGTTGTATGCCCTCCCTAAAATTCATAAAGACCCCCTTCATCCACCTGGCCGACCAATTGTATCTGGCAATGGTTGTCTCACTGAGACAGCCAGCCAATTGGTGGACGACTACTTGAGACCTCATGTGGAAAGCTTGGTGTCATATTTTCAAGACACCAGTGATCTTTTGAGGGCACTGGACGGATTTTCTGTTCCAGAGGGGGCGTGGCTTGTTGCGCTGGATGTGGAGGCCCTCTACAACTCCATCCCCTACACTTTGGGTGTTGGAGTTGTGGAGGGCTTTCTTTCCAGGGGCAGCGATGCCCCTGTTGCTTATAATCAATTTAATCTAGATTTACTTTATTTTATCCTTTTTAACAACATTTTTCTTTTTGGAAGCTCCCACTACCTCCAGATACAGGGGGTGGCTATGGGGTCTAAATGTGCCCCGAGCTACGCCAACCTGTATCTAGGGGGTGGGAGCAGGATCTCTTTTTTTGGGAAGACATGCAGGAATTTGTGGGACAGGTACCCATGTGGCGACGTTTCATCAATGACGTCTTTTTTATCTGGACAGGAACGAAAGAGGACTTGCTCCGCTTCTTTGATGGTTTAATGCCTAATAACTACAACTTGGGCTTCACCATGGAGAGTAGCCAGTCTAGTCTGACGTTCCTGGATATCCAGATCTATATTGATTCCCAAGGCCTCATAGGCACTACTTTATACCACAAGCCCTCTGCGGGCAACTCACTTTTACATGCAACAAGCTCTCATCCGGCCCCCTTAGTTGTTAGTGTGCCTTATGGGCAATACCTCAGGCTACGTAGAAATTGTAGTGAAAATTCTCACTTTGAGGTTGAGGCGAAAGCCTTACAAAACCGTCTTCTGTTACAAGGCTATAGCAAGAAATGCCTCAAGAAAGCCTACCTTAAGGCTAAGAATCAAGAGCAATCCTCTCTCATTCATAACCCTCGAAAAAGTAAATCTATTGAAGGTGTCCTCCTTATCACAAGGTTTTCAGGGCAACACCAACAAATGAGAGATCTATTACAGCGACACTGGTACCTCTTGACTGGGGACCCCTTGGTGTCTAAGCATCTGAAGCAATATCCAGAAATCACCTTTAAAAGATCTAAATCTTTAAAAGACTATGTGGTTCACAGCCAATATACTTCCAATGTGACCAGTTCTGCTGCAGCAAGGGGGACAAGACCCTGTCACAAATGTGGTTTCTGTCGTTATATACATGCTTCTCGTAGTATAACTCTCCACAATTGCCACTTATACAAACCTAGGTTTTTAGCCACTTGCCAGAGTATTGGCATTGTTTACATCATGCTATGTGAATGCCAAGCCTACTACATAGGTAAAACAAAAGGTCCTTTTTTTAATAGAATCAGGGACCATGTCTCTCTGGTTCAAAAAAAGAAAATGGAGACACCAATAAGTCGCCACATGGGCTTATGTCATGGTTTCAATGACTCCATGATGCATTTTTATGCACTGGAGCATGTTCCCCCTAATCAACGAGGGGATGACTATGACAGGATCCTATTGCAGCGAGAGGCCAAGTGGATCTCCAATTTAGGGGCCCTTCATTATCCAGGTATAAACGATGCCCTCAGTTTAAAACCCTTCCTTTAATTTTCCCCTATTCTTTGTTTTCCTTATTTTCTCCTTCCCCCTTTTCTTTTTCCCTTCCCCCTTTCCCTCCCCCCCCTCCATTTTATCCAGGTTCTCTACCTTTCCTGCACGGACACCCTGGGCAGTCTGGTCTGGTTCCTAATCAATCAACCCTATTTCTTTCAGCCCATAAAGGGACATCCCTTTGATCCGGCGCTGTCCACCCTCAGCGGATGGACCATCAATACCCTTTTTCTAATCCTCAGTGATCCGGTGGATCATGATGTGCTTTATGCATTTCTGGTCCACAAGATTCACAATCGTCCTGCCCATTCATGTTTTTAAATGTGGTATGGGCAGGAGGATTTTCCATAATGGCCGCTGCAGCTTCGTTGTCTGCAAGCTTGGCCCTCTGTCATCCCCGGCCTGACGTCGGCGCTGGAACTTTGTGCCTTCCTTTTCCCAATGCGTCCGCCGCGCGGCGATGACGTCAGATGTCGCCGCGTTCGGATTGGGATATAAAACGGCTTATGTTAGCCGCAACTTTCTGCCATTCCCCCTGAGCTGGGGACAGAGACTACATCACCGTTTCCTCTGCCATTCCCCCTGAGCTGGGGACAGAGATCACATCTCCGCTTATACTCAGGAATCCCCTGTTTTCAGGTATGCCTATTCTTTCTTCCAATCTGGATTGCAGTCTTTTTTATGCTACATGGATCTTTATTTACTTGGTTTATCCATATCATTACAGGGTACTCCCCTCTTTATCTGTGGTCCAGCCTGGTTTGTTTTGAATCTCCCCAGGCTGTCATTGTTATGCCTGCTGTTTGGAGTGGGTCTGCAATTTTGATTACAAGTGCATTCAATGCCCTATCCTATTGATTCTACCTAAACCACATTTAAAGGTACAGTCCTTTTGATCTGTTCATTATTATTTCATTTATTTGATTATGATCTACCTAAACTTTTCTTTTGGGTGTCTCTTTTCAGTGAAGACACCGTTTTCCTTTTTATTTTTTTTATTTGCAGGATTGTATGAGATCCCTATCCTTTGGGGGTTTATGGAGAATTTCTTTGGCACATCCATGTGTTTTTTTAATCAATCAGATTGACAAGTATTTTCAATATCGATAACTGGTAAGATTTTGATCACACTATTCATCTCTATAAAATGCAGTGACATGCAACTATGTTTAGTATGCCCTTATTGATTGATTTTTGGACTGTATTTATATGTTGTTTGCATTTCAAATCTCTGTATGGATGCCTATAAAATATGTATATTTTTAAATGTGTTTCTCTTTAAATACATTTACATGAGCATTTATATTCTTCTTTCTGTTACTTCCAGTACATTAAAACGCCGTAAAACCATCTCCTGAAGAAGCTCCTTTGGGAGCGAAACATGTCGAGAAAAAACGGTTTTATATATGTACTTCTTTAGAAACAATCAATCTGTTGGATATGTATCATCTCATGTTTTTACTATTTTTGTAATAAAATTTCTTTCTATTTTTCTACATTTCTGTGTTGATCAATATTTGGTCGTCATGTATATTTTTGACAACGTTAAAATCCCGAGGTATGTGACCTCCTGTCCCTCTTTTTTCTTCTAGATATAAAGTTAGTTCATATTAAACCATTTTCACCCAAAATAAATAGGGTAAAAGAGAAAGTAATGAAGGAAAAAAAATTCTGCAGTGAAGCGCTATCTATCCCTCTTCAGGGTGGGAGGTTATCCTTGACTCTCTTATGTTTGGTTTTGTTCCAAAGAGAAGAGGTGAGGCTAGGAGGAGATTGGCGTTTAGCTGAGCCCTGTTGTGCTGGTGAAATGTCCATGTCTGTGTCTAGGGATGAGCTTCGAGTTCGAGTCGAACCCATGTTTGACCAGAACATCGCCTGTTTGGTTGTTCGTCGAATTGCGAACATTATGGGCCATTCGCGCCAAATTCGAGTGGTGCGTCACGGCCCATAATTTACTGCGGCATCGCAGTGCATTGCTGGCTGATGATTGGCCATGCATGCACTATGACCCGCATGCTTTGGCCAATTACAGTGCGCAAAAAACGGAGAACCATAGTTGGCCAAAGCCAGGGTGGCTTTGGCCAATTATGTCTCAGGGGGTTCAGTACACGCCCCACCCTCCGTGACGGCCTTGTGTAGTGTGTTGCGGTGTTGGTTAAAGAGAGAGCTTACAGAGAGAGAGGGAGACAGTGTCATTTATATTGAGTTAGATAGAGCAGGCAGGCGAGTCAGTTAGCTGCAGTTACAGTGTGTATGCATCCTAGGTGTTGTATATATACACTGTTTTCAGTTTAGCTAGATCCGTTCCTGTTATTCTCTATACTGTGACAGGCAGGCAGGTGATTGTGCTAGCTGCAGTCAGTGTTTCACTTAGTGTACTGTGTGCTTTGCATAGCGTTCACCTAAAGCTTACCTGAATACAGTTAGTGACTAATAGTGGTGTTCTCATAATAAAACCACAGGCAGAGAGCTGCAAGTATTTTCAGTTAGTGTACTGTGTCCTCTGCACAGTTTTCACCTAAAACTAACTGAAGACAATTGCTGCTTTTCTAATACTAATACCACAGCAGGCAGTTGATTCTGATAGCTGAATTATAATCAGTATATATATATCCCACCTTTGTGCAGCTACATCTCACTGCAGGCCATTAGTATGTCTGGAAGGCAAACAAGGAGAGGCAAACAGTCAGGAGGCAATAAAAGAGGGCAAGCAGGCTCTGTGTCTAGAGGCAACAGTGCTGGTCGTGGACACGGTGCATCCTCATCAGCACGTGGCTTTTCCTTCTTTTCGGCAGCTGGCCATGTTGAGCCGCAACATGCCCAATACTTGGTAGAGTGGATGACCAAGCCGTCCTCATCCATGTTTGACCACAGTGTTGGGTACATGCTCCAGGAGGATGCCCAGCATTTTGAAAGCTCCGATGATGGAACCCAGCTAGAGGAAGGCAGTAACGTGAGTCCAGAGAGAGGGGGTAGTAACGTGAGCCCAGAGAGAGAGGGTGCCCAACAAGGACAGCTATCTTGCAGTCATGTTCCCCCAGCTGCAGCATACTGCCAGATTTGCTCCAGTGATGAGGAGGGAGGGGATGATGAGGTCACTGACTCCACCTGGGTGCCTGATAGGAAAGAGGAGTAGGAGGAGGCACATCTCCAACAAGGCAGGATGCCCTCCAGGGGCCAGCTTAAGGGCAGCACACCAACTGCATCATGCCGCAGAGCTCCGCATGTGCAGGGCACTCCTGTCTCTGCGCGTTATTCCAAAAGTTCTTTGGTGTGGGCCTTTTTTCAGACGTGTGTAGCAGATCGCACCGTTGCCATTTGCAACATATGTCTCAGGTGTATCTCGCGTGGCCAAAACATCAGCCACTTGGGCACCACGTGCTTGACCAGACATATGTCGACCTGCCATGCAGTTAGTTGGCAAGCCTACCTAAAAGACCCACACCAAAGAACAAAGCGGACCTATCCTTGCTCCTCATCAGCTGGGATCTCCAACCCCACTATACCTTCAGTCCTCTCTGAAACCTGCACTGAGAGGAATGAAGGTGTAGAATTAGGTGTGTCACAGCCAAGTACTTGCGGGCAATCTGCTATTGGTACACCGACGTCAGATTGTACCAGGCAAATTTCCCTGCCCCAGCTGCTGCACCGCCGAAAGAAGTTTGCTCCCAGCCATCCACATGCCCAGCGGTTGAATGCAGATCATTACTGGCTGGCAACCCTCCTTGATCCACGATACAAGGGTAAGGTTGCGGACCTTATCTTGCCGTCGCAGAGGGAGCAGAGGATGAAGCATCTTCGGGAGGCCTTGCAGAAAGGTCTGTGCAACACGTTCTTAGAGACTGGGAGGTTACAAATTCCTGGTCCTGGACAACGTGTTGCTGAGGCTTCGGTTAGTCAAAAAAGGAGTGGTGGAGAAGGTGGCCGTCTGACCGATGCGTTCAGACAATTTTTTAGTACGCAGCCCCAAGGTATGATCGGTTCCAACAACCATTACAAGCGTCTGGTTTACATGGTGCAGGAATACCTAGGGGAAAGATCAGACTTGGACACCTTTCCCACCGAAAATCCTCTGGGTTACTGGGTCTTGAGGATGGATCAGTGGCCAGAGCTTGCACAGTATGCAATTGAGCTACTGGCCTGTCCGGCATTCAGCGTTCTTTCGGAACGCACATTCAGTGCTGCTGGAGGCTTTGTAACCGATCACAGGGTGCGCCTGTCCACCGACTCGGTCGATCGACTGACCTTCATAAAAATTAATCAGTCTTGGATCACCACCAGCTACCAAGCACCTGATGCTGATGTAACCAAATTTTTTTTTTTAAATGTCACATCCCTTCAAGACTGCCTATGCTGATGCTGAGTGACTATCCTGTTATGCTGAGTGACTATCCTCTTCCTCCTCAATGATAATGCTGATAGCTTGTAAGAACATTTTTGGTTCTAGGCACCGCCACCAGTGGCTAAGGCCCAATTTTTCAGCCCCTGTTTAACAGGGGCGTGTAATTAAAATTTTTGATGCAATACTTTGCAGCAGGGCTCATTGCTGCCCTCCAAGTACAGTATCTGTGAGGGGTTGCAGTGTTGTGGCACCAGTGCCTAAGGCCCAATTTTTATGCCCCTGTTTAACAGGGGCATGTAATTACAATTCTTGATCTAATAATTCACAGCAGGGCCCATTCCTGCGCCCACCAAGAGTAACTGAGGGCTTACAGTGTTGTGGCAACACCACCACCACCACCAAAGGCCCAATTTTTCTGCCCCTGTTCAACAGGGGCATGTAATTACAATTCTTGATCTAATATTTCACAGCTGGGCCCATTCCTGCGGCCACCAAGAGTAACTGTGAGGACTTACAGTGTTGTGGCACCATCATCACCACCAAAGGCCCAATTTTTCCTACCACTGTTCAACAATGGCATGTAATTACAATTCTTGATATAATAGTTCACAGCAGGGCGTTCCAGCGCCCACCAAGAGTAACTGTGAGGGCTTACAGTGTTGTGGCAATACCAACACCTAAGGGCCAAATTTCTGCAGAGTATATACGGCAGGCCCCTACTTTCAAACATCCAACTTACAAACGACTCCTACTTGCAAACGAAAGGAGACAACAGGAAGTGAGAGGAAATCTACCTCTAGGAAGGGAAATTCTCTCCTGTAAGAGTTGATATGGGAAAAAAGTGTCTCCTCCCCACTGATGCTTTATCACCACTCCTTGTTTCAATAAAAACCCCAAATTTTCAAAAAACATTTGTCATTGGGACGGAAAGTGAGGTGAAATGTTCTGAACAGGTGCACACTGCACAGACAGCAAAACAAATGTTACAGGGGTGATAACCCTTCCCTATGTTTTCCAAAGGCTTAAAAATAGATTTTTGGGCTGGAGCTACACTTAAAAAATTTACCTGTTCCAAATTACAAACAGATTCTACTTAAGAACAAACCTACAGTCCCTGTCTTGTTTGTACCGCCTGTATACTGCTGTTCAGAGTATATAGGGCCTTTTTTAATTTTGGGTGCAGGGTTCTCCTTCAGGTCAAATAAGAAGGCCCATCTATATTTTATATCTTTCTTGGAAAGAGCAGCCAGGAGTGGTTTCAAAGATCTCCTTTTTTGTATAGTATAGGGAGAGATATCAGAGAAGATTTGTATAGATGTGCCTTTGTACTGTATCTGTTCCTGTTGGCAGGATCGCTTCATCATTTCCTCCTTAACAGAGTAATAGTGCGGTTTCACTACAATGTCCCTTGGAGAACCATCCTTCCTAAGAGGGCCCAGAGACCTATGTGCTCTATCCAACTCCAATTTCTGAACTGAAATGGTAGAGATCAGGATTTTTATAACCTCTTGTACAGCAGCGTGTACCTCAGTTATGGATTCCGGCAGTCCTCTGATCCGAAAATTGTCTCTTCTTGAACGATTCTCAAGATCATCGATCCTTGGCTGAGCAGTATCAAGCTGATCCTGTAAAAACTGTAAATGGTCAGAATTCTGGTTTGCTTTAGCAATGGTAATGTCCAATTTTTGTTCAATATGTTCAATCCTATTTCCCAGGCTTTGGAAGTCTGCTCTAATCTTTCCAGTAATCCTGTCAGCATTTTGAGCCAGTCCCTTATCCAGCATTTCAGATATTCTGGTAAATAATTCAGAGACATAAATGTTACCACAGGAGCCTGTTCTATTTGTGCGGAAAAAGAGCCTATATCAGGAAGGTCTCCTTCCAGAGGTGTTAGTTCCATAGACCCCATAGAGTTATCTAAAGTGTTCACAGTAGGCTCAGGTGCCAATATTTTAGGAGAGGGAGCTGAACCCTGTAGGTTTAAAGCATAAGAAGCATAAGGAAGGCTCGCTGGGTATACAACCTGCCTGCTTGTTGAAGTGCCCTCAGCTGCAGTCTGTGCTCTCGTCTGAGGCGCGGCCGCCATTTTGGAAAACTCCTGTTTTTCCACGGGCTTGTATTGAGTTCCCATGGCTTTTTTGGGGTTTTCCTGGCATAGAAAGGTGCCCGGGTGTCTCTGCTGCTGTAACCCACTGTTGTAGGCGCTGTATGGCCGGTGCTGTGCGGAGCTCCGGTCCATCTTATGAGCCCTCGCGCATGCGCCTCAGAGCTTTCTTTTGGTGGTATTTTATCACCTCTGCGATTTTAATTTCTTGCAATATAAACCAAAAAAAGCGACAATTTAAAAAAAAAAAAAAAATATATATATATATATATATATATATATATATATATATATATATATATATTTAACTTTCTGCTATAATACTTATCCAAAAATAAATAAATAACAAATTTACTCATAAATTTAGGTTAATTTGTATTCTTCTACATATTTTTGGCAAAAAATCGCAATACGCGTATATTGATTGGTTTGCACAAAAGTTATTGCATCTACAAAATAGGGGATAGAATTATGGCATTTCTTTTTTTTTAGTAATGGCGGCGATCAGCGATTTTTAACAGTACTACGACATTGTGGCGGATAAATCTGACCCCAAGTGACACTTTTTGGGGACCAGTAAAACTAATACAGGGATCAGTGCTAAAAAAATGCACTGATCCCTGTATAAATGACACTGGCAGGGAAGGGATTAACACTAGCGGTGATCAAGGGGTTAAGTGTGTCCTTGGGAGGTGCTTTCTAACTGAATGGGGGACAGATGCACTGCAGGAAAGCGGAGATCGTGTTTCAGCTTAGCTGAAACACTAGATCTCGCTTTCCCTCACTGACAGAACAGCGGTATGCCTTGTTTATGTAGCGGGGTCTTCAAAGTTAGTGGGATACACCTGGGGGTAGAGAGACCCAGGTGTGTAATTATGTCAGGGATTAGACCCCTTTTGTTATCCGTGGAGGATTGGGTGGTGCAATATTCTCCTTGGCCTGTGGGTGGCGACGTACCTACAGGCTCGAGGTAGAATCACTACCACAGTGCTACCCTTTGTTTTTTGTCCCTTCCTGGAGATGGTACGGCTGGGGCGGGGAACCCGCCGTGGTGTCGATGGGAGGAGATAAAAGGGGGAGACGCCCTCGCCACGAGGTCTCTTTTGGGAGGGGATCATCTCTTCACGCACCCAGGCACCTTAAGCCTGGGTGCGGGCGGTTCAAGGTTCCGGCCTAGGCGCCCTAGGCCTGGCCGGGATGAAGATGGAGTCCATCCCAGGCACCTTCAGCCTGGGATGAGGTACTATTGAGGAGGCCTGGGACCCGGTGACTCCGACTGGGTCCCGCGAGGGTGAAGTTGCTCCAGGGCGCCCCTTGCGAGGGGACCCGCATCTGAGGTGAGGAGGCTGGGGAGGTCACCCGTCCGAAGACCCGGTGCAGTGTCAACCCGGTGACGGATGGGCCTTCGGTAACTCCCTTGGAGGACATCTTCCCCTGATAGGGGCTACAGCGCAGCGGAGGAGCTTTCATCAAGACTCCTGCAACCCCTGGTCATAGCACAGGGAGTGTAGGGACTAAGAACCTGTACAGTGCCTCGACCTACTTCCCCATCGTATCATGCCGTTGCATTTGACTGTATGTGGAGATACGCAATAAACCTGAGTTTGGACTTTGATGGGTGTATGGACTCTGTTGATGGGAACAAAGGGAGATTCTGGCACGGAAGGACTGACCCTTATAACCAGCACACATTTGGCCCGAGGAAAAGATTGGTACTGGCCTTCACCTCACCCACAGCCATGGGGAGGACATGGGCCGTAGCGCACCTCACTCTGTCGCTCGACATACCCCTAGCTAAAGAGGACGGGGTGAGGCCGCTACATGTGGGGGCTCGTGAGTCCGGGATGAAATGTGTGTTGACCCTGAGGTTTGGAACGGCTGTGTTTGAACTTTGCTGCCCGGAGGAGGTCCGAGCAGGTCGGCCATGTGATTGGCCAAAGTGCGTCCCTGTGCTCGAAGTCGTGGAAATTTCTCTAAAAAACCGGGAGAGGCCCATGCAGAAAGAGCGGGAAGAGGGAGGAGTCCAGCCGTGTGACGAACTACATGTGGGGACTTTTGCTGCACTGCGCCACGAGGCACCCCATGACTGCGCAAGTCGTGGGAGGAGACTGAAGGAAGCCCGCGAAAACGTGCAAGTCGTGGGAGGAGTCTGGCCACGTGTGGAGATACACGTGGAGACTCCGGCGCGAGGTCAGCGCGTGATGGAGCAGCAAGTGGTCGGAGTGAACTCAGGCTCCCCGTGGATGCCGGTACCTTATCCTTTCAAGATGACTGCATTTGCTGCGCCCATTACAGACACGGGGATAAGGCTCAGGCCCCCGAGGACAGTTGGCTCTGTATTCATGCAGAGACACGGAGGCCCTCGGTGTGATCTGTCCCGGATGCTCGGGACTGGTGGTCCAACTAAAGCCATTCGGGCGATGTGAGGCATGCAAGGAGTTCCTTTTTGAGGTTGAACCACACGGAAAGGCCCCGGGCTCTACGCCTCAACTGCATCACAGGAACCGCCACTCCGGAGGGAGAGATCAAAGCCTTTGCGGAGTTTCCCGTGCGCACTGACCAGGGCGAAGTGACTGCCCAACCAGAGACTGAGAGAGAAAAATCCGAGGACACTGCTTCGGTCACTACAGACTCCCTGCTCCCACCTCCGAAGAGGAAAGTCGGCCTGGTACAGGCATCCTATGGTCGTGGTCGAGCTTCACCCCGCCGCTTGCCTGGCCTGGATGGCGTCGGTAGAGAAGAGAGTCCCGGACATCCCAGTTCTTCGGAAGGTCCAGGTGAGCCAGGGGCTGGGACTGTGGTGTTGGTTGGAGGTGTCGGGGGTCCACAGTCGGTGGAGCCCGCAAGGGAGGGTAGCCTTCCGTCTACTAGAGACTACCTTCCCGCGGAGATGTATGACACCTCCGATCTAGAGTCATTGTCAGACTGTGGGGATGACGGAGAGATAGATGAACTGTTTCACCGGAAGGGCTGGGACAGACGCCCACTACCTGTGCTGAGTAAACCGCAGGATTCCCCCATGTCCATAGAAGACAGTACGCTCCGGGTGAAGGCCCCGGAGTTCCCGAGGAAATCTAGTCCTCCGACCAACTTTCCTCATTCAACTACATCACCCGCTCAGATTGTGGGGGTGCAGCGTGCTTCGTTGCGGGCACCAAAGACAAAGCAACCCGAGATGGTGAAGGTACCTCGGCACCCGGAGGCCATCGTACAGCCAGGAGAAGGTGAGCGAGATGTGATGCCGCCTCTAGCCAGGTTGCAGAGACTTTTCTCCCAGAGAGTCGCCCGTGAATATGGGTGGGAGTACCCTTACTTGCCTCGGGACTTATTGTATGAAGTCGAGGTCCTGCGACCAAGGTGGTATGACGAGTTTGTATGGGAAAAGCTTAAAGTACCCCATGCCAGGCGATACCTGTCATGTTCACCGCCTGTGTCTAAAAAGTTCAAGGACTGCAGAGCTGTTTGGAGACTTGGGCGCCATATTCATGCCGATAAGGTGCTCATCTGCAGGAAAGAAGGAGAGGATGTCGAATATTCGGTGGAAGTGTTTGACGGGCACCTGAAGCCCCTGTTTCTGCCGGATCCAAGGTTCTACTTATAGGAGAAGTGAGCTCCTATCTTGTTGCTGTTGAAACTTTCTGGAAGAGACATTCCCAGACGCCTAGAACTGTGCACTACTTTTGTTTTGATTTGGGCTTTTCTTTTCCTCACAGGAGACTTGGGAGCTGTTGTTTTTTTTTCTCCCTTTTCTCCATGTGCCAAAGGCAGAGACTTTTGGGGTAGAGTCAGAGTAAGAAAGCTGGAAGAATGAAGATCTCACCAAGTGTCATTACCGCAGCGCTGTCACCAGGTGGCAGTGTTGTGCAGCGGTTGTTTGAAATGTTACACATGCATTACTTACTTATTGGAGTGAGTGGGTCTCTCGGCTGACGGACCCACTCATGCCAAGTTAACACAGAGTGTTAGGATGTGTTTTTTTTTTGTTTCCCTTCTGCAGGAGATTCGTCGGTCAAGACTACTGAGTATGGGGTGGTTCTTAGACAGTGACGGGAGGGATTGTATATGTGTACATGACAGATGTTTTATACAAAAAAGTTTTAATGTTTTACAGTTCCCTTTCCCTGGAGCAGGTCTTGGCACACACAGTATCCAAAATTTGAGGGATAGCCTCTGGGGCCCACTTCATGTCACCATTCCTTGGGAGACATGGGTGTGCACCTGACGCTGGGGACCAGCGTCAAATCACAAGGGGGAGTGTGTAGCGGGGTCTTCAAAGTTAGTGGGATACACCTGGGGGTAGAGAGACCCAGGTGTGTAATTATGTCAGGGATTAGACCCCTTTTGTTATCCGTGGAGGATTGGGTGGTGCAATATTCTCCTTGGCCTGTGGGTGGCGACGTACCTACAGGCTCGAGGTAGAATCACTACCACAGTGCTACCCTTTGTTTTTTGTCCCTTCCTGGAGATGGTACGGCTGGGGTGGGGAACCCGCCGTGGTGTCGATGGGAGGAGATAAAAGGGGGAGACGCCCTCGCCACGAGGTCTCTTTTGGGAGGGGATCATCTCTTCACGCACCCAGGCACCTTAAGCCTGGGTGCGGGCGGTTCAAGGTTCCGGCCTAGGCGCCCTAGGCCTGGCCGGAATGAAGATGGAGTCCATCCCAGGCACCTTCAGCCTGGGGTGAGGTACTATTGAGGAGGCCTGGGACCCGGTGACTCCGACTGGGTCCCGCGAGGGTGAAGTTGCTCCAGGGCGCCCCTTGCGAGGGGACCCGCATCTGAGGTGAGGAGGCTGGGGAGGTCACCCGTCCGAAGACCCGGTGCAGTGTCAACCCGGTGACGGATGGGCCTTCGGTAACTCCCTTGGAGGACATCTTCCCCTGATAGGGGCTACAGCGCAGCGGAGGAGCTTTCATCAAGACTCCTGCAACCCCTGGTCATAGCACAGGGAGTGTAGGGACTAAGAACCTGTACAGTGCCTCGACCTGCTTCCCCATCGTATCATGCCGTTGCATTTGACTGTATGTGGAGATACGCAATAAACCTGAGTTTGGACTTTGATGGGTGTATGGACTCTGTTGATGGGAACAAAGGGAGATTCTGGCACGGAAGGACTGACCCTCATAACCAGCACACATTTGGCCCGAGGAAAAGATTGGTACTGGCCTTCACCTCACCCACAGCCATGGGGAGGACATGGGCCGTAGCGCACCTCACTCTGTCGCTCGACATACCCCTAGCTAAAGAGGACGGGGTGAGGCCGCTACATTTACATAGGCACACTGCTGATCCGTGTCTACACTGAACGATCGGCGGGTCGTGGCGGCCATCGTAGCTGCCGGACACGCTGATTGGCTCCCGCGGTGTCCAATCAGCGGAACACGCGCATCCCCAAAACCGCGTGCACAAAATCACATACAGGTACATGCAGCCGGGCCGCCCTGCCGCAGTATGTGTACAGTGGGCGGTCCGGAAGCAGTTAAAGTATTATTATACTTCCCTTGAAAAGGTACATCTTGGTCAGTCCATAAGGTCCACAAAGGAAAAGGCATACAACTCACCCAAGACCTGGATACAATATAACTAACGTTTTCAGCACTCATAAAGCTCCTCCAAAATCTTCTTTTATTATGTCAGCATAAAACACACAAAATATGCAACCTACTGTAGCGCCCTGCTCCTATTGGGCAGGCGCTATTTGTAAATTTAGTTGTCTGAGCTGTAGTTTAGCTCAGAATAATTGTGTAAATTTCTGGTTTCTGTTCCAGTCCAGCTGTGTTGGCGCATTTTCCATTTGACTGTGGGTGTCGCTGTCACCACAGGTTGAGGTTGGAAATGCAGAAGGCTGGATGTATTGGGTACCTCTTGCTCAGAAACAGCTCAGTGGGATTGGTCCCCCCGCTGTGCATTCAGGGAGAGGGTACTTAAGGGACAGACACCGTGTTCCGGGTCTCTCTGACCTGATGGCCCTCCTGGCCTAAGGTGTGCCGTAGCAGTTTTCCTGCCTCAGGGCCGACTTAGCTCGAGGCCTTGTTACTGGAAGTAGGCCCAGGAGTTTCTGGGGCCTACTAGTCAGGGGTGGTCCTATGCTGTCTTGCCTGCGGGGAGAAGCAGAGCAATTGACAAAACCAGGGGAGGACTTTTCTCGGAGAGGACTGAGCCAAAAGGGCTGGTATCTCAGGAAGAGCCTGGAGACTCAATGGGAGGACGCATCCCGACCCATATACCTCACAGTGCTGCTGGACAGGCTGAAAGAAACTGGTACTGTGTGACTCTACTTTGACTTTACAGAAAGTTCTTTGTTATACAATCCTGTGGCAGAGGATTGCCTAATGACCCTAAGTGTGTTCTTCAAGTCTGTGGCAGAGACTATTCGTATTCTTCAAGTCTGTGGCAGAGACTTTTGACCGAGCACTGCACCGGCTGCGGGGTCAGTAAGAGAGGCCTATCCGGTGGTTGCTATATCCAGGGTGGAAACTGTTTGTCCTCTGGATTAGGAAGTACCCGTGATCCGCAAAGCAAGGTACCTGAATCTCCCCTAACCCTCCATTCCTCCATCCAACCATTGAAAAGAGACTATGTTTTGGTGCTGACATCTGTGAAAACTCTTCAATGGAACCCTTATGATGGATACGGTGGAACAGACAGGTAACGGCAAAAATATAACCAGCAGCTCCTAAGGGGGTAGTGCTACACTACTAACGTGTTTCAGCTCTACAGGTCTTAATCACAGTCATGATTATCAGAGTTTTGATGTAAACCCTCACATATACCCAGTGAAGTGAACAGCCTCAGATGATACACAGACATGAAACAAATCCTCCTACATGAGTTTTACATCTACATCTGCTGTCTTCAGCTTTATATACTGTTTAGAAAGTGCACGTCCTGTAAGAATTTTCTCTTCCTAATTCACCTGTGGGTGTGGATTCTTGCCATACAATGTGAGACAGTTGATTGGAGGAAAGGCACACACTCCCTCTCCACATAGGCAGAGACTTGCAGAGCTGTGAATAGACCAACTCTCTGCTAATCTATTTATAGGACCCACCCTGACACAAAATTCAGGCTGGTTTTATCACAGCTTACGGAGAACTTGTCAGAAGTTATTTGAATATAAATAGCCTGATGCGCAAAACCAATCAAATAAATATATATAAATAAATTCCGAGTGGCAGCCAACATAAGCAAGTGTGTCCCCGCAAATAAATAGTAATAATCATATATATGTGGCGCTAACTCAATATAAGTGAAGAATAATGAATATATCAATCAAACATAATTCCAACTTCAAGTCAATATTCGGTGTGAAAATTGCATGTGAAGATTTTTGTTTGCACATGCATTTTTTTGCACTTATGAATTTATGGATTTGAAGTTTATTTATTGCACATGCACTTTTCACACCGAATATTGACTTGAAGTTGAAGTTATGTTTGATTGATAGCACCACATATATATCATTATTATTATTGTCAGAAGTGATCATGCTGATAACAGAAGAACAGAGCAGGAGAAAGCCACAGAACTTAGGGCTTTGACGAGAGATAAGAAAACACTGCACATATATGTGCCCAGCTCAAATTTCATAAATCGTGTTTACATCCACTTTAAAGTGGTTGCAAACCTCTGACATGAGAAACAAAACAAAACATGTCCTTCTATAGTGTGCACTCGCCTCAATCCAAAGCACTAAGTGTGATTATTGTCTGCAGTCTGGTTCCTTTGCTATCTGCATGAGTCATTTCTGACAGGCTGTGCTGACTCCAAGGGGTTGAGGAAGATGCGGAAGGGAGCTATAACACACAACCAGTGATTGACAACCTCAGCTGTGCATATTTTCCTAATGAGACTGTGTAGAGGGGGATGTGCCCACTCATGTCTTAGATTACACTCAGCTGTGAAGTGTGTGATGTCAGATCAACACCCCCTTGCCTGTGAAAAAGCTGTGTAAATGCTGGATTTTAAACAGATATAGAAAAAAGATGGCTCAGACAAACAGGTACAACCTATGTAAGAGTATTTGTTTAATCTCTGTGTATCACCTGAGGCTTGTCACTTCAGTGGATATATGTAAGGGTCAACCACTTTAAATACCTGTATGGCTAAAATGCATTAATGGGCTGCTTTCTTGTGCTTTATGCTGACATATTAAAATAAAATTCTGGAGGAGCTGCTTGAAACATTTGTTTTACACAGACTATACAGTATTATATAACCACTTGACCTCCGGAAGATTTACCCCCCTTATGACCAGGCCACTTTTTGTGATATAGCACTGTGTTACTTTAACTGACAATTTGCACGGTCATGCATGAATAAAATGTATGTATTTTTTCCCCCACAAATAGAGCTTATTTTTGGTGGTATTTGATCACCACTGTTTTTTTTTTTGTTTTTTTTTGCGCTGTAAACAAAAAAAGACCGACAATTTAAAAAATTAAAATTAAAATTTCAAAAAAATCTAATCTCTTCATACATTTAGGCCAATATGTATTCTGCTACATATTTTTGGTAAAAAAATTGATTGGTTTGCGAAAAAGTTGTAGCATCTACAAATTATGTGTTTTTACATTACTCAGGAGACACTCATACAAGCCCAACTTCCAGACCCTATTACCTTAGAGTCAGGTCACATTGTGCCAGCACAGATTGAAAAAAAGTAGGCAATTTAAGGGAACAAATATTATTTGTGCAACTGTGCTGCTCATTACTTTACTCATTATTTTCTATAACATGTCAGTCTTACTGTAACAAGACCTGTGCTACCAGTTTGTTCTTTTTGCAGAGCTTGTCCTGGCCCTAATAAAACGCTTTGCTTTGTTACCGGTGTGTCGGAGAGTTATTGGGTCTAGTTACGGTCAGGTCATCATTAAGAAAGTAAATATAAATCAACAAGAACCCGTGCATAAAGTGACAATAGTGTTCAAAATTAAAGTACATAAAATTAATGATCAGTGTCTTCAATCTTCATTTCTTCCACCACACCCAAGTGTTCAGTGAGACCTCTCCCTTCAGATAAAACACTCACCACAAATATATGCCTCACACTCGCGTGTTTGGCGTGCAAGCAAAGCAACAATCTTTTCAATGGACAACCAGATGATGCACTTCATGAAGTGTCCTCCAGGTGGCTCCGTATATGTGTAACAAAAATATATAGAAGGTACACAATAGTGTGATATCGTAAAACCAGTTTAATAAATAAAAAAACCTCCAAAAGTTACACTCACAAGAAAATCATGAAAGCAAGCCGTAATGCACACCAAAAAAATCCAGAATACTACAGTCCATCACGGAGTGTAGCCAATCCCATGATTAAGTCCAACGTGACAAAACATGTCGGGGCGTGGCTACACTGCGATCGTTTAAGCACCTGAACTATCGTTAAGGAGTGACGTGTGACGTGTTACGCATCCAACCACAGTAGGGATCGCATAGGAGAAGCGAGCGGTGAGAGCGTTCACATTAGAACTGATCACTGCTGATCTTGGGTCCGCCGTGACCATCCTTCACTGGCTGTAGTATTCTGGATGTTTTTGGTGTGCATTACGGCTTGCTTTCATGATTTTCTTGTGAGTGTAACTTTTGGAGGTTTTTTTATTTATTAAACTGGTTTTACGATATCACACTATTGTGTACCTTCTATATTTTTTTGTTACACATATACGGAGCCATCTGGAGGACACTTCATGAAGTGCATCATCTGGTTGTTCATTGAAAAGATTGTTGTTTTGCTTGCACGCCAAACACGCGAGTGTGAGGCATATATTTGTGGTGAGTGTTTTATCTGAAGGGAGAGGTCTCACTGAACACTTGGGTGTGGTGGAAGAAATTAAGATTGAAGACACTGATCATTAATTTTATGTACTTTAATTTTGAACACTATTTTCACTTTATGCACGGGTTCTTGTTAATTTATATTTACTGGATTAATTCATGTATTTCAGTTATATGTTGATTTACATTCACTGGAGTAGTTTATGTATTTCAGTTATATGTTTATGCGCCACTTATAATAATACGTTTTCACTTTAGATCATCATTATTATTATATTGTACACAGTTTCACTATTTAAGGTGGCAGCATTATAGATACACTTTATATTTGGGTGTAATTATTGGTACTAATGTGCTTAAGTGTATATAGTTATCTAATATATTCATTATTGGATATTTATTTATTTATTCTGAAGCGCAGTGGGGATATCAATAGGGCACATTTTTTGATTTCCACTTATTCACATCATTAAGAAAGGCTGTAGAAAACCAAACATCTCATGGCGGAGTAAGTGCTACATACAGAAGGTGCATCCTTATTCGTTATTTTTTATACGTATACTGTATGCCACAGTTCAGATTCTATTCAGCCATGTGTGTAAACCTTATTTCTCGAATTTTTCTTTGTCTCTCTAGGTAAGGCTCAGAACAGCATCTGACAGCCAGTAGATAAACAGTACACTAGAAGCTGTAGCATCACACTTCCTCTATTTCTCTTGCCTTCTAACTGCTGTACTATTGATTTATTGGAGTTTAAGGGTCTTGCGGCCTTGGGCAAACAATTGGTATCATCAGCTGAGTGGAGACTAAAGGGAAAGAAACAAATGAGCATGATTAGTCTGTGGCTCAAGACAGATTCTGACTGCTGCAAACCTCAATAAAGACAGGTAGTATGTAGCCTTGTTTAAGTTGGGCAATATCCCAGTTAGTAAATGTTCACTTTGTGAGTTGTATGTTCACTAAATTTAGTAAATAAACAGAAATAGTGTTCACTTTGAATGCCCATGCTTGTATATGATTGGATTATTAAAGTGAACATAGCTTCACCTTATTTATAAAGCTTGGTGAACATACACTTAACAAGGTGAACATGCTCTATTAATCAACCCCAGAAAATGGTAGAAACAAAAGACTTTCTAAACTTGTTTTGCCCATCTCTAGATTCTGAATAATAAATAAATGCTGTTGGTATAACTTCTGTAACTGAGAGAACATATATTTGGCATTTACAATTGCACTGTGTTTAAGGTGCTTAATTTTATTCACAAGCAAATTTCAGTTTAAGCCATAATGTTTTCCGTTCTGCTAATGCACTTGGTTGTTTACAAATCCAAATTATTAGTCACATAGGCTTGAAATAGCAAGATCACGCTTCCTTGGAGAGCACATTCCTAATGACTATCAAACTGGTTAATTATGTAAGAAAATTTATCAAGGGAATAAACTTAACGTACTTAAGAATAGATTTATCATAACAAGCACCACATCATTCATTACATTTATTTAAACTAAGAAACTAAGAACTACCTTTAGAGAAGTATTAATGCATGCATATACAGTAGTAAGTACTAGTCTTTTGGTAGTATAATGAATGAGGCATTGGAAGTAGAGAAAGTACATTGAACAGTTTTACTGCTACAGGCCAGCACCTGTGCACCGGATCACATATATATACATGTGATCCGGTTCTTCCGGGTAGGGGGCGCTGGCGGCTCGCTCCCACTGTGATTACACACAGTGGGAGCCCAGCGGCAAGTACCGCGGACTTGATGTCCGCCGGCACCCATCGATGATCCAGCAGAGACAAAAGGATTAAATAAAAGTAAATAGAAATGTCTGATAATTTGTAGACCCTATAACATGCAAACCAATCAATATATGCTTGTTGGGATTTTTTTACCAAAAATATGTAGCAGAATATATTGGCCTAAATTTATGAAGAAATTCGATTTTTAATTTTTTTTTATTGGATATGTTTTATAACAGAAAGTAAAAAATATTATTTCTTTCAAACTTGTCATTATTTTCTTGTTTATAGCACAAACCCCCCCCCCCCAAAAAAACAAATAAAAGCTCTATTTTTTGGGGAAAAGGGCATACATTTTATTTGGGTAGCATGACCGCGCAATTGTGAGTTAAAGTAACGCAGTGCCGTATCGCAAAAAATGGCCTGGTCATGGAAGGGGGAAAATCTTCCGGAGGTCAAATGGTTAATGCTTGTAGTCATTCCTCATAACTGAGTTCCTTCAGTGCCCTTAATAGCTTTGTTGCCCTTCTCTGGACTCTTTCCAGTTCCAGCACATCCTTTCTGAGAACTTGTAACCAGAACTGGATGGCATATTCAAGATATGGCGGGACCAGAGTCTTATAAAGTGGTAGAAACATATTTGATCCCAGGAAAGAGCTTTGGGGTACCCAACTTACCACCCCAGACCATTCTGGGTACACATAAATTATCACTACTCTTTGGTCATGCCCTTGTTTTCTATCTGGGTACATACCCTATGTTCTAAGCCAACTGACCTCATTTTGTGAATTAAGCATTTGTGGGGAACTGTATCGAATGCTTTTGCAAAATCCAGATGCACCACATCCACAAGCCTTCCTTTATCTAGGTGGCAGATCACTTCCTCAAAGAATGTTAACAGATTGTTCTGGCAAGAATGATCTTTCATATATCCATGCTGATTACTACTAATGATACTGTTTTCATGTGCAAATTATTGAATATAGTCCCTTACCATCTCCTTCAATAGTTTACAAACGATTGATTTTAAACCCTAAAATGGGTGGAAGATGTAACATGTTCCCAAAGGTGAACTTATCCTTTAAAAATAGTGATTATAAGAAGCTTTTTATTCTCACATAGTTGTTTGGCTCCTTTTTAAATCATAATGATAACAAAACTAACCCAAATGGCCCTAATCAAAAATTGACACACCCTGAAATGTTTGGCCTCGGTACAGACACACAAAGTGATACACACAGGTTAAAATGGCAATTAAAGGCTAATTTCCCCACATCTGTGGCTTTTTAAATTGCAATTAGTGTCTGTGTATAAATGGTCAATGAGTTTGTTAGCTCTCACATGGATGCACTTAACAGGCTAGATACTGAGCCATGTAGAGCAGAAAAGAATTGTCAAAAGACCTGTGTAACAAGGTAATGGAACTTTATAAAGATGGAAACAGATATAAAAAGATATCCAAAGCCTTGAATATGCCAGCCAGTACTGTTCAATCACTTATTAAGAAGTAAAACATTTTGTGCATCTCTAGATACCAGGAAAAGGTCAGGTAGACCAAGAAACACTGCAGCCACAAATGCCAGAAGAATTGTTTGGGATACAAAGAAAAACCCACAGGTAAACTCAAGGGAAATACAGGCTGCTCTGGAAAAAGACGGTGTGGTAAACTGCATGGTTTATTTGCCAGAAAGAAGCCTTTATTGTGCCAATGCCACAAAAAACAGCCTGGTTACAATATGCCCAACAACACCTTGACAAACCTCACAGCTTCTGGTACACCTATAGGAAATAAAAGTAATGTGTTTTGCCTGCTCACTCATGTTTTCTTTAAATTAGTACATACTGTATGTATATCACCAAATCCTGTGAGTACTATATATATATATATATATATATATATATATATATATATATATTGTGAGGGGGTTAGCTCGGCAGCGGGTGTGTGTGACCCCCGGGATGGGCTCCCCACCCAAAAACAGGCCCAGCAGACGGAGGTTGTGGTTTTCAAAATCAAAAAGGTGCGGTTTATTTTCTATTTACAGTGACAAAAACACAGCAAGGCAAAAAAAAACATAAACAAAATAAATCCTGGTCAACTTGACCTCTGACTAAACATACAGGTTTCCTAACTAACAACTGGGATCAGCCTAGTGCTGTCCTAGTCCCTAAGTCCCTGGTTTTAAATGTCCAAGCAAATATATAGCCACACAGGCTTTCTCTCACCGCACAGGGGTTCACTCTCCCTAGACAGTCCACACAGGTCTGCTTCCAGGCATGAGCTAACATCTAATGAATCTGGGAGTTTCTTATAGAGGCCTAAATGAGCTGACAAGGTTCAGCTGGTCTCATCAACTCCCTGTCTGCACGACGCCCAGCCCTCTCCCTAGAGGTATGAGTCATCCATGAGCCCACTAGTCTCAGCTGGGCTTATACAACTCTCCACCTAGCTGTATAAGTCGGCGTAAAGCCTGAATCTGGGCGAAATATATCTACCCCCCTGGATGCAACCAGGTGACTTTACCTTCCTGCTGTCACATACCCCCCCCTCTTGTTTTAACCTCGGGGTTGGAACACCAGCAATCAGGCATTCATGTACTCGAGACAAAGCATCCACATTCCCCATTTGAACGCCAGGGCGATGCTTTACTGTGAAGTTGAATTCCTGGAGGGCCAGGAACCACCTATTCACTCTTCTATTTGTTTCCTTGTTTTGAGCCATCCACTTTAACGGAGCGTGATCCGTAACCATGTCAAAGTGCCTACCTAGCAGGTAGTACCGAAGGGAATCTAGAGCCCACTTCACCGCTAAACACTCCTTTTCAACGGTGGCGTAATTTACCTCATGGGACTTCAACTTCCTGCTGAGGTAAATGACTGGGTGCTCTTCCCCGTTCCAGACCTGGGACAATACTGCTCCTAACCCCACATCTGACGCATCACTTTGTACGACAAAGTCTCTAGAGAAGTCGGGTGAGTACAACACTGGCTGGCTACATAAGGCTTGTTTCAAGAATTGGAATGCTGCCTCAGCCTCGGGGGTCCATTTAATCATGACCGACCCTTTCCCCTTCGTCAGGTTGGTTAGGGGCACAGCCTTAGAAGCAAAGTGGGGAATGAATCGCCGATAATACCCAGCGATTCCCAGAAAGGCTCGTACCTGCTTCTTGCTGTTGGGACGTGGCCAACTCTGGATGGCCTCGACTTTGTTGAGTTGGGGTTTTATTACTCCCCTCCCAATGGTGTACCCAAGATATTTGGCCTCCTCCTGCCCAATGGTACACTTCTTGGGGTTAGCCGTAAACCCTGCTTCCCGAACAGAGTCCAGGACTGCTTGCACTTTTGGCAGATGTGAGGCCCAATCTGTGCTATGGACAATTATGTCATCCAGGTAAGCCGCAGCATACTTCCGATGGGGCCTCAGCATCTGGTCCATTTTCCGCTGGAATGTGGCCGGCGCATTCTGTAACCCGAACGGCATTCTTTTATATTGGAACGCCCCGTCTGGGGTTACAAATGCGGTTTTCTCTTTGGCCGACTTGGCCAGGGGGATTTGCCAATACCCTTTTGTGAGGTCAAGAGTCGTCATGTATCGGGCTGTTCCCAGCCGGTCGATCAACTCATCTATACGTGGCATGGGGTAGGTGTCAAATTTTGTAACTTTGTTCAACTGACGAAAATCGTTACAAAATCGCCAGCTCCCATCCGGTTTAGGCACCAACACAATGGGACTAGACCAATCACTTTGGGACTCCTCTATCACCCCTAAGTTCAGCATTTTCTGTACTTCCTCCCGTATTGCCTCCCGTCGGGCCTCTGGGATCCGATAGGGTTTTAACTTCACCCTTTCACCGGGCGGGGTAATAATGTCATGCTCTACCCCAGATGTTTGTCCCGGCAGCTCAGAGAATACCTCCTTGTTGCGAAGCACAAACTCCTTAACCTCCTGTTGTTGGGGTTGTGACAAGGTGGCTGCGATTCCAACCTCAGGAATCACGCAACCAGTTTGAGCTGGTGACCAAGTGTCTGCGACTAGGGACTCTCTATCCCTCCAGGCTTTCAACAGATTAACGTGATAGATCTGTTCGGGCTTTCGCCTTCCTGGTTGTCTGACCTTGTAATTCACTTCGCTCACTTTTTCCATTATCTCGTAGGGGCCTTGCCATTTGGCAAGGAATTTACTTTCAACCGTAGGGACAAGTACCAATATCCTATCCCCCGGGGAAAAGGTACGGGTCTTGGCTCCACGGTTGTACACTCTCTGCTGTGCCAACTGCGCTTGGGCCAAATGTTCCTTCACGATGGGCATTACCTGTGCAATTCGATCTTGCATCAGGGCGACATGCTCAATCACACTCCTGTGGGGAGAACTCTCACTTTCCCAAGTTTCCTTGGCAATATCCAACAGCCCTCTTGGGTGTCTCCCATACAGTAACTCAAAGGGGGAGAATCCCGTAGAGGATTGGGGCACCTCCCTAATAGCAAACATCAAATAAGGAAGTAGACAGTCCCAATCCCTTCCATCTCTATCCACCACTTTCTTCAACATTTGTTTTAGGGTTTTGTTGAATCTTTCAACCAGCCCATCGGTTTGGGGGTGATACACAGATGTACGCAATTGCGTCACTTTGAACAATTTACACAGCTCTTTCATAACCCGGGACATAAAGGGTGTACCTTGGTCCGTAAGCAGTTCTTTACAAATACCCACCCGGCTAAAAACAAGAGATAGCTCTTTGGCTATGGTTTTGGCCGAGGTATTTCTGAGAGGGATCGCTTCTGGATAACGGGTGGCATAGTCCATTATAACCAATATGTACTGGTGCCCCCTAGCGGACTTGATTATAGGACCTACCAAATCCATTGCGATTCTCTCAAACGGGACCTCAATGATGGGTAGAGGGACCAGCGGGCTACGGAAATGTGGCATCGGGGCCGACCTCTGACACACAGGGCAGGAGGAACAATAATTTTCTATGTCCTTCATCACCCCAGGCCAATAGAATCTCTGTAATACCCTCTCTCGGGTTTTCTCTGTCCCCAGATGACCTCCAAGAATGTGCCCATGGGCCAACTCCAACACCAACTTCCTGTAAGGTTTGGGCACCACAAGCTGCTCAACGGTTTCTTCTGCCCTTTTTGCCACCCGATACAGTAGGTCCTTCTCTACGCTGAAGTATGGGTAAGTGCCGGTATTATCTGGGTTCACTAACTCGCCATCTATTTTCACTACGTTTTCCCGTGCCTTTATTAGGGCGGGGTCTTTCAACTGTTCTGTGGCAAAGTTTTCCCTGTGAACCTCAAGATCAGAAAACTCCACAGACGGTAGGTTTTCGTCTGAGGAGGTGGGCTCCTCTCCAGTTTCTTGAGTCTCCCCTGCCAATACTGACAAGGGAAATTCCGGAGAGTCCTCACCACTCTCAGGGGAGTTCTGGCTATCACATTCCTGGTACATAGGGGCACCAGTGGGGGGCTCAGGATCATCCCACAGTTCCCAGAACTTCGGAAAATCCCTTCCCACAATGGCGTCATGCGGTAACTGAGATACTAAGCCCACTGGATGAGAGAGGGTACCTCTGGGGGTCTCGAAACACACTGTAGTCACTGGATACTCTCGGGTGTCCCCATGCACACAAATAACGGCTACCTTGCTATTCCCAGAGACCTCTGTTTTAACTAACTCAGCCTTTATCAGGGTCACAAGGCTACCTGAATCCAGCAATACCACAACATTTCTACCATTAATACACATTTTGCATAAATGTTTCTCAGTTCCCCGAATGGCAGTGCATGCGACTGTCGCACACAGCGACTGACGTCTGCCCGTCAGAAAGTCACACTGCATGGGTTCCTCCACAACCGGGCAATTTGCTGCAATATGTCCCGCTTGCCGGCAGCGGTAGCAAACGATCCTTCTTGCGGCCTCTTGAGCCGCTGATTTCCCAGGCTGTTCTCGCCAAACTTGGGGTAGAGCTCCCACCCTCTCACTCTCTCCACCCTCACCCCTTGGAATCCTCTTATCCGCCCCTGGGGATGGTCTGGTCTTAGGGTGGAAAGTCCGAGTGTCTCTGGAAGAGGCCGTCAGGTTCTCTGTAGCCAAGTATTTCTCCACACGATCCACAAGACCATCGGCCGTCTCTGGGTCTCCATGGCTTACCCACTTTTGGATGGCAGTAGGAAGAGCTCTCAAAAACCGATCCATTACAACACGTTCCACAATCTTTGGTGCGGACAAAGTCTCTGGCTGTAGCCACTTTCTGCTCAGGTGAATGAGATCATACATTTGAGACCTGGGGGGTTTTCCAAGCTGGAAAGTCCAGTTATGCACACGCTGAGCCCGGACAGCCAGGGTGACACCCAGCCTTGCCAATATTTCAGCTTTTAGCATCACATAGTCTTTTGCTTGGTTAGGCTCTAGGTCATAGTAAGCTTTCTGCGATTCACCAGTTAACAGAGGAGCCACTAGTCCAGCCCACTGCTCCTCAGGCCACTTTTCTCTTTCAGCGGTCCTTTCAAATGTGGTCAAAAATACCTCTGGATCATCCTCTCCAGTCATTTTTGTCAATAAACGACTCACCCCAAAGGACGCGGTATTAGTGGGACGGCTTTCCTCACTGGTCTGCGGACGTTGCTGCATTACTGCTTCCATCTGTTGTTGTAGTCTCTGCTCTTGCTTCTGCAACAGGTCTATGAAGCGGGCCTCAGATTGCTGTTGGGCTTGTTGCTGAGCCTCCAGACTCTGTTGTAAAGTTGCAAGGCTCTGTTGATGAGCTTGCTGCTGGGCTGCAAGGCTCCTTTGCAAACCTGCATTTGTCTGCTGTTGATTGGCATTTGCTAGAGCCAGCTGTTTCAGTATCTCCTCCATGCTGGCTTAAAAAAAAACTGCCCGCATTCTCCACCAACTGTGAGGGGGTTAGCTCGGCAGCGGGTGTGTGTGACCCCCGGGATGGGCTCCCCACCCAAAAACAGGCCCAGCAGACGGAGGTTGTGGTTTTCAAAATCAAAAAGGTGCGGTTTATTTTCTATTTACAGTGACAAAAACACAGCAAGGCAAAAAAAAACATAAACAAAATAAATCCTGGTCAACTTGACCTCTGACTAAACATACAGGTTTCCTAACTAACAACTGGGATCAGCCTAGTGCTGTCCTAGTCCCTAAGTCCCTGGTTTTAAATGTCCAAGCAAATATATAGCCACACAGGCTTTCTCTCACCGCACAGGGGTTCACTCTCCCTAGACAGTCCACACAGGTCTGCTTCCAGGCATGAGCTAACATCTAATGAATCTGGGAGTTTCTTATAGAGGCCTAAATGAGCTGACAAGGTTCAGCTGGTCTCATCAACTCCCTGTCTGCACGACGCCCAGCCCTCTCCCTAGAGGTATGAGTCATCCATGAGCCCACTAGTCTCAGCTGGGCTTATACAACTCTCCACCTAGCTGTATAAGTCGGCGTAAAGCCTGAATCTGGGCGAAATATATCTACCCCCCTGGATGCAACCAGGTGACTTTACCTTCCTGCTGTCACAATATATATATATACTGTATCTCACAAAAGTGAGTACAACCTTCACGTTTTTGTAAATATTTTATTATATCTTTTCATGTGACAACACTAAATAAATGACACTGCTACAATGTAAAGTAGTGAGTCTGCAGCTTCTATAACAATGTAAATTTGCTGTCCCCTCAAAATAACTCAACACACAGCCATTAAAGAGGAAGTAAACCCCCGTTTTTTTTTTTTTTAAATACATCACCTGCAAGAGAAAGTCATATTGAGCTAGTATGCACAGCATACTAGCTCATTATGTGTCACTTACCTCCGATTGAAGCCCCCGAAGTCCGCCTCGGTCCCGTCCACCGCCGCCGCCATATCCCCTCGCATACACTTCCTGTTTACGCCGCTCCAGCGCTGTGATTGGCTGGAGTGGCGATGACGTCACTCCCGCGCAGGCTTTTCCGGATTTATGAATGAAGCTCTCAGTAAGCTTGCGCCATTGTCTACGGCGCGCATTCGCCATAGACAACGGTGCTTTCTAAAACACAAATATCTCCTAAACCATGTAGGTTTAGGAGATATTGCAAACACCTACAGGTAAGCCTTAATCTAGGCTTACCTGTAGGTGTTTGTTTACAAAGTGGGTTTAAAACCACTTTAATGTCTAAACCCCTGGGAACAAAAGTGAGTACACCCCTAAGTGAAAATGTCCAAATTGGGCCCAATTAGCCATTTTCCCTCCCTGGTATCATGTGACTCGTTAGTGTTACAAGGTCTCAGGTGTGAATGGGGAGCAGGTGTGTTAAATTTGGTTTTATCGCTCTCACTCTCTCATACTGGTCACTGGAAGTTCAACATGGCACCTCATGGCAAAGAACTCTCTGAGGATCTGAAAAAAGAATTGTTGCTCTACATAAAGATGGCCAAGGCTATAAGAAGATTGCCAAGACTCTGCAACTGAGCTGCAGCACGGTGGCCAAGATCATACAGCGGTTTAACAGGACAGGTTCCACTCAGAACAGGCCTCGCCATGGTTGATCAAAGAAGTTGAGTGCACATGCTCAGCGTCATATCCAGAGTTTGTCTTTGGGAAATAGACGTATGACTGCTGCCAGCATTGCTGCAGAGGTTGAAGGGGTGGGGGGTCAGCCTGTCAGTTCTTAGACCATACGACGCACACTGCATCAAATTGGTTGCTGAAGACAAGCAGACTAAGAACATGGATTACTGGAACCATTTCCTGTGGTCTGATGAGAGCAAGATAAACCTATTTGGTTCAGATGGTGTTAAGCGTGTGTGGCGGCAACCAGGTGAGGAGTACAACGACAAGTGTGTCTTGCCTACAGTCAAGAATTGTGGTGGGAGTGTCATGGTCTGGGGCTGCATGAGTGCTGCCACCACTGGGGAGCTACAATTCATTGGGGGAACGATGAATGCCAACATGTACTGTGACATACTGAAGCAGAGCATGATCCCCTCTATTCAAAAACTGGGCAGCAGGGCAGTATTCCAACATGATAATGACTCCAAACACACCTCCAAGGCGACCACTGCGTTGCTAAAGAAGCTGAGAGTAAAGGTGATGGACTGGCCAAGCATGTCTGAGCATCTGTGGGACATCCTCAAGTGGAAGGTGGAGGAGCGCAAGGTCTCTAACATCCACCAGCTCAGTGATGTCGACATGGAGGATTGGAAGAGGACTCCAGTGGCAACCTGTGAAGCTCTGGTGAACTCTGTGCCCAAAAGGGTTAAGGGAGTGCTAGAAAAAAATGGTGGCCACACAATATATTGACATTTTGGACATTTTCACATAGGGGTGTACTCATTTTTGTTGCCAGCAGTTTAGACATTAATGGCTGTGTGTTCAGTTATTTTGAGGGGACAGCAAATTGACACTGTTATACAAGCTGTACACTCACTACTTTACATTGTAGCAAAGTGTAATTTCTTCAGTGTTGTCAGTGTTGAAAAGATATTTACAAAAATGTGAGTGGTGTACTCACTTTTGTGAAATACTGTATATATACAGTATATATATATATATATATATATATATATATATACTGTATATATTATAAATACCCTTTTTCTTTTGTTTTTTTATAAGTGATCACATAATCGCTGTTCTCAGCTACATAATGGGCTTTGTGACATGGGTCCGGTCCTGGGTACATAGTGGCACCAGATGCTAGGGCGGGGATTGCAAGCAGTCACCCCCTCGCTACCAGAGCATACGATCATCAATGCCAGTCACACTGTACACATGTCGGCTGGCAGCTTTATTACCAAAACACTACTGGTTACAAATGGGAATGGCAAGGCCCCCAAACTGTTTCGGGATGGTCATCAAGGAACGTTTAATCCTCAGGTGTTTATGAGCCCAAAATGAAGCAGATGAAAAGGGAATGGGCCTGTTTAAAATATCTCATGTGAAAATCTCTGGGTAAAGCTTGAAAAAGGTATAAGAACTTGGGCAGAACACTCATTTTTAGAATATTGCATTGTCCAAACCTGGAGTGAAGCCCCGTGCACCACGAGTCCAGAAAAGTGCGTACGGTACGTAAAATGAGGGGGAAAATTAAGATCAAAAGTATAAGAAGGTTTCAGCAGGGATAAAGGTCACCAGATATTTCAAGGCTAAATCAGTCCACTTAAAATTGAAACTAAGCTTCAAAGACTGTAGCAGAGATGAAGGGATTTCCACTCCTATTGCCTCGGATTTTGAAAAGTTGATCTTGAGAAAGGAGAGGGACCCGTATAAATCGAATTCCCGAAACAGATTCGGGAGGGAGATTGAACGGGTTGGTCAGGGAGAAAAGCATGTTGTCAGCATAAGCTGAGACCTTATATTGAGTCCCCCTGATGGGACATATGTAGCAGAATGATGATCACAAAGGGATCGAGCAAGGAGTCTGCCACATTTATTACCTAATTCATAAATGTGTTTCTGACCCCATTGCAATGCTGCCTTCGCCCCCGAAACATGAGAAGGTCTGAGCCCTGAATGAGCCTGTTCGGAGTCAGGAGAAGGGACGCAATTATGGAGATTTTAAAAGTGTGTCAGCTTTAACCTTTTCCTGCTCACACCCAGGAAGAGTGACCTTGTCTTAACAGTGTACCATGGGCACAAGGCTTCCCCCAGGGAAATTATTATTATTATTATTATGATGAAACAGCAGCAGGGTGACCTATATAGGCTCAGCCGGTACCTGCTAGCTAGCTTAACCAACAGACCCTGCTTTGACCCCATATAGAGGTTAGGAGATGGAGGAGTACTTGCCAGGAATGTCTTTTTACAGTACTAAGTCAAAAGAAGCAGAGATATTTGCACATCTCCCTTAAAGTTGACGGCATTGTTATTGTAAACGATCACCTTGTAAAACAACCCATTCAGTTTAAAATAGAAATGAAAAGCACAACATTTATGAATAGATATTAGAAAAAATTATACCTCTTTTCCCTTTGTTATAAGGGATCACATTCCCTCTGTTCTTAGCTACATAAGAGCTGGGGTAGGAGAAGCAGCAGTACACTGAGCTTCCCAGTGAATAGCTGTGCAGCAGGATCGTGTCAGGACAAATCTGCTCATTGGAGGATGAATTCCCAGAATAGCTAGAGAACTGACCATGGTGTGTTCTCCTGCTTCGTGTGGTCAGTTTTTAATAGGAAAGCAAGGGGACTAGTAGGAACCTGAGGGATTTCACATAAAGGAAGCAATACAAAGAGAACAGGATACTTTTTCATACAAGTACATGGTACAGCAGGGGCATATCAGGAATATGAAGCGTTGGGGTAACAATGAGAGGCCTGCTACTAAAAGGAGGGGTCTCTCAGAGTCCAGGATCTTCAAACATGGGAATGAGAGTAGTCCCAATAAAATAAATTAAGTCCTTCCACTGCTCTAGGCTTCCTTCATATGGGGAAACTAAAAGAATAAGACCCAACTGCCTACATGTTGACCTGGTCTGGTCCACCCACAGAGAAAACTCAGTAATCATTTTATTGTGGCAACTAACGCAGGAAACTTACTGTCTTTGTAATATATCCTTACCCAGGGTATCTTTCTCCTAGTAGGTGCAGGACTGGAACCCTAACAACTCCCAAATGTCTTCCCTGACTCCTGACTATGGGGATATCTACTGGCTTAAATGAGAATTACAATTGGCCACCTCTGTACCCTACCTTACATAACCATTAGGTTATGGATACTTATCTGACTTGATACACTTGCCTGAAGAGGGTCACAGGTGAACTGAGTAGGAGCTGCTTTATGAACCTAGGAAGAGTGTTCTTTGGCCAGGGTGTAGACAGGTGCAGCAGCATTGCAGTTGGAGAGGAAGTCAAGAGGAACACAGTTCTGGTTTCCTGGGTCATTGGGCAAGCTATCCAATTGAATGCTGCTGCCTCATGTGGCTCTAGTAGCCATCTTGGTTCAGGCAGAGCCTATTTAAAGGATAAGTTCACCTTTCATAACATGTTACATGTTACACCCATATTCGAGGTGTAACATGTAACATGTTATGAGTGCACCGGCCCCCGCATCTCACGCTCCCCCTGCTGTAAAATCTAGCAGGGAATCTTCTTCTCCCCGCTAGCTGTCACAATTTTAACAAAAATTGGGGCTCCAACCACCCGGCAGCACCACTCATTCACAGTTCTTTGTGAATGGGAAATTAGAAGATCTGGCAACCTTTGCAGCTGTCAGCTTGTAGATTTCCATAAGCTACCACAGCACTGTGAGTGGTGAGATAGTTCATTCATTCTTCCTGTCAGCATGTATCAGCATGTATCAAGGAATTGTACGAGGAACGAGAAAGCCGATACACTGACAGATCTGCAGGAGACCTGCATGGGACCATGCTGATCACTGGTGCAATGCTTTACAGGCTCTTGCAACAAAAAAATAATAAATGCAAAAAAAAATGCATTTATTATTTTTTGTGAAAGGGTGAACTTATTCCTTTAAGGCCCTGGCTCCCAGGGTTGGCGCGCATTTTGCGAGTTGGTAGAGTAGGGACAGGTAGCCCGCCTGGTAAGTACAGAACTAGTAGCAGGGAAAGGTTCCTGATGAGGAGGGAAAATGTAGGGCTCGCAACTTCTCTGGACATCTTCCGGCATGAGACGGCCAGGCCGCATTCTGCTCCTTTCAATGAGCGCTGTCAGTTTGTCTGAAACCTGCTCTCTACATGCTGTTGGATCTGTGAGTGTTTCTGGTTTGGTTGTTTTCCCACCGGGTTTATTGTGAACTGTCTTTGCAATATTTCAATAGAGGTTCTTTCATCGCACTTGGACTGTGTGTGTTATTGCCGCTGCACCGCGCTTCACCTCGAATACAATGGGCTGTTTACAGAGTGACAGAAGTCAGATTCAGGAACAATGAACACCATGGCTGCTATCAAAGGGTCAAAGATTTATTTGATTGTCCTCTTTCTATTGGCAGCTATTTCAAAGGTTGCTCTCATAGTACCTTATATGATTCAGTATATCCATCTTCCCATTTTGTGCTTATGAGATATACTGCACCCCATAAACCCTCTCTCCAATTAGGGAACTGCAATACATTGTAAAAAGACACTTTACTACAGGTGTGACAGTGAGCTATTGGATCCAGATAAAGGGCAGGTAACCAAAGGACAGGAGGAGTAACAGAACCCAATTCTTTTAATTTACTCTCTAGAAGTCATTATATCTGTTTGGTAAGTGCAAAAAAAGTAGTAGTTGATCCTGACAGAAAACTTGTGAACTGATAAACCTGATGTGCTCTTTTCTGCACTCTTTTCTTTTAGCATTGTTTGCATCCTTCTCTGTGGATTACAGAACACTTTCTCTTTATGGTATGAAGAAAGGGCTAGGGGTGGTGTTCTGCAGTCCCATACAGTAACAACGCTGATCATACACAGGTATAGTATGGTAAGTGTTGTCACTGGAGGACAGGGAGGGGTTGATTTACTAAAGGCTAAGAGATTGTGCACTTTGCAAGTGTGGTTGCCATCATTTTCCCCAGAATACCCAATCAGGTGCAAGGAAAATATAAAACATGATTGGATGATGGAAATCAGCAGAGTTTCACCACATGCACTTGCAAAGTGCTCAGTATTTGCCTTTAGTAAATCAACCCCTAAGTGTTTTAATGGCAGAAACTTCAGGATAAAATAAAGGAAAAGAAGCCTAAAAAAAAAAAAGAAAACCAATGCAGCCACCACATCTGAGAACTGTTTAGCTGCTATACGTTAAATTTTTGTTCTTGGATTTAGAAAAACTTTACATTTGTTTTGAGATATAAGTTTTAAATAAGAATTTCAAGTTCTATATTAATGGTACCAAAAAAATGATAAAACAAAAAAAGACAGAAGCGAGATGTGCTAAAATTAAAATGTAACACATTTAATTGTGTCCCATCCAAGAAGCTGTCACCTATTTCTATTTATAAATTTGTTAGCCATCTGCTTAGATGTCTTTATTAATTTTGGTGAAATGCAATATTGTAATTACAGTATATGACAAGATAATAATGCTGCTAAATGCCTGGGGCAGGGGCTGGTAGAGATGATAAAACATTGTCTGTGAAGCTTTAAGAAATTTATTGGCACTTTTTACATTGAGAATAAACTATATAAAATATGTTCCAAGGTTAATTTGATTTAGCCCAGATATATGGCACTGTTTGTAATTGTTAACACTGTGGTCTTTTAAAGAGATAGAATATTTATTTTTCTCTCATAGAGAAACTGAAATTATCAGTGGGAATGTGTTTTTACGAAGAGTATTGCAGTATAATAATCTTCAGTAGTAATGAGCTTCTGGTTGGGATTTACCATGAGTTTGATCTGAACCCAAGCTGTTCGCAGTTCTTTGAACAGGTACAATTGAATTTGGGGAGTTTGTTTGCATGTCCAAACTTCTGGCTGACATGGCCTTAAAGTGGTTGTGTTTTTTTTAAATAAGGCATAATGAGCTAGTATGACTAGCATGCAGTACTAGCTCATTATGAATTACCTACCTTAGATCAAAGCCCCCAAAGCCGTCCTTGTCTTCCCCTCCAGCCGCAGACATCTCTCCCGAAGGTTACTTCCGGGTATCGCCGCTCCGGCGCTGTGATTGGCCGGAGCGGCGAAGATGTCACTCAGCGCATGCGTGTGGGAGCCGTCAAAGCCGGCATTACCCATTCACAAAACCGTCATTCTCAGTGCGCCTGCGCCGTTGTCTACGGCGCGCATGCGCCGTAGACATCGGTGCATTCTTTTTGGAAAATATCTCCTAAACCGTGTAGGTTTAGGAAATATTGCAAACACCTACAGGTAAGCCTTAAGCCGCATACACACGATCGGTTTTACCGATGAAAACAGTCCGATGGATTTTTTTCATCGGACAAACCGATCCTGTATGGGTCCCCGTCTTTTTTCAATCGGTATCAAAAAATAGAACATGTTTAAAATTTTTCCTATGGATAAAAAACCGATAGCAAATTCCGATCGTCTATGGGCAAGTCCATCGGTTAAAAAACCCACGCATGCTCAGAATCAAGTTGACGCATGCTCAGAAGCATTGAACTTCATTTTTCTCGGCTCATCGGAGTGTTTTACGTCACCGCGTTTGGAACGGTCGGTTTTTTGACTGATGGTGTGTAGGCAAGACTGATGGAAGTCAGCTTCATCGGTTTTCCGATGGAAAAATCCATTGGTTTAAAAACCATAGGAAATCCGATCGTGTGTACAGGGCTTTAATCTAGGCTTACCTGTAGGTAAAACTTGTCAGAGAGGGTTTACTTCCATTTTAAGTAAGTCATTTAGTAACAGGATTACTACTGTCACAAAATGAGGCTTCCAGCCGCCTGCCCATCGGCTTGTTTCAAATTGTAAACAGCCTGTACAACCTGTAAACAACCATGATCACATTTGGTAAATGATGTCAGCCAGGTTCCTTGGGTGTCTGGTAATAAGAGTCCAGTGAGAGAGGCAGAAGTGCACAAGTTGATGTGTTTGAGTCCTTCAATGTGATCGACAATGGATCTACAACAATAGACAAAGTGATTGGCATTAGATTTACCACCTAAGGGGGATTTTAGATTATGATACATTCCTCTCAGAAACTCCCACATTCACTGGGGCAGAGATGTAGGGATGAGGCTCTTGCCCCCATCAAGATAAAGAAAACATAAGGAATGCTTTGCCAAGGAGGAGAGGAGACCCTGGAAGGTACTCTCTCCTTGTTGAGGACTTATGGCCTAGTATTGTTCAGAAAGGGGGTAAAGAGTGTGCTTGCTGCTGCCCCTCCATTTCCTGGCCAGCCAGGTTGTATGCCCAGATAAGGGGCTGGTATAGATTTTGTGAAGAGCCTCCACATAATTTAAAAAGCATAATTTTAAAACATAATTTGCATTGGGTCCCCCTTTAAAATCTATGCCAGACCCATATCTAGGATAATAGAATAGACATCTCTAGCATAAGGCACAGATAAACGTGGCAGCGCAGAGCCAAGTGAAGTGCTAGGCTCTTCCTCTGATCTGAACTGTCATATGAAATAACCGATGATTAGTTCCCATACTCTGCGTAAGCACCGAAGAAATGGGGATCTCTGTGCTGGGGAGCTTGGGATTTCATTGCTGAAGAGTTGGGATTTTTGTTTGGCAGTTAGTTTTTTTTTGCTGGGCAGAAGGGTTTGTGCTTGTGGGAATTTTTCACTTCCAGTAAGTTTGTAAATTGTAAATACCGTATTTATCGGCGTATAACACGCACAGGCGTATAACACGCACCCTAACTTTAAGAGGGAAGTTTCAGGAAAAAAACTTTACACAGCCCCCTGCGTATAACATGCAGGTACAGTTTACCCTCTATTTTCAGGGTAAAAAAGTGAGTGTTATATGCCAATAAATACAGTAAGTACAATTAAATAACATGTGGACATGACAACTGCCAACTGCAGATAATGAGAGAAAATTGAAGTTAGACCATACAAGGTTACTCGTATATTCTGAGTGTAGAAAAGTTGTTCTGTCTAACAGTATGTGTTAGAAACAGGGGTTTAGTTTGCACACATTTGCAAATGCATGCACCCTAGTATTTTCTGTAGTCCGAACGCTAAATTTCGAGAGCCTCTACAGTGTAAGCACATGCATTATAATGAATAGGCAGAGGGCAGGTGAGCCTGGAGGGAGCCCACTCCTCCTTCAAGACACAGGGGAGCACTGGACACCCGGCACATAGCACCAGTTGCCCAGTCAAGTTGTCCAGTCAATATATGTGTGCATAGTCAACGATTTTCAAGAATTTCAATTTTTTTTGGAATAGAATAAATGAGAAATAATCGAGCCGATGGGAAAGAGGAGAGCAGAGTAAGAGAGTGGGAAAGAATGTGAGGGGTTTCTGAGTCCCCTGAAACTGATATGATTTTGATTCACATAATTTGTACACACAACTGTGAGTCACAGCTCCATTACTTGTTTCCTTGTCCCTAATAGACGTACATGTCTTTAGTCTGACAGCCACCATTATTCAAATTCCTTGACCTGCCCCTGGCCTGCAACTTAACCACTTGCCGACTGCCGCACGCCGATTTACATCGGCAGAATGGCACGGGCAGGCAAAAGGGCATACCTGTACGTCCCTTTGAATTTGCCGCCTAGCGGGCGCTGCGGTCCCGCAAACTCGATGTTCCCCGGCGGCCCGCGATTGCGGTGAGGAGAGGCAGAAGGGGGAGATGCCTATGTAAACAAGGCATTTCCCTGTTCTGCCTAGCAACATGACAGGGATCTACTGCTCCCAGTCATCGGGAGCAGTGATCTCTGTCATGTTGTAGTGAACCTATTACCCCTACAGTTAGAACACATCCAGGGAACACACTTGAACCCTTGATCGCCCCCTAGTGTTTAACCCCTTCCCTGCTAGTGTCATTTATACAGTAATCAATGGCTATTTGTAGCTCTGATCGCTGTATTAATGTCAATGGTCCCAAAATAGTGTCAAAAGTGTCCGATCTGTCTGCCATAATGTCGCAGTCCTGATAAAAATCGCAGATCGCCACCATTACTAGTAAAAAAAAAAACATTTATAATAAAAATGCCATAAATCTATCCCCTATTTTGTAGATGCTATAACTTTTGCGCAATGTTTTTTTACCAACAATATGTAGAAGAATACATATCGACCTAAACTGTGGAAGAAATTTGCTTTTTTATATATTTTTGGGGGATATTTATTATAGCAAAAAGTAAAAAATATTGTTTTTTTTTCAAATTGTCAGTCTTTATTTTTTATAGGGTAAAAAATTAAAAACGCAGAGGTGATCAAATACCACCAAAAGAGAGCTCTATTTGTGGGGAAAAAAAGGACGTCGATTTTGTTTGGGTACAATGACGCACGACCGCACAATTGTCAGCTAAAGCGACGCAGTGCCGAATCGCAAAAAATGCTTCGGTCAGGAAGGGGGTAAATCCTTCCGGGGCTGAAGTGGTTAAAGGAGAAGTCCAGCCTGGGCTCATTTGGCTGGGCTTTACCTAAGGGTCACAGAAGTGCAATTCGTTTTGCACTCCTGTAACTCATTTTTAGCAGAGAGCGGTCTAAAGTCTGCTCTCTGCTGACGTCACTGGAATAAGTCCAGGCACTACGTCATCCTGACTTTGGAAGTCTGGATCCGCCAGGTGCTGGGATGGATGGCAGTCTCAGCCTCTCAGCGAGCCTCTGAGACGCTGAGACAGCTGCTCCCCACCTCTCCACAGCTCAGAGCTCCAGTGAGCATGGAGGAGCAGAGCAGGAGAGCTGCTGATTGACAGTTAGAAGCTCTCCTCTCGGGGAGCTGAGAGAACTGAGCCATCGGCGGTGTCCGGTGGCTCGGTTCTCAGTGCAGAGAGGCCGGGGGACAGATGAAGCATTGGACGGATGCTGCATCCACCTAGGCAAGTATGATTATGGGAAAAAAGCAAAACCCATACTTCTCCTTTAACAGTGAAAGGAGAAGCCACAGAGATGAGCTCATTTCTCTGTTGCCCTGCTCTCTCCTCCTATTAGCATGCTTCTTACCAGCATATAAACTAATTGTCTCCTTGTGCTGCTTCTTCCTTCCACACTCCAGCCCTGCTGTACAGGGAGTGCAAGAGGCTGATACCAGGTCATATTTAGGCATGAATGTAACTGAGAGTCAGCGCCCATATGTTCCATAACATCAGCTGGTACCATTGGATGAAAATATATTGGGATCAGGTCTGGAGGAGTTGTTTCCCAAACTGGTGAGTCCATAGGTGTGCGCAGCCCATTGCATTAGGGTGTGCACCCCAAAGCTCAAACACACATGCTTTTCTCTGCAGCTTCGGCTGCACTGGACAGTGAGAGAATGGGAAGTGCTCTGTGCAATTTACTATGCTACATTTATGATTGAACACAGTGAGTGAGTGTATTCACTGTGTTCATTTAGAAAAGGAAAGGGCCAGTAAATGACATATGGATTAGCCCCTTCCCATGCTCCCCATCTTAAAACATCACCTGCAGCAGCAGGGGGTAGAGGAGAGGAGGGAAGCCAGCAGCACTGCGGTGGGCAGAGCGCAACACGGGCGGAAGTCCAGGTAGTGGGGGGAATCGGCACCACCACACAGAGTGATTAGAGTGTGCCCAGGCACACCTGGCACACCCACTGCGCACACCTATGGATGAGTCCTATGGAAAGCTAGTGGCGATTGAAGCTTTTAGCGAGTGAGATCTCTATAATCTGAGATCAGATACTTCTGGTAAGAGGCATTATTTTATGTGGGAATGTTACCTCTATGAGCATCTTCAAGCTGCATTGTTGATTTGAACACTGAACAATCACTGGGACATTCACTTTAAGCTTGAATTATCGTTTTTGGGACTGAAAAATATGAATCCATATGTACGCTTTATTTTTTTATGAACGCATTTATTTGCACATATAGCAGTATATTGTTATGAATGGTCCTTTGGATATTGATTTATATCTTTATAATTGTTAAAGATTGATCACTCAGAGAACTGCACCTGTTTACTTTTAGAAACATTGAAATTAATTAACGTTCAAGTGCTAAACAAGCGTGTGTCGGGAATTTTTTCTGCCAAAACTCTGCTGCTCCTGGACACGCTGGATGTGGGTTTTTTCTGGCTCTAAACATTCCTGCCTCTTAACTCCTCTAAATGCCTCTGTGTGCATGGAGACTAACATGCAGGGGCGTTTAGGGGCAGGAAAACAAAATGCCAAATGCCTTTAGGAGCAGCAGAAAAAACATCAAGTGTACTTGAAGCCTTAAGCCCCATACACACGGTCAGACTTCCATCGGACTTTTCCGTGGATTTTTGTCCGAACGGAGTTGGCCGGGCACACCCATAGCATACACACCACAGGACTTTTCTGCAAACTTTCCCAAAACTTTTTGCAACATCACATGGTTTTTCTGCTCTTTACCGCCACCCTTTGGTCAACTTCTGCTATTGTTGGTTGATTTTAACATTGGTTGTTTTGTCCACACGGTAGGACTTTGCTCCATCGGACTTTGGTTGGGCAAAAGTTTGTCCGTTTGCAGACCCAACTTTTGTCCGATGAAAACAAAACCAAACTCAAAAAAGTTTGTCCGATGGAGCGTACACACGGTCGGATTGTTGGTCCAACTTGCTTAAAACTAAGTTTGTTGGGCAAAAGTCCGACCGTGTATATGGGGCTTTAGTATCTGATGCAGCAGGATGCCTGTTTTTGCTCAATATTTCTGTAAATATGTGTCCTGGGTTTGGGGGTTCCCAGAGTAAGCAGAAGGCAGGTCTACTAAAAAACCACAGAACATTTAAACTCTTATAAGAACACCATGCCACAATATGCATATAACTTGTAAATGCAAAAGTTTTTTTCTTTCTTTATACAGAACACTATGGCTAAGATACACCAGCAATTTATATCTCTTGTTGCAGAGACATCATTCAGATATTATCTTTTTCTGCCGGCAATTCTGTGCACCGTAAGAACAATCATAGCAGGAATTCAGCCGCTTGATTATTCTTACAGGCATCCCCCACTCCCACCACCCTCTGGTGCTTCTCGGCGACCCGGAGAAAGAATCCACCGCCTAAAGATGATCATAGAGATTTCCAGTGACCAGATGGTCCCCAGTCATCTCTATGACCGTCTAATTGCCCTGTACACACGAGCGGAAATTCCGTCGGAAAAAAGTTGGATGGTTTTTCAGACGGAATTCCGCTCAAGCTTGGCTTGCATACACACGGGTAGAAACAAAAGTTCTTTGAACTTTCAACCGTTAAGAACGCGGTGACGTACAACACTACGACAAGGCGAGAAAAAGAAGTTCAATGCTTCCGAGCATGCGTCAAATTGTTTCCGAGCATGCATGTTTTTTTTCCCGTCGGAATTGCATACAGACGAACTGATTTTCCGTCCAAAAAATAGAGAACCTGCTCTTTATCTAAGTCCGTCAGAAATTCTGACAGAAAAAGTCAGATGGGGCATACAGATGGTCGGAATATCCGCCGAAAAGCTCCCATCTGACTTTTTCTGTCGGAAATTCCGACCGCGTGTACGCGGCATTAAGGCCCAGGCGCGATGTTGTAAAAAAAAAATTTAAGTGTCGCCTGTGGAGATTTTTAAGTACCAAAGTTTGGTGCCATTGCACAATTGTGCGCAATTTTAAAGTGTGACATGTTAGGTATCTATTTATTCGGTGTAACATCATCTTTCACATTATACAAAAAAATTGTAACTTTACTGTTTTGTTATTTTATTAATTCATGAAACTTAATAAAAAAAAAAAATGTGTTTGAAAAATTGTTGCGCAAATACCGTGTGACATAAAAAGTTGGAACGACCGCCATTTTGTTCCCTAGGGTGTCTGCTAAAAAAAGTAATTTAAGTAAGAGTAATTTTCTAGCAAAAAAAATATGATTTTTACATGTAGGAGAGGAGTGCCAGAATAGGCCCGGTATGGAAGTGGTTAAAATGCTTGTTAATAATCATATAATTTGCAGCAATTGATTATTGTTCCATTGGGGGAACTGGTGAATTACCATTAACACTGACTTTTTTGTTCCTCTACAATCCCTATCTTCTTAATCTGCCTAAAATGTTTTACTGAGCTTTCAACTCAATTTGGTTCACAAAAAAACACTCAAGCCTCGTACACACGGCCGAGAATCTCGTCATGAAAAAAACTTGTTGTTTTTCCTGACGAGATTCTTGGACAAGAATCTTGTCCCGGCCGAGTCTACACACGATCCATTCAAAGAACCGCTGTTCTTTTGAATGGAACGAACGCGGTGACGCCATCGACTACAACGAGCGTGCGCTCGTCACATTCGATGCCGTCGCCGCCATCTTGCTACACCCTACCTATGCCTAGGAAGCTACCGCGCATGCGTCAAAGTCATTTCGAGCATGCACGGGTTTCCACGGCGACACACACACTTTTCTCGTCGAGAAACATGCTGACGAGAATCTCGACGAGAAAATAGAGAGCGGGTTCTCTATTTTTCTCGTCGAGATTCTGGCCAGTTTTCTCGACGAGAAACCATACACATGAACGGTTTTCCCGGCAAGAAAGCTCTCTCGGCAGTTTTCTTGTCGTTTCTTGCTGAGAAACTCGGTCGTGTGTACGAGGCTACAGGACTTAAAAACATGTTTTGACAACTTCTCATTTTGAATTAATTCAAATCTCTTTATTTTTTAGAGGGTACCAGGTCAACAGACCAGTTACATGGGCTATCAACCATATTCGCCAGCACACCAAGGATCGCTTCAATTACGTCCAAAAAGTTTTATTGTATAAAAACCATCACAAAAGTGCAACGTTTCGGAGCCGCGTAGGACCCCTTCGTCAGACAAGTGATCACTTGTCTGACGAAGGGGTCCTACGTGGCTCCGAAACGTTGCACTTTTGTGATGGTTTATATACAATAAAACTTTTTGGACGTAATTGAAACGATCCTTGGTGTGCTGGCGAATATGGTTGATTATTGATGTTTCCAGGACCCATCTGGTGATTGCTGCAGCACCCAGCATTTTACAAGAGCCGCTCTTCCAGGAACGTGTGCGAGTGGAATATTGACTAGACAGTTACATGGGCTAACACAATGTTAATACAAGACTACATGTGCTCTGGCAATAGAGGGTGCTTTGAAAGAGGACCCCCCAAAAAAGAGCTTCTCTTTCAAAACTTTGGTGCCAGGTGCTGAAATTAGGCACTTCAGGGCCCTCTGTTTTATGGAGCGATGGCTGACACATAATAAATTATGTGCAACCCATCTGCCCCTCATTGGGAAGGGGGCATAATGTGACCCTATACCTCTGGTGAATGGTATTCTATGTGTTTACCTAAAGCACAGGAGGAAATAAAAAATCCCCCTGTTTGGTAAGTGACCAGTATAGTGTATACTATTGTATTATGGTAATTGCAAAGGGTTTATACCTATAATGATAGCTTTCAATTTAGGAATTCCTTTTTTATTTTAAAAGCCCTTCTTTCACAAAAAAATTCTTTTCCATGCAGACCTGGCTGTCCAGCATAAAATGGGGCAAATTATTATACTGACGGAGAAGTCAGATAGTCTGAACATTTTTCTTAAAGAAAAAAACTTAAATGGCTTAAAAAAAAATGGACTGGAGATAACTGGAGATGGGCTTCATTGTGTTTTTTGCTTTCTTAGATTCCATCTAAAACATTGATTTTAGACTGCTCTGTTTTCAGGGTGTCAGTGCTGCAGTGATTTTACCGGTAGATGAACAGTGTTGTTATGCCTCGTACACACGATCAGTTTTCCCGACAAGAAAAGTGTGATGTGAGCCTTTTGTCAGGAATTCCGACCGTGTGTATGCTCCATCACACTTTTTCTGTCAGAATTCCTGCCAAGAAAAGATTGAGAGCAGGTTCTCAATTTTCGTGACAGGAAAAATTCCTATCGGGAATCGCGCTCGTCTGTATGAAATTACGACACAAAAAAAACACGCATGCTCAGATTCAAGCAGAAGAGCCGAACTGCCTATTGAACTTAATTTTTCTCGGCTCGTCATACGTGTTGTACGTCACCGCGTTCTTGGTGTTCGGAATTTTAGACAAGATTTGTGTGACCCTGTGTATGCAAGACAATTTTGATCCGTTTACCTGCTGAAAAAAAACACGGTTTTACCTGTCGTAAAAACTGATCGTGTGTACGAGGCATATCCCTATATATGAAGGGAAAATTAACATATCTAGAGGCCGGATCGACAGGTAAAAGGTAACAGAGTGCATCATATTTGTCATTTTTGCTTTTTCCAATAGTTCTACGTTATCTAATTTATTCATTTCCAATTTAACAACCAAACTAAGAAAAGGGCAACTAAATAGAAAAACAAGCTTAAAGCGTATCTAAATGTCAAAATGTAAAGTCATATATTTATTACCACATTGTATTTAAATTATCCCTATTATTCTGAACAATCTTGACTTCTTGAAAGTGTACACTGTGACCATAGATTTCCTTTAAAAGTTGTATGTGTCATCATAGAGTATTCAGATATGAGAACACCATAACTTTATTGGATCAAGTTTTAGGGGCCTTCACAATGGCTGTAGACCGTGTAGATTTCAACAAAATTCATAGGGTTCTCTGCAAAAAAATTATAAAAGAGGACTGCGATGAACTGAAAGTAAATAATGGATCCTATCTGAAAGGATTCCTCACCTGGACACAGAATCCATGCAGAAGATAACATAGGATACTCCCAGACGCCAGCAGAGCAGTAGAAGGCTCTAAGGATGTTTTCTCTAGGGATATCTGATCTCCACTAGAACTACATATTATATTCCAAAGAAGATAAGAAAACTGTCTGACATCTGTAAATTAATAAGCGCCGCGTCCCTTTGAATTTGAGATTTAAATAGAAAGGAATGGGACTTTTAAGGTGCATTCACAACACAATATTTTATAAAAAATATATTTTATTTGGTAGAAAAGTTTTATCGTTTACATAATTAATAAAAAACAACATAGTTACAGTAGGAAGCGATAAATACAGACATATAATCTCAACGTTTCGACCAATTGAGCTGGCTTCTTCAGGAGTGTTATTATTGTCATGTATTACTGAAACACAAAACATATACAATAAATATTCAAAATTACACCAATGAATTATTATACAACATAACTGTAGCGGGGGTCTAAATTTAGGGGGTACACCCAGGTGGTAGTATGACCCAGGTGTGTATAACTCATAAGAGGATTTAGACCATTTTCAGTCGTGGAGGACTTTGGTGGTGTACTATTCTCCTTGGCCTGGGGGGTGGCGGTGTTCCCACAGGTCGAGGTAGAATCACTGCCGCAGTGCTGTCCTTTTTGTCCCGTTCCGGCGGTGGTACAGCAGGGGCGGAGAACCTGCTGCGGCGTCACGAGAGGAGAAAAAGGGGAGAGACGCCCTCGCCACGAGGTCTTCTGCATCCGGCGCCCAGGCACCTTAGGCCTGGGTGCGGCCGGTCCGGAGTTCCAGCTCAGGCGCCCATGGCCTGGTCGGAGCAGTGTTGGCGTCCATCTCAGGCACCTTAAGCCTGGGGTGAGGTACTACACCGGAGGCCTGGGGCCCAGTGACTTCGACTGGGCTCCGCAAGGGTGGATGAGTCCGAGGGACCCTGAGGTGGATGGGGCCCATGTCTGAGGTGAGGAGGCCGGAGAGGTTACCCGTCTGAAGAGCCCGGAGCAGCATCAACCCGGTGACGGAGGGGCCTCTGGTAACTCCCTTGGAGGGACATCTTCCCCCTGACAGGGGCCACAACGCAGCGAAGGTACTCCAGTTCATGTTCTTCAGAGTCGCTGGTAGAGACTCAAAGGTTTCAAGTTTCTCTCCTTAGCCAATGGCTATAGCAACCGCTGGTGAAACCACAGTGGTTTAGTTTATTATCAGGACAGTGCCTCGACCTGCTCACCCCACCGTGTTGAACTGTTTATGGGTCCCAATCAGTCGGCTGACAAAGAACTGTTTAGTTGTGTGCTACAATAAAACAAGTGTTGGATCCTTATCGGTGTGTGGTACTCTGGTTAATGGGAGCGAAGGGAAGTGTCAGCACAGAAGGACTTGGTATTCCTGCAGAAACACACAGGCCCGAGGAAAACAATAGGTACTGGCCTTCACCTCACCCGCTGCAATGGGGAGGACATGGGCTGTAGCGCATCTCACTCTCACATACAAGATACCCCTAGAAAAGAGCTATCGGAAACCCGATTCACATGAGGAGAGAGTGAGGCCGCTACATAACATATTAAATATTCAACAAAGGAGCGATATAAAGATAGCTTCAAAGTCACCACAAAAAAACATCATTACCTGTACATTGTTGAAAAATTCATAATGATATAGCTGAGGCTGAGTCCAAGGGGTATTCCTATAGTGGAGTCATATGGTGAACCTTAGAGAGGATGCTCGCTCATAAACACGCACCTACATGCATAATGTGCTGTAAAAGCAATGGAAGGTGAATAGTCACCTGAAGGAAAGAAAAGAGGTATAATTATGTGGTATCCAATAGACATTAAAGCAAGATAGGTATATGGGTATAATTCAATAGGTATAACTTGTCTCAAGATTATGTTGATATTCCAAAAAGGAACAAAGATTTAATGTATCATTCAGATGTGAAATATCTGTTGAAGGACAGATTGAAATTAGAATTTTTTTTTGTAAATAAACTATATATGGAAGGATAGATATGGTTAAAAAATTCCAACAAATACCTAATTCAACCACTACCAGATGAAAATCCAAGGAGTGGGATGCTGTTTTAAGGGAAATAAATTCAGCAATCCATCTATCAAAAGATAAAGGATGACAGCAGATAAAGAGATTTTAAACCTTAATCTATAAGAGAAGGCGTTTAAAGGATAGAAATGAAAAAGTTTCTCTCCAGGTACCTGAATAGCAGTCTGGATACACATAAGGTTCCTCCAAGAGCGGCAGGTATACCACCCAAACAAAAGCCAAAGCTTAAATAGACATCCTCTCCCTCGCCTAAATGACGCAGATTTGGCGCCAAAAACATAGGCGGGGCGGGCAGATCAGTTCCACCTGACCGGGAACCAATCATAGCTGTTGCTGAGAAAACATGATGTGAATGTGGGGCGGCCGGAAATGACACATCGCCGCGCACCGGAAGTGACAATTGGACGTCTCCAAGCGATGAAAAACATCGCAGACTGGATGCAATCTACACAACGGCCACAAGATGGCCACAGTGAGAATGGATCGAGTGAGAGACAAAGTGCCTATGTAAAAATGATGGAAAAAACAGAAGTAAGTGTCTGATGTAGAAGACAGGGATGGAAACCCTTTGGTGGAAGGATGGCCCCAATTTAAATGCCATTGGACATAAAACTGGAAGCCCCGGGCGCACATAAGGTCACCTGAAACTCCAATAGGAAATTCCTCTTAATTATAGACAACTCAGTCACAGATTGTATAAGGTATTAAATATTGCAACAGGTATATATTGGCAGAAAAAATGCGGTTTGAGAAAAGACATCGCATCACTCCTGTGAAGAATAACAAAACATACATAAAAACACATAGGTACAAAATAAACAGATTAACTGTTTAAGGCCCAGGGACATTCAGAAAAGTATATACACGGTCAATTTCTAGAGAAAGGGCTTATAGCTGATGGACTCATTGAGTCCTGGATACATGGTGGCATTAAGTGTCTTGCCAACATAAAAGGCGCTGCATTCACACTTCATAATATATACAATGCCTATTGACTGGCAATTTGCAAAGAATTTTGGTTTGTAGGTGGCTCCGCTAGGAAGAATTAATCCCTCGGAGTCACCCAAAAATTGGCAGAAATCACACCGACCACATGGAGCTGTGCCCCTGCTAAAAGATCTGCCGATCGGTTTCTGCAAGTGGCTATTGACCAAATGATCTTTTAATGATTTAGACTTTCTATACGTGATCTGGGGATAGGGTTGAACATATTTGGAAATTACTTCATCTGTTGATAATAAAGGCCAGAATTTGGTAATGATATTCTTGACCTTTTGGTGGTCACCTGAATATCTGGTGATAAGCCTAACCTTCTGGTTTGAAGGTTTAACTTTTGAAAGATGAATCAGGTCTGTCCTTTTTTTGTCTTTAGCTCTATGATATGCTTTCTTTAATACCGTACGACTATATCCTCTCTTTAATAGTCTATACTGTAAAGCATTGGCTTCAGTTTCAAAATCTTGTTCCTGACTACAATTGCGTTTTATCCTAAGATATTGGCTGTATGGTATACTTTGCACTAATGGTTTGGGGTGGGAACTGGCAGCATGCAGGATGGTATTGCCTGCAGATGGTTTTCTATAAAGTGAGGAACCCAGGGTGCCATCCTAATTCACATAAATTGAGATGTCCAAAAAGTTGATAATCTGTTGGTCACACATCATGGTGAATTTCAGATTGTACCGATTGGTAGTTAGTTTGGACATAAAGGCCTGCAATTCGAGGTTGGACCCTGTCCATACAACAAAGATGTCATCGATAAAGCAACGCCAAATAAGGACATGAGAGAAAAAATCCCCAAATTCATCCGAAGAGAAAATCTCTCATTCCCACCCCCCAAGGTACAGGTTGGTGTACGATGGGGCACACTTGGTCCCCATCGCCACGCCCTGTACCTGGAGGTAGTGGGAATGGTCAAAAATGAAAATATTGTTCATTAGAAGGAACATTAGTAATTCCAAGATGAAATGATTGTATCTATCTGCTCCAGGTCCTCTCTCTGATAGGAAGCCCCGAACAACTTCAACCCCCCCACTCGTGGGGGATCGAGTTGTACAGAGCCTCCACATCAATGGACACCAGCCAGGATCCCGGTGGTATATACAGGGCATCGATGGATCTAATAAGATCCGCCATGTCCCGTATATAAGAACTGAGAGAGCCAACATGTGGTCTGAGATAATTATCCACAAGTTTACTTGCATGTTCTGTCAAGCAACCGTTGCCTGAAACAATCGGGCGCCCAGGAGGGCATTCCAAATTTTTGTGCACCTTGGGTAAGGCATATAGGGTGGGTGTTTTTGGTTTTTCCACCAATAGAAATTTGCATGTTTTTTTTATCCAATAGATTGTCTTGATAGGCCCGGTTGATTAACAAATTAAATTTTGTCTCTGCATATTTTACTTGGGCATGAGGGATGGAACGATACCAGCTGCGGTTCAACAAAAGGTCCATTATCATTTTTTTTTTTTCTAAGTCCATAACAACAATGTTGTCTCCCTTATCGGAGGACTTGATAATAATTTGATTGTTTAATTGTAAGGATATTAAAGCCTCACGATGAGACGGCTTAAGGTTGGACACTCTGTTGAACTTCTTCCAGCTGGTATTTTTTTATCTCTTTAGTGACCTGTTGGGTAAAGGCCCAAATGTTGGGATTACCTTGAAAGGTTGGAAATGTTTTGGATTTAGGTTTGTAGAGGTGGGGTGGCGGAAAGAGTCTTTCTGTTGGAATATCTATTCCAGGATTTGGTGGGACCTCCTCAAGGGGATCATCAAAGGGATTTCCCTCCTCCCAGAGATCCATTAGGTCATTCAAGGCCTTGATCTCATTGATCGTTTTATTTGGGGGACCTTCACACAGCCCCCATTTTTTCACCCCCCGACTTAGACACCAAGAAAACAGCCAATCCTCTGGTTCCTCAGAAAGGAACCAAGGTGGCCTCCAAGTGATCAATTTATCCTCACATTCACTAACAACTGAGCAGACCGAGGTTTTAAGTCTCGGCCTGACCTTTTGCCCTGAACAGAGCGCGGATGCATTTGAGATCATCAAGGATGTCAATTTATTTGCCAGAAAACTCATGTTTAAAGTCATATATGACAAGGATTGCCAACTTTCCCCTTCCAATACAACCTCAGAGGAAATTTGGCAACATAAAACGATCAATGAGATCAAGGCCTTGAATGACCTAATGGATCTCTGGGAGGAGGGAAATCCCTATGATGATCCCCTTGAAGAGGTCCCACCAAATCCTAGAAAAGATATTCCAACAGAAAGACTCTTTCCGCCACCCCACCTCTACAAACCTAAATCCAAAACATTTCCAACCTTTCAAGGTAATCCCAACATTTGGGCCTTTACCCAACAGGTCACTAAAGAGATAAAAAATACCAGCTGGAAGAAGTTCAACAGAGGGTCCAACCTTAAGCCGTCTCATCGTGAGACTTTAATATCCTTACAATTAAACAATCAAATTATTATCAAGCCCTCCGATAAGGGAGGCAACATTGTTGTTATGGATTTAGAAAAAAAAAAAAAAAATGGTAATGAACCCTTTGTTGAACCACAGCTGGTATCGTTCCATCCCTCATGCCCAAGTAAAATATGCAGAGACAAAATTTCATTTGTTAATCAACCGGGCCTATCAAGACAATCTATTGGATAAAAAAACTTGGAATGCCCTCCTGGGCGCCCGATTGTTTCAGGCAACGGTTGCTTGACAGAACATGCAAGTAAACTTGTGGATGATTATCTCAGACCACATGTTGGCTCTCTCAGTTCTTATATAAGGGACACGGCGGATCTTATTAGATCCATCGATGCCCTGTATATACCACCGGGATCCTGGCTGGTGTCCATTGATGTGGAGGCTCTGTACAACTCGATCCCCCACGAGTGGTGGGTTGAAGTTGTTTGGGGCTTTCTATCAGAGAGAGGACCTGGAGCAGATAGATACAATCACTTCATCTTGGAAATACTAATGTTCATTCTAATGAACAATATTTTCATTTTTGACCATTCCCACTACCTCCAGGTACAGGGTGTGGCGATGGGGACCAAGTGTGCCCCATCGTACGCCAACCTGTACCTGGGGGGGGGTGGGAACGAGAGATTTTCTCTTCGGATGAATTTGGGGATTTTTTCTCTCATGTCCTTATTTGGCGTTGCTTTATCGATGACATCTTTGTTGTATGGACAGGGTCCAACCTCGAATTGCAGGCCTTTATGTCCAAACAAACTACCAATTGGTACAATCTGAAATTCACCATGATGTGTGACCAACAGATTATCAACTTTTTGAACATCTCAATTTATGTGAATTTGGATGGCACCCTGGGTTCCTCACTTTATAGAAAACCATCTGCAGGCAATACCATCCTGCATGCTGCCAGTTCCCACCCCAAACCATTAGTGCAAAGTATACCATACAGCCAATATCTTAGGATAAAACGCAATTGTAGTCAGGAACAAGATTTTGAAACTGAAGCCAATGCTTTACAGTATAGACTATTAAAGAGAGGATATAGTCGTACGGTATTAAAGAAAGCATATCATAGAGCTAAAGACAAAAAAAGGACGGACCTGATTCATCTTTCAAAAGTTAAACCTTCAAACCAGAAGGTTAGGCTTATCACCAGATATTCAGGTGACCACCAAAAGGTCAAGAATATCATTACCAAATTCTGGCCTTTATTATCAACAGATGAAGTCATTTCCAAATATGTTCAACCCTATCCCCAGATCACGTATAGAAAGTCTAAATCATTAAAAGATAATTTGGTCAATAGCCACTTGCAGAAACCGATCGGCAGATCTTCTCGCAGGGGCACAGCTCCATGTGGTCGGTGTGATTTCTGCCAATTTTTGGGTGACTCAGAGGAATTAATTCTTCCTAGCGGAGCCACCTACAAACCAAAATTCTTTGCAAATTGCCAGTCAATAGGCATTGTATATATTATGAAGTGTGAATGCAGCGCCTTTTATGTTGGCAAGACCAAAAGACCCTTTTTTCACAAAGTCAGGGATCATGTCTCCCTGGTTCGAAAGAACAAAATGGAAACGCAGATTAGTCGACATAGTGGCCTATATCATGCCTTTGACCAATCCAAGATGAGGTTCTTTGCTTTAGAACATATTCCAGTCAGTGAAAGAGGTGGGGATTGTGATAAAAGTCTTTTGCAAAGAGAGGCTAAGTGGATTTTTTCACTTAATGCCACCATGTATCCAGGACTCAATGAGTCCATCAGCTATAAGCCCTTTCTCTAGAAATTGACCGTGTATATACTTTTCTGAATGTCCCTGGGCCTTAAACAGTTAATCTGTTTATTTTGTACATATGTTTTTTTATGTATGTTTTGTTATTCTTCACAGGAGTGATGCAATGGCTTTTTTCAAACCACATTTTTTCTGCCAATATATACCTGTTGCAATATTTATTACCTTATACAATCTGTGACTGAGTTGTCTATAATTAAGAGGAATTTCCTATTGGAGTTTCAGGTGACCTTATGGGCGCCCGGGGCTTCCAGTTTTATGTCCAATGGCATTTAAATTGGGGCCATCCTTCCACCAAAGGGTTTCCATCCCTGTCTTCTACATCAGACACTTATGCCGCGTACACACGATCATTTTTCACATCGTGAAAAATGAAATTTTTTGTTTTCAACAAGAAAAACGACCGTGTGTGGTCTTTTTGTCATTTTTCACGACGTGAAAAACGGCATTAAAAATAACGAGAAAAATTAGAACATGTTCTAATTTTTCTCATCGTTTTTCTGGACATTTCTTCCGCGGCAGTGTTTCCCATAGGGAAACACTGCCGTGGAGCCCATAGACAATCGTTTTTCTCGTCATTTTAAAAAATGACGAGAAAAATGACCATGTATGGGGAACAAGCTGTTCCCTCGTTTAAAATGTCATTATTCACGGCGGTTTTTTAACCGCCGTGAATAATGATCGTGTGTACGCGGCATAACTTCTGTTTTTTCCATCATTTTTACATTGGCACTTTGTCTCTCACTCGATCCATTCTCACTGTGGCCATCTTGTGGCCGTTGTGTAGATTGCATCCAGTCTGCAATGTTTTTCATCGCTTGGAGACGTCCAAATGTCACTTCCGGTGCGCGGCGATGTGTCATTTCCGGCCGCCCCACATTCATGTTTTCTCAGCAACAGCTGGGATTGGTTCCCGGTCAGGTGGAACTGATCTGCCCGCCCCGCCTATGTTTTTGGCGCCAAATCGACATCATTTAGGCGAGTGAGAGGATGTCTATTTAAGCTTTGGCTTTTGTTTGGGTGGAATAGCTGCCGCTCTTGGAGGAACCTTATGTGTATCCAGACTGCTATTCAGGTACCTGGAGAGAAACTTTTTCATTTCTATCCTTTAAACCCCTTCTCTTATAGATTAAAGTTTAAAATCTCTTTATCTGCTGTCATCCTTTATCTTTTGATAGATGGATTGCTGAATTTATTTCCCTTAAAACAGCATCCCACTCCTTGGATTTGCATCTGGTAGTGGTTGAATTAGGTATTTGTTGGAATTTTTTAACCATATCTATCCTTCCATATATAGTTTATTTACAAAAAAAAATTCTAATTTCAATCTGTCCTTCAACAGATATTTCACATCTGAATGATACATTAAATCTTTGTTCCTTTTTGGAATATCAACATAATCTTGAGACAAGTTATACCTATTGAATTATACCCATATACCTATCTTTGCTTTAATGTCTATTGGATACCACATAATTATACCTCTTTTCTTTCCTTCAGGTGACTATTCACCTTCCATTGCTTTTACAGCACATTATGCATGTAGGTGCGTGTTTATGAGCGAGCATCCTCTCTAAGGTTCACCATATGACTCCACTACAGGAATACCCCTTGGACTCAGCCTCAGCTATATCATTATGAATTTTTCAACAATGTACAGGTAATGATGTTTTTTTGTGGTGACTTTGAAGCTATCTTTATATCGCTCCTTTGTTGAATATTTAATATGTTATGTTGTATAATAATTCATTGGTGTAATTTTGAATATTTATTGTATATGTTTTGTGTTTCAGTAATACATGACAATAATAACACTCCTGAAGAAGCCAGCTCAATTGGCGAAACGTTGAGATTATATGTCTGTATTTATCGCTTCCTACTGTAACTATGTTGTTTTTTATTAATTATGTAAACGATAAAACTTTTCTACCAAATAAAATATATTTTTTATAAAATATTGTGTTGTGAATGCACCTTAAAAGTCCCATTCCTTTCTATTTAAACTACATATTATATTATATTGTTTGGACCCCGAGATAGCCACGCTGGTAGCAACAGGCAGATCTAACAAACCAAAAAGGAGTACCAGAAGGAAACATAAGGCACTGTCTTTCTCAATGTCAGGACAAACCTTGGTTACTAGCAAACTCTCTAACAGGCAGTGTTCCTTGGGAAAATGGTTCATTTTAAGATGTAATAGCCAAGTTCCCAATTTAGAGAATGTGTACTACCACAGCCCTCAAATTTTCCACTCGCCTACTCGCATTTTGCAAATGGAAAATAATTGCTGGCGAACATGGGCTGCCTCAGAGCGGGGGTTAATGGGGGGGCGAGCTCCGCCGGCAGGTAGGGTTGAATGGGAGCCCTTCTCCCATCCCTCACCTAGGGGAAGAGAGAGGAGAGGATTGCTGGCCAGATCAGCTGTATGTGACGGCGAGCGTGGGAAACTTGTTAGGCACAGGTGAGGCTGCATTGTTGGACACAGGTGAGGCTGCATTGTTGGGCACAGGTGATGCTGCATTGATGAGCACAGGTGAGGCTGCATTGTTGAGCACAGGTGAGGCTGCATTGTTGGGCACAGGTGAAGCTGCATTGTTGAGCACTGGTGAGGCTGCATTGTTGGGCACAGGTGAGGCTGCATTGGTGGGCACAGATGAGGCTGCATTGTTGAGCACAGGTGAGGCTGCATTGTCAGGCACAGGTGGGGCTGCATTGATGAGCAGGGGGGCTGCATTGTTGAGCACAGGCGAGTCTGCATTGTTGAGCACAGGTGAGGCTGAATTGATAAAAACAGGTGAGGCTGCATTGTAGAGCACTGGTGAGGCTACATTGTTGGGCACAGATGAGGCTGCATTGATGGGCACAGGTGAGGCTGCATTATTGAGCACAGGTGAGGCTGCATTGTCAGGCACAGGTGAGGCTGCATTGATGAGCAGTGAGGCTGCATTGTTGAGCACAGGTGAGGCTGCATTGTTGAGCACAGGTGAGGCTGCATTGTTGGGCACAGGTGAGGCTGCATTGATGAGCAGTGAAGCTGCATTGATGGGCACAGGTGAGACTGCATTGATGGGCACAGGTAAGGCTGAATTAATCAGCACAGGTGAGGCTGCATTGTTGGGCACAGGTGAAGCTGCATTGTTGAGCACTAGTGAGGCTGCATTGTTGGGCACAGGTGAGGCTGCATTGATGGGCATAGGTGAGGCTGCATTGATGGGCACAGGTGAGGCTGCATTGTCAGGCACAGGTAGGGCTGCATTGATGAGCAGGGGGGCTGCATTGTTGAGCACAGGTGAGGCTGCATTGTTGAGCACAGGGGAGGCTGCATTGTTGAGCACAGGTGAGGCTGCATTGATGGGCATAGGTGAGGCTGCATTGATGGGCACAGGTGAGGCTGCATTGTCAGGCACAGGTAGGGCTGCATTGATGAGCAGGGGGGCTGCATTGTTGAGCACAGGTGAGGCTGCATTGTTGAGCACAGGGGAGGCTGCATTGTTGAGCACAGGTGAGGCTGCATTGTTAGGCACAGGTGAGGCTGCATTGTTGAGCACGGGTGAGACTGCATTGTTGGGCACAGGTGAGGCTGCATTGATGAGCAGTGAAGCTGCATTGATGGGCACAGGTGAGGCTGCATTGATGGGCACAGGTGAGGCTGAATTAATCAGCACAGGTGAGGCTGCATTGTTGGGCACAGGTGAAGCTGCATTGTTGAGCACTAGTGAGGCTGCATTGTTGGGCACAGGTGAGGCTGCATTGATGGGCATAGGTGAGGCTGCATTGATGGGCACAGGTGAGGCTGCATTGTCAGGCACAGGTGGGGCTGCATTGATGAGCAGGGAGGCTGCATTGTTGAGCACAGGTGAGTCTGCATTGTTGAGCACAGGTGAGGCTGCATTGTTAGGCACAGGTGAGGCTGCATTGTTGAGCACGGGTGAGGCTGCATTGTTGGGCACCGGTGAAGCTGCATTGATGGGCACAGGTGAGGCTGCATTATTGAGAACAGGTGAGGCTGCATTGTCAGGCACAGGTGAGGCTGCATTGATGAGCACAGGTGTGGCTGCATTGTTGGGCACAGGTGAGGCTGCATTGATGAGCAGTAAAGCTGCATTGATGGGCACAGGTGAGGCTGCATTGATGGGCACAAATGAGGTTGCATTGATGGGCACAAGTGAGGCTGCATTGATGGGCACTGGTGAGGTTGCACTGATGAGCACAGGTGAGGCTGCATTAAAGCGCACTGGTGAGGCTGCATTGATGGGCACTGGTTTGGTTGCATTGATGAGCACAGGTGATGCTGCATTGATGGGCACTGGTAAGGTTGCTTTGAAGAGCACGGGTGAGGCTGCATTGATAGGCACAGGTGAGGCTACACTGATGAGCACTGAAAGTTGTTGTTAATATTTATTTTTGTAACTTAATTCTGCATAAAACATTTAAGTGTAATTTCATGAGATAATTTATGAGGGCGTGTTTAGGGGCGGGATTAGGTGTGGGCAGGGTAGAGGTTGGGTGGGGAAACTGGTGGTGAGTAACTCTTAAGGCCTGGCTAGTAGCTCAGGACTTGAAATTTTGAGCCCTGTACACCATATACTCTTGATAAATCTTCATGGAGGTGTAGCGCCCCCCCAATATTTGGGGGCGCTATGTGTAAATTTAAGGGTAGTCTGAGCCAGTAATTGGGCTCAGGTCAATTGATTGTTCTGGATTTGCTTCTGCTCTGGGTGTAATACTGCCTGGCAGTAGTGTTCCCTGTCTGCCTGTAGGTGGCACTGTCATCACCGGTATAGGTTGAACTACAGGGGGTATCACAACACCTTGGGTGTCCTTTCTCGGCAGCCGCGCAGTGGGCATGGTCTACCCGCTGTGCATGCTGGGAGAGGGTACATAAGGAGCAGACGCCATTGATTGAGGAGACTAGCGACGGTACTGCTGTCTCGGAAGGAGGCCTGGAGCTCACCAAAGGAGGGATCCATCATTACAAGCCCTGCAATGCGCCAATCCGGCTTAAAGGTTCTTCACTACTGCTTGGCTAGGAGGTTCGGGACTTTTAACAATCCTGTGGCAGAGGATTCCTGTTCGTATCCCTAGAAAGATTGATTCGTGCTTCATCCCGGCTGCTAGGACCACTAAACGGGACTATCCGGGTGAGCAATACCCACTCAGGCTTGAGTGGCGAAGATTGGGACTTTAGTTAGTGTTGCGTGCCTGAACCTTTCCCTGTGTTTCTCTTGTTTCCTACTTTCCTCTAAAGTTTTCCACTTCAGCAAAGTAAATTAAAGCCTGACTGTTTGGGTTTTACTTGTATGGACATTGGCCTTTCTAAAGACTTTCTCACACCCTGGCAACGGAAGCCTTGGAGGTAGTTTGCAGACCCAACAAAACCAGCCCGGTCCCTTAAATGGGGGTAAGTGCTACAGAGGCTTGTGGGAAGGGCCATGAAAATGAGGGAGAAAAGAGCAGGTGAGTTTGACATGAGCTTATTTTACAGCAAATTCAGCATATGCACTTCAGTTCCTGGACCTAGGATTCCGCTCTAAAAAAGCTTGATCCTATTGGTGAGCGAAACACGTCTGCATGACATTATCACCTTCATCGTGTCCTTACGCAGACCAGCCACTGTGAGCATGTGCATCGGCATCAGGAAGTAGCCAAAGGATATGGGCAGGATGGCGAATGGTGTGCAACGGAGACTACGGCAGTAAATTGTTACAGCTTCAATGAAGACTCCTACATGGGCCGTTACTGTGCTGCCGGGGATTGGTAAGCAGTATCGTCCTTATTTACCTCTATCAGGACTATCATATGTCTGCTTACCCACACGCAGTGCAGTGCCTCACTGTATAGTCATATACACATTTCACCTGCCCGCATTGGTCTATCCATCCATTCAGTATGGTGAGCGATGCTGATATGTTGAATTAGAGTGCGTTTTGACTGTACATGCTATCCTCCACATATGCACGATGACCTAACAGCTCACTGTTTGACTCACGTATACTTGTATTCGACTATCTCTACCCGGCTGCAACTTCCCACACACTGCACCACTACCTGGCAGGCTGGCACTCAAGGACATGATTTGGAGACTTGGTATCTAATAACTGTTATTGTGCCTAAGGCATGTCCATCACTGTGTATGGGAATTAATCAGACTTATTTGAAGATAAATGCTCCCTTGTTTACACTTGTATCAGTTTGCACAGTTTGGACATTTTTATATATATATATATATTTTTTTTTTTTGAGTATGTGCGTGTGTGAATGGAGGTGTGATGCAAGCAGCTGCTAGGCCTGCCATGACAACTTTGTCAATTTTAATTTTTTGAAGTGGTGGAGGTGTTTTCATATTGGATTATTTCATGTTTAATAAAGCTGTGATTTTTTTACCAATACAGGCTGACTTATCGCATAAGACTTTCTTGTGGACCTTTAATCCTCTTATTTATATGCTTGTTTTAAACGGTATACATGGCTTTGGGGTAATTATATACATACTGTTACCCCTAGTATATTTACAACACAGGGAAACGCATTGGTGGTATATATATATATTTTTTTATGTACAGTATATACCATATATATGGGCACTGGTGAGGCTGCATTGATGGGCACTGGCGAGGTTGCATTGATGAGCACAGGTGAGGCTGCATTGATGGGAACTGGTAAGGTTGCATTGATGAGCACGGGTGAGGCTGCATTGATGGGCACAGGTGAGGCTGCACTGATGGGCACTGAAAGTTGTTGTTAATACTTATTTTTGTAACTTAATTCTGCATAAAACTTTTAAGTGTCATGTCATGAGATAATTTCTGAGGGCTTTAGGTGCAGAATTAGGGGCGGAATTAGGGGCCTGTAATACCAAATACTCTTGATAAATCTTCATGGAGGCTTGTAGGAAGGGCCATGAAAATGAGGTAGAAAAGAGCAGGTGAGTTTGACATGAGCTTATTTTACAGCATCTTCAAGTTTGCACTTCAGTTACTGGAGCTGGGATTTGGGCCTTCTGGATTCTGATCATCCCTCTCAAACATAATGGTGACACCATCCCCATTCAAACTCACAAAGCTGATGTTTGCTGAACAGTATCTTTGAATTTCTAATTTAGTTTTAGTTACTGTTTGAGGTGCAGCCCATTTAACCTGAGTAATTTGCTTACATTTGGAGTATATGGCCAGGCCACATGGGGCCTGTTAAAGCGGAGGTGCCACGGAAAAAAAAATATTAAAAGCCAGCAGCTGCAAATACAGCAGCTGATGACTTTTAATATATGGACACTTACCTGTCCTGGAGTCCAGCGACGTCCGCAGGAGAGGACGAGCAATCGCTCGTCACTCTTTTGCCCCCACCGCCATCCTCGGTGAGGGAACCAGGAAGTGAAGCCTTGCGGCTTCACTGACCGGTTCCCTACGGTGCATGCGCGAGTCGCGCTGCGCCGTTCTGAATGGTCCCCTGTGTTCTGGGAGCCGAGTGTCTCCCAGAACACAATGGGGAATCTGCGGGAAGTGACGTGCTTCCCGCAGATTTCCCGCAGAGAGGACTCCCGGAAGTGGGTGCAAATACCTGTCTTAGACAGGTATCTGCACCCCCCTCCCCCCTGAAAGGTGTCAATTGTGACACCGGAGGGGGGGGGGTTCCGATCAGCGGAAGTTCCACTTTAGGGTGGAGCTCCGCTTTAAGGAAAGTTTACAGGGGACTGTGTATTAAGCTGTACAGGCCTCAAGCAGTTTGATTATTACACAAACGTGTGCCAATGCCAAGTTGGAACAAGCCAAATTTGTTTGTTTAGGTTCTGGTCTAGTTTTGTTATAGCTGTGATAATAGACTATAGCAGTCTACTGATAAACAAATTTAACAGAGAAGTAAAGGGAATTATCATCACCCATTTCAGCCAGTGTTGTGCACTCACTTCCAAATGTTTTAGGAAAATGTTATATATTTGCCAAGAGAATATGAAAAGATTTCTTCTTTAGATCACTCAATCACTTATTTGTTTTTTTTATTACTGTTACCCTGGCAACCAGAAGATAGATGTTCCCATAGAAACCACAGTATTGGCAACAATAAATAGCAAGTAAGGACTATGAAAAAAATCTCAGTATTAATTATTCTGTGAAGAGCTTAGAACAATGAAAATAGAAGAAGATAGACAAAAACATTTATTTAATACGCAACAGATACCTTTTCAGAAAAAAAATCTTTTGGAATAATGTGTGGTCACAGATGATCTTTTATCCATCTCTTTCATATCTATTCATGTTTAACAATGGATACTTGTATTTTATTTCAAATAGGTTTTTATTGAAATTCGTGAAACAAATACAGAAGACGTTGTGTTAATTAAAGTAATGCCAGGAAAAAAGAGCCCATCTGTAGATGAAAATATTGATAGTGCTATTATACATACTTATATGCCTCGAGTGCCTCTCCTTATATATGTTTCACATTTTCACAGGATCTGCTGGTTCATGTATTTCTTTTATTTTGAATTTTTTTCAGTTCACACAATTTTTTTCACCAACACAAATGAAACTAAAATAATGTCAATTATCTCCCTGCTGTCCTGCCCCTCACCTGCTATTACATGATCAAATAAACCCATAGGATAACTCACCCACAGCAACACAAACAGGCTACTACATTTGTCCAAGAGAGACTAGTGTAGTAGCTGGCAGTGTGTATTTTTGTGGCCTTGTGTGCTTGTGAATGATGACACTCCTCTCCAGCTGCTGTAATTTGCAATACAAGCCGCCAGCTACAACTGTAGTATCCTCCTCTGAACTAGCTCACAGGATCAGGAGGTTGTGGGCTCATTCATGTATTAGTACACAGAAGAGAGCAGAGGATGCACAGGCCTGCATAGCAGGGAGGGATGCAGAATGGAGAGGGGGCTGTGGCTTGTCTGTTGCCTAAACTTTCCATATAGAAACACCCAGGGCTTTTTTTCTTAGAGAATAGGTGCAGGAACTACCCTTTTGGAGTTACCCCTTGTCTCCGTTCTATACCCACCTCCGAGCACCGTCCCTTTTAGAGAATACAGAACATTAAGTAACATTTGTGGTACTAAGTAATTTGTATGGAATTTCTTTTGATAACAAGAAAAGCAGTAAAATATATCCCATGCAGCCAACAATAGACGTGCCCCCTGCAACAATAGACCCCGGCAGCAACAACGGATTCTCGCAAACAGACAGTATCAATAGCCCCCCCCAGCAACCAGCTACAATAGGCTGCTCCCTTGACAGTAGATCCCTCCCAGCAACTGACCTCCAGTAACATAAGACCCACCCCCAGCAAAAATAGATCCCATCCAGAGACAATAGGTTCCCCAGCAGCAACAATAGAACAATAGACCTCCCCAGCAACAATTACACCCCACTTCAAAAATAGATCCCCTCCAGCAACAATAGGTCCCCCAGCAACCAGCAATAATGGACACTGTAGCACAACCCATTACACCTTACCATTAGGTACATTCAGTGCTGGAGGTGCCGGAACTGTGTTCCCCCACGTTCCCGCTGAAAAAAAGCCCTGGAAACACCTAAAATTTAGGTGCAGCTAGGGTTCTTCTTTAAGGAGGTAAAGTTTAAGTTAAAGAATGGTGTAAGAGGAATGGATTTAGGTTCTTAGAACACTGGCTAATTTTTCTTTGAGGTGCTACTCATAAAGGAGAGGTTTCTAGTTATAAAATAATAGGGATATAAGAATATACTGTAGAGGCAAGACTAAACTGGGGGGTTAATTGGGAGAGGATAGCTGAAATGTATGCAGTCATTTTTTAAAAGCTTTTGCATTTTTTTTCTCTCTGAAATGTTGACTTCAATTTGTGCCACACTAAACCAGACATGATCTTTTATTTTCAAACTAGACCTTCATTTTTAATTTTTTTTCTAATCTTTTACTGCATGTCAACATTGCAACTTCAATTTTCTTATTACTAATACCCAACCTCCAAATCCACTGCCAAGACTTCACTATTCATTGCAGAATAGGAAGTGAAATACTATAGATGCAGATATTACTGGACTATATGCTGTATGTCATTCATAGATTTCTATATCCAAGCATCAACAGCAATACACTACTACTTGTTTTTTTACCAGCATATCTGTTAAATCTGTAAATTATTTATAGGAAAACTTTAGAAACAGAAATTATACAACATGATTTGTCCACCTAATATTTATTTCAAATATACGGTAAGCACCTAATATTTATTTCAAATGTGAGCACCAGTGGTCTCTTTTTTGTTGAAATGCACCTTCCAAATTCTCTATTGTTTACAGTCACTGAATTTGTGATTTACTCATTATACTGTACATCGAAATATAATTACACCATTGCCAAAAATCGAAATAAATTAAAATCAGTGACAATACATGAAGAGCTCCTAATTTTCGAATGTGCTCCAGTGCAAAGATTTGTCCAGGAGGCCTTCAATATCAGATTCTCTAGCCAACCTTGACATCTAAAGCTTTAGGTTGAAATGAAAATTATCATTTTTTTTTTTACATAAAGATATCAAACTATCACTTTTTTATTCCATTTTTTATTGCCCTCATCTGCTACCACATACCATGCCTACAGAGTTCATAGACTTGGTCTCCCAGGAGTTCTTAGATCTTTTGAGGTCTGCCGAATTGCACTTTCTTTTTATATGCATTGCTTTAAAGAATGCACTATAAATCTAAAGCACATACTGGTTTATTATTTACTTTTGAAGCTTCAGTAATGAGGTATTTGAAATTCATAAGACACTCAAACTAGATGACCTTTGATGAGATTAAACACCAATGATATTGGTTTTGGAGAAGTGCACCTTATACAGTCTTTATTGATTACAGTCACTGGATTAGTGTAAATTCTTGTTGTATATTTTATATATTAATATAAAATCACACCAATGCTAAAAATTCATTTTAATTGTAAAATAGTACTGGGTAATAAATACTGTTTTTTATTTACTTCTGAGGCTTCACTATTGAGGAAACTGAATGTAATAAGCTGCCAAGCACACTGGATGACTATCTCTGATGAGATTAATATGTTGTTTAAATCTTTTTTAATCATCTGAAAGATTTGCACTGTCCCAGTTAAGCTGAATGGTTGCACTTGGTTAATAAACATAATTTTCTGTTGAAGTTGAACTCCAGCCTAATGCCGCGTACACACGATCATTATTCACGGCGGTTAAAAAACCGCCATGAATAATGTCATTTAAAACGGGGGAACAGCTCTTGACGAGAAAAACAACCGTCTGTGGGCTCCGCGGCAGTGTTTCCCATAGGGAAACACTGCCGCGGAAAACATGTCAAAAAAAACAACGAGAAAAATTAGAACATGTTCTAATTTTTCTCGTCGTTTTAATGCCGTTTTTCTCGTCGAAAAAAACGACAGAAAGCCCACAGACTATCGTTTTTCTCGTTGATTGGGAAAAATTTCGTTTTTTTTCGACGAGAAAAACGGCCGTGTGTACGCGGCATCAGACTCAGTCTAGCATAGTTTTACAAGCTCCTCTCTTGTAATGAAAAATAGGATTTTTGTACTCACCGTAAAATCTTTTTTCTCTGTCGTCCATGGACGGACACAGCTCCTTAATTCTTGACTTATGGGTTATGTTCCGTCTATTAGGAGAGGACTAGGCAGACATGTTAGTTATCTAAATACATGTAACTTTAACAGAGTTGAACAGCCCCGCCCAGGGGGGCGGTCCCTCCAGTCATAACCCCTCACCCTGCAGCTAGAAGCTCAGTTCGTCAAAAAGCAGTACAAACTTAAAAAGGAGGGGTGGGTGCTGTGTCCGTCCATGGACGACAGAGAAAAGGATTTTACTTTAGTACAAAAATCCTATTTTCTCTTTTCGTCCATGGACGGACACAGATCCTTAATTCTTGACTTGAGGGACGTCCCCAAGCAGTGTCAGAAAAACGAGGGGTGGGAACAGCAATCAAAAAACTAACTTCACCCCAAACAGCAGAGCTCCTCAACGGAGGAGTTGCAACCTCAAACAGCCTCCTGTAAAACCTTGCGGCCAAAAGAAGCATCCGAAGATGCACTCACATCAACCTTGTAAAACTTTGAGAAAGTATGAACGGACGACCAGGTCCCCGCCTTACACATCTGTGAGACAGACACTTGATGTCGGGAAAGCCCACGAGGCACCAATTGCCCCGGTTGAATGCGCCGTGACGGGAAAGGGAGGCGCCCGCCCCTTAAGGGCATAGGCCTGGATTACGGTCTGTCTGATCCACCTAGAAATGGTGGCCGACGAGACCGCCAGGCCCTTCTTTGGACCAGACACTGACACAAACAGTGAGTCAGATCTCCGGAACGGAGCAGTAGCAGACAGGTACACCCGTAGGGCACGTACCACATACAAAGTATGTAGCGCAGCCTCCTTGGGATGCGACGGCCGAGGACACAAGGATGGAAGTACAATGTCCTCGTTGAGGTGAAAAGCCGAAACTACCTTGGGAAGGAATGAGGGTTGCGGGCGTAGCACGGCTTTAGCCTTATGGAGGACCAAGTAAGGTGACTTGCAGGACAAGGCCGCCAATTCAGAAACCCTTCTGACCGATGTAATGGATACTAGGAAGGCAACTTTCTGAGAAAGTGTCGAGAGGAATCTCCCTAATGTCCTCAAAAGGAGATTCCTGAAGTACAGAGAGCACCAAATTCAAGTCCCACGGAGGGAGCGGTGGTCTAATCGGGGGAATCATGTGTCGGACCCCCTGCACAAACGTGCTTACCAGTGAATGAGCCGCCAGGGGTCGTTGGAAGAAAACAGCTAAAGGCTGAAATCTGCCCCTTAATAGTGCTTAAGGCCAGTTTCTGATCCACTCCATGCTGTAAGAACAGCAGGATCCGAGAAACCGAATATGCCCGTGGGCGCCAATCCATCTCTTCACACATAGAGATGTAGGCCTTCCAAGTGCGATGGTAGATCTTCCGGGAAGATGACTTCCGAGCCCTCAACATTGTGGAGATTACCGAGTCTGACAGACCACGGTCCCTTAGTACCTGGCTTTTAATAGCCATGCCGTTAAAGCCAGCGACTGTAAAGCAGGATGACGTATGGGACCTTGAGACAGAAGGTCCTCCCGCATTGGCAGATGCCAGGGAGCGTCTGCCACCAGGCGCACCAGGTCGGCGCACCAGGGACGCCGGGGCCAGTCTGGGGGGATTAGAATCACCGGAATCCCCTCAGCCTCCACTCTGCAGAGCAGACGAGGAAGCAACTTCAGTGGGGGAAAGGCATAAATTAGCCGATACTGACCCCATGGAGCCACTAACGCGTCTGACGCATCTGCCCAGGGATCTCTGGACCTGGCCACAAACCTCAACACCTTGCGATTGAGTCGAGAGGCCAGGAGATCCACATCTGGTGTGCCCCATTTCTGACAAAGGAGTTGAAACACCTCCGGGTGTAGCGACCATTCCCCTTGGTCCAGCATCTGGCGACTTAGATAGTCCGCCTGCCAGTTTTCTACACCCGGAATGTAAACAGCCGATAGAACTGGTAAGCTCCTTTCCTTAGAATGTGAGCGACCTCCAACACTGCGGCCGAGCTCCTTGTTCCTCCCTGATGGTTGACATAAGCCACCGCTGTGGTGTTGTCCGACTGGATCCTGACTGGATGCCCTTGAAGTCTCTGTGACCACTTGGAGAGGCATAGCCTGATCACTGAAGCTCAAAGACATTGATCGGCAGGAGAGATTCTTCCAGAGTCCAGCGGCCCTGGGCCGACTGAACCCCCCAGACTCCCCCCCAACCTGTCAGGCTGGCGTCCGTCATGATCACAGTCCAGTGGAAAGGAAGAAACAACTTCCCGGACTGAAGTTCCGGGGATGACAGCCACCAAGTCAGAGAGGCCCTGACTAGGCAGGAGAGATTCTTCCGGAGTCCAGCGGCCCTGGGCTGACTGAGCCCCCCAGACTCCCCCCCAACCTGTCAGGCTGGCGTCCGTCTTGATCACAGTCCAGTGGAAATTAAGAAACGACTTCCCGGACTGAAGTGCCGGGGATGTCAGCACCAAGTCAGAGAGGCCCTGACTAGGCGACTTACCTGAATCCGATGAGATGATCCAGAGCCAATGGGGATTTGTTCCATTTGGACAGAATCTCCTTCTGCAAAACTCGAGTGTGTGATTGGGCATACAGTACTGCCTCGAAGGAGGCTACCATGAGGCCCAGGACTCTCATGCAGAACGGAGAGACGACCATTTGCGGGATGGTAACAATCTCACCACAGCCTGGAGCATCTGCAACTTCTCTGGAGGAAGAAAAACTCTTGACTCCGAGGAGTCCAGAATCAGCCCCAGGTATTCCAGGCGCTGAGTCGGTACTAACACCGACTTCTAGAGGTTCAGTACCCAACCAAATTCTCGGAGAGTCTGACTGGCTATAGACACGTCCTCCTCTAATTCTGAGCGTGAAGCAGCTTTCAGAAGGAGATTGTCTAAGTAGCCCACGACAGCAATTCCTCGCTGTCTCAGCAAAGCCAGAATCGGGGCAAGCACCTTGGTGAAAACTCTTGGTGCCGATGCTAGGCCAAAGGGAAGAGCCACAAATTGATAGTGGTCTTCCCCGACCGCGAAACGCAGGAACCTCTGATGCCTGACGCAGATAGGGACATGCAAGTATGCGTCCTTGATGTCCAAGGACACCAGAAAATCCCCCGGATGGAGCGCAGCTACCACCGAGTGAACCGATTCCATCCTGAATTTCCGAACCTTCACAAAGGCATTGAGGGCCTTGAGATCTAGGATCGGACGAACTCCGTCCTTCTTTGGGACCACAAACAGATTTGAGTAGAATCCCTGAAACCTGTCCTGCGATGGTACGGGTATGATCACCCCACACCTCAACAAGTCTTGCACTGCCCCCAGCAGGGCAGTCCGATGAGCTGGAAGGAGAGGCAGATTTGAGGGAAAGAATCTGTTTGGTGGACAAGAAAGAAACTCGATCTTGTACCCTGAAGTGATCACTTCGCAAACCCACTGGTCGGAAAGCAAGGAGGTCCACCGAGCTGCGAACTCGCGAAGACGGCCCCCCACCCAAGAATCGGGTGGGGGCAAGACTTCATGCTGAAGCAGGCTTGTTTGCGGACTTGGATTGCTTGCGCACCCAGGGACGCTTCTGTCCCCCAGTTGAAGCCTTATCGGCTTAGGAGGGTCTGCTAGAGGGCCCTGACTGATGAAAATACCGCTTGTGTGCGGGAAAGGAGGGCCCCGGCTTACGGTGCGGCTACTTACCTTTAGTGGACTGACCTAGAAGTGTGCTCTTACCTCCAGTGACATCCTTAATAATGTCGTCCAGTAAGGCACCAAAGAGCCTCCCACCTTTGAAAGGCAAATCTGTCAGAGCTTTCTTAGAAGCTTGGTCCGCGGACCAGCATTTTAGCCATATCAGGCGGCGCAAGACCACCACGGATACAGAGGCCCTGGAAATGAAAGGGGCCGCATCCAGTGTTGCATCACAGACGTACACAAGGCCCTGTACCAGCTGGTCGGCCAGTGTTACGATTTTCTGTGGGAGCTGATGCTCTTCCACTGCCTGGTGCAAAAGTTTAGCCCATTCAGTGAGTGTCTGAGACACCAAAGTCACAGCCATTATCGGCCGCAATGCTGACCCCAGCATGGTGAACACGGTCCGACTCACCGCTTCGGACCTCCTATCAGTAGGGTCCTTAAAAGCAGGGGTCCCCTCTACCGGAATAGTGGTTACATTGTTCAACTTTGAGACCGGGGGGTCAACGATAGGTGGAGAAGCCCATTTTTTCAAAAGGCTCTCTTCAAATGGGTAACGGACCGCAATGCGCTGAGGGACCACAAAGGACCTCTGCGGCTGTTCCCATTCCTTATCTATGAATTTGTCAAAGAAATCAACATAAGGAAAAACCTTAACAGAGCGGGTCGGTTTGTGAGACCCAAAAGGGACTGACACCTCAGTGGATGTCCCAGCTGTATCTTCTAGCTTAAGGGTGTCCCTTACTGCGTTGATAAGAGCTGCCACATGTGCTCTGTCCTGCGTTGACCCGGACAAGGAGTCCTCCTCAGTGCCCGGACGGTCTTGGTCCGCATCCTCTGACATCCCAGAACAGGGGTCCTGAGCTGCAGCCAGGCCCGAGTCTGAGTCAGAGCATTCCCCAGGAGATGGCGGGGGAGGGGGCGCTTTTTACCCCGCTTTACCCCGCTTACGCCTGCATGCCGCTTCCACCCTGGCAACAAATACTCCAGGACTGCCAACAAAGTGTCCATGGGAACCACAGGTGCAGGGGCAGCAGTTGCTGCCTCTGGAATGTCTAGGGAACAAGCGCCATCTTCAGACTCCATTCTGACCCACTGACAGTCCTTAGGGACTAAGTCAAGGTACTTGTAATTACAAATGTCCACCCTCCTAGCTGCGCTGACCGGGGGGGACTCACCACCCAGCCAGAGACTGCTCAGCGCCGTTGTCCGCTCTGCCTCAGACACAGTGTGTGACTGAGGTGTTCTGTGAGGTGATTTGCGCTATTCGCGCTGTTCAGGAAGCCTCCAGCGCTAGAGGGCAAGCCATACAGTGAAAAACCACTGTAAAATGGCCGCCGGACTCCTCAGGAAAAAAAAGGGCGCGAGCTACAACAAAATGGCCGCCCACATAGAAGACCTGTGCCACAGCGCGGCCTCAACAAAATGGCCGCCAAATGGGACATTTCAATGTAGAAAAAAAAACACAGGAAAACCAAAAATGGCGGCCGAGCACACTGAGGTGGACGAGAAGGCCTCAGGGGCGCCGAGCGGAGGTTCCCAAAAGACAGACACCCCCCACAGAGAGCGGACCCGGCCACACCTACAGCCCTCACCCGGGATACGGAGGCCCCCTACAGGTACACCCCGCCGACGCAGCAGGCCCCACAATGAGGAGGAGGAAAGAGTGGGGGACGGAAAGAGGGAAAGGGAGGACAGGAGACCCCCTAAAGACCCTCCTGGAAGCCCAACTGTTCCAAACTGCTCAAAACAGGAACTGTACTTACCCGTCCATGCGTGGACTCGCTGGTGCGTTCCAGACAGACTCAACGCCAGACAGTACGGAGTGGCTGTCGGCCACGGTCCACTGTGACTGAAACAGCAAGCAGCCCGGTCATATGTGGACCCTGGAGCAATAGCTCACCGGCCACTACTGGAGCCATGGGGTATGTCGTGGCCGACCCAGCGCTTAGCTAAGGTCTGCTCACGCTTGATGGCCGGGCCGGGGAGACTACCAGGATCTATATTATCCAGCTTGTCGCCCAATTGATAGAAGATCTCAAGATCAAAATATTAAATAATAAAACAAGAAAAACTAAAAATTTCCATAGGACTCTGGGCCCAAGGGGGAGCCAGGTCCTTCTCCTCTACTAGGCAGAAAAAAAATAAGCTGCTAGCTGCAGGGTGAGGGGTTATGACCGGAGGGACCTCCCCCTGGGGCTGTTCAACTCTGTTAAAGTTACATGTATACTATTTAGATAACTAACATGTCTGCCTAGTCCTCTCCTAATAGTCGGAACATAACCCACAAGTCAAGAATTAAGGAGCTGTGTCCATCCATGGACGAAAAGAGAAATACTTATTCTTGTGCAGCCAGGTGCTGACATAATTGCTCCCATTAACTATTATACTGGGCAGTCATCTAGTACCGGAAAGCTGCGGGCCTCATTCCACTTGTCTGCTCTTTATTCCCCTCCATCCCCTTATTGCTTACTGTGAAAGACATTTCCACGAACAGTACTCTGGGATATGTTGTCCTGTGGGGTTGGGAAGGGGAGGGGGAGTGCAGTGCGAAGCAGGAGGAAAAAAACGACATCTCCCACAACCCTACAGGACAGCGGGAAGGGGCTGAGGATTCAAACGTGCTGCTCGGGAAAGTTTGGGGCAGTCGGTGCCTGAATGAGGAGGACTGTGCATCCCTGTAGCAGTTCACCTTGCTGTAGGGGATCCTAGGCCAGAGGAGAGATGGTGTCTTGAGCCGACACTACTGACAGACCCTGTATTGGTACACTTGCCAGAGAGCCACAGAGAGAGAGAGAGAGTCAGAGCAGCCATCCTTTACTAACCTCAACACTGCTTGCCAGAAATTCAGGAAGAGACCGAGGAAGGGCCTCTTCCTTCTTCACAACTAAAGCTGTATAGCAGGACTGGTGAGACTAGTGAGAGGGTTGTCAACTTACTATCTACACTGTTTGACAGGAAATAAGTTATTCTGGAACAGGCCAACTGTCATACCTTATGTATATACACTTAGCTTACAGCATACCGTCTGTTGTAGGATTGCATGTTAGACTCTGTTTCAAGACACTACTGTCTATTTGTACTATCTCTATAACTAACGTAACTAACTTTAATGCCGTTATCTACCTTACAATTAAGAAAAAAGACCAAATCAGCCCTTCTGCGTGTCATCACTGTATACAGGGTTCAAGGACATTCCTAAAATGCACCAACGCTTCAAAAATGGCCTCAATTGTAGCTGGCAGAAGAGACAACTCAAGGACTGTCCCTTCATCCCGGTTCATTTAATCTACCTATATTTCATTGCCTATATCCTATTTAGGGTTACTATGGTCGGGATGGTGTCCTGCATAACCACCCTTGTGTACATGGGCAGCATAGTTTTGGGGGTTTAGACCTACCTGCTCTCTGTTGCACGCAGGGTGAAGTGTTACTTTTTAAGCTGACCTAAGTGGCAGGTAAAATCTTATATTACGTGGTGTCTTTAACTGTATTGCCCCTCAAATGAACTGTAATCTTTACCATTTAATGCTTTCTATGGTTGCTTTCTTGTAACATTGTTATTCCACTAATAGGTATCTAGGTACTCTACAAGACTCTGGTCCGGCCGCACCTGGAGTATGCTGTCCAGTTCTCGGTACCAGTCGTCCGGAAGGATGTGTTAGAGGGGCTAGGGTATAACAAGAGGTAGAGGCCAGCATTAGAGGACTCACCTCAAACAGCGACTCCTTCAGGGGTGACACTACAATTTTTTCACTGCTCACTGTAACCTTATCTGGTTTTTATTGGGGATATTTGCTTTTATATATACGTTTTTTGTGATTACATCATGCCTGATCATTATCATACTTGATGTAATAAAAAAACATAACTAGTATTATACTTGTTTTAAATTTCCATAGTACAAACTAAGTTACATTTTAGATTGTATATATTATATCAATCCTTGGCAGTTCTGGAATGGACATGCTTTTGCTAGTATAAAAAATTATACCCCCTGCTCTGCTCAGTTGCACTACTGCTGCTGAATGCAACCCATTCAATTGATTGGGGCCTTGTCGCAGGTCAAATGCGGGGCTATAAATTGCTATAAAAGAGTTGGGATCCTGTTTAGTGTCCTGAAATTGTACAGGCTACTTTTCACTTCTTTTAAATAGCAAAGAGTAGGTCAGGTCAAGTGCAAGACTATGGCCAATGATGGTCACAGCCCACACAGCCCCTTTCCCAACAGCCCTAATTCAGTTGGTTGGAGTTTGGAGTTAGAGGGAGGGACAGCAGAAAAAAAGGTGTGGAGTCCCCCACAAATTCCATACCAAACTCATGTTGATGTAAGGGGTACATAGTACTCCCACTCATTCACAACACAAATGTCCCAGAATGCAAATACATCAATTATGATAGCTCATGTCAATCATGCAGAACAATGCCAACTTGTCTGCAAGAAGAAAAAATGTGCCAACCGCTGACACGATCCGCTACACTTTAATAAAATTAGGGGGACAAATCTGGGTGCTCTTTTATTTTAAAGAGGGCTTCCAGAGTCGAGTAACCTTCCCCCAGAGACACCCAACCACTTTGCTAGGTTTGTGGAAAAGCAATTGTCCTAATCAACATGGGTGCCCGAGTTAAGGACACGTGGTCTATTATGATTCAGAAGGAGAGACACACACGCTTTCCACCCCTTTCCTGGCCTGCATACTCAGATAAGGGCCCAGTATGAATTTTGAGGGGATCCCATGCCATTTTTCTTTTCTGTGCAAGGTCTAACATTAACATTTGTACCAGACCCTCATCTAGGATAGGGTCTAGTATAGAGGAAAACAATTCCTGGCTGTTTGAACAAACAGCAATTTGTTTATCTTTGTAAATGTCAGATGTTATGTAATGCGTTCTATACATAGTACAGATGTGTCATTTCATGGGCGGGTTTTGGGCACCCCCCAACCATGTTAATTAAAATAATTTTGCTGTTTTAATGTTTCACTTTAAGCATTATTAGCTCCCCACCAAAATAAATGTTTTTTCGTTTTTTTTATGCATTTGGACATGTCTCCCAGGGCAGTGGCCAGCTCTGCTTTATTTGACAATCCCTTGCCCTTTATCCTAGTAAATGGTGTGGTGGAGATTTTTCAAATCCATATTTATAACAAGAAGCTACGTGTATATATGGTTGTATATGTTTTTACGATACTTTATTATTAAGGTGACTTAAATTTATCTTAGCATGCTTGCTAATGTGAGAAACTTGTTGAACTGAGCATCAAAGGAACACACCTATCTGATAAACGCAGCAAGTATTTCTGGTTTAGATTTGGAAGGCTAAGTAGAGAGGTTTGAGATTTCAACCAAACAGGTGGTCAGCTTTAAACCAATGAGACCACAGGATTTTGGGTTCTGGTTGGCATAGGGGGTATAAAAGTCAGATACACTCATGGCTAGAGCCCTTGCGAATGAAGATCTGACGCAGACGACTAGGGATGAGCTTCGTGTTCGAGTCGAACATACGTTCGACTCGAACATTGGCTGTTCGATCGTTCGACGAAGATCGAACGATTTGGGCCGTTCGCGCCAAATTCGAGTGACGCGAACGGCCCACAATGCACTACGCCATCGCAGTGTCATCCAGGCGCTGTGATTGGCCAAGCATGCACTGTGACCCCGCATGCTTGGCCAATCACAGCGCCGGCAGCGAGGAGAGCAATGATTGGCCACAGGCAGGATGCCTGTGGCCAATTATTGCTGAGGGTGTTTAGTACACGCCCCACACTATAAAAGGCCGCCAGCACGGCGGCCTAGTGTAGTGTGTTCCGGAGCAGGGATAGAGTAGCATAGGCAGGGACAGTGACTGTTATTTCTTTCTTGCTTAACCTGGATTCCTTTAGTTTAGGGAAAGAGAAGGATAGGTAGGGAGAGTGTCAGTGTGTTTTGTGCTTCTGCTATAGTGTGCTTAAAAAAAACATTTATTCTAGGGACAGAAAACTCTAGGTAGGGACAGTGTCAGTTTCTTTCACTCTGCAAGTCCTTGTTTCCAGGGACCTGTAAGGACAGTGAGTTAATTGTCCTTGTGCTATATTGTGCTTAAAAAAAACATTTATTCTAGGGACAGAAAACTCTAGGTAGGGACAGTGTCAGTTTCTTTCACTCTGCAAGTCCTTGTTTCCAGGGACCTGTAAGGACAGTGAGTTAATTGTCCTTGTGCTATATTGTGATTAAAAAAAACATTTATTCTAGGGACAGAAAACTCTAGGTAGGGACAGTGTCAGTTTCTTTCACTCTGCAAGTCCTTGTTTCCAGGGACCTGTAAGGACAGTGAGTTAATTTTCCTTGTGCTATATTGTGATTAAAAAAAACATTTTTTCTAGGGACAGAAAACTGTAGGTAGGGAGAGTGTTTTTTTTCTTTCACTCTGCAAGTCCTTGTTTCCAGGGACCTGTAAGGACAGTGAGTTAATTGTCCTTGTGCTATATTGTGCTTAAAAAAAACATTTATTCTAGGGACAGAAAACTCTAGGTAGGGACAGTGTCAGTTTCTTTCACTCTGCAAGTCCTTGTTTCCAGGGACCTGTAAGGACAGTGAGTTAATTGTCCTTGTGCTATATTGTGATTAAAAAAAACATTTATTCTAGGGACAGAAAACTCTAGGTAGGGACAGTGTCAGTTTCTTTCACTCTGCAAGTCCTTGTTTCCAGGGACCTGTAAGGACAGTGAGTTAATTTTCCTTGTGCTATATTGTGATTAAAAAAAACATTTATTCTAGGGACAGAAAACTCTAGGTAGGGACAGTGTCAGTTTCTTTCACTCTGCAAGTCCTTGTTTCCAGGGACCTGTAAGGACAGTGAGTTAATTTTCCTTGTGCTATATTGTGATTAAAAAAAACATTTATTCTAGGGACAGAAAACTCTAGGTAGGGACAGTGTCAGTTTCTTTCACTCTGCAAGTCCTTGTTTCCAGGGACCTGTAAGGACAGTGAGTTAATTTTCCTTGTGCTATATTGTGATTAAAAAAAACATTTATTCTAGGGACAGAAAACTCTAGGTAGGGACAGTGTCAGTTTCTTTCACTCTGCAAGTCCTTGTTTCCAGGGACCTGTAAGGACAGTGAGTTAATTGTCCTTGTGCTATATTGTGCTTAAAAAAAACATTTTTTCTAGGGACAGAAAACTGTAGGTAGGGAGAGTGTTTTTTTTTTTTCACTCTGCAAGTCCTTGTTTCCAGGGACCTGTAAGGACAGTGAGTTAATTGTCCTTGTGCTATATTGTGCTTAAAAAAAACATTTTTTCTAGGGACAGAAAACTGTAGGTAGGGAGAGTGTTTTTTTTTTTTCACTCTGCAAGTCCTTGTTTCCAGGGACCTGTAAGGACAGTGAGTTAATTGTCCTTGTGCTATATTGTGCTTAAAAAAAACATTTATTCTAGGGACAGAAAACTCTAGGTAGGGACAGTGTCAGTTTCTTTCACTCTGCAAGTCCTTGTTTCCAGGGACCTGGAGAGACATTGAGTGAATTGTCCTTGTGCTATATTGTGATTAAAAAAAACATTTATTCTAGGGACAGAAAACTCTAGGTAGGGACAGTGTCAGTTTCTTTCACTGTGAAAGTCCTTGTTTCAAGGGACAGAGAAGGACACCTGAAGGTAGCCCTTATTGCTTTTTTCCCATCTCCCTGCAGGCCATCTATTAGAATGTCTGGAAGGCAAACAAGGAGAGGCAGACAGTCAGGAGGCAATAAAAGAGGGCAAGCAGGCTCTGTGTCTGGGGGCAACAGTGCTGGTCGTGGACGCGGTGCATTGTCATCAGCACATGGCCATGGGACACGCTTGTCCTTCTTTTCGGCAGCTGGACATGTTGAGCCACATCATGCCGAAGACTTGGTAGAGTGGATGACCAAGCCCTCCTCCTCCTCCTCATCCTCTCTCACCCAGGCTCAGGGTACTGGAAAAGCAGCTGCCAAAGCGTCGTCTTCCCTGGTATCAATGTCAGACAAATCATCAGTCACTCCTTCCCTAGACCCACCATGTCCTCCTCCTGAGGAGTCCCCCGAACTGTTTCAGCACAGTGTTGGGTACATGCTCCAGGAGGATGCCCAGCGTTTCGAAGGGTCTGATGATGAAACCCAGCTAGAGGAAGGCAGTAGCGTGAGAGCAGACAGAGGGGATGCTCAAGAAGGACACCAATCTGGCAGTCATGTTCCAGCAGCTGCAGCATACTGCCAGATTGGCTCCAGTGATGAGGAGGGAGGGGATGATGAGGTCAATGACTCCACGTGGGTGCCTAATAGGAGAGAGGAGGAGGAGGAGGATGAGGAGGAGGCACATCTCCAACGAGGCAGGATGCCCTTTGGTGGCCAGCGTAAGGGCAGTACACCGACGGAATCACACCGCAGAGCTCCGCCTGTGCAGGGCGCTGCCTCTGCCCGTCATTCAAAAAGTTCTTTGGTGTGGGCCTTTTTTGAGGCTAGTGCATCAGATCGCACAGCTGCTGTTTGCAACATATGTCTCAAGCGTATATCGCGTGGCCAAAACATCAGCCGCTTGGGTACCACATGCCTGACCAGACATATGTTGACCTGCCATGCAGCTCGTTGGCAAGCCTACCTCAAAGACCCACACCAAAGAACCAAGCGGACCTCTCCTTGCACCGCATCAGCTGGGATCTCCAACCCCACTATAACTTCAGTCCTCTCTGAAACATGCACTGAGAGGAATGAAGGTGTAGAATTAGGTGTGTCACAGCCAAGTACTTGCGCCCACTCTGCTAGCAGTACACCGACGTCCGATTCTAGCAGGCAAATTTCCCTGCCCCAGCTGCTGGACCGTCGAAAGAAGTTCACTCCCAGCCATCCACATGCCCAGCGGTTGAATGCTAGCTTGGCTAAATTGCTAGCGCTTCAACTGCTGCCTTTTCAGTTGGTAGACTCGGCCCCCTTCCGTGAGTTTGTGCAATGTGCGGTTCCTCAGTGGCAGGTTCCCAAACGCCACTTTTTCTCACGGAAGGCTATTCCGGCTCTCTACCGGCATGTGGAAGGCAATGTCTTGGCCTCGCTGGACAGGGCGGTCAGCGGTAAGGTGCATATTACCGCTGACTCATGGTCCAGCAGGCATGGACAGGGACGTTACCTTTCTTTCACGGCCCATTGGGTCACTCTTTTGGCAGCTGGGAAGGATTCAGGACAAGGTGCAGTAGTGTTGGAGGTTGTCCCACCGCCACGCCTCCAAAATGCTACTACTGGTTGTGACACACCTCTCTCCTCCACCCCCTCCTCTTCTTCTTCCTCCATGGCCTCTTCCTGTGGTTTGTCCTATGAACCAGCGGTGCTCCGTAGCCGTTCACGGGGCTACGCAAGTACGCAGGCAAAAAGATGCCATGCCGTGCTTGCGCTGGTGTGTTTGGGGGACAGAAGCCACACTGGGGCAGAGGTCCTGTCTGCTCTGCAGGGCCAGGCCGAGAGGTGGTTGACGCCACGCCAGCTTAAGCCAGGAATGGTGGTTTGCGACAATGGCACCAACCTCCTCTCCGCCCTCCGACAGGGACAACTGACCCATGTGCCCTGTGTGGCTCACGTCCTTAACCTGGTGGTGCAGCGCTTCTTGGGCAGGTACCCGGGCTTACAGGATGTCCTGAGGCAGGCCAGGAAAGTCTGTGTGCATTTCCGCAGATCTTATAATGCCAGTGCTCGCCTGGCTGAGCTGCAAAAGGAGTTGAACCTGCCCAAGAACCGCCTTATATGTGACATGCCCACCAGGTGGAACTCAACGTTGGCCATGCTGCAGCGGCTGCACACGCAGCAGAGGGCCATCAATGAGTACCTGTGCGACTACGGCACCAGGACAGGGTCAGGGGAGCTTGGTTTTTTTTCTCCACGCCAGTGGGGCATGATCAGGGATGCATGCACTGTCCTGGCACCATTTGAGGAGGCCACGAGGATGGTGAGCAGTGACAGTGCATGCATCAGTGACACTGTACCTCTTGTCCACCTGTTGGAGCACACGCTGCGTGGAATAATGGACAGGGCACTTGAGGCAGAACAGAGGCAGGAAGAGGAGGACTTCCTTGCCTCTCAAGGCCCCCTTTACCCAGACAGTGTTCCTTCTGTCCCACCCATCGCACAGGAAGAGGAGGAGGAGGAGGAGGAGGAGGAGGAGGAGGATTGTGTCAGCATGGAGGTGGAGGCTGGCACTCAGCATCATCAGCAGCAGTCTTTTAGGGATGATTTACAGTCCCAAGAAACCAGTGGACTTGTACGTGGCTGGGAGGAGGTGGCTGCGGATCATGTCGTCCTTAGTGACCCAGAGGACTCCGGAGCGAATGCCTCAGCAAACCTACGCTGCATGGCCTCCCTGATCCTGCAAAGTCTGCGGAAGGATCCTCGTATTCTTCGGATCAAGGAGAGGGACCATTACTGGCTGGCCACTCTCCTTGATCCACGGTACAAGGGTAAGGTTGCGGACCTTATGTTACCGTCGCAGAGGGAGCAGAGGATGAGACAACTCCGGGAGGCCTTGCAGAAAGGTCTGTGCAACGCGTTCCCAGAGACTGGGAGGTTGCAAACTCCTGGTCCTGGACAACGAGTTGCTGAGGCTTCGGCCAGTCAAAGAAGGAGCGGTGGGGAAGGTGGCCGTCTGACCGATGCGTTCAGACAATTCTTTAGTCCGCAGCCCCAAAGTATGATCGGTTCCAGCAACCATCGCCAGCGTCTGATAAACATGGTGCAGGAATATCTAGGGGCAAGGTCAGACTTGGACACCTTCCCCACCGAAAATCCTCTGGCTTACTGGGTCTTGAGGATGGATCACTGGCCAGAGCTTGCACAGTATGCAATTGAGCTACTGGCCTGTCCTGCATCCAGCGTTCTTTCGGAACGCACATTCAGTGCTGCTGGAGGATTTGTCACGGATCACAGGGTGCGCCTGTCCACCGACTCGGTTGATCGACTGACTTTCATCAAGATGAACCAGTCTTGGATCACCACCAGCTACCACACACCTGATGCTGATATAACAGACTAATTGATTTTAAAATGTCACATCCCTTCAAGACTGATGCTGATGCTGAGTGCCTGTGCTGTTATGTTGACTGGCTATCCTCCTCCTCCGAGTCCTCAATGATACGATTGATGATGATAGCTTGGAAGATCATTTTTGTTTATGGGTGCCGCCACCAGTGCCTAACGCCCAATTTTTCAGCCCCTGTTTAACAGGGGCGTGTAATTACAATTTTTGAAGCAATACTTTGCAACAGGGCTCATTGCTGTGCTCCAAGTACAGTATCTGTGAGGAGTTGCAGTGTTGTGCCACCAGTGCCTAAGGCCCAATTTTTCAGCCCCTGTTTAACAGGGGCGTGTCATTACAATTTTTGAAGCAATACTTTGCAACAGGGCTCATTGCTGTGCTCCAAGTACAGTATCTGTGAAGGGTTGCAGTGTTGTGCCACCAGTGCCTAAGGCCCAATTTTTCAGCCCCTGTTCAACAGGGGCATGTAATTACAATTCTTGATCTAATAATTCACAGCAGGGCCCATTGCTGCACCCACCAAGAGTAACTGTCAGGGCTTACAGTGTTGTGGCACCAGCACCACCATCAAAGGCCCAATTTTTACTACCACTGTTCAACAATTATATGTAATTAAAATTCCTGATATAATAGTTGACAGCAGGGCGTTCCAGCACCAACCAAGAGTAACTGTGAGTGCTTACAGTGTTGTGCCAACACCAACAACTAAGGGGCCTATTTCTGCAGAGTATATACGGCAGGTCCCTACTTTCAAACATCCAACTTACAAACGACTCCTACTTGCAAACGCAAGAAGACAACAGGAAGTGAGAGGAAATCTACCACTAGGAAGGAAAATTCTCTCCTGTAAGAATAAATATGGGAGAAAGGTGTCTCCTCTGTACTGATGCTTTATCAGCAATCCTTGTTTCAAGAAAAACACCACATTTCAAAAACAGTTGTCATTAGGACGGAAAGTGAGGTGAAATGTTCTGAACAGGGGCACAGACAGCAAAACAAATGTTACAGGGGTGATAACCCTTACCTATGTTTTCCAAAAAGTTTAAAAATAGATTTTTGGTCTGGAGCTACACTTCAACAATGTACCTGTTCAAAATTACAAACAGATTCTACATAAGAACAAACCTACAGTCCCTGTCTTGTATGCACCGCCTGTATACGGCTGTTCTGAGTATATAGGGCCTTTTTTATTTTATGTGCGGGGTTCCCCTTAATATCCATACAAGACCCAAAGGGGCTGGTAATGGGCTGGGGTGGGGGGGGGTCATGGGGTAGCTATGCCATTTTTCTTAAAGATTTTCATCCATATTACCGGGACCAGACATTACATTAAAGCCGCAAGCAGTTTTAAATGGCTTTTTTTTCCTTTAGAAGTGTCATTTTGTGCAGGGACAGTTCTAAACACGGGAAACACGTGGCACTTCACAGGCATACTTTAGACACCCCCCAGGTACGATATTTAAAGGAATATTTGACTTTTTTTTTTTCACTTTATGCATCATTAAAATGACTGCTCCCGGAAAACGACCGTTTTTAAAACTTATTTTTGCATTGATACATGTCCCCTGGTGCAGAACCCGGGTTCCCAAACCCTTTTTAGGACAATAACATGCATAATAGTTTTTATAATTAGCACTTTAGAATTCGAACGTTCGCATCCATTGTATTTAATAGGGTTCTAATGTTCGTTCGAACTTTCGGTCCGTTCGCGGGTTCTGGTGCGAACCGAACCCGGGGGTGTTCGGCTCATCACTACAGACGACATGGTCACGTAATAAGCTCTCTCTCTCTCTCTCTCTCTCCCTCTCTCCCTCTGCCTCTCCCTCTGTCTCTCTCTCTGTCTCTCTCCCTCTCTCTCCCTCTCTCTCTCTGCCTCTCCCTCTGTCTCTCTCTCTGTCTCTCTCCCTCTCTCTCCCTCTCTCTCTCTCTCTCTCTCCCATGTTTAAGATTAATATTACTTCGCGTTTGCTCTCTTGTTCCTATTATCATGTAACATTGGTATCATGTTTGTCATAGCAATATTCCTATTATGTATCGTGTAACATTGGTATCACCTTGCTATTAGGGGGTACCAGTTCTGTATAAATAAATGTCATTGTTTTCTCTTTTCCCGACGCTATCGTTTGATTTCATTTTATATAGACAAAAGGTTTTTAATCACTTATTTTAAGCATTTAAGCGAGGTTATGACTATCTCCGTAACAGATGGTGCCCCGTGTCTAGGCGAATATTTTGATGAGACTGATTTTTGAATAATGTATGTATATAGAATGAAATTGCAGCAGGGTATCGGTATGAATTAAAAGGGCTCTGTTTGGAATCAATTTCAGTTGACCCTTTGATTAAGATTAGGCCAGTTACATAGTTACATAGTTACATAGTTAGTCAGGTTGAAAAAAGACAAAGTCCATCCAGTTCAACCATAAAAAATAACTAAAATAAAATTAAAAAAAAATATCGTGCAATCCCATATACCCAATTCTATACCCACAGTTGATCCAGAGGAAGGCAAAAAACCCCAGCAGAGCATGATCCAATTTGCTACAGCAGGGGAAAAAATTCCTTCCTGATCCCCCGAGAGGCAATCGGATTTACCCTGGATCAACTTTACCTAGAACTGTTAGTACTCAGTTATATTATGTACATTTAGGAAAGTATCCAGGCCTTTCTTAAAGCAATCTACTGAGCTGGCCAGAACCACCTCTGCAGGGAGTCTGTTCCACATTTTCACAGCTCTTACTGTGAAGAAACCTTTCCGCATTTGGAGATGAAATCTTTTTTCTTCTAGACGTAAAGAGTGCCCCCTTGTTCTCTGTGTTGACCGTAAAGTGAATAACTCATCACCAAGTTCACTATATGGACCCCTTATATATTTGTACATGTTAATCATATCCCCCCTTATTCTCCTCTTCTCAAGAGTGAATAAATTCAGTTCCTCTAATCTTTCTTCATAGCTGAGCTCCTCCATGCCTCTTATCAGTTTGGTTGCCCTTCTCTGCACTTTCTCCAGTTCCCCGATATGCTTTTTGAGAACTGGTGCCCAAAACTGAACTGCGTATTCCAGATGAGGCCTTACTAATGATTTGTACAGGGGCAAAATGATGTCTCTCTCTCTGGAGTCCATACCTCTCTTAATACAAGAAAGGACTTTGCTCGCTTTGGAAACCACAGCTTGGCATTGCATGCCATTATTGAGCTTATGATCTACCAAAACCCCCAGATCCTTCTCCACTATGGATCCCCCCAGTTGTATTCCCCCTAGTATGTATGATGCATTCATATTCTTAGCCCCCAAGTGCATAACTTTACATTTATCAACATTAAACCTCATCTGCCACATAGTCGCCCAATTAGACAGAGCACTGAGGTCGGCTTGTAAATTGGAGACATCTTGTAAGGACGTTATTCCACTGCATAGCTTGGTGTCATCTGCAAAGACAGAAATGTTACTTTTGATCTCAGACCCAATATCATTTATAAAGATATTAAAAAGTAAGGGTCCCAGCACTGAACCTTGGGGTACACCACTGATAACCTTAGACCATTCAGAGTAAGAATCATTAACTACTACTCTCTGAATTCTGTCTTTTAGCCAGTTTTCTATCCATTTACAAACTGATATTTCCAATCCTGTAGACTTTACCTTACACATGAGCCGTGTGTGGGGAACTGTATCAAACGCTTTTGCAAAATCCAAGTATACCACGTCCACAGCCACGCCTCTGTCCAAGGTTTTACTTACCTCTTCATAAAAAGAAATCAGGTTTGTCTGACAACTTCTGTCTTTCATGAATCCTTGCTGTCTGTTGCTTAAATAGTTTTTTTCCAGCAAGAACTCATCTATGTGGTCTTTTATTAATCTCTCCAGTATCTTCCCAACTATGGAAGTTAAACTAACAGGTCTATAGTTACTTGGTAAAGACTTTGTTCCCTTTTTAAATATAGGCACCACATTGGCCCTGCGCCAATCCAGTGGTACTATTCCTGTCATTAATGAGTCCCTAAAAATTAGATACAATGGCTTTGAAATTACAGAGCTCAATTCTTTTAGGATCCGTGGGTGTATGCCATCTGGTCCAGGTGCTTTATCCACCTTTATTCTGTCTAAATATTTCTGGACCATATCACTTTTGAGCCATTGTGGATTTGAGGCTGTGTCACTACCACCCCCATTATGGACATGAACTCCCCCATGCTCCATTGTATACACAGAGCTGAAGAAAGTATTTAATAAATTAGCCTTCTCTTTGTCCCCAGTCACCCACACTAAATTATTTTGTAAAGGGCCTACATGCTCAGACTTGACCTTTTTACTATTAATATATTTGAAGAATTTTTTGGGGTTTGTCCTACTATCTTTTGCAATCTGTCGTTCGTTTTGAATTTTTGCATCCTTGATTTCCTTTTTACATATCCTGTTATATTCTTTGTAACATTTAAACGACACTAGTGTTCCTTCATTTTTATATTTTTTAAAAAGGCCAGTCTTTGGGATTGAAACAAACCTGTGCGTATAGGGCTGCGTTTCCACTGGCGCAACTCCAATGTCATGTGACGTTGAAATGCAGCTTTAGTGCGACTGTGGTGTGGTGTTGAATGCGATTTTGATAGAGTCACTGCAGCTTTGAGTCACATAGATTGGAATGGGTGCTATTGAAATCAATGGGAAGCGATTTGTAATGCGACTTTGTGCCCAAAGTCGCATGGCGATTTGCATCAGTGGAAACGGAGACTAAATCACACTGAATTAGCTGGATGTATGCGAATCTATCTTTCTGTGTAAACTACTAACGGGGGGATTGTAAGCTTTTGGGGCAGATTTTGATGTTTGGTGCGAATGGAGTAGTGCGTTTTTTTCGGTGTTGCAATCTGATGGAGACTATTTTTTGTTTTCCTGTGTGTGTGGGAACCCATTTGGTATGTGCCAAGCTGGTTTTGGTGGGAAAAAATTGGGCATCATCCACCATTTTGTCATGTCCATGAGATGTGCAGTGGTCATCCACCATTTTGTGGTGGCTTGGCTTGTCGGCCATCTTGAGAGGTGTTTAGAGTTTGAGATGGGAAGTTCCAGGTTAGCAAACAAAACTGCCTCCTGCACTACAAGCAATCAGAGGGTCTAATCAAGCTTAACGCTTGGGAAGCCCTGTGATACAGTCATTATTTTATTTTATTTTTTTGGAATACCTTGGAGAAGTCCACGGGGAGATTAAACTATTTATTTAGTTGGGAAGTATTTCCAGGCTAATTTTTTGAAGGACTATAGTCAGAGCAGTGGTTGTCCTGGCAGAGTAGTGAAAAAAGGTTCGCAACGGCGACAGGGGCGGTACCTGTCGACCCAATCATTGGTCAGAGAGTAGCTAACTCTGGGAAACAGTTCAAGGTCTTTCGTCCGTAAAGGATGGGTAATAAAATTGCTTCAAAGAGGGAGTCTAACCGTGGGGAACCTTACCACTTGACCCCGAAGGAAGAAAGGATTGATACAGGGGCCTTGAGTTGGGAAATATGCAATGTTGGGAATGGTGGACTGGGAAATTGTATTTTGAAAAAAAAAATGGTACGGTCAAGCCAAATGCTTGGGAAAGAGATGCTTATTGTGCAGGGATGGTAGAATAATGATGAACAGGGGGACAAGGAGGAACCTGACCAAACAGATGTTATGGGTTTAAGAAGTACAGGTTATGATAGAAAAGATTCTGATTTGTGTGATGTCTAGAGGTCATCTTTGACCAAGTGTGGGAGGAGAATGATAAATGTAAGAGTGACAGTTTTTTTCCAGCACAGTACAAGTTGCTAATTTTTTTCTCACCATGGTGAATACATTTTTTTTTTGGGAAACAAAATCCACGTGGTATTAATGTGTATTATGTAATACATATTAATTAAAAGTTGAGCTCAACAATTTTTGGTATTTTAAAAAAAGTGCACGGGTTATGTAATGTAAAGTAATGTAATGTATATTTGTGTTTCATATGCTAATGTCTTGTTACTGGAATTGTTTTTTGTAAATTACGAAAAATGGAATGTTTATCACTAACTGTTATTGGAATTTTATCCCTCAGAGTCGATAATTGGGTTTTCTGGCTTTCAGAACAAGAGGAAATCGTAGCCTCCAGAGAACAACGTGATAAAAAAGTGTTTTTTCCTGGTTGGTCGGGTTTCACATGTAAAATGTTTTAGGTTGTCGCCACCATTATCTAGTTGGAATGTCTAGTTGTCAGTCCATTCGGTTGTGTTTTGGACCACCCAGTGTGTGTTGTATGTTCTGATCTACTGAGTAGCAGAACCAATTAACTGAAGTCTGCATAAAAGTTGAGTAAGACTGCCGGGGATAATTGGCACTCTAACACATATGTGAGGCTAAGGAGCATTATAAATCTCTGCCAGGGGTGCTGCACTTCGTGGTAAAAGGGTAATGGTCTGATGTTACTTTGGGCGAACTTGTGTTCAGGAATAGGACTGCTTACACCCCCCCCCCTCGCTGTCATTGTAATTAGGTACACGCCCAACCATACCTGGCTGTACGAGTTTGGCTCATTGCCTGAAGCTAAGGTATGCTAATGTCCCTAGCTATCTGTGTGTCCCCAAATGTAGTTCAAACCTGTTTTCCTACCGTGTCACCAAGCAATCCCATCTCTCTGAAATAGGGGAAACCAACCCTTCTCAAAAGTTTCCTACTGGGACTGTTTATGTGGCTATTTGTTACCAATTGCCTAATAAATATCTGTGTGTTTCAAGGCACACCGGTCGGCTCGGGTACCCCCTACTGTTCAGTGGTCCCAGCGCCTCAGTGCTGCAAGGGATTTGTCTTAGTCTGCTGGTCAGGTGTGTCTGGTAGCAGCAGTTTCTCAAGCTGGATACACATTATGCAATTTTGTTTTTCCATTTATTTTAGATTTACCTGCAGATGTGTGGTATGAGGGCCTGCCTATTGCATTCAAGTTGAGAGGGTATAGGTCTGGCCTCATATTGTATAGTTTTGGTTGAGTCTGGGAAAACAAAAATTGTGCAGGAAGGTTGTATGGGGTGTTACCAGCGATTGGCTGTTCCAAGAGCCCTCACGTCCGAGGTATTATCAGATAGAGGTGTGGGCATGCCGTATTCTCCTCAGTTTACACCCATAGGTGTCCTTCCTGTCCTAGAGTCCTTGTGTACCTTAACTAGTTGTCTGTGTCTTGCCGGCCAAGAAGACCAGTGCCCCAGTGTGGCGCTAGGCTCCTGTCATTCATGTGAGTCCTGTCTGAAAAGTGTAGGCAGCTTGTGTTGTAGGGGTGAAGTATAACATTGTCTGAATACCGAATTGAAAGAGGAGGGAGAAGGTGTGCAGTCTATATGAGGGATTGGGTGTACCTGGTGGCAGGTGGTTTTCAATCCGGGTATCCAGACCATATCCCATAACTTAGAAAAAAAAAAAAAAAAGAGGCTTGATGGCGACTGTCTTCGGAACGGGAGGCGGGTCACTGGGTACCATAAACACCATGGAGCTGGAGATAATCAGGAACACATTGGGAGGTCCTGGGCTACATATCAGGGAAAGGGTAGGACATTCAACTTGCACTGGCCAGAATTAAAAACCTCGGAAAGTTGACTGACTCTTACTCAGTGTGACAAGTTCCACCTTATAAAGACAGGCAGGTGGGGTAGTATCTGAATTGACTATGAGTCCTATGGAGTGGTGGATGACTCAGTTCAGGGTTGTCAAAATGTAACTAGTACTATTCTCATCCCTAATGGCAGGGACGGAACATTGTGCCTATATTACGGTCAATTTGGGTACTATCCTATCACTCTACTGGGTTACACACTGGAGTCCATCTGGTTCTGAGGGGTTTGAGTCCGGACAGGGATTGAAAGGAGGAAATGTTTTTGGGGGACAGGTGGGACACTGAATATGGTGCAGGTATCTACAGTATTCCATCACCACATGGCACTCCGGCATCTCATAATGGTTGATGAAAACCTATTATCTTATATGTACTGAATACACACTGAATCAAGCGCGGTCATGGTACCAGTGGCTTGCTCCCAGAGATGTGCGGACACAGAGTACAGGACGCTTATCTCGGAGGAATAACCAGGAGAGGAGGGATGTGTTCAGCACTATATGGGGGGGAAAGAGAACCACAGTGTAAAGTGGCTCAAGATTTCATCAACCATGGTGAGAGGTTGGTAGAGAGTGTGAGATGGTACAGGGCAGATATATGTCATTGGCTCTGGTGTGCACACATGGGCAGGTGGAGTTGTCAACCAGCATCAAGCTGATTGTACAAATCTCTCTATGAGGGGCAGTGGCCTGATGAGTTAGCATCACCACTCAGTGAGACTGTGCCAAAACACGTCGCCTACACTAAACCAAAGTGGTAGTCGAATGCCTGGATGGGCTGTACTGGTTTGGATTGTGAAAGGTGTTACAGAAATGCAGACTCGGTCTGTAGAGTTGAGGGCACCAGTGGCTTACTGACTGGGATTCTATCTTGTTGCATTTGTGGCTAAGGAACCCACCTGTGATCAGAGGGTACGGAAGCTGGGGGCAGGTTGATATTTCTCTCTGTCAGAGGTGTGAGCACAATGTCCCTTGCACGGCCAATACACAGTGGTGAATGTATTTCACGCTGTGTTCTGGATGGGGAGATCATTGCTGGGAAGGAAGCACCTGGGTATTATTTGGGATATAGGCGAGTTTGGTTATTTGACCTAGAGGATACTGATGTGGCGTTAGGCATGGAACAAGGGTGTTTCTTGAACCTAACAATAGGTAGGGGTGCATGATATACCCTGGGCATGGTCACTGGGATAGAATTTTGTGGGTTTTTGTCATTGCTTCGATGGTGTAGGTGTTAGACTCAATACCAGATGCTGGGGTACTGATGCTGACATCACATGGCTAATGATACACTGTTTTCAGCATCAGGTTGAATTGTACTCAGCAGGGTACACTACCTCGGGGAGTCTATTGTACCTACACTCTTGTCCTTGGGAGGGATATAGAAGGAACCCCGAGTTTCACCCCTATAGCCCCGAAAGAAAGTTTTTTTATAAAACCTGACATCCCCTTACACTTAGTGAAACTTCCGTTGGGATTCGGGGAGGAGTTAAAAGATGGGTAGTTAAACTTTGGGCAACAGGATTTAATTGGTGCCAACAGTTCGGGCAAGGCGTGAATAAAAAGGCCCTTCTCTAGGGGTTGATAATCTAAGAGGAGGGGGTGGAACAAAAATAATAGCCGCTGGGAATTATCTGATATGGAGCGGGCTGGGGTAACATTTTAGGTGGAGGCGGGGTAGGCTTCCTGGAATAAAAGAGTATTTAGGTGTGGAAAGGGGAGCGCCTGGCTGGGCGTATGGTTTTAAAGGTGGGGAGGTCCAGAGGTTCTGGAGCAGTCCTGAGGTGGAGCATGGGAGGAGATAACAAGGGAGATGGAAATCAGGATGTTCTGGGGCCAAAAACTTTAGTAAACTCCACCCTGTTGCGGTCCCAATGCGGGTCACTATTAAGAGACCGATTTAGAGTAGCTTGCGCATTTAAGAGAGGACCCTAGAACTATATTTTTCTTGTTTTTGTTCTAGGGATAAGCCTGTTCAATCTGTAATATTAAAGGACAGTCGGGGTGACTAAATTCTAAAAAAGTTTTTTTGGCAACCATTGGTTTAGCCTCTCCTTTTTAAAATATTTTTATTTTTTTGTTTTTCTACCCGACTTGTAAATGGTTAGTGACAGTGATCCTGTTCACCTGTTGATCACTAATAGGATAGAAGAGTTATCTATTTTTATTTTTTTCCTCCTTTATTTTATTTTTATTTTTAGTTATTTTTTATTTTTTTCTGCCAAGCTGCTGCTGCAACAGCCACAATATATTATTTTTCGAGGCACTGTTTCAGGACAGTTATATATTGTTTGTTTGTTTTTTTTTGAATGCAGAGTCAGTGCTCTTTGACATAAAGGGAAATGGGTGACAAACGGTCTGGGTCGAAGCAGCATTGAACCTGTATGTTTTGTTGCTTATTGTATTCTTTTTTCTCTTTTCTCTTTCCTACTTTCTTTGGTTCATATTCTGCTTTATCTTGGAAAATAAATGTATTCATCTTCTGGAACTTTTGTTTGAATATCAGAGATGAGTTGTGAATTGTAAGGGTTTACCGTCTCTGCCTGACTCCATTTTTATAAGAGTCCAGTGGGTTCCATAGAATGGGTTCCTGAAACATACAAATACCATATTTCACAAAGTATCCCTGGACATCCAGGTCCCATGTCTTAATGTAATTTTACCTCCCCTAATCTGCCCACTGCTTTAACCTGAGCCCTGTGAGCAGGTGTGGTGAACCCAGGGACCTAACAATAGCAGGCAGTGTTGACTATCCCTACCATCAAGGGCAATGGATGATACTGGCCGTGGCTCGGTCTCGGTACCCTGTGGGGATCCCACCTTACTCGTCCACATTGCACCCCTCATAAGATATTCAGTCTTAGTGGCCACGCCACTACTCTTGTCTGACATTCCGCCAATAACTCCTGTCTGACATTCTCCTTTTTGTTCTTTTTTTTTTTTTTGTATTCATGCACGACTGTCCGGAGGCCCGCCCAACCACCACCTGAAGAAGCAACGCATCTCTTAAGAAAAACGTGCCACGAATAAGACTCTTCTGAAACTTTCCTTCACCATGCTGAAAAGTGCTGTCTCGCGGTCCGATTCAATCGTGACAATCATAACACCATATTTCCAAGCTACAGGACTAAATATGCAAGGATCCCGCCAGTAATGTTTGAATTCCGCTCCTTCAATGCAGTGGGGCGATGAAGCATTGCAGTACAGACTCTCATGGGTCGGATGTGAAGTCTCAAAGGCACCAGAACTGTCTCAAGTCTACCTTGATGGGTTACGGCGGGTTCAAGAAAGGAAGAGGCCGCAGTGGTGGTGGGGGAAGGGTCAGGGCTTCTGGGCCGTTGTGGGTGGGTACAAAATCATTAAGGGACTTCATAAGTTCAAGAATGAACTTCAGGGGGGACTGTGGTGGAGATTTTTCAAATCCATATTTATAACAAGAAGCTACGTGTATACTGTATATGGTTGTATATGTTTTTACGATACTTTATTATTAAGGTGACTTAAATTTATCTTAGCATGCTTGCTAATGTGAGAAACTTGTTGAACTGAGCATCAAAGGAACACACCTATCTGATAAAAGCAGCAAGTATTTCTGGTTTAGATTTGGAAGGCTAAGTAGAGAGGTTTGAGATTTCAACCAAACAGGTGGTCAGCTTTAAACCAATGAGACCACAGGATTTTGGGTTCTGGTTGGCATAGGGGGTATAAAAGTCAGATACACTCATGGCTAGAGCCCTTGCGAATGAAGATCTGACGCAGACGACATGGTCACGTAATAAGCTCTCTCTCTCTCTCTCTCTCCCTCTCTCCCTCTCTCCCTCTGCCTCTGTCTCTCTCTCTGTCTCTCTCCCTCTCTCTCCCTCTCTCTCTCTCTCTCTCCCTCTCCCTCTCGCTCGGCCTCTCTGCCTCTCTCCCTCTCTCTCTCTCTCTCTCTCTCCCATGTTTAAGATTAATATTACTTCGCGTTTGCTCTCTTGTTCCTATTATCATGTAACATTGGTATCATGTTTGTCATAGCAATATTCCTATTATGTATCGTGTAACATTGGTATCACCTTGCTATTAGGGGGTACCAGTTCTGTATAAATAAATGTCATTGTTTTCTCTTTTCCCGACGCTATCGTTTGATTTCATTTTATATAGACAAAAGGTTTTTAATCACTTATTTTAAGCATTTAAGCGAGGTTATGACTATCTCCGTAACAATGGCCATTACAGATTTCAGATATCTGACTCCCTTTGATTTCAGTGGTGTTCGGACTTGTTATCTAATCTTCAGTAAAGATCGGTGAATCCAACCTGAACTAAATCTGCGAACATTTGGATCATCACTAGTAAAGAGCAATGCCTTGTACACACGAGCAGAATTTCCGACGGAAAAAGTCAGACGGAAGCTTTTCAACGGATATTCCGTCCGTGTGTATACCCCATCGGACTTTTTCTGTCGGAAATTCCAATGCGTCTGGATGCAATTCCGACGGACTAAAAACCATGCATGCTCGGAAACAATTCGACGCATGCTCGGAAGCATAGAACTTAATTTTCTCGGCTCCTCGTATTGTTTTACGTCACCGCGTTTTTGATGGTCGGATTTTAGTGTGACCGTGTGTATGCAAGACAGCTTGAGAGGAATTCCGTCGGAACTCTGTTGGAAAAACCTTCGGAGTTTATTCCGATGGGAAAACCGGTCGTGTGTACAAGGCATAAGTATTGCTTCAGTAACAGGATTGGACTCGGAGGTTGCACTAAAAAGCCAGGGTTGGTAAGTTATGGCAGAGTGTCAAAATAGCTGATATCCTGATAAAAATAAAGAGCAAAGGCTTATTTGGCCTTGAGACTGAAGTTAAATCCATTGGAATTAGATGAGTCTTTAACTTGGTGGAATGTCAGATAGATATAAAGGTTTTAAAAGACTTCAATAGGCATTATACCTGACATATGTAAGGATGGAAAGGTTGATTTCAAGCGAGAGTATTAAATACATATTTGCTCTTAAATGTGTTAAATGAACAATGCCTATTTAATGTAACCACATTCCCCACTGTTGCTACAATATTGTATAAAGAGAGCAAGAGACTGTGTTCCTGTAAGCACATAGCACATCCTAGAGAGCTTTTTTGTTCTCTTCAAAAGCTACACAGTAAAGTCCCTCATCGCTTTCTCTTAGATCCACTTCCTGCCACATCACTTCCTGACTTCCTGTTTACCGAGGCTTTTCAGACTAGCTAGACAACACCATTAGCATTTCAATAGAGGAAGCTGAGTGACATTAGCTGAAAACGCAACAAACCCCTTAGACTCCATTTACAAAGGGGCAACACGACTTCCAGCGCGACTTTGGGAGGCAACTTGGACACGACTTGAGTATGAATCACAGCGCGACTCCAGGCAACTTACAAGGCAACTTCAAGTTGCCTCCAGGACAGGAGGCTTTCCAGTGGCCAATCAAACAAGAATCAGCTCTGTGGGAGGGAGGGGGAGGGAGGGGTTTTCCTGAGAAATGTATGTACTCTTCCTGTATTGTTGCTTCTGTTAAGACAGTGATCCGACTTCTGAGGCGACTTCCATTGAAATCAATGGGTACAAGTTGCCTACAAGTCTCCTAGAAGTCAGATTAAAGTAGTACAGGAACCTTTTCTGAAGTCGGAGCGACTTCAGTAGTGTGCATTAAGACGGCTCCATTCACTTACATTGATTTTCTCACACAGCGCGACTTAAGGGGACTTGGGGCGACTTGGGGTGACTTGAAGTCGGATCCAAAGTCGTCCCTGTGTGAATGGGATCTTACTTTCTACATGGGATCTAAAATTGATTTTACACTTTTGATGTTAAAAAAAATTATAAAAATATGGTCATGCCACATCACAAGTGATGAGCCGAACACCCCCGGGTTGGGTTCGTACCAGAACCCGCGAACGGACCGAAAGTTCGCACGAACTTTAGAACCCTATTAAATACAATGGATGCGAACGTTCGAAATCTAAAGTGCTAATTATAACGACTATTATGCATGTTATTGTCCTAAAAAGGGTTTGGGAACCCGGGGACATGTATCAATGCAAAAAGAAGTTTTAAAAACTGCCGTTTTTCTGGAGCAGTCATTTTAATGATGCATAAAGTGAAAAAAAAAAAGTCAAATATTCCTTTAAATATCGTACCTGGGGGGTGTCTAAAGTATGCCTGTGAAGTGCCACGTGTTTCCCGTGTTTAGAGCTGTCCCTGCACAAAATTACATTTCTAAAGGAAAAAAAGCCATTTAAAACTGCTTGCGGCTTTAATGTAATGTCTGGTCCCGGTAATATGGATGAAAATCTTTAAGAAAAATGGCATAGCTACCCCATCACACACCCCCCCCCCACCCCAGCCCATTACCAGCCCCCTTTGGGTCTTGTATGGATATTAAGGGGAACCCCGCACACAAAATAAAAAAGGCCCTATATACTCTGAACAGCCGTATACAGGCGGTGCATACAAGACAGGGACTGTAGGTTTGTTCTTATGTAGAATCTGTTTGTAATTTTGAACAGGTACATTGTTTAAGTGTAGCTCCAGCCAAAAAATCAATTTTTAAGCTTTTTGGAAAACATAGGGAAGGGTTATCACCCCTGTAACATTTGTTTTGCTGTCTGTGCAGTGTGCACCTGTTCAGAACAGTTCACCTCACTTTCCGTCCTAATGACAAACGTTTTTTGAAAATTTGGGGTTTTTATTGAAACAAGAATTGGTGATAAAGCATCAGTGGAGAGGAGACCCTTTTTTTCCCATATTAACTCTTACAGGAGAGAATTTGCCTTCCTGGGGGTAGATTTCCTCTCACTTCCTGTTGTATCCTTCCGTTTGCAAGGAGGAGTAGTTTGTAAGTTGGATGTTTGAAAGTAGGGGCCTGCCGTATATACTCAGCTGAAATTTGCCCCTTACATGTTGGTGTTGCCACAACACTGTGAGTCCTCACAGTTACTCTTGGTGGGCGCATGAATGGGCCCTGCTGTGAATTATTAGATCAAGAATTGTAATTGCATGCCCCTGTTGAACAGGGGCTGAAAAATTGGGCCTTTGGTGGTGGTGGTGGTGGTGGTGTTGATACAACACTGTAAGGCCTCACAGTTAGTCTTGGTGGGCGCAGGAATGGGCCCTGCTGTGAATTATTAGATAAAGAATTGTAATTACATGCCCCTGTTAAACAGGGGCAGAAAAATTGGGCCTTAGGCACTGGTGCCACAACACTGCAACCCCTCACAGATACTGTACTTGGAGCACAGCAATGAGCCCTGTTGCAAAGTATTGCATCAAAAATTGTAATTACACGCCCCTGTTAAACAGGGGCTGAAAAATTGGGCCTTAGCCACTGGTGCTGGTGCCACGACACTGCAACCACTCCCAGATACTCTAGTTGGAGTGCAGGAATGAGCCCTGCTGCAAAGCATTGCATAAAAAATTGTAATAACACGCCCCTGTTAAACAGGGGCTGAAAAATTGGGCCTTAGCCACTGGTGGCGGCACCCAGAAACAAAAATGTTCTTCCAAGCTATCATCATCAATCGGATCATTGAGGAGGAGGAGGATAGTCAGTCAACATAACAGGACAGTCTCTCAGCATCAGCATCAGTCTTGAAGGGATGTGACATTTGAAAATAAATTAGTCTTTTATATCAGCTTCAGGTGTTTGGTAGCTGGTGGTGATCCAAGACTGGTTCATCTTTATGAAGGTCAGTCGATCAACAGAGTCGGTGGACAGGCGCACCCTGTGATCCGTGACAAATCCTCCAGCAGCACTGAATGTGCGTTCTGAAAGAACGCTGGATGCAGGACAGGCCAGTAGCTCAATTGCATACTGTGCAAGCTCTGGCCAGTGATCCATCCTCAAGACCCAGTAAGCCAGAGGATTTTCGGTGGGGAAGGTGTCCAAGTCTGACCTTGCCCCTAGGTATTCCTGCACCATGTATATCAGACGCTGGCGATGGTTGCTGGAACCGATCATACCTTGGGGCTGCGGACTAAAGAATTGTCTGAACGCATCGGTCAGACGGCCACCTTCCCCACCGCTCCTTCTTTGACTGACCGAAGCCTCAGCAACTCGTTGTCCAGGACCAGGAGTTTGTAACCTCCCAGTCTCTGGGAACGCGTTGCACAGACCTTTCTGCAAGGCCTCCCGGAGTTGTCTCATCCTCTGCTCCCTCTGCGATGGTAAGATAAGGTCCGCAACCTTACCCTTGTACCGTGGATCAAGGAGAGTGGCCAGCCAGTAATGTTCCCTCTCCTTGATCCGAAGAATACGAGGATCCTTCCGCAGACTTTGCAGGATCAGGGAGGCCATGCAGCGTAGGTTAGCTGAGGCATTCGGTCCGGAGTCCTCTGGGTCACTAAGGACGACATGATCCGCAGCCACCTCCTCCCAGCCACATACAAGTCCACTGGTTTCTTGGGACTGTAAATCATCCCTAAAAGACTGCTGCTGATGATGCTGAGTGCCAGGCTCCACCTCCATGCTGACACAATCCTCCTCCTCCTCCTCCTCTTCTTCCTGTGCGATGGGTGGGGCAGAAGGAACACTGTCTGGGTAAAGGGGGCCTTGAGAGGCAAGGAAGTCCTCCTCTTCCTGCCTCTGTTCTGCCTCAAGTGCCCTGTCCATTATTCCACGTAGCGTATGTTCCAACAGGTGGACAAGAGGTACAGTGTCACTGATGCATGCACTGTCACTGCTCACCATCCTCGTGTCCTCCTCAAATGGTGCCAGGACAGTGCATGCATCCCTGATCATGCCCCACTGGCGTGGTGAAAAAACCCCGAGCTCCCCTGACCCTGTCCTGGTGCCGTAGTCGCACAGGTACTCATTGATGGCCCTCTGCTGCATGTGCAGCCGCTGCAGCATGGCCAACGTTGAGTTCCACCTGGTGGGCATGTCACATATAAGGCGGTTCTTGGGCAGGTTCAACTCCTTTTGCAGCTCAGCCAGGCGAGCACTGGCATTATAAGATCTGCGGAAATGCACACAGACTTTCCTGGCCTGCCTCAGGACATCCTGTAAGCCCGGGTACCTGCCCAAGAACCGCTGCACCACCAGGTTAAGGACGTGAGCCACACAGGGCACATGGGTCAGTTGTCCCTGTCGGAGAGCGGAGAGGAGGTTGGTGCCATTGTCGCAAACTACCATTCCTGGCTTAAGCTGGCGTGGCGTCAACCACCTCTCGGCCTGCCCCTGCAGAGCAGACAGAACCTCTGCCCCAGTGTGGCTCCTGTCCCCCAAACACACCAGCGCAAGCACGGCATGGCATCTTTTTGCCTGCGTACTTGCATAGCCCCTTGAACGCCTACGGAGCACCGCTGGTTCCGAGGACAAAGCACAGGAAGAGGCCACGGAGGAAGAAGAAGAGGAGGGGGTGGAGGACAGAGGTGTGTCACAACCAGTAGTAGCATTTTGGAGGCGTGGCGGTGGAACAACCTCCAACACTACTGCACCTTGTACTGCATCCTTCCCAGCTGCCAAAAAGTGACCCAATGGGCCGTGAAAGAAAGGTAACGTCCCTGTCCATGCCTGCTGGACCATGAGTCAGCGGTAATATGCACCTTACCGCTGACCGCCCTGTCCAGCGAGGCCAAGACATTGCCTTCCACATGCCGGTAGAGAGCCGGAATCGCCTTCCGTGAGAAAAAGTGGCGCTTGGGAACCTGCCACTGAGGAACCACACATTGCACAAACTCACGGAAGGGGGCCGAGTCTACCAACTGAAAAGGCAGCAGTTGAAGCGCTAGCAATTTAGCCAAGCTAGCATTCAACCGCTGGGCATGTGGATGGCTGGGAGTGAACTTCTTTCGACGGTCCAGCAGCTGGGGCAGGGAAATTTGCCTGCTAGAATCGGACGTCGGTGTACTGCTAGCAGAGTGCCCGCAAGTACTTGGCTGCGACACACCTAATTCTACACCTTCATTCCTCTCATAGCAGGTTTCAGAGAGGACTGAAGGTATAGTGGGGTTGGAGATCCCAGCTGATGCGGTGCAAGAAGAGGTCAGCTTTGTTCTTTGGTGTGGGTCTTTAAGGTAGGTTTGCCAACGAGCTGCATGGCAGGTCAACATATGTCTGGTCAAGCATGTGGTGCCCAAGCGGGTGATGTTTTGGCCACGCGATATACGCTTGAGACATATGTTGCAAACAGCAGCTGTGCGATCTGATGCACTCGACTCAAAAAAGGCCCACACCAAAGAAATTTTTGAATAACGGGCAGAGGCAGCGCCCTGCACAGGCGGAGCTCTGCGGTGTGATTCCGTTGGTATGCTGCCCTTACGCTGGCCCCCCGAGGGCATCCTGCCTCGTTGGAGATGTGCCTCCTCCTCATCCTCCTCCTCCTCCTCCTCCTCTCTCCTATTAGGCACCCACTTGGAGTCAGTGACCTCATCATCCCCTCCCTCCTCATCACTGGAGCCAATCTGGCAGTATGCTGCAGCTGCTGGAACATGACTGCCAGATTGGTGTCCTTCTTGAGCATCCCCTCTCTCTGCTCTCACGCTACTGCATTCCTCTAGCTGGGTATCATCATCAGACCCTTCGAAACGCTGGGCATCCTCCTGAAGCATGTACCCAACACTGTGCTCAAACAGTTCGGGGGACTCCTCAGGAGGACATGGTTGGTCTAGGGAAGGAGTGACTGATGATGACATTGATACCAGGGAAGAGGATGCTTTGGCAGCTGCTTTGCCAGTACCCTGAGCCTGGGTGAGAGAGGATGAGGAGGATGAGGAGGGCTTGGTCATCCACTCTACCAAGTCTTCGGCATGATGCGGCTCAACACGTCCAGCTGCCGAAAAGAAGGACAAGCATGTCCCATGGCCACGTGCTGATGGCGATGCACCGCGTCCACGACCAGCACTGTTGTCTCTAGACACAGAGCCTGCTTGCCCTCTTTTATTGGCTCCTGACTGTCTGCCTCTCCTTGTTTGCCTTCCAGACATTCTAATGGCCTGCAGGGAAATGGGAAAACCAGCAATACAGGCTAAGTTCAGGTGTAATATGGTCAGGAGGCACACTCCGCCCGCTGTAAGTGCCGCAAAATCCTGTTGGTGTAACACACCAGGAAAAAGCAGCAATACAGGCTAAGTTCAGGTGTAATATGGTCAGGAGGCACACTCCGCCCGCTGTAAGTGCCGCAAAATCCTGTTGGTGTAACACACCAACAAAAAGCAGCAATACAGGCTAAGTTCAGGTGTAATATGGTCAGGAGGCACACTCCGCCCGCTGTAAGTGCCGCAAAATCCTGTTGGTGTAACACACCAGGAAAAAGCAGCAATACAGGCTAAGTTCAGGTGTAATATGGTCAGGAGGCACACTCTGCCCGCTGTAAGTGCCGCAAAATCCTGTTGGTGTAACACACCAGGAAAAAGCAGCAATACAGGCTAAGTTCAGGTGTAATATGGTCAGGAGGCACACTCCGCCCGCTGTAAGTGCCGCAAAATCCTGTTGGTGTAACACACCAGGAAAAAGCAGCAATACAGGCTAAGTTCAGGTGTAATATGGTCAGGAGGCACACTCCGCCCGCTGTAAGTGCCGCAAAATCCTGTTGGTGTAACACACCAGGAAAAAGCAGCAATACAGGCTAAGTTCAGGTGTAATATGGTCAGGAGGCACACTCCGCCCGCTGTAAGTGCCGCAAAATCCTGTTGGTGTAACACACCAGGAAAAAGCAGCAATACGGGCTAACTTCAGGTGTATAATGTGCAGGAGGCTTAGCAACAATGACACTGACACTGTCCCCTGCCTATCCTTCTCTCTCCCTGCACACATGGTTTATCAAAGTATATGACACTGACACTCTCCCTGCCTATCCTTCTCTCTCCCTGCACACAAGGTTTAGCAAAGAATATGACACTGACACTGTCCCCTGCCTATCCTTCTCTCTCCCTGCACACAAGGTTTATCAAAGTATATGACACTGACACTCTCCCTGCCTATCCTTCTCTCTCCCTACACACAAGGTTTAGCAAAGAATATGACACTGACACTCTCCCTGCCTATCCTTCTCTGTCCCTACACACAAGGTTTAGCAAAGAATGGATTTGACAGTGTCCCTGCCTATCCCTCACTTTCCCTGCTCCGGAACACACTACACGAGGCCGCCGCGCTGGCGGCCTTTTATAGTGTGGGGCGTGTACTAAAGCCCCTCAGCTATAATTGGCCACAGGCATCCTGCCTGTGGCCAATCATTGCTCTCCTCGCTGCCGGCGCTGTGATTGGCCAAGCATGCAGGGTCACAGTGCATGCTTGGCCAATCACAGCGCCGGGATTACACTGCGATGGCGCAGTGTATTGTGGGCCGTTCGCGTCACTCGAATTTGGCGCGAACGGCCCAAATCGTTCGTTGTTTGCCGATGCGCGAACAGCCGATGTTCGAGTCGAACCTATGTTCGACTCGAACACCGAGCTCATCCCTACACATCACTAGGGATGAGCTCGGTGTTCGAGTCGAACATACGTTCGACTCGAACATCGGTTGTTCGATCGTTCGCCGAACAACGAACGATTTGGGCCGTTCGCGCCTAATTCGCGGCCCACAATGCACTACGCCATCGCAGTGTCATCCAGGCGCTGTGATTGGCCAAGCATGCACTGTGACCCCGCATGCTTGGCCAATCACAGCGCCGGCAGCGAGGAGAGCAATGATTGGCCACAGGCAGGATGCCTGTGGCCAATTATTGCTGAGGGTGTTTAGTACACGCCCCACACTATAAAAGGCCGCCAGCACGGCGGCCTAGTGTAGTGTGTTCCGGAGCAGGGAAAGAGAAGCATAGGCAGGGACAGTGACATTTTTTTTTCTTGCTTAACCTGGATTCCTTTAGTTTAGGGAAAGAGAAGGATAGGTAGGGAGAGTGTCAGTCTGTTTTACTGTGCTAAACCTTGTTTGTAGGGACAGGGAAGGACAGTGAGGGAAATTCTCATTGTGCTATACTGTGCTAAAGCATTCCTCATCAACCATCTTTAAAAAAAATTTTTTTTATAGGGACAGAAAACTATAGGTAGGGAGAGTGTCAGTGTGTTTTACTGTGCTAAACCTTGTTTGTAGGGACAGGGAAGGACAGTGAGGGAAATTCTCATTGTGCTATACTGTGCTAAAGCATTCCTCATCAACCATCTTTAAAAAAAAAATTTTTTATAGGGACAGAAAACTATAGGTAGGGAGAGTGTCAGTGTGTTTTACTGTGCTAAACCTTGTTTGTAGGGACAGGGAAGGACAGTGAGGGAAATTCTCATTGTGCTATACTGTGCTAAAGCATTCCTCATCAACCATCTTTAAAAAAACATTTTTTATAGGGACAGAAAACTATAGGTAGGGAGAGTGTCAGTGTGTTTTACTGTGCTAAACCTTGTTTGTAGGGACAGGGAAGGACAGTGAGGGAAATTCTCATTGTGCTATACTGTGCTAAAGCATTCCTCATCAACCATCTTTAAAAAAAAAAATTATAGGGACAGAAAACTATAGGTAGGGAGAGTGTCAGTGTGTTTTACTGTGCTAAACCTTGTTTGTAGGGACAGGGAAGGACAGTGAGGGAAATTCTCATTGTGCTATACTGTGCTAAAGCATTCCTCATCAACCATCTTTAAAAAAAATTTTTTTTATAGGGACAGAAAACTATAGGTAGGGAGAGTGTCAGTGTGTTTTATTGTGCTAAACCTTGTTTGTAGGGACAGGGAAGGACAGTGAGGGAAATTCTCATTGTGCTATACTGTGCTAAAGCATTCCTCATCAACCATCTTTAAAAAAAAATTTTTTTATAGGGACAGAAAACTATAGGTAGGGAGAGTGTCAGTGTGTTTTACTGTGCTAAACCTTGTTTGTAGGGACAGGGAAGGACAGTGAGGGAAATTCTCATTGTGCTATACTGTGCTAAAGCATTCCTCATCAACCATCTTTAAAAAAAAAAAAATTATAGGGACAGAAAACTATAGGTAGGGAGAGTGTCAGTGTGTTTTACTGTGCTAAACCTTGTTTGTAGGGACAGGGAAGGACAGTGAGGGAAATTCTCATTGTGCTATACTGTGCTAAAGCATTCCTCATCAACCATCTTTAAAAAAAAAAATTTTTTTATAGGGACAGAAAACTATAGGTAGGGAGAGTGTCAGTGTGTTTTACTGTGCTAAACCTTGTTTGTAGGGACAGGGAAGGACAGTGAGGGAAATTCTCATTGTGCTATACTGTGCTAAAGCATTCCTCATCAACCATCTTTAAAAAAAATTTTTTTTATAGGGACAGAAAACTATAGGTAGGGAGAGTGTCAGTGTGTTTTACTGTGCTAAACCTTGTTTGTAGGGACAGGGAAGGACAGTGAGGGAAATTCTCATTGTGCTATACTGTGCTAAAGCATTCCTCATCAACCATCTTTAAAAAAAAAACATTATAGGGACAGAAAACTATAGGTAGGGAGAGTGTCAGTGTGTTTTACTGTTCTAAACCTTGTTTGTAGGGACAGGGAAGGACAGTGAGGGAAATTCTCATTGTGCTATACTGTGCTAAAGCATTCCTCATCAACCATCTTTAAAAAAAAATTTTTTTATAGGGACAGAAAACTATAGGTAGGGAGAGTGTCAGTGTGTTTTACTGTGCTAAACCTTGTTTGTAGGGACAGGGAAGGACAGTGAGGGAAATTCTCATTGTGCTATACTGTGCTAAAGCATTCCTCATCAACCATCTTTAAAAAAAATATTTTTATACGGACAGAAAACTATAGGTAGGGAGAGTGTCAGTGTGTTTTACTGTGCTAAACCTTGTTTGTAGGGACAGGGAAGGACAGTGAGGGAAATTCTCATTGTGCTATACTGTGCTAAAGCATTCCTCATCAACCATCTTTAAAAAAATTTTTTTATAGGGACAGAAAACTATAGGTAGGGAGAGTGTTAGTGTTTTTTACTGTGCTAAACCTTGTTTGTAGGGACAGGGAAGGACAGTGAGGGAAATTCTCATGGTGCTATACTGTGCTAAAGCATTCCTCATCAACAATCTTTAAAAAACAAAAAATTATAGGGACAGAAAACTATAGGTAGGGAGAGTGTCAGTGTGTTTTACTGTGCTAAACCTTGTTTGTAGGGACAGGGAAGGACAGTGAGGGAAATTCTCATTGTGCTATACTGTGCTAAAGCATTCCTCATCAACCATCTTTAAAAAAAAAATTTTTTATAGGGACAGAAAACTATAGGTAGGGAGAGTGTCAGTGTGTTTTACTGTGCTAAACCTTGTTTGTAGGGACAGGGAAGGACAGTGAGGGAAATTCTCATTGTGCTATACTGTGCTAAAGCATTCCTCATCAACCATCTTTAAAAAAAAAAATTTATAGGGACAGAAAACTATAGGTAGGGAGAGTGTCAGTGTGTTTTACTGTGCTAAACCTTGTTTGTAGGGACGGGGAAGGACAGTGAGGGAAATTCTCATTGTGCTATACTGTGCTAAAGCATTCCTCATCAACCATCTTTAAAAAAAAAATTTTTTATAGGGACAGAAAACTATAGGTAGGGAGAGTGTCAGTGTGTTTTACTGTGCTAAACCTTGTTTGTAGGGACAGGGAAGGACAGTGAGGGAAATTCTCATTGTGCTATACTGTGCTAAAGCATTCCTCATCAACCATCTTTAAAAAAACATTTTTTATAGGGACAGAAAACTATAGGTAGGGAGAGTGTCAGTGTGTTTTACGGTGCTAAACCTTGTTTGTAGGGACAGGGAAGGACAGTGAGGGAAATTCTCATGGTGCTATACTGTGCTAAAGCATTCCTCATCAACAATCTTTAAAAAACAAAAAATTATAGGGACAGAAAACTATAGGTAGGGAGAGTGTCAGTGTGTTTTACTGTGCTAAACCTTGTTTGTAGGGACAGGGAAGGACAGTGAGGGAAATTCTCATTGTGCTATACTGTGCTAAAGCATTCCTCATCAACCATCTTTAAAAAAAAAATTTTTTATAGGGACAGAAAACTATAGGTAGGGAGAGTGTCAGTGTGTTTTACTGTGCTAAACCTTGTTTGTAGGGACAGGGAAGGACAGTGAGGGAAATTCTCATTGTGCTATACTGTGCTAAAGCATTCCTCATCAACCATCTTTAAAAAAATTTTTTTATAGGGACAGAAAACTATAGGTAGGGAGAGTGTCAGTGTGTTTTACTGTGCTAAACCTTGTTTGTAGGGACAGGGAAGGACAGTGAGGGAAATTCTCATTGTGCTATACTGTGCTAAAGCATTCCTCATCAACCATCTTTAAAAAAAAAAAATTTTTATAGGGACAGAAAAGTATAGGTAGGGAGAGTGTCAGTGTGTTTTACTGTGCTAAACCTTGTTTATAGGGACAGGGAAGGACAGTGAGGGAAATTCTCATTGTGCTATACTGTGCTAAAGCATTCCTCATCAACCATCTTTAAAAAAACATTTTTTATAGGGACAGAAAACTATAGGTAGAGAGAGTGTCAGTGTGTTTTACGGTGCTAAACCTTGTTTGTAGGGACAGGGAAGGACAGTGAGGGAAATTCTCATTGTGCTATACTGTGCTAAAGCATTCCTCATCAACCATCTTTAAAAAAAAAAATTATAGGGACAGAAAACTATAGGTAGGGAGAGTGTCAGTGTGTTTTACTGTGCTAAACCTTGTTTGTAGGGACAGGGAAGGACAGTGAGGGAAATTCTCATTGTGCTATACTGTGCTAAAGCATTCCTCATCAACCATCTTTAAAAAAAATTTTTTATAGGGACAGAAAACTATAGGTAGGGAGAGTGTCAGTGTGTTTTACTGTGCTAAACCTTGTTTGTAGGGACAGGGAAGGACAGTGAGGGAAATTCTCATTGTGCTATACTGTGCTAAAGCATTCCTCATCAACCATCTTTAAAAAAAAAAATTTTTATAGGGACAGAAAACTATAGGTAGGGAGAGTGTCAGTGTGTTTTACTGTGCTAAACCTTGTTTGTAGGGACAGGGAAGGACAGTGAGGGAAATTCTCATTGTGCTATACTGTGCTAAAGCATTCCTCATCAACCATCTTTAAAAAAAAAAAAATTATAGGGACAGAAAACTATAGGTAGGGAGTGTGTCAGTGTGTTTTACTGTGCTAAACCTTGTTTGTAGGGACAGGGAAGGACAGTGAGGGAAATTATCATTGTGCTATACTGTGCTAAAGCATTCCTCATCAACCATCTTTAAAAAAAATTTTTTTTATAGGGACAGAAAACTATAGGTAGGGAGAGTGTCAGTGTGTTTTACTGTGCTAAACCTTGTTTGTAGGGACAGGGAAGGACAGTGAGGGAAATTCTCATTGTGCTATACTGTGCTAAAGCATTCCTCATCAATCATCTTTAAAAAAAAATTTTTTTATAGGGACAGAAAACTATAGGTAGGGAGAGTGTCAGTGTGTTTTACTGTGCTAAACCTTGTTTGTAGGGACAGGGAAGGACAGTGAGGGAAATTCTCATTGTGCTATACTGTGCTAAAGCATTCCTCATCAACCATCTTTAAAAAAAAAAAAATATAGGGACAGAAAACTATAGGTAGGGAGAGTGTCAGTGTGTTTTACTGTGCTAAACCTTGTTTGTAGGGACAGGGAAGGACAGTGAGGGAAATTCTCATTGTGCTATACTGTGCTAAAGCATTCCTCATCAACCATCTTTAAAAAAAAAATGTTTTATAGGGACAGAAAACTATAGGTAGGGAGAGTGTCAGTGTGTTTTACTGTGCTAAACCTTGTTTGTAGGGACAGGGAAGGACAGTGAGGGAAATTCTCATTGTGCTATACTGTGCTAAAGCATTCCTTATCAACCATCTTTAAAAAAAAAATTTTTTATAGGGACAGAAAACTATAGGTAGGGAGAGTGTCAGTGTGTTTTACTGTGCTAAACCTTGTTTGTAGGGACAGGGAAGGACAGTGAGGGAAATTCTCATTGTGCTATACTGTGCTAAAGCATTCCTCATCAACCATCTTTAAAAAAAAAAAAAATTATAGGGACAGAAAACTATAGGTAGGGAGAGTGTCAGTGTGTTTTACTGTGCTAAACCTTGTTTGTAGGGACAGGGAAGGACAGTGAGGGAAATTCTCATTGTGCTATACTGTGCTAAAGCATTCCTCATCAACCATCTTTAAAAAAAATTTTTTTTATAGGGACAGAAAACTATAGGTAGGGAGAGTGTCAGTGTGTTTTACTGTGCTAAACCTTGTTTGTAGGGACAGGGAAGGACAGTGAGGGAAATTCTCATTGTGCTATACTGTGCTAAAGCATTCCTCATCAACCATCTTTAAAAAAAAATTTTTTTATAGGGACAGAAAACTATAGGTAGGGAGAGTGTCAGTGTGTTTTACTGTGCTAAACCTTGTTTGTAGGGACAGGGAAGGACAGTGAGGGAAATTCTCATTGTGCTATACTGTGCTAAAGCATTCCTCATCCACCGTCTTTAAAAAAAAAAACATTATAGGGACAGAAAACTATAGGTAGGGAGAGTGTCAGTGTGTTTTACTGTTCTAAACCTTGTTTGTAGGGACAGGGAAGGACAGTGAGGGAAATTCTCATTGTGCTATACTGTGCTAAAGCATTCCTCATCAACCATCTTTAAAAAAAAATTTTTTTATAGGGACAGAAAACAATAGGTAGGGAGAGTGTCAGTGTGTTTTACTGTGCTAAACCTTGTTTGTAGGGACAGGGAAGGACAGTGAGGGAAATTCTCATTGTGCTATACTGTGCTAAAGCATTCCTCATCAACCATCTTTAAAAAAAAAAATTTTATACGGACAGAAAACTATAGGTAGGGAGAGTGTCAGTGTGTTTTACTGTGCTAAACCTTGTTTGTAGGGACAGGGAAGGACAGTGAGGGAAATTCTCATTGTGCTATACTGTGCTAAAGCATTCCTCATCAACAATCTTTAAAAAACAAAAAATTATAGGGACAGAAAACTATAGGTAGGGAGAGTGTCAGTGTGTTTTACTGTGCTAAACCTTGTTTGTAGGGACAGGGAAGGACAGTGAGGGAAATTCTCATTGTGCTATACTGTGCTAAAGCATTCCTCATCAACCATCTTTAAAAAAAAATTTTTTTATAGGGACAGAAAACTATAGGTAGGGAGAGTGTCAGTGTGTTTTACTGTGCTAAACCTTGTTTGTAGGGACAGGGAAGGACAGTGAGGGAAATTCTCATTGTGCTATACTGTGCTAAAGCATTCCTCATCAACCATCTTTAAAAAAAAAAAAAATATAGGGACAGAAAACTATAGGTAGGGAGAGTGTCAGTGTGTTTTACTGTGCTAAACCTTGTTTGTAGGGACAGGGAAGGACAGTGAGGGAAATTCTCATTGTGCTATACTGTGCTAAAGCATTCCTCATCAACCATCTTTAAAAAAAATTTTTTTTATAGGGACAGAAAACTATAGGTAGGGAGAGTGTCAGTGTGTTTTACTGTGCTAAACCTTGTTTGTAGGGACAGGGAAGGACAGTGAGGGAAATTCTCATTGTGCTATACTGTGCTAAAGCATTCCTTATCAACCATCTTTAAAAATTTTTTTTTTTATAGGGACAGAAAACTATAGGTAGGGAGAGTGTCAGTGTGTTTTACTGTGCTAAACCTTGTTTGTAGGGACAGGGAAGGACAGTGAGGGAAATTCTCATTGTGCTATACTGTGCTAAAGCATTCCTCATCAACCATCTTTAAAAAAAAAATTTTTTTTTGGGGACAGAAAACTATAGGTAGGGAGAGTGTCAGTGTGTTTTACTGTGCTAAACCTTGTTTGTAGGGACAGGGAAGGACAGTGAGGGAAATTCTCATTGTGCTATACTGTGCTAAAGCATTCCTCATCAACCATCTTTAAAAAAAAAAATTTTTATAGGGACAGAAAACTATAGGTAGGGAGAGTGTCAGTGTTTTTACTGTGCTAAACCTTGTTTGTAGGGACAGGGAAGGACAGTGAGGGAAATTCTCATTGTGCTATACTGTGCTAAAGCATTCCTCATCAACCATCTTTAAAAAACAAAAAATTATAGGGACAGAAAACTATAGGTAGGGAGAGTGTCAGTGTGTTTTACTGTGCTAAACCTTGTTTGTAGGGACAGGGAAGGACAGTGAGGGAAATTCTCATTGTGCTATACTGTGCTAAAGCATTCCTCATCAACCATCTTTAAAAAAAAATTTTTTATATCGACAGAAAACTATAGGTAGGGAGAGTGTCAGTGTGTTTTACTGTGCTAAACCTTGTTTGTAGGGACAGGGAAGGACAGTAAGGGAAATTCTCATTGTGCTATACTGTGCTAAAGCATTCCTCATCAACCATCTTTAAAAAAAAAAAAATTATAGGGACAGAAAACTATAGGTAGGGAGAGTGTCAGTGTGTTTTACTGTGCTAAACCTTGTTTGTAGGGACAGGGAAGGACAGTGAGGGAAATTCTCATTGTGCTATACTGTGCTAAAGCATTCCTCATCAACCATCTTTAAAAAAAAAATTTTTATAGGGACAGAAAACTATAGGTAGGGAGAGTGTCAGTGTGTTTTACTGTGCTAAACCTTGTTTGTAGGGACAGGGAAGGACAGTAAGGGAAATTCTCATTGTGCTATACTGTGCTAAAGCATTCCTCATCAACCATCTTTAAAAAAAATTTTTTTTATAGGGACAGAAAACTATAGGTAGGGAGAGTGTCAGTGTGTTTTACCGTGCTAAACCTTGTTTGTAGGGACAGGGAAGGACAGTGAGGGAAATTCTCATTGTGCTATACTGTGCTAAAGCATTCCTCATCAACCATCTTTGAAATCCTTGTTTTTTGGACAGTCAGGGAAATTGTCATTGTGCTATTCTGTGCGAAAGCAATCATCCTCAACCATATTTAGAAATCCTTAAGTAAAGGGACAGAGAAGGACACCTGAAGGTAGCCCTTATTGCTTTTTTTCACATCTCCCTGCAGGCCATCCATTAGAATGTCTGGAAGGCAAACAAGGAGAGGCAGACAGTCAGGAGGCAATAAAAGAGGGCAAGCAGGCTCTGTGTCTGGGGGCAACAGTGCTGGTCGTGGACGCGGTGCATTGTCATCAGCACATGGCCATGGGACACGCTTGTCCTTCTTTTCGGCAGCTGGACATGTTGAGCCACATCATGCCGAAGACTTGGTAGAGTGGATGACCAAGCCCTCCTCCTCCTCCTCATCCTCTCTCACCCAGGCTCAGGGTACTGGCAAAGCAGCTGCCAAAACGTCCTCTTCCCTGGTATCAATGTCAGACTCATCATCAGTCACTCCTTCCCTAGACCCACCATGTCCTCCTCCTGAGGAGTCCCCCGAACTGTTTAAGCACAGTGTTGGGTACATGCTCCAGGAGGATGCCCAGCGTTTCGAAGGGTCTGATGATGAAACCCAGCTAGAGGAAGGCAGTAGCGTGAGAGCAGACAGAGGGGATGCTCAAGAAGGACACCAATCTGGCAGTCATGTTCCAGCAGCTGCAGCATACTGCCAGATTGGCTCCAGTGATGAGGAGGGAGGGGATGATGAGGTCACTGACTCCACGTGGGTGCCTAATAGGAGAGAGGAGGAGGAGGAGGATGAGGAGGAGGCACATCTCCAACGAGGCAGGATGCCCTTTGGTGGCCAGCGTAAGGGCAGTACACCGACGGAATCACACCGCAGAGCTCCGCCTGTGCAGGGCGCTGCCTCTGCCCGTCATTCAAAAAGTTCTTTGGTGTGGGCCTTTTTTGAGGCTAGTGCATCAGATCGCACAGCTGCTGTTTGCAACATATGTCTCAAGCGTATATCGCGTGGCCAAAACATCAGCCGCTTGGGTACCACATGCCTGACCAGACATATGTTGACCTGCCATGCAGCTCGTTGGCAAGCCTACCTCAAAGACCCACACCAAAGAACAAAGCGGACCTCTCCTTGCACCGCATCAGCTGGGATCTCCAACCCCACTATAACTTCAGTCCTCTCTGAAACATGCACTGAGAGGAATGAAGGTGTAGAATTAGGTGTGTCACAGCCAAGTACTTGCGGCCACTCTGCTAGCAGTACACCGACGTCCGATTCTAGCAGGAAAATTTCCCTGCCCCAGCTGCTGGACCGTCGAAAGAAGTTCACTCCCAGCCATCCACATGCCCAGCGGTTGAATGCTAGCTTGGCTAAATTGCTAGCGCTTCAACTGCTGCCTTTTCAGTTGGTAGACTCGGCCCCCTTCCGTGAATTTGTGCAATGTGCGGTTCCTCAGTGGCAGGTTCCCAAACGCCACTTTTTCTCACGGAAGGCAATTCCGGCTCTCTACCGGCATGTGGAAGGCAATGTCTTGGCCTCGCTGGACAGGGCGGTCAGTGGTAAGGTGCATATTACCGCTGACTCATGGTCCAGCAGGCATGGACAGGGACGTTACCTTTCTTTCACGGCCCATTGGGTCACTCTTTTGGCAGCTGGGAAGGATGCAGGACAAGGTGCAGTAGTGTTGGAGGTTGTTCCACCACCACGCCTCCAAAATGCTACTACTGGTTGTGACACACCTCTCTCCTCCACCCCCTCCTCTTCTTCTTCCTCCATGGCCTCTTCCTGTGCTTTGTCCTCTGAACCAGCGGTGCTCCGTAGGCGTTCAAGGGGCTACGCAAGTACCCAGGCAAAAAGATGCCATGCCGTGCTTGCGCTGGTGTTTTGGGGGACAGAAGCCACACTGGGGCAGAGGTCCTGTCTGCTCTGCAGGGCCAGGCCGAGAGGTGGTTGACGCCACGCCAGCTTAAGCCAGGAATGGTGGTTTGCGACAATGGCACCAACCTCCTCTCCGCCCTCCGACAGGGACAACTGACCCATGTGCCCTGTGTGGCTCACGTCCTTAACCTGGTGGTGCAGCGGTTCTTGGGCAGGTACCCGGGCTTACAGGATGTCCTGAGGCAGGCCAGGAAAGTCTGTGTGCATTTCCGCAGATCTTATAATGCCAGTGCTCGCCTGGCTGAGCTGCAAAAGGAGTTGAACCTGCCCAAGAACCGCCTTATATGTGACATGCCCACCAGGTGGAACTCAACGTTGGCCATGCTGCAGCGGCTGCACACGCAACAGAGGGCCATCAATGAGTACCTGTGCGACTACGGCACCAGGACAGGGTCAGGGGAGCTTGGTTTTTTTTCTCCACGCCAGTGGGGCATGATCAGGGATGCATGCACTGTCCTGGCACCATTTGAGGAGGCCACGAGGATGGTGAGCAGTGACAGTGCATGCATCAGTGACACTGTACCTCTTGTCCACCTGTTGGAGCACACGCTGCGTGGAATAATGGACAGGGCACTTGAGGCAGAACAGAGGCAGGAAGAGGAGGACTTCCTTGCCTCTCAAGGCCCCCTTTACCCAGACAGTGTTCCTTCTGTCCCACCCATCGCACAGGAAGAGGACGAGGAGGAGGAGGAGGAGGAGGATTGTGTCAGCATGGAGGTGGAGCCTGGCACTCAGCAGCATCAACAGCAGCAGTCTTTTAGGGATGATTTACAGTCCCAAGAAACCCAAGGACTTGTACGTGGCTGGGAGGAGGTGGCTGCGGATCATGTCGTCCTTAGTGACCCAGAGGACTCCAGACCGAATGCCTCAGCTAACCTACGCTGCATGGCCTCCCTGATCCTGCAAAGTCTGCGGAAGGATCCTCGTATTCTTCGGATCAAGGAGAGGGACCATTACTGGCTGGCCACTCTCCTTGATCCACGGTACAAGGGTAAGGTTGCGGACCTTATGTTACCGTCGCAGAGGGAGCAGAGGATGAGACAACTCCGGGAGGCCTTGCAGAAAGGTCTGTGCAACGCGTTCCCAGAGACTGGGAGGTTACAAACTCCTGGTCCTGGACAACGAGTTGCTGAGGCTTCGGCCAGTCAAAGAAGGAGCGGTGGGGAAGGTGGCCGTCTGACCGATGCGTTCAGACAATTCTTTAGTCCGCAGCCCCAAAGTATGATTGGTTCCAGCAACCATCGCCAGCGTCTGATAAACATGGTGCAGGAATATCTAGGGGCAAGGTCAGACTTGGACACCTTCCCCACCGAAAATCCTCTGGCTTACTGGGTCTTGAGGATGGATCACTGGCCAGAGCTTGCACAGTATGCAATTGAGCTACTGGCCTGTCCTGCATCCAGCGTTCTTTCGGAACGCACATTCAGTGCTGCTGGAGGATTTGTCACGGATCACAGGGTGCGCCTGTCCACCGACTCGGTTGATCGACTGACTTTCATCAAGATGAATCAGTCTTGGATCACCACCAGCTACCACACACCTGATGCTGATATAACAGACTAATTGATTTTAACATGTCACATCCCTTCAAGACTGATGCTGATGCTGAGTGCCTGTGCTGTTATGTTGACTGGCTATCCTCCTCCTCCGAGTCCTCAATGATACGATTGATGATGATAGCTTGGAAGATCATTTTTGTTTATGGGTGCCGCCACCAGTGCCTAACGCCCAATTTTTCAGCCCCTGTTTAACAGGGGCGTGTAATTACAATTTTTGAAGCAATACTTTGCAACAGGGCTCATTGCTGTGCTCCAAGTACAGTATCTGTGAGGGGTTGCAGTGTTGTGCCACCAGTGCCTAAGGCCCAATTTTTCAGCCCCTGTTTAACAGGGGCGTGTAATTACAATTTTTGAAGCAATACTTTGCAACAGGGCTCATTGCTGTGCTCCAAGTACAGTATCTGTGAGGGGTTGCAGTGTTGTGCCACCAGTGCCTAAGGCCCAATTTTTCAGCCCCTGTTTAACAGGGGCGTGTAATTACAATTTTTGAAGCAATACTTTGCAACAGGGCTCATTGCTGTGCTCCAAGTACAGTATCTGTGAGGGGTTGCAGTGCTGTGCCACCAGTGCCTAAGGCCCAATTTTTCAGCCCCTGTTTAACAGGGGCGTGTAATTACAATTTTTGAAGCAATACTTTGCAACAGGGCTCATTGCTGTGCTCCAAGTACAGTATCTGTGAGGGGTTGCAGTGCTGTGCCACCAGTGCCTAAGGCCCAATTTTTCAGCCCCTGTTCAACAGGGGCATGTAATTACAATTCTTGATCTAATAATTCACAGCAGGGCCCATTGCTGCACCCACCAAGAGTAACTCTGAGGGCTTACAGTGTTGTGGCAACGCCACCACCACCACCACCACGAAAGGCCCAATTTTTCAGCCCCTGTTCAAAAGGGGCATGTAATTACAATTCTTGATCTAATAATTCACAGCAGGGCCCATTCCTGCACCCACCAAGAGTAACTCTGAGGGCTTACAGTGTTGTGGCAACACCACCACCACCACCACCACCACGAAAGGCCCAATTTTTCAGCCCCTGTTCAACAGGGGCATGCAATTACAATTCTTGATCTAATAATTCACAGCAGGGCCCATTGCTGCACCCACCAAGAGTAACTGTCAGGGCTTACAGTGTTGTGGCACCAGCACCACCATCAAAGGCCCAATTTTTACTACCACTGTTCAACAATTATATGTAATTACAATTCCTGATATAATAGTTGACAGCAGGGCGTTCCAGCACCAACCAAGAGTAACTGTGAGTGCTTACAGTGTTGTGCCAACACCAACAACTAAGGGGCCTATTTCTGCAGAGTATATACGGCAGGTCCCTACTTTCAAACATCCAACTTACAAACGACTCCTACTTGCAAACGCAAGAAGACAACAGGAAGTGAGAGGAAATCTACCCCTAGGAAGGAAAATTCTCTCCTGTAAGAATTAATATGGGAGAAAGGTGTCTCCTCTGTACTGATGCTTTATCACCAATCCTTGTTTCAAGAAAAACACCACATTTCAAAAACAGTTGTCATTGGGACGGAAAGTGAGGTGAAATGTTCTGAACAGGGGCACAGACAGCAAAACAAATGTTACAGGGGTGATAACCCTTACCTATGTTTTCCAAAAAGTTTAAAAATTGATTTTTGGGCTGGAGCTACACTTAAACAATGTACCTGTTCAAAATTACAAACAGATTCTACATAAGAACAAACCTACAGTCCCTGTCTTGTATGCACCACCTGTATACGGCTGTTCAGAGTATATAGGGCCTTTTTTATTTTATGTGCGGGGTTCCCCTTAATATCCATACAAGACCCAAAGGGGCTGGTAATGGGCTGGGGTAGGGGGGGGGGGGGTCATGGGGTAGCTATGCCATTTTTCTTAAAGATTTTCATCCATATTACCGGGACCAGACATTACATTAAAGCCGCAAGCAGTTTTAAATGGCTTTTTTTTTCTTTAGAAGTGTCATTTTGTGCAGGGACAGTTCTAAACACGGGAAACACGTGGCACTTCACAGGCATACTTTAGACACCCCCCAGGTACGATATTTAAAGGAATATTTGACTTTTTTTTTTTCACTTTATGCATCATTAAAATGACTGCTCCCGAAAAACGACCGTTTTTAAAACTTCTTTTTGCATTGATACATGTCCCCTGGTGCAGAACCCGGGTTCCCAAACCCTTTTTAGGACAATAACATGCATAATAGTCGTTATAATTAGCACTTTAGAATTCGAACGTTCGCATCCATTGTATTTAATAGGGTTCTAATGTTCGTACGAACTTTCTGTCCGTTCGCGGGTTCTGGTGCGAACCGAACCCGGGGGTGTTCGGCTCATCACTACACATCACCTCTAATTTCTGCCAGCTAAGTCCAGTGGGTGGAATGCAGTGTGAATTGAAACGGGCGTACACAGAGAGGTACAAGTTCTGTGTTTTATAAAGGGAATGGCAAAATATAATAGGTAGCAGAAAAGAACCAGCAACCTGCTTGTTTATTTTGTAACTGGTTACTATCAGTATTATTTTACATGTTTTTATATTATTTAAAAAGATCTGTTATCTGCCAGTGTTTACCTGTTAAATAATATTGCAACCTTGGTTAAGAAGAACAAACACCCTAATAAAAATAATTTGCAAGTTCCTTTTAACACATGAAAATGTAAAAACAACAGACTATAAGCTACATGTGCAAATTCAAAATGTCAACCATCTGCATGGATTGCCAAGCTAACATCAGTAACATCAATTTGGCAAGCTTATTATAAATCTGTTTTGCATGTTATTCTCTCTCAAAGTCAAATAACACATTGAAAGAGCTTTGATCTATAAAAACCCCACCAATAAAATAACGTGATTGTTATAGTGAAAATCAATCCGAAGTGACCTTTTTGTGTTAAAGTGTTGTTTGCTTAATATTTAAACATTTTAAAATCTATCATACTATCTGCATGTTGCAATCCTTCAACTAAGCTTTGTTACTGGATTTAACATGAAGCCTCGTACACACGACCGAGTTTCTCGTTGTTAAAAACACGTTGTTTTTCTCGACGAGATTCTTGTTAACCTTGACGAGTTTCTCGTCAAGCTTTCCATGCGTACACACTGCCAATTCCAAATCTCGTCGTTGTTCTGCGCGGTCACGTCCAGCACGCACGACGGCAGTATAAAGGGGAAGATCGATTTCCCTGGCGCCACCCCTTGGGCTGCTTTTGCTGATCTCGTGTTACCGCGTGTGAAGTAAAAGTTTGGGAAGAGACGATTCGCGCTTTTCAGTCTTCGTGCTTTCAGTTCGTTTTCTGCGGTTCAGTTTGTGCTTGTGGGTTCGTATCTTGTCTTTCAGGGCGTGTAGGCAGGTCGTATCTGTTTTACAGTGCGTTCTTGCCCGTTCGTTTCTGAATTTCAGTTCGTTCTTCATAGGCCTTGCTGTTCTAAAGTGCGCTCTGTTCTGTACGTTCTGATAAGACGACCGTTTCCTAGCCATGTCGCGGGTACGTTCTCGTCGCCGAGTTCGTGCTGTGCGGGCGCTTGGTGTTGGTCTGCTTGTTTTGGACCAAGACGAGTCCATGAACGGGGTGAGGAGAAGTTCATGGACCAAGAATTGGTTGCTCCAGCGGGACCAATTCTGCCATATGCCTCTGCTGCGGGAGATCGTGGAGAATACTCCTGAGGACTACAGGAATTTTCTGCGGATGTCTGACCCCGTTTTTCAGCATCTGTTGGCTTTGGTGTCCCCCTATAATACCAGGCAGGACACCGTTATGCGGGAAGCCATCAGTGCTGAGCAGAGGCTCATCGCCACGTTACGTTACCTGGCGACAGGGAGAAGTGTTCAGGACTTGAAGTTCACCACAGGCATCTCCCCCCAGGCTCTGGGCCTCATAATCCCAGACACCTGTTCTGCCATTATACAAGTCCTGCAGGAGGACTATATTAGGGTAAGTTTTCTCCATTAACATCACATTTTATGTATTTCATGTATGCTAATGTATTGTATTTCTTTCATCCTTCCCTAATTACCATGATTGTAATATGCTGAGAATGTCCCCTTTGTCCTCATGCATGCTGGAAGCTTTTAAATGCCACTTTTTTCTCCTCCATGCATATTTCCCTTCACTAACCTCTCCATCAGTGGCGACTGCTGCTCCAAATGTTTGGGGGGCCACCCCCAAATTATATATATAAACTTCCTCCATTTTTGCGACTGTGCCTATTAAACGCCACCAGTTTGCCCCCTCCAATGCATCAATTTTGCCCCCTCCAATGCAGCCAGTTTGCCCCCTCCAATGCAGCCAGTTTGTCCCCTCCAATGCAGCCATTTTTCCCCCTCCAATGCAGCCAGTTTGCCCCCTCCAATGCAGCCAGTTCCCCCCCAGCCCTGCACTTACCTTCTTCTGGTCAGCGCCATCCTTCTTCTCTCCTTGATGTCTTCTCCTGCCCTCGATGTTGCATCAGCCAATCATGTTACCGGTAAACAGACTTGGTGAACATGATTGGCAGAGGAGCCTGTCAGTGTTTACCCAAGGAATGCCCCCCCCCTGCGTCCCCTGGTTAACTTTTATGAAGCCAATTACATTCCTCAGGCTGTAATCGCCAAGCCTATTTGCCCCCTGTCTCTGATAGGCAATTTTCACCCAAAAATGCCGCAGTTATTCATATGGCCGTCCCTCAACAGGGGGCCATCCACCTGAATAGTGGGCGGCATTGACAATACATAGGTTAATGCAAGGCATGAACCTATGTATTGTTCTGAGTGACGGGCGCAGGAGAGAGGGGGCAGTGCTCCAGCGCCCACTCTGGATGCACCGCCACTGCAATGCTATCCTGTGGCCAAGCACATCTACCCCCCCCCCCCCAAATTTGATTATAATGGACCATCAGAGGGGGTGATGAATATGATACTTGAGCCTTCCATTATACTTTTAAAAAACACATTAAACTGAGATTTTTATTGATGTTGGCCTCGAATGTATTTTATTATAATCTGCTTGCAATGTTATGTGCAAAAGTACTAATATATTTTTATCTTGTTTGACTCCACAGCTTCCTTCCACGCCACAGGAATGGCAGACTGTGGCATCGGAGTTTGCCACGCGGTGGGACTTCCCCAACTGCGGTGGAGCCATTGACGGGAAGCACGTCCGCATCGTGCCGCCACCCCGTTCTGGGTCCTACTTCTTCAATTACAAGGGGTTTCATAGCATTGTGCTGATGGCGGTGGTGTCAGCACAGTATGAATTCCTCTATGTGGATGTGGGGAAGAATGGCCGGATGTCCGATGGGGATCCTTCATCCAGACGGAGTTTGCCCTCCGTCTCCAGAGTGACGACCTTGCATTGCCACCGGATGCAGGAAATGTTGAAGGACTCCCCTCTGTTTTTTTGGCTGATGAAGCCTTCGGACTCGGACCGCACCTCATGAGGCCATTTCCCCAGAGGACCCTGACCCCAGAGAAGAGGGTGTTCAACTACCGGCTGGCCAGGGCCCAAAGAGTCGTTGAAAATGCCTTCGGGATAATGGCCAGCCGGTTCCGCCTTTTTATGACTCCTATTCACTTGGCGGAGTACAAGATAAACTATGTCATTTTATGATGCTGTGTGCTCCATAATTTTCTGAGCTGAAAATCCAGTAATTATATGGCCTCAATATTGCCTGAGGCAGGACTTTCCTATTTCCCCCAAAATGCCCGTGAGGTTCGGGAGAAATATATGGAATATTTCACGGGTAGGGGGGCAATTCCTATGCCAGTCCATGTGTAAAGATTCGTGGAGAAAGAACTCAATAAAAATCAGATTTAATCTTGTAACTTTTTTTGTTTCCTGTCTCCTAGTTTGTCTTATTGCATTTGTAGTGCCAAGTGTATTTTCCTTTAGTAAATACCAACCATTTAACTATGAACCACAAAAATATACACAAATAAGGTTAGAGCTTATTTGAAAAAGAAGCTACACTTTGTTTTTTTTCCAAAATTTTACTCTGTGCACATTCACACACATGGTAAATAGAATTTTTTATTTTATTTTTTGGCTGGCCACAAACCGTCTTTTTTTTTACAAAACCATCTGTAGCATTCAACAAACTACAACATTGGATACCTCTTGGCAATATGAGACATTCAATTACCCAAAATATGTCTCTATCTGGCCGTCCTAATATGGGGTATTGGCACCCCTGGCCAAGCCAAAATTTGAATATGCACACAATTTGAAGTCATTTCCAATAGGGATTTTTGACTCCTGATCCCTATTGTCAACATGTGCTATCTGCCATCGGGGGTGATCAATGGACGTGTTTTGGGGGTGCAACCCCTTCTTCAGTTCACCTACTTGAGATACGAGGAAGGGGTTGCACCCCCATAAGACGTACATGGATATCCCCTGATGGCAGATAGCACATGTTGACACACTGTGTGCATATTCAAATTTTGGCTGGATTGATAGTCGAAAAGATAAAAAAAGGGGGAAGAACAATCACAAACAAAAAATGGGGGTTTTAATGCCTTATTCAATTCTCCCCAAAACATCTAGGATGTCTTTAAAGGTTTGATCCATCACATGAATTCTTTGTTTAATTCTGTCCAGTTCTGTGCTACATTCCATCACTTGCTGTATGATTCGTAGGGCACTGTCAGCAGAGAAACGCGTACTTTCTTTCACCACAACATTTACATCCCCTATAAAAAAATACAAAAGGTATTATAACTCTGCAGGCCTACATCTCTTACCTGAAGATGTGGTGACAGATACTGACCTGTTGTGGTGACCAGTTCCACCACGTCATCCACTTCTCCTTCCTGCACTTCTCCTTCCTCCACCTCTTCAACTTCCTCAACATCCTTAGGTTGTGGGTCTTGGTGAGGTTGGGGTTGTTTAGAAGCTGTGGGTTTCTTGTGCTCCCTGGAGTGTTCTCCTCCCAGTCTTCTCTCCCCTATGAGAACCAAACAAAAGCTCTATTTATCACACAGAAATTCTCAATAAAAAATAAAAACATGCTAAATTGCTTGGAAGTGGGGTACAAGTGTCTGTTTGGGCGGGATTTCAAGATGAAGACATTATTTTTTCACAATAATTTCTTTACTATTCACCTTTGGCTGTCAATTTTTATACATGGAGGCACCACAAAAATTCACTGATGCACCTGTGTGGGACACCCAAAAAATGTGTTTCTGTTGGCCCACACTATAGTGCTCAAAAGCACAGATGTGGAACCAGCTGCTGAGTGTCCTCTCCTTTACATTGATTAAAGTTTGCATTTCATTCTCTTTACAAACACATCATCTAGCCAACAATGTAATAACAACTATTGAAGAAAAACAGGCAGATGTGTAAATTATTTTAACCATGTAAAATCTATAAAAATCTAGCATAGTGGCCGAACGATGTGTCTGTAACAAACGATTACTGTGCCAAACCAAGTTCAAACTATGACATTTTGTAAGGTAGTACAATAGAAAAATGCAATAACATGAAGCAACATGCAAGTTGTGAAATACAATAATAGGAAAAAAGGGGAAAAAGTACTTACTTTTTTCAAGCATTCTCTTAATGCTCCTTAACTGCTCCAGCTCCCTCAGTTTGAGGTCAGACCACCTCTTTCTGAGCTGCTCATTTGATCGTTTCACCCTGAAATTCTTCTTCAGACTCTTCACGACTTTCTTCATGATTTTGGCCTTCCTTCGATTAGGTTTGCTATACGGCCCATGCTTTGCGTCATAATCCGACTTTAGCAATATGTCCGCCATCTCCGCATAAGACATATTAGATGCCTTGAATGTCCTCCCTGGTCGTGACGTTTCCTCAGTCTCCGGGCTTGTCTCCTCCTCGTTATTTGAGGAATTAGCAGACACCTGCTGTGAATCCGCCATATTTGTCTGCGCGCCGAAAGAGAAGGGGCGGGGAAAAGATGTTACTTAGAACGTCATAGGCGGGCGACGTGTGCGGAGCGATGTGTGAGTAGTTTTACGCATGCGTGGTGTATATATAGCAAACACACATGTGACTATACTACGTTCGGTGTGCGGAGAGAGGAGTAAAAGTGACGGACGTGCGAACGAAGGTATGTGATTTGTAGACTTTGAGAAATTGGTGGCCTATGCTGTCTAGACTAGAGAATGTTGGAGGATATATATGGTGACTAAGATTTACAGGAGGTTAGACTGTGTGCCTCACATTATTTTTTATAATTTTTTTTGGCTTGCAGACCCAAAATGATTGTCTTCATAAGTGACAAGGAATTCCTTGCGGAATTTATAGACCGGGTAAGGGAGCTGCCCGCTCTGTGGGAAACAAAAAACCCCATCCATAGAAAAAAAGGGGTAAGAAAAGCAGCGCTGGAGAGCCTGCTCCCATTTGTGCATACCAAGGTGCCCACAGCAACAGCAAAACAGGTGGACACTAAAATTGGGAGCTTGAGAGGCACATACAGGACTGAACGCTCTAAGGTCCTGGCTTCTCAGAGGTCAGGAGCAGCAGCAGATGATGTGTATGTCCCCAATTTGTGGTACTACAGCAGGATGTCCTTTCTGGATGACCACATTGAGGCAAGGCCATCACTGTCCACTCTTCCCCCCAGACTTCCCTGCAGCCAACCTGAGCCTTCTCTGGAGCAAGAGGAGGCAGCCATCCTGGAAGAAGCTGATTTGGACATATGGAGCCAGGTATAGTATTAAATGAAAATGTATTGTGAAAAACTTAATGCAGGAAAAAGAAGTCAAGATGAAAATCCTAAACTATTTTGGGATACAAAAGTGAAATCAAGATCTAGAGACATTAGTCTGCCATAAATTGGGTGCAAAATAGTCAATCTGATGTAGTCCTAAAAATATTTGTCTTTTCTCTTGATTTACATTCAAATTGCTACATTCATGATCTCAAATTTGTGTGAAAATAATAAACCAAAATATAAAACTATGTCCCTTTTTCATACACAGGATGAAATCAGCCAGGAGGAGGGTCTGGAAACAGTCAGGCAGGAGGAGGCAGGGCCCACTGTGAGGCAGGAGGTGGCAGGGCCCACTGTGAGCCAGGAGGTGGCAGGGCCCACTGTCAGCCAGGAGGTGGCAAGGCCCAGTGGCAGACAGGAGGTGGCAGGGCCCAGTGGCAGACAGGAGGTGGCCGGCACGAGGAGAAGCACTAGATCTCAGGTGCCTCCCATCCGCCTTCCGAAAAGAAGCAGGAGGGACAGGACCACTAGTGAGGCAGCAATGGCCCTTATTAGAGAGGCACATACCACCCTCCAGGAGCCCACATCCCCTGAAGAGGCCATTGCCGGCCTAGTTGAGGCCAAGTTCAAGGTGATGAGCATGGAGCAACACCTCCTATGCGAGCCCCTGCTCATCACCTTGCTGAACAAGGGGGTGATGGAGAAAATTACCCCCAATACGGCCATATGTGAGGTCGCACAACTATCCCAACCTCAACCTCCTCCTCCACCTCCACCTTCTTCTTCTGTGCCACCCCCTTCTCCTCCACCTCCTTCTCCACCTCCACCTTCTTCTTCTGCGCCATCCCCTTCTCCTCCACCTCCTTCTCCACCTCCACCTTCTTCTTCTGTGCCACCCCCTTCTCCTCCACCTCCTTCTCCTCCTCCTGACAGGAGTACCCCTCCAGTGGCCCAGCCTCCAGCCACACGCAGAAGGAAGGCTGCAGAGAAGGCTTCAAGGAAGGCTGCAGGGAAGGCTGCCAAGAAGACGAGGAAGTGATGGCCTTGCTTCATTGTGGTCGGACAGAAGGCAGCCTGTTGTAGTACCACAGACTTGGGACATATATATCACCTGCTGCTGTTCCTGACCTCTGGGAGGCCAGCATCAGATTGTGCTCACAACTGTTGTGCTTCTCAAGCTCCCAATTTTAGTGTCCACACAGGGTTGATGTGTGCTCTGTGGTCCCATGGATGCACAAATGGCAGCAGGTTCTCCAGAGCTGCCTTCTATTTATTTTGTTCTATACATGAATAAATGTTTTTTTGGTTTAAGTTCATACTTGACTATGTGTTTTTATAATAATTATTTATTTCCCTTTGGAGTAAGCAGATACATTTGACCCCCAAAAAAAGGGACAGATAACACCCAAAAAAATCATTAAAGGTGTTCTTTAAAAAATATAGGGTGTAAACTTGACACAACTAAATTTAAAAAATAAAATGGGAGATCACTATCAAAACATCGACAAATTACAATTAACATCTGTCTAAAAAATATAAAACATTAAAATATTCAGAAGATCTTGCACAATATAATACAGCTAAATCTTCTTAAAGTGGTTGTAAACCCACTTTTTTTTTTTTGGCCCACCTGCAAGAGAAAGGCATAATGAGCTATTATGACTAGCATAATAGCTCATTATGTTCCACTTACCTTAGATCGGGGCCCCCGAAGCCGTCCTCGTCCCTCTGTCCAGCCGCAGACATCACTGCGGCGATAGCCGGAATGTTACTTCCGGGTATCGCCGCACGAGCCAATCACAGCGCCGCTCCGGCGCTGTGATTGGCCGTAGCGGCGGAGACGTCACTCTGCGCATGCGCGCGGGAGGCGTCCCACTCGGCTACGCCCAGCGATTGCTGGGAAGTAGCCGAGTATGTGAATGGGATTAACCCCATAAATGCGCCGTTGTCTACGGCGCGCATGCGCCGTAGATAGCGGCGCTTGACATTTTTGTAAATATCTCCTAAACCGTGTAGGTTTAGGAGATATTTCTTGCACCTACAGGTAAGCCTTAATATAGGCTTACCTGTAGGTGCAAGTTGAAAAAGTGGGTTTACAACCACTTTAAGAGCAGCATGAAAAAGGTTTAAAATAGATAGTCATAACTCTGTGTGAATATCAGCAGCAAAACAAGTTCATTTGTTTTCATTATTGTAACATTCTAAAGAAGATTTAAATGCACAACATTTAAACGATGCAATAATTTACAGCGTGACGAATGTGCTATCTCCATTACGAAGGCTTGTTTTACCAGAAGATGCGCTCCCGTCTCATACTTGATTCTGAGCATGCACGCTTTTTGAAGAGTCGTAAAAGCATACACACGAAACATTTTCTCGTCGCAAAACAGGCCGACGAGAAACACGACGAGAAAATCTAGAATCCGGATGAGAAAATAGAGAGCAGGTTCTCTATTTTTCTCGTCGAGATTCACGGCAGTTTTCTCATCGTAATACCATACACGAACGGTTTTCTCGACAATAAAGCTCTCGCGGCACTTTTCTTGTCGGTTTTGGACGAGAAACTCGGTCGTGTGTACGAGGCTTGGGTGTTCAAAGGTGACCAGAAAAAAACAAAACAAATAAAAATAGAGTAAACTAATTATAAAGATGTTTTTTAGTGATAAACTATATTGCCAAAAGTATTGATACACCTGCCTTTACATGCACATGAACTTTAATGGCATCCCAGTCTTAGTCCATAGGGTTCAATATTGAGTTGGTCCACCCTTTGTAGCTATAACAGCTTCAACTCTTCTGGGAAGGCTGCCCACAAGGTTTAGGAGTGTGTCTATGGGAATGTTTGACCATTCTTCCAGAAGAGCATGTGTGAGGTCAGGCACTGATGTGGACGAGAAGGCCTGGCTCGCAGTCTTCACTATAATTAATTTCAAAGGTGTTCTATTGGGATGAGGTCAGGACTCTGTGCAGGCCAGTCATGTTCCTCCACCCCAAACTCGCTCATTCATGTCTTTCTGGACCTTGCTTTGTGCAGTCATGTTGGAACAGGAAGGGGCCATCCCCAAACTGTTCCCACAAAGTTGGGAGCATGAAATTGTCCAACATGTCTTAGTATGCTGACGCCTTAAGAGTTCCCTTCACTGGAACTAAGGGGCCAAGCCCAGCCCCTGAAAAACAACCCCACACCATTATCCCCCCTCCACCAAATGATTTGGAGGGCTGGCCCAATACTTTTGTCAATATACAGTAGTGCGGATGAGCGAGTTTGGGGTGGAGGAACTTGACTAGCCTGCACAGAGTCCTGACCTCAACCCATCAGAACACCTTTGGGATGAATGAGTGGAGACTGTGAGTCAGGCCTTCTCGTCCAACAATAGTGCCTGATCTCACAAATGCGCTTCTGGAAGAATGGTCAAACATTCCCATAGACACACTCTTAAACCTTGTGGACAGCTTTTCCAGAAGAGTTGAAGCTGTTATAGCTGCAAAGGGTGGGCCAACTCAGTATTGAACCTTACGGACTAAGATTGGGATACCATTAAAGTTTATGTGCGTTTAAAGGCTGGCGTCACAATACTTTTGGCAATATAGTGTATCCCTAAAAACACCTTTTATATTTGGTAATATAGTGTACATTTCCTTACCATACTGCGCTAAGTACAGCCCAAATAGCACCTCATGGTACAAATAACTATAAACACAGAACTTCAGTGTATTCTTTGCATTGTAAGCAACACTGAAGATAGATAGCCATTCACAGTAACTGAATGTTTTGATGGGTGGATTGCCCGAAAATGCCTTGAAACTTTTTACATTTAATTGTTGTATTTACATGTTATAGAGAAACATAAATAAAACAGTAATGCCGCGTACACACGACCGTTTTTCATGACGATAAAAATAACATTTTTTAATTTGGTCATTAAAAATGATCGTGTGTGGGCTCCAGAGCATTTTTCACGACGTGAAAAATGGCCATCAAAAATTTGGAACATGCTCTAATTTTTCTCGTCGTTTTTCACATCGTCGTTTTTCTCATCATGAAAAACAGCCGTGTGTAGGCTTTAACGATGTGAAAAAAACGCGCATGCTCAGAAGCAAGTGATGAGACGGGAGTGCTCGTTCTGGTAAAACTAGCGTTCGTAATGGAGATAATACATTTGTCACGCTGTAACAGACTGAAGAGCACGAGGCTGAAAAGCGCGAATCGTCTCTCACCAAACTTTACTAACATGAGGATCAGCAAAAGCAGCCCAAAGGGTGGCGCCATCCGAATGGAACTTCCCCTTTAACCACTTCCCTACCCAGCCATAGTCAAATGACGTCCACAGATGGGATCTCCCATCCTGGGTGGACGTTATATGACGTCCTGGGTTTGAAGGGGGATATCTGAATGATGCCTGCAGCTAGAGGCATCATTCAGATATCCTTTTGACTAGCCGGCGATTCTGTGCACCATAAGAACAATCATAGCCGCTTGATCGTTCTTATAGGCGGCGGGAGGGGACAACCCCCCTCCCGCCGCCACCATCCGGTGCTTCTCCGGGCTCTCCCGTGCGATCGGGACCCGGAGAGAATCTTCCGGCGCCGGTGGTGGGTCACGTGACGAGCATAGAGATGACTGGGGACCAGATGGTCACCAGTCATCTCTATGATCGTCAGAGGCCCGGGCGCGATGTGATGACGTCACGCCCGGGTCCTCAAATGTAAACAAAGCCGCCATTGCGGCTAGTAAGTATGAGATCAGTGAAAAAAAATTCACGATCTCATGCTTTCCAGCCTGGAGGAGAGATGTGGGGTCTTATTGATCCCGCATCTCTCCATAAAGAGGACCTGTCACACACATTCCTATTACAAGGGATGTTTACATTCCTTGTAATAGGAATAAAAGTGATAAAAAAAAAGTAAAATAAGTGCAAAAAAATTAATAAATAAGTAAAAAAATAAAATAAATAATAATAAAAAAAAATTAAAACGCCCCTGTCCCCGGTAGCTCGCGATCAGAAGCGAATGCACACGTAAGTCGCCCACATATGTAAACGCCGGTCAAACCACATATGTGAGGTATCGCCGCGTGCGTTAGAGCGCGTGCAACAATTCTAGCACTAGACCTCCTCTGTAATTCTAACCTGGTAACCTGTAAAAAAAATTAAAGCGTCGCCTATGGAGATTTTTAAGTACCGAAGTTTGGCGCCATTCCATGAGTGTGCGCAATTTAAAGCGTGACATGTTAGATATCTATTTACTCGGTGTAACATCATCTTTCATATTTTCCCCCAAAATTGGGCTAACTTTACAGTTTTGTTATTTTTTAATTCATGAAAACATTATTTTTTTTTTTTAAAAAGGCGTTTGAAAAATTATTGCGCAAATACCGTGCAAGAAATAAAGTTGCAATGACTGTCATTTTATTCCCTAGGGTGTCTGCTAAAAAAAACATATATAATGTTTCGGGGTTCTGAGTAATTTTCTAGCAAAAGAATGATGATTTGTACATGTAGGAGAGAAGTGCCAGAATAGGCCCGGTATGGAAGTGGTATAAAAAGCCCTGTATGGAAGTGGTTAAAGTGCCTTCGTACATTTCGTACGTCACCGCGCATTGCTCAAGCATTTTTTTTCATGATAGTGTGTAGGCAAGGCAGGCTTGAGAAGAATCACGTCGAGAAAAACTTAGTTTTTTTCAATGACATTAAAAACGGTCGCGTGTACGCGGCATAATTCCTGTTAAAACTGTTTGGCAAACTGAATAGTTTCTTAAATGCAGACAAATGCTTTTCAAATGGTAACAAGTTTTATACATTTCTGCTGAATCTGTAGCTAAATATTTAGTAATTATGTTTATTGTTTATTTATGCTGGACTGGGCTAATTGCTTATTTTATTCTTTTTAAAGAATTTAGCAAATCAGAATTTTGCTCATTTAGCTATGCTGCAAAAACTATGTAAGGAATATGTTTTATGCAGGAGTGCCACCCAGTGTTCAATAGTAGGAACTGCAACTGCAAGAAAAATATGGTTAAGGGGAAATAATTACCTCTCTGTTGCATTGTGGTTCCTATCTTTGCTCTCTTGAAGAGCTACATCTGCTAAAAGATTTTCATCATCTGAAACACTTCCAGGCAGGGTTGCCAATTTTCAGTAAATTTACAAACAGTTTGTAAAATCCATACTTGTTGCATCTGTGCATGAATGTCAGTTACGGACATGCAGCCTACATGTCCGTAATAGACATTCAAGGACAGATCCAAAAAGTATGGATTTTACAAACCGTTCGTAAATTTACTGAAAGTTGGCAACCCTGCTTCCAGGTGTCATGTAGTTACATAATGGCGGGCAGGAGGTACCACAGCTTGCTGCAGGGGACCAGGCATCATCCTCAACATCCAAATGTTTATTGGATGTTTCAGATTTTTTGTCAACCATAGATCAAAGACAAGAGTCATAGTGCACCAGAAAGGCAGGTATTATTCATCCACTTTTGTAGGGCAATTTATTGGGAATCATGGCCCTTAGTTTCATAGGCACATAGAGTATTCACCAACCCACCCACGGAGTATGAAGCGCTACATTCATGGTTTACCATGTGACCATTTCTCCATACAGGTTTCTTTCTCTCAAACACTGAAGAAAGCATTTGTCAGGCTTTACTGCAATTGTTCAAGGCTATGCATTTACCGTATTTATCGGCGTATAACACGCACCGGCGTATAACACGCACCCCAAGTTTAGGAGGGAATTTTAAGGAAAAAAACTTTTAGGAGGGAAATTCAAGGAAAAAAAACTTACATTTAAATGCAGCATGCAGCCTTGCCCAGTGTCCATCTGCAGCCTTGCCCAGTGTCCATCTGTCCATCTGCAGCCGTGCCCAGTGTCCATCTGTCCATCTGCAGCCTTGCCCAGTGTCCATCTGTCCATCTGCAGTCGTGCCCAGTGTCCATCTGTCCATCTGCAGCCTTGCCCAGTGTCCATCTGTCCATCTGCAGCCGTGCCCAGTGTCCATCTGTCCATCTGCAGCCGTGCCCAGTGTCCATCTGTCCATCTGCAGCCTTGCCCAGTGCCTTTACGATCGTGTCAGTCCCGGCGGTTTTTAAAATTTGGCGCCGATTTCTGTGGAGAGGAGCGAGCGGGGCCGAGTGTACTTCGGCTGGACTCGGCTCCTCTCGCAGTTCCGCCCATCTCCACTGACTGCGCCGCTGACGGAGAAAGCCGAGTGTACTTCGGCTAGACTCGGCTCTGCTTACAGTCACAGGCAGGACTGCGAGAGGAGCCGAGACTAGCCGAAGTACACTCGGCTTTCTCTATGTCAGCGGCGCAGTCAGAGATGGGCGGGACTGCGAGAGGAGCCGAGTAAAGCCGATTGTACTTCGGCTTCGGCTCCGCTCGCTTCCAGCAGGGGAATTCGACGGAGTATCGGCGTATAACACGCACCCACGATTTTCCCCTGATTTTAAGGGGAAAAAAGTGCGTGTTATACGCCGATAAATACGGTATGTCCTAATAATATTTGCCCAACTGAGTTGCATACTTTGCATGGAGTTCCAAGGCTATTTTCCAACAATATACTTTACAACTTAATTTGATTGTTATAGGTACTTACATTGCTACAATATTGCATACCTTCAATAACATTCTATTAAAACAGAAAAATAAAATTTTCAGCTGACAGAGTTGTTTTAAAGGAAACTGCCATTGTGGAGCCTTGGTTGCCTGATTATCATACTGATCTTAAAGCCAAAACTTTCTGAGTAACAGAAGCACACTAGATGAGCAATAAGCATTCTGATAAGGAGGGGTAGGAAATGGTATTACATATACTTCTCTGTGCAAAATTTCTAATGTAAAATGTAAAATGTAATTTAAAGTTAAAGGGGCTATACATGTTGGGGAAACTGAAAAAGAAAAAAAATAACAACCTATTTTTTCTAAGATGTTCCAAAATATTTCACAAGGATCCTGGAGACAAGTGCTCAAATAGAAAAGTTAAGAAACTCTGGTGTGCTATATGTACATACTGTATAACAATCTTTGCAAACAGCAAATCAGATATTTCACATAGATAGTAAACATTTATTCACACTGGCAAGCTGTGAAATTATGTTTCTTTTAGGAAATATATGGAAATGATTCTTAGGAAGAAAATCATTTTTATGACAACACCCTATCAAAGGTATATTTGCAGTATGACAATAATCTCTCTCCAATACCTTTCAAGCAACATGCCATTTTATGCAACTTACCCAAGACTGTAGCAACTCTAGCAAAAAAATAAAAGAATACAACATTTATTAATGTCCGACTCTATACCTTTCAAGCAACATGTCATTGTAGCAAGCTGCTTACACAAGACTGGAAATTCTGGCTTGCTAAAGGGACCTTAGTATCCTGAAAGCTTACATTTTATACATTTTTAGCTGGCCAAAAGATATTTATTTCATTATTTGACCTTTCTGTCACTTTAAATCAGGGGTATCCAAACTTTCTAAACAAAGGGACAGTTTATTGTCCTTCCAAAGGGGGGCCGGACTGTGAATTAGAAAATGTCCTGGTATCATTGGGAGGAATAGTGGCCATCGTTGGTATCAATGGGAGGAATAGTGCCCAATCATTGATATTAATTAAAGGAATAGTTAGTTCCCCACCGTTGGTATAAATGGGAGTAATAGTGCCACATCAATGGTATCAATAGGAGGAATAGGGCCCCATCCTGGGCATCAATGAGAGGAATAGTGCCTCGTCATTGGTGTCAGTGGGTGTAATAGCACCCATTGTTTTGTTTTTTTTTTCACAAGAAAAATGTTTATTCAAATTTTTACAGTACAAGCGATTCATAGACACAGTAAGTCACAGATGTATTATTGCATAGATTGTCACAAGACAGTTGGTTTGTTCATGTGGACAGGAGAGAGGTGTTGAAAGCTATTATATAACATTACAGTGAGATATTGGTTCGGAAGAGGTGAATCACAGCAAAGTTACTTAAGGAGGTCCTGGGGGAGGGGGGGGGAAGCGGGCAGGATAGGAGAAAAGGAGGGACCTCATCTACATAATTGAATTTACGTAGTATAAACAGTAAATCGGTATTCAGAAGATCATATCAGCGATCCAGTATTATGGGGCAGGTACATCAGCAATATCCTGATTGTAAACTGCTAACTCTGTACCCCAAGCATCTATCCATCCCGACCATACGTTGTCAAATTTGTCAGGGCAATTTCGATTAGCATAGGTGAGCTTGTACAGTGGCAGCACCGAGTTCAATGTTAAGCGCCATGAAGACACCCTAGGAGGTGTAGCGTCCTTCCAATGGAGGAATATCTCTCTACGGGCATAAAATGTAGCATAACTTAGGAACAATTTAGTGTATTTGCCCCGTATACTAGGGTTGAAAACACTTAGCAACATTGTTTTTGGGTTAGGTCCCAGATCTAGAGAGGTGATCTGGGCAAGGGTGTCAACTATTCCTGACCAATAATCCCCAAGGTGGGGGCAAGAGAAGACCATGTGGAAGAAGGAGGCGGACCTCAAATCGCATCTGGGACAGGCCACAGGGGTGTCAGGATTCATAATTGTCAATCGTTTCGGGGTGTAGTAGGCTCTGTGGAGGAACTTGACCTGCATAAATCGGTCTCTAGCCAAAATCATGTTGGTAACAAAGGAGGATACACATGTTTTCCATTCGTCCTTTGACAAGTCAGGAATGTCCATTTTCCATTTGTCCAGGGTTTTCTCAAGTTTTTTTATAGGAGCTACGGACAAGTGGAAATATAGGGAGGACAGAGGTTTATCCATTATCTTGGCAGTAAGTAATCCCTCCACAGAGTCTGATTCCAGTGTGAGGAGTGGTGGGAACTGTTTCCTATAATCATGGTGGAGCTGGTAGTATCGGAACAGCATCCACCCCGGTAGTGAGTAGGCACTCTTGAGATCAGAGTAGGATCTCAGTTTACCTCCCATGACAATGTGTTTCAGTTTCACTATTCCTTTCCTCGTCCAGATCTGAGGATCTGGAACAGTATTCATGTGTGGTAAACTGGGGTTGCCCCAGAGGGGGACGTGAGGGGAAAATGTCTCGGGGGAGATAAAGCGGGTACTAGCCCTATGCCATATTGTGATTATTGTTTTTATCAGTTCCGTGATGCCAGGGTGGGATCTCGTCCCTCTGAACAAAACATTGCCAAGGGAGGAATATGACCCCATTATGGCAGCTTCCAGGGTCACTGCTGGGTTATTGTGTGGTTGGGAGAACCACCATCTAACCGTCACCAGAACAGCCGCCCAGAAGTAGACCCGAAAGTCTGGTAGGGACAGGCCTCCCTGGGCAATGGGAAGCTGAAGGGTGGAGAGGGCCAGTCGTGGAGGCCTTCCGTTCCAGAAAAAGGAAGAGATTATACTTTTTAACTCGGCAAAGAATGAGGCGGGGGGAATCAGAGGAGAGTTTCGAAAGAAGTAAAGAAATGTAGGCAGATATACCATTTTAACTAGGTTTACCCTGCCCACCGGTGAAAGGGGGAGAGTCCCCCAGGCTGCACATTTCTGTGAAAAAAATTTGAGTAGTTGTTGGAGGCTCAGTTCAAAGTATGAGGACAGCGGAGTTCCAACCCTTACTCCTAGATATTTAAATTCAGGTGTCCAGTTTAGGGGGGGTGCCTGTTGGTGGGTGATGACCCAATGCGTTTAGCGAAAAGAGGAGTGATTTCCCCCAGTTGACCTTGATGCCTGAGAACGAACCAAAGTCATCTATTATTTGAAGTGCTGGTGGAAGGGAGGAGATATCTTTAAAGAAGGGGAGGGTGTCATCAGCATATAGGGATATTTTATCCGTTATGACATCTACCCGAATTCCAGCTACCGAGGGGGCAGACCTGAGGCGGGCTGCCATGGGTTCCATGGCTAGCGCAAACAGTTTGGGGGAAAGTGGACAGCCCTGTCTGGTGCCCCTGGACAGGGGGAAAGGTGGGGATCGCGAATTGTTTGTACGTATACGGGCCATGGGATTATGGTATAACATCTGAACCCATCTGATAAAACGGGGGGCCAAACCCGAATTTACGTAGGACAGCCCAGAGGTAGCGCCACTCAACCGAGTCAAAAGCCTTCTCAGCGTCTAGGGAGGCTACTACCTCCGGACCGTGCCCGCTTGCCCTGGAGAGATGTGTAAGGAGGCGTCGAATGTTTATATTGGTCCCCCTGCCTGGCATAAATCCAGACTGGTCCGCATGCACCAATGCCGTGATCACAGTGTTCAGTCGTCCGGCCAGTACCTTGGCCAACAGCTTGGCATCCACTTTAAGGAGGGGAATTGGTCGGTACGAGGAACACTGTTCGGGGGGTTTCCCAGGTTTAAGAATGACAACAATAACTGCCTCAGCCATTGTCGGGGGTAGTGAGTTCCCCTCCATGGCTTTTTGGAGCATTAATTTGAATGATGGGAGTATTTCTTCTGCATATGTTTTAAAGAATTCGGCAGGGATGCCCGGCGTTTTGCTATTTTGTAGATAGGCTACTGTCCGCTGAAGCTCCTCTAACAAGATGGAGCCATCTAATGCTTCTCTATATGTGGAAGTCAGGCAAGGAAGCTCCACCTCGTCTAGGTATGCTGTCAGCTCCTCATCCGTGCACCCCAACCGGGAGCAATAGAGCTCTTGATAGAATGATGCAAATCTGCCATTAATAGCGGAGGGGTCAGTCAAAGTCATCCCATCCGAGTCACATATGGCTGAGATAGTTAACGGGAGGAGCTTTCCCTTGCCAGCCATGCCAGCATACTACCCGTTTTCTCCCCGTGCTCAAAGATTCTTTGGGATTGGTGTAGGAATTTAGTTTTAGTAGCTGACGTTCGTAACAGGAGGACATCCCTCAATGCTGCTTGAAAGTTTGAGTATGCTCCAGGGGTCCTGGTTATGGAGTACTCTGCCTCAAGTGCAGCCACCCTTTCCTCAGCCTTTAGGGTTTCCTCCCTCAGATCCCTCCGGATGCTACGGATGTGTGTTTGCAAGCTGCCCCTAGTGAAGGCCTTAAATGTGTCCCAGGATGTGGTCAAGGTCACAGAGTGGTCTAGGTCCCGCCAATAATGTATCGCCTCGGATCTATAAGGCTCAGAGATCCTCGAATCTGACAGCAAAAACCTGGACAGTCTCCACAGACTCTCCCCTAGTGCATTGGACACGCACAGCTTCAAAGCAAGCAGAGCGTGGTCGGATATGCCGCAGGGGAGAATAGAGACGTCCCGAACCCTGGAGAGGACAGACCCCCCCACATAGGCAAGGTCTATATGTGAGAGGGTTTTGTGTGAGGCTGAATGACATGTATAGGCCCGTCAAGAAGGGTGACACCACCTCCACACATCAGTCAGGTTGGAGGCTTTGGCACAAGAGAGCAGCTCTAAAGATGAGCCCGCTCCAGGTGAGAGTCTGTCCACTCCATGGTCCGGAACCAGATTAAAATCCCCCATTATCACCACATTGTCTGTAGCAAAGGCGGCAATTTTAGAAATAAGCTGGTTGAGTATTCTAATGGAGGCCGGGGGGGGGCAGGTACAGTCCCACCACCACCAGCTCCAATCTGTCCACTATGGCATGCAGTATAACATAGCGGCCATCCGGGTCTAGTTCCAGCGCCAGCAGTCTAAACGGTAGGGATTTATGTACAAGGATGCTGACCCCTCTAGAGTAATTGGTATATGTGGAGTGGTACTGATGTCCCACCCAGGGCCGCCTAAGACTCAAAGGTTTACTACCCGTTAGGTGAGTCTCCTGCGGTATGCAAATTTGGGGACGGTACGTTTTAAGGAACTGAAACACCAGCGATCGCTTCACAGAGGAATTCAAACCCCTGGTGTTCCATGAAATTATAGTGCAATCAGCCATATGCATCTGGTGTTACAATTTCAAACCACAGACCATCTTCCAAGGTTAGATGCAAAGTCTGGACCACTGTATAGGTCAAATCGTGGCATCCAAAACACCTAGTGACATACATGAATATATCGCTTGTAAAAAAACATTAAGAAAATAAGTTATAACAAAACATTCCCACCCAACTCCCCCACCCCCCACCCCGCCAACCCCAGCCCCAACCTTGGGGAGGCTTAGGATCCCAACTTAGAACCAAGGCGAACATGACTGAAATGGGGAAACGTGTGCGGAACGGCATCCACAGTTCAGCAGTCAGATGTTGTACATCTAGTCTCTTGCTGGAGACCGGATCAGAAATGCGGTTGCAGTCTCCCGGCAACTGCCAGGGGTACAAACTTGAACGTCAACATTGCAAAAGTAGTCATATTTCTCGGCCATGGCCAAAGGAGAGGGAAAGGAGGGGAGGATGTAGCAAAGGATCGGCATTCAAGTATTCTCCCTTTCAAAGTGCCTCATCAAGCCATGTAAATACCTGGGGATTAGTGGCTCCCGGGCCCCTTGCTGTCTATGAGGTCAGGTGTATAGTAACATATGGGGGATCTCCAGGGTCAAGGAGGTATGCTTAGGCCGGTGTGTAAAGGAGGCACGTCTTTAAGGCAGCAAATGGCCATGGCTCATTCAAAACATTTTCCTCCAGCAATGAGGATACTTATCTGAGTGGTAGTGTGTCGATCCACAAGGAGGCTTCTTCGGGAGATGTAAAGAATCGCTCCGCTTCACTGTCCTCCACTCGCAATCTGGCCGGGAACAGCATGCTGTACTTGATATGCTTGGTTCGGAGTCTGGCCCTCACTGCATCAAAAGATTTCCGTTGCTTCTGAGTTTCCAGCGAATAATCTGGGAAGATCAGGAGTTTGGGGTTGTCAAATCGTAGCTCACCCTGGGATCTCGCTTCTTTCATTACTGTGTCACGATCACGAAAATGGAGCAGCTTGAATATGAAGGTGCGGGGCGGCGCTCCTTGTGAGCCCCTGGTGGAGGGTATGTGATGTGCTCTTTCCACTGTGAAAAATAGTGAAAAGTGTGCTGAAGGAAGCAACTGTTGCAATAAACCCTCAGCCCCTTCTGGAAGGCCCAAAACACGCAAGTTGTTTCTTATGTTGCGATTTTGGGCGTCCTCGGCCCGGCCTACAGTACTTTAACTTTAGTTTTCAATGTATGTAGATCAGCCCCCTGGTCACATACTGTGTCTTCATTCTGTGAGACCCTCTGCTCCACTTCATGCATGCGACCACGGAGGGTATCAATGTCCTTCCTGATAAATTCTACATTTGTCTGTATGTGGTCCATTTTTTCTGTCAGGGAAGTTATGGCCTGCAGCACAGCTTTAAAATTGGCCGCCGTAGCTGGCAGCCGCTCCGGTTCGTCAGCCTGGTTCTCCATCTGGGAAGGGGATTTAGGCGAGGCTGCGGCTGTGGCCTTGTCCGCGATATTCGCTGTTGCAGCCTTTTTCCGTGATTTTTGCTGGGATTTCCTCCTGTGCATGCCCCAGGGGTGCCGCAGAGGCTGGGGGTGCACCTGAGGGTCTTTTTATGTGCCTCTGCACCCGAAAATTGCAGGACTCTACACCAGTCTGCGGGAGCTCAGACACTACACGTCTGCTCCCAGCACCATTCCGGACACGCCCCCAATAGCTCCCATTGTTGGTAACAATGGGAAGAATAGTGCTACATCATTGGTGTCAGTGGGAGTAATCGTGCCCAATCATTGGTGTTAGTGGGAATAATAACACCCAATTGTTGGTAACAATGGGAAGAATAGTGCTCCATCATTGGTGTCAGTGGGAGTAATCCTGCCTAATCATTGGTGTCAGTGGGCGGAATAGTGCCCCATTGTTGGTATCAATAGGAAGCATAATGCCCCATCATTGGTATCAATGGAAGGAATAGTGCCCCATTGTCAGAGTCAGTGGGAGGAACAATGCCCCACTGTTGCTGACAGTTCAGAAATAATAGGCAAACAAAGGGCCAAATCTGGCCCTCAGCCACAGTTTGGAGACCACTGCTTTAAATTATTTACAATCATGCATAGGACATTTAAAGTAAAACATTTCTAAAGTACAAAATACTAAGACAGTTATTAAAGCATGACTACCTTTACCTCATAACTGCCATAGAAACCAAGCATCAATCAACCTACTTCCTGTGAGTGCAAGCTGTCAAAGACACCCTCGGTGGGGGGGGGGGGGGGGTCATCACGCTGAGCTGGGCTTAGAGTAGAATAATGCAAAGAACTGAACTTATATAATTACATGGGCGCTGTTGTCTGCATCACTAATAACCACCCACCACTGGGGAAGTCCTGGCAGGGAAAAGGACTATGTATATTGTGTGAATGACAATCTCAGTGGATAATAGGAAACTAGTACAAAGAGGGAATACTTACACTAGCAATAATCAAAATTACATACTGTACTGTAAATGGTGATTTTTTAATGTATCAAGATGTTGAGATTTACCTTACGATGTTTCTGTGTAAATAATACATTGTATTTCTTATATACTCTATCTCACTGTATTCCTCTGCACTGTCAATAAATACAGGGTTTACAATCAGGTGTATACAGTAGCACACTGTACCCTTTACCTCCCTGAGTTTAACCTCTTTCGCCTTCAGAACTCGTCCCGACAGGTCAACAAATTTCTACCTCCCATATGCATCCAGTTTTGTTTCTAGCAATCTCTCCTCACTTCTTCGGCATATGCAGTAAAGTAAATCATGAATGTGCACTAAGGCACGGACTACATGAGTGATACAGACCCCTTATTAACAAGATATTTGGATCCTTGTAGGCGTTTTTATTTGCAAAATACTGATTTCAACTGAGGCACTTGTTAGCAAGAAGATGAAGGATAAGTGCACATAAGGATAAGTACACATCTTCTTTCGGCACTCCCTGACCTAGGGTGACCTACTCTTCCCTATCTAAGATACAGCAGGTAAAGTAAATATGGAATATGTCTCAATTTTTCTAGGTGGATATATTTCTAAAGGTGCTATTGACATCAAATGTTCACCACATGTCGGTAACAACCCATGCAATCCGAACATACAAAGAAACCAAAACAAATAAATTCAGAAATTAAGTTATGTGTAATAACATGGAATGACATGCTAAAAAGTATTGAACACGCTAACTGATTTATTTAATACTTTGTTACAAAATCCTTTGTTGGTAATGACAACTTCAAGCTGCCTCCTGTATGGAGAAACTAGTCACATGCATTGCTCAGGTGTGATTGTGGCCCTTTCTTCCACACAAACAGTCTTCAAATCATGAAGGTTCTGTGGGCCTCTTCTATGAACTCTGATCTTTAGTTCTTTCCATAGATTTTCTATTGGATTCAAGTCAGGTGATTGGCTGGGACATTCTAGAGGCTTTATTTTCTTTCTTTGAAACCAATTGAGAGTTTCCTTGGCTTTGTGTTTGGGATCATTGTCTTGATGAAATGTCCACCCTTGTTTAATCTTCAGAATCCTGGTAGATGGCGGCAGATTTTTATAAAGAATGTCTTGGTACATTTTTCTATTCATCCTTCCTTCCACAATATGAAGTTTGCCAGTACCGTATGCTGAAAAACAGCCCCACACCATAATGTTCCCAATTCCAAATGTCACTGTTGGTTGGGTGTTTTTGGGGTGATGTGCAGTGCCATTTGACCTCCAATCATGGTGTGTATTATGGCATCCAAAGAGTTCAATTTTGATCTCATCTGACCAGACTATATTCTCCCAGTAGTTTGCAGGCTTGTCTAAATATTGTGCAGTAAACTTTAAACAAGCTTCAACATGCTTTTTCTTCAGCAATGGAATCTTGCATGGTGAGCGTGCCATGGTGGTTGAGTGCATTACTTATTGTTTTCTTTGAAACAATTGTACCTGCTAATTCCAGGTCTTTCTGAAGCTCTCCACAAGTGGTCGTTGGCTCTTGGACAACTCTTCTGATAACTATTTTCACTTCTCTGTCAGAAATCTTGCGAGGAGCACCTGGTAGTGGACGGTTTATGGTGAAATTATGTTCTTTCCACTTCCAGATAATGGCCCCAACAGTGGTCACTGGAACATTCAGAAGTTTAGAAATCCTTCTTTAACCAACGTCATCAGTATGTTTTGCAACACTAAGGTTGCGGAGGTCTTGAGAGAGCTATTTGCTTTTATCCATAATAAGATGTTTCTATTGTGACACCTTGGTAATGAGACACCTTTTTATAGACCAAACCAGCTGATATTAATTTGCACTGACAAGGGGCAGGATTGCTTTCTAATTACTGATAGATTTCAGCTGGTATCTTGGCTTTCCATGCCTTTTTGCACCTCCCTTTCTTCATGTGTTCAATACTTTTTCCCTGTGTCATTTCATTTTATTACACAAAACGTAATTTCTGAATGTGTTTTTTTCGGTTAATTAGTATGTATGGATTACATGGGTTGTTATTGACATGTTATTTACCTAGAAAAATTGACCCGTTCAATACTTATTTTACCCGCTGTATATAGGGGTAGATTTACTAAAACTGGTGCAAACAAAATTTGGGGGAGCTGTGTATAGTTATCAATCAACTTCTAGGTTTTATTCTCAAGCTTGAGCAAGCTAAAGTTAGCAGCTGATTGGTTACTAAGCACAGCTGCACAAGATTCTGTGTGCACCAGTTTTGGTAAATCCCCCCGATATTGCCTTACCTCCCAAGGCCTGCTACAGTGTTGACATCCTAAGAGCAAAACCTGTTTTTTTACTTTTTGCTATAATAAATATCCCCAAGAAATATATACAAAAAAAAAAATTCCCCTCAGTTTAGGCCGATACGTATTCTTCTACATATTTTTGGTAAAAGAATCGCAATAAGCGTTTATTGATTGGTTTGCGCAAAAGTTATAGCGTCTACAAAATAGGGGATAGTTTTATGGCATTTTTATAAATTTTTTTTTATACTAGTAATGGCGGAGATAAGCGATTTTTATCGTGACTGCAACATTATGGCAGACACATCGGACACTTTTGTCACCATTTTGGGACCATTGTCATGACAGGGTCGCGAGCGCACCGCCGGCGGCGCGCGCGCGACCACACGACGACAAATTAAAGGGGACGTATATATATACGCCCATTTGCACTCGTCGGAGTCTCATTTTTTCTCGGCGTGATTCTCGTCAGACTGTATTTGGACGAGAAAACCGCTCGTGTGTATGCTTTTCCAAGTCTTCAAAAACTGCGCATGGTCAGACTCAAGTATGAGACGGGAGCGCACCTTCTTGTAAAACTAGCGTTCGTAATGGAGATAGCACATTCGCCACGCTGTAACAAACTGAAAGCACGAAGACTGAAAAGCGCGAATTGTCTCTCACTAAACTTTTACTAACACGCAGTAACACGAGATCAGCAAAAGCAGCCCAAGGGGTGGCGCCATGAGAATGGAACTTCCCCTTTATACTGCCGTCGTACGTGTTGTACGTCACCGCGCTTTAGACCGACGAGATTTTGGATTGACAGTGTGTATGCAAGGAAATCTTGACAAGAATCTCGTCAAGCTTGACAAGAAACCCGTCGAGAAAAACAACGTTTTGTTTGCGACGAGATTCTCGGCCATGTTTACGAGGCTTCAGACTTTGGTTTCAATGCATTTTGAGTTGTTGACCCAGCAGAAGTAAAGAAATAAGCTATTCTGACTTTTTCTGACACTCATTTACAGAATGCTTTTACTTTTACTGTGACTTAGAACTATTGATGCCAGAAATAGCCAGACAGCTAGAATTTTCAAGCTAGGAGTCCAACAATGGTGGCCTTCATACTTCTCTCATGAGATGTACTTTTAAAGGCAACATGTCAGGGAAAAAATATGGAAGCTGCTATTGCTGATTTGAAAATAAAACTGTATGTTCTTGAGCTGCCATTCTTATCTTTGGTTCTCTGGTGAGTTTTCTGAACTGGAACAAGTATATACCGTATATAAAAGGTGTCTCCACACACACTATGCACATGCTTTCTCCAGGTCAGTGACTAATAATCAAGTAGCAAAGTTAAGATAAGGATAACAACCCTGAAGTCTGCACCCTCAAAAATGAATCTACGGTGGATGTTTCCATATTCATATTTTGAGGGGCCATTTTAAGTCATACAAGGTCAACAAGGTAAATAGTTGAGTTTGCCTGGGAGATTGCCCAGCATCATTTATACGGAGTGATTGCTTCTGTTATGCCCCGTACACACGACCAGTTTTCCCATCAGAAAAACTGTGATGAGAGCTTTTGGCCGGGAATTCCGACCGTGTGTAGGAGCAGGATCTCTTTTTTCCCATCAGGAAAAAATCCTAGCGAGAAAACCGCTCGTCTGTATGCTTTTCTGATGGGAAAAAAACGCACATGCTCGGAAACAATTTGACGCATGCTCGGAAGCATAGAACTTCATTTTGTCGGCTCGTCGTAGTCTTTTACGTCACCGCGTTCTTGGCAGTCAAAAGTTCACTGGATTTTTGTGTGACCGTGTGTATGCAAGGCAGGCTTGAGAGGAATTCCGTCGGGAAAACCATCAGTTTTTTTTCCGACGGGAAAACCGGTCGTGTGTACGGGGCATATGTGCTTGAGTTGCTTTCCATTCCCTCTCTAAGCATAAACATACACATTTGCATCATTCACAGTACTTTTCTTTAGTAAAATGATTGCATGACCATGCTTTTTAGTAAGGACTTTTATTTTAAAGACAAACTCCATTCAAATAGTTTAACAAATATGTGTTATAATACATATTTGAGGTTTTTTTTTTCCCTTTACAGCAAGACTGAAGACATTACTTTTTGCTGCGGTTGAGAAACACAGCTATGTCACTTCCTTACCCCCAGCCTGTGAATGGGCAGTGAAAGAGCATCAACAGACTGAATGGGGGAGTCTTTCTATTTTTTCTGCTGTTTCATTTAAGCACATATGCTTGTGGTACCTAAACTACTTTAATACAGGGCACGTTCACCCCCTTACTGCCCAGGCCATTTTTCAGCTTCAGCGATGTCGCACTTTGAATGACAATTGCGCGGTCATGCAACACTGTACCCAAATTAATTTTTAATAATTTCCTTCACACAAATAGAGTTTTTCTTGGTGGTATTTAATCACCGCTGGGTGTTTTTTTTTGCTAACAAATGAAAAAATACCAAAAACTTTGAAAAATAAAAGTTTTCTTAGTTTCTGTCAGAAAATGTTGTAAATCAGTAATTTTTCTCCTTCACTGATGTGTGCTGATGAGGCTGCACTGATGGGCATTAATGAGGCATTACTGATGGGCACTGATGAGGCGGCACTGAAGGGTACTGATGGGCACTAATATGCAGCACTGATGGGCACTGATAGGTGGCACTGATGGGCACTCATAGGCGTCACTGATAGGCAGCACTGATGGGCAGGCATCGGTGGGCACTCAAAGGCAGCACTGATTGGCATAACTGATGGGCACAGACTGGCGTCACTGGTGGGCACAGACTGGTGTCACTGGTGGGCACAGAGTGGCAACTTAGTTGCTTTAAAGTGTTATAAAGTATATTATATTTTTTTATCAAATATATAAAACAGGTCCAATAAATTATTTTTGATCATTAGAAACATGAAGGATTGTTGGCAAACATATAGATCATAACTGTTAGTACAGGTAATAAATGTATACATGTCAAGGTACTTTAGAAAGACTAATCTATCTCAAAGATATTTGGTAAACATGGGTCTTTTATAAAGAAATATATAATTACATAAAGCGGAAAGGAAAGATTGCTCATGTGTTCTTGACTTCTGGCAGAATTGTAGGACAGGGGCAGCTGTGCATTGTTATGCAATGTTTTTACTACTACTTGGCAGGTGACACCTGTGAAAAGACGACAACTGGGTAGTCATCAGGGCTATAAACCCATTCTTTTTAACCACCTCAATACAGGGCACTTACACCCCCTTCCTGCCCAGGCCATTTTTCAGCTTTTATCGCTGTCGCACTTTGAATGACAATTGCGCGGCCATGCTACACTGTAACTATGTGAAATTTTTATAATTTTTTTCACACAAATAGTGCTTACTTTTGGTGGTGTTTAATCACTTCTGGGTTTTGTATTTTCTTCCAAAAAACAACAACAAATATTTGAAGAAAAAAAAGGGTTATTCTTAGTTTCTGTCAGTAAGTTTTGTAAATAAGTAATTTTTCTCCTTCACTGATGGGCACTGATGAGGTGGCACTTATGGGCACTGATTATGAGCACTGATGAGGAGGCACGAAAATGCCGCACTTATGGGCACTGATAGGTGGAACTAATATGTGGCACTGATAGGTGGCACTGGTGGGCACTGATGGGTGGCACTGGTGGGCATTGATAGGCGGCACTGGTGGGCATGGATAGATGGCACTGGTGATCACAGATAGGCGGCATGGATAGGCGGCACTGATGGGCATTGATGGGTGGCATTGATGGGCAGCAGTGATGGGCACTGATGGGCAGCAGTGATGGGCATTGATGGGCAGCACTGATAGCCAGTACTGACTGGCATCACTAATGACCACTGATTGCTGGCACTTTTGGGTACTAATTGCTGGCAGTGGTGGGCACTGATTGCTGGCAGTGGTGGGCACTGATTGCTGGCAGTGGTGGGCACTTATTAATGAAACTGGTGGGCACTGTGGGTGCTTTATAGTAATCAGGGCACTGATGATCAGTGCCCTGATTACATTCCTAGATGTCCTCTGTGAGGAGATGCCGCTGACCGGCTCTGTCAGTGTGAGGCGAGGAGCGCCGATTACCGGCATCTCCGTGTTTACATGTGACGGCTGTGATCGGACACAGCCGATCACATTGTTAAAAAGCGGCGGGCATGGCTCTTTACAGAGATGGGGGTCGTGTCATGTCCTTGCAACACGGTGCTGCTGGGATCACCATGCTGCGCGTCCCAGCGGTCGCGTGAGAGCGCCCATTCTGGGAAGCCATCATATGACGTCCACCCAGAACGAGAGCTGCACCGCCAACCTGTCATTTGATGGTGGGCGGGCGGCAAGTTGTTAATCAGTGACTTTTTTAAGTTCTAAAGGTTCTAAGGTATATTTAATTAGCCTGTTACCTGCAATTCCTTAGCCATGCAATTGGTGGAGTTCTTGTGTCAGTTGGCAGTCCTGGTAGCCCATCTTCTATTGACAGCCACATGTTGCAGAAATAGCTTGCTCACATGATACTTAAAGTGATATTAAAGTCTTGTTTTTTTTTTTCTTAAAAAATAACAAACATGTTATACTTACCTACTCTGTATAAAGGTTTTAGCCTGGATTCTCCTCTTCTTGGGTCCCTCTTCGGTGCTCCTGGGTCCTCCCTTCTGTCGAGTGTCCTCCAGAGCAAGCAGCTTGCTATAGGGGCACCCGAGCCGAGCCACAGCTCCTGTGTCAATTTAGGCTTTTTGGCACCGTCCCCTCTCTCTCCTGATTAGCTAACTGACTTTGATTGACAGCAGCGGGAGCCAATGGCACCGCTACTGTGTCTCTTCTAATCAGGAGAAGGAGTCCTGGATGGCCGAGGCACTCGCTGGATAGAGATGGGCTCAGGTAAGTATTAGAGGGGGACTGAAGGGGGCTGCTATACACAAAATATTTTTTTATCTTTATGCATAGAATACACGAAGATAAAAAACCTTCTGCCTTTACAACCTCTTTAAGACCCTTTCACACTAATCAGTTTTTCTTCCATTTTTGCCTTACCAAAATCAGAAGAAAAATGCAAATGTAAATCCTCTGGAACTCTTCACACCAGTCAGTTGTGGGTCAGTTGCATTAAACATAAAAGTCCTGCATGCTGCATTTTTGGTGCTTGTTGGGTGCAGTAAACAAATAAATGTACCTAGAATGTACCTCCCTATTGAAATGAATAGAAAATGCATAAAAAACTTGTCGAAAAAAAATGCACTTTCAGTTGTGTTTTTGGTGCATTTTTTTGTCACATTTGCTTTTTTCACAAAAAACACCGGAAATGCAGCAAAAATGAATATGCAACAAAGCAGTGTGAAAGCAGCCTAGATATCTGCCAACTGTTTAGGCTACATGTTTCCATTAACCCCTTCCTCCTTTATCACCTTTTGTAAAAACTGGTTGACAGGTTGCCTATTCTGGATAAAAATAATTGCATGATCAGATAAGTTGAATACATATCAAAATGCTAGTTAGCAAATTTGTTTATTTACTACGCCTTCCATTTCGGTAAATTGAAATAGTTTCTTCTGGAAATATAATTAACAATGGGATCAGAATATGTTTCACCGGCAACTACACATGACTTGTAATTACAGTTTATCATTCAAACTTTATTTTGTATACAGCAGACCTCTATTATTTCAAGTTAGAATCATAGTAAGGTAATATTAAATACAACATGTATTGATACTCTGTTATTAGCAGCATGTCCTTTACAAGAAAATACTGAACTCTTGACAGCTCATAAGTTTAGTTATACAGGAGAATCTTTGATGGCTTATTACATTCGTTTGTTCTATGTTTCAGATGAAACTGTTCTTACAGATAGGCAATGTTTCAGTTATACAGTTTAACAATATATATAAAATTTGCTTTGCCTACGTAAAAAAAATTACAGAAAAAGTTTAAAGTTTTTATATACCGGTATACACTGTAGTCTCTGTTTGGGTGAAATCCATTCTTTGCTCCCCTTATGCCCCGTACACACGGTCGGAATTTCCGAGGAAAAAAGTCAGACGGAATTTTTTTATCGGATATTCCGACCGTGTGTGTGTTCCACCTGACTTTTTCCATCAGAAATTCCGATGGAGTTAGAAAGAGAACATGTTCTCTTTTTTTCCGACAGAAATCGGAAATTCCGTTCGTCTGTAGGGAACTCCGACGGAGAAAAAACCACACATGCTCAGAATCAAGTCGGCGCATGCTCGGAAGCATTGAAATTCATTTATCTGGCTTGATACTGTAGTGAAACTATCAGGGTATACTATTTCTCCAAGAAAGAGCAAGCTTTACAGTGTGCTCAAAGAAATCTGAAGCCTTTAACAAAATCATTTATTGTGCCACAAATCCCATGAGAACAATGCTGAACTTCAACTCTCATGAGGCGTAGCAAATTATTTTCCTTTTTTCGTAAGTTCATTGCTTTGTGAAATGCTGAAATATAGAAACATATTGACACAGCAGAAAAAAATGTGGTCCATCGAGTATGCCGTTTTTTTCATTTTTGATTTTTGCCTAACCTTTTCTTGCCTGAGTATAAATCTATCTTTGTCCTAAGCAAGTTTAAATTCACTTATTGTTGTCTGACTCATGACCTCTGCTGGAAGTCTTTTCCAAGCCTACTACTACTCTTATAATACTTTCTAATGTTAGTTTTGAACTTTACTTTTCCTAGTGACATCCCTGTGCTCTGGACCCAAGCTTTATAGCAAAAATACTGCCTTCTGAAGCTTATTTACACCCTTAAGCCTAGTACACCTGGGCCAAATATCGTCCGGCATTAGCCGGTTCAATAGAAACATGCGGCCCATGTGTATGGCAGCCGGTCCACAGAAGCTGTCAAAGGCTCGTGACCCGAAAAAGGTCTGCCGACCGGCTCCTCTACTGTAAACTTTAAAAAAAAGCTGCGCAAAAAATGTGAACAAAAATCCTTATAGTGAAAAAGGATTATCCAAAACTCAATCTACGGCAATACAAGCAAACACTAAATGCAAAATATCAAAAATGTGACTAAACAAATATTTGACAATATTAAAGAAAAAGTCCTGTATGTGAAAAATAAATTTTTAAAGAAATGTCCGACAGAATGACATAAATGAATGAAGGTCTCCTTAATTCACTGTTGGTGACTTCAAACTCAAAACACCAGATGAAAAAGTGCTGTTACTCTGATAGGCAAAGATTCCACCACCATTAGAGTTTGCTGCCGCTTACCAGAACACCTGATCCCTTCAGAGATCAGTGTAAGCAGATGGCTATTTTCCCCTGCCAGGGTCTCTAAGAGTGGCTAAAATCTGTGTTCCTCCACTAGGATTAAACGCCAGTCCTCTCCATATAGCCCGGATTCAAGTTGCAAATGGAAAAGAAAGCCACCAAAGCGTAATCCCGTATTAAAATTTTATTTAATGTATAAAAATTGCACTTACAATTACCGTATATACTCGAGTATAAGCCGAGATTTTCAGCCCTTTTTTTGGGGCTGAAAGTCCCCCCTCGGCTTATACTCGAGTCATATAAATTTGACATTGTAAATATTACCTGTAAAGAAGTTGCGGCTGCGGCGTCCATCGTTCGAATTCCGCGGCGTCCATCGTTCAAAATTCCGCGGTCTCTTCCTGTTCCTTCCTTGATAGACGGGTCTCAGCAGACACTCTCCGCCTATCACGAACGTTATCTCATCCTTAGTTTTCCAGCAGACGTCTGTGATTGACGGAATACCCAACACAGTGTCTGCTGGGAAAACTAAGGATGAGAGAATGATCGTGATAGGCGGAGAGTGTCTGCTGAGACTCGCCTATCAAGTAAGGAACAGGAAGAGACCGCGGAATTCGAACGATGGACGCCGCGGAATTTGAACGATGGACGCCGCAGCCGCAACTTCTTTACAGGTAATAATTACAATGTAAAAATTTCTTTTTACAGGGAACAGTGGGGCATCGGCTTATACTCGGGTCAGTGAGGTTTCCCAGTTTTTTGGGCAACATTAGGTACCTCGGCTTATACTCGAGTCGGCTTATACTCGAGTATATACGGTAGATGAAAAACAAAGGCGTGTGGTGTATTAAGACAGCCGGCTAAAGACAGCCCGTTCCTTCCGGACTCTCGGTATGTTGGTGACGTCAGCACGCCGCTCCTCCCTACGTCGTTTCGTCACAAATGACGTCGTCCTGGGGCACTCTACTGTGCTCTCAACAAATGTCTGAGAGCACTGACCAGAGAGTTCGGTTGGGGGGCTGTCCCCCTGCCAGAACACAATAGCACAGCAGGGGAGATCACTGTACTAACATTGGATTTTTAGTACAGCGGCTCCGACCTGAGCTGTCAGTTGTGGTGTGTACTAGGCTTTAAAATGGTATTAAACCCCCCAAAAAAACATTAATTATATTGTGGCTTACCAATTCTTAGATGTGATGACTGCATTTTTTTTTCTAGGCTTTTTTCTTCTATTTTCATGCGGTGATCCAGCCAGTAAGTCTCCTGTTTTTTTTTTAAAGAACAAGCTCTGTTGCAGCTCTCTTTTTTTACTGAAGAATACCCAGCGCTTCTTTATGCGCCTGTGTGCATAGGCACATTACAATTAATGGGCTTTATTTTAGCTCAGTAAAAAAATAAGCTGTACTGAGCTTTTTCAAGCTGCAGCATGCAAGAGGCCTAAGGCTCCATGCACACTAGTGTTTTTCTATGCTCTTAGAAACTGTTATTAGCATTTTTGTTCTGCTCCTAGAAGCTAAATAGTGTTATCCTATGTGTCCATGAACACTACTTTAGTCTATTAGCATTTTTTGAGAATCTAGGAGCAGAATTTTTTTTTTTGGTGCGTTTTTCCAGCAGAAAAAAACGCTGAACGCACTTAGAGTCTCCAAAATGCTTCTAAATGCTACTAAAACGCTTTATTTTTAGCGTTTTTTTTCTTTATGTACTGTAAAAATGCTAATAAAATGCTAATGCTCCTAAAAGCTTCTAAAAGCTACTAAAATGCTACGACAAGCTGGCACAAAAATGCTATTATTTTTTTTTGCGTTTTTTGAGCTTATAAAAAAAGCTAACGTGCATGGAGCTTTAAAAAGAAAATGACTGCATCCACCATATTTAATGATTGGTAAGCTGCAATATATTACATTTTTGTTTTGGGGTTTCATACCACTTTAAGGTATTTAAAGGTTTCAACCCCTCATTTCTTCAAGGCTGTGCATATTTAGATCCTACAGTCTCTCCTAATCTGTTTTATCCCTCACCTAACCTTTTTTGTTGCCCAAATCTGGACTCATCCTATATTATCAATATATTTTTGTATGTAAAGCTTTTTCATAGAATGAGAACTGTCACCAAATAAGGTAGATGAAATGTATCAAATCCTTTAAAATGTATGCATTGGATATAACATGGGACTAGATTTCTATGACTTCATTTTATTTTAAGCTAACATTAATTCATGAATGGCTTTTAATATGTGGGGACAGAGGGATCTCCTGTTAGAGGTGTAGATAAGTACCGCTGGACCCTGATGCAAACATTGGCTTGAGTCCCATAACAACAACTTATATCGTGCCTTAGGCAATAATGCACATTTCTAGCTGATAAGCACACTATTATGAATCTTTCACTGGCAAAATGGGAGGGAAAAGTAAACCCACTGAGCCAGTAGCAGTTGCAAACGTAGATATTCCGATTGCTGCATTACTCTTCTGTAAAATCTTTTAAGGGGAAAAAATACAGTGCCTTGCAAAAGTATTTATACCCCTTGACATTTTCCACATTTTGTCATGTTACAACCAAAAACGTAAATGTATGTTTTTGGGATTTTATGTGATAGACCAACACAAAGTGGCACATAATTGTAAAGTGGAAGGAAAATGATAAATGGTTTTCATATTGTTTTACAAATAAATTTGTGAAAAGTGTGGCGTGCATTTGTATTCAGCCCCCCCCCCCCCCCCCAGTCAATACTTTGCAGAACCACCGTTCGCTGCAATTACAGCTGCAAGTCTTTTTGGGTATTTCTCTTTCAGCTTTGCACATCTAGAGAGTGACTTTTTTGCCAATTCTTCTTTGCAAAATAGCTCAAGTTCTGTCAGATTGGATGGAGAGCGTCTGTAAACAGCAATTTTCAAGTCTTGCCACAGATTGTCAATTGGATTTAGGTCTGTAATTTGACGGGGCCATTCTAACACATAAATATGCTTTGATCTAAACCAGTGGTTCTCAACCTGAGGGTCAGGACCCCCTCGGGGGGTTGAATGATGATTTGCCAGGGGTCACCAAATCCTGTGCTGTTCCTGAAGCCCGCACCACTCTCCCAGCCTTTTTGCGGCCGCCCAACAGGGTTGTCCCTGGAGCCCGTGGCCGCCCACTCACCCTCTTCGCAGCCGCCCATTCAGTTCACGGCATGGCTGGGGGGCAGAGACTAGAGGTCAGCTGACTGGTGAGGAATGTGAAGTGGGAGGCGCTGGAGGAAAACCTATCCCCTGATTTCGGCATAGGTGTCACTGCTACGAGACACCACAAAGTCGGAGACACAGTGAAGCTAGAGACACAGTGAGTAACACTACCTGTGATTATAGTTGCCATTAAAAGTCCCTACTACAGTTCTAAGATCAGCAGATGACCTTGATCAAGAGCTCCTAAGTTGGCCAATCAGAACTCCCCCCCAGCATTGCCTATCATTCCAACTCCCCCCACCAGCACTGCCACTCATCCCAAACCCCCCCCGCCAGCATTGCCACTCATCCCATTCCCCCCCACCAGCATTGTCACTCATCCCAACCCCCCCGCCAGCACTGCCACTCATCCCAATACCAACACCTCCCCACCAAGGAGTAAGAGAAGGAATAAAAATAGAGAATACATGGAAGGGAGAGGAAAAGAGAGGGAGGAACCAAGAAAAAGGGAGAGAAAGAATAGGAGAAAGAACAAGAAAGATGGCTAGAGTGAGGGATGAGGAAAAAAAAAACAAGAAATTAGGACATAGAGAGATAAAAGGAAAAGAAAGGAGAACAAAGAGAAAGAGTGGTGCATCCTAAAATGTACCATAAGGGTTTTTAACCACTTAAGCCCCTGACCATTTCGCTGGTCAAAGACCAGGCCACTTTTTGCGATTCGGCACCGCGTCGCTTTAACTGACAATTACGTGGCTCCCAAACAAAATTGATGTCCTTTCTTTTCCCACAAATAGAGCTTTCTTTTGGTGGTATTTGATCACCTCTGCGTTTTTTTTTTGCGGTTTAAGCAAAAATAGAGCGACAATTTTGAAAAAAATGCAATATTTTTTACTTGTTGCTATAATAAATATCCCCAAAAAATATATAAAAAAACTAATTTTTTCCTAATTTTAGGCCGATACGTATTCTTCTACATATTTTTGGTAAAAAAAAATCGCAATAAGCGTTTATTGATCGGTTTGCGCAAAAGTTATAGCGTCTACAAAATAGGGGATAGTTTTATGGCATTTTTATTAATATTTTTTTTTTTACAAGTAATGGCGGCGATCAGCGATTTTTATTGTGACTGCGACATTATGGTTGACACATCGGACACTTTTGACACATTTTTGGGACCATTGTCATTTTTACAGCGATCAGTGCTATAAAAATGCACTGCGTACTGTGAAATGACACTGGCAGTGAAGGGGTTAACCACTAGGTGGCGCTGTAGGGGTTAAGTCAGTATTAGGGAGTGATTGTTACTGTTAGGGGGCGTGGCTACACGTGACACGTCACTGATTACCGTTCCCGATTGCGGGGAACAGCCATCAGTGACATGTCACTAGGCAGAATAGGGGAAAGCCTTGTTTACAAAGGCATCCTCCTGTTCTGCCTTTGCCGACCGCAATCGCGGGCCCCCCGGGACCATCGAGCTCCCGGGACCCGCGAACACGCTCACGAGGCACACGGCGGGCGCGGGTGCGTGCCCACTGGGCGGCAAATTTAAAGGGACGTACAGGTACGCCCATTTGCCTGCCCGTGCCATTCTGTCGACGTACATCTGCGTGCGGCGGTCGGCAAGTGGTTAATACTGTATGAGTGGAAGGGACTCAGGGAGCGGTAAATGTCCGTGGGTTAGGGGTGCAAATTACTCGTCTTGCCTTGGGCTCTGACAACCCATGCTATGAAAATAATTTTACTGTTAGGGGTCCCCACAACTTGGGAATTTTTATCAAGGGGTCACGGCACTAGAAGGTTGAGAACCACTGATCTAATCCATTCCATTGTAGCTCTTGCTGTATGGTTAGGGTCGTTGTCCTGCTGGAAGGGGAAACTCCACCCCAGTCTTTTGCAGACTTTAACAAGTTTTCTTCTAAGATTGCCCTGTGTTTGGCTCCATCCATCTTCCCATCAACTCTGACCAGCTTCCCTGTCCTTGCTGAAGAAAAGCATCCCCACAACATGATGCTGCCAACACCATGTTTCACGGTGGGGATGGCGTGTTCAGGGTGATGTGCAGTGTTAGTTTTCCACCACAAACAGCGTTTTGCTCTTAGGATAAAAGTTACATTTTGGTCTCATCTGACCAGAGCATCTTCTTCCAGATGTTTGCTGTGTACCCCACATGGTTCTCCCAAACTGCATTTCGTATGGCTTTCTTTCAACAATGTCTTTCTTCTTGTCACTCTTCCATAAAGGCCAGATTTGTGGAGTGCACGACTAATAGTTGTCCTGTGGACAGATTCCCCCACCTGAGCTGTGGATTTCTGCAGCTCCTCCAGAGTTACCATGGGCCTATTTGCTTCTCTGATTAATGCTCTCCTTGCCTGGCCTGTCAGTTCAGGTAGATGGCCACGTCTTGGTAGGTTTGCAGTTGTGCCATACTCCTTCCATTTTCGTATGATGAATTGAACAGTGCTCCATGAGATGTTCAAAGCTTGGGATATTTTTTTAACACCCAACCCTGCTTTAAACTTCTCCACAACTTTATCCCTGACCTACTGTATCTGGTGTGTTCCTTGGCCTTCTAGGTGCTGTTTGTTCACTAAGGTTCTCTAAGAATCCTCTGAGGGCTTCACAGAAAAGCTGTATTCATACTGAGATTAAATTACACACAGGGGGACTCTATTTACTAATTCGGTGACTTCTGAAGGCAATTGGTTCCATAAATTTTTAGTTAGGGGTATCAGAATAGAAATGCACGCCACACTTTTCAGATATTTATTTGTAAAAAAAATTGAAAACCATTTAGAATTTTCCTTTCACTTCACAATTATGTGCCACTTTGTGTTGGTCTATCACATAAAATTTCAATAAAATACATTTCCATTTTTTGATTGTAACATGACAAAATGTTGAAAATTTCGGGGTATGAATACTTTTTCGAAAGGCACTGTACTTCAAACAGTTATTACCTTTTTTTGCATATTATCAGTCTGAAAGGTGCAGACTGCTGCTTGCATTCAGTAACAGTTATTGGTACATATGCACATTTTAGTAAGGTTCACATATGCATGAGTACCAGTGCATGACTTATGGCTGCTGTTTATAAGGATTGGACTTATAAATTGACTGAACAGCCTGCTGGAAGTTCCCTCCCACCATAACATAAAGTAACAAATTGACAAATGTATTCAGTGAAGCTATTGGTCTAGAGGCTAAATAAATAGCATGAATATGTTTTTCATATACACAACTTACAACGTGTAATCGTGTTTCAATACGAATAGCTCTAAAAATATGTAAAGGAAAAAAACAAGCATAAAAAACGATCAAAAGAATGACAACAAGCCTACGAGCCTTTTTCTTTTGGACATCTTCAGTATAGGGTCCATTTGCCAGGCTACAATTGATACAGGTGTAGCAAAGAGTCACCACCAATAATGGTAAAGCAAAGCCAATGGTAGTGAGACAGGCATTGTACCAGCGTACATTGTAAATTTCAAGAGACACTGCAAAGTCCATGCAAGCTACAGTATCTTGTATGTCTCTCATGAAAATAACCATTGGAAGGACCTCAATTAGTGCAATCGCCCATACAGCTGCGCAAGCTATAACTGCCCACCTCCGTTTATGAATGGAGTGAAATTTCATTGGATGAACAATGACAATATAGCGGAAGATGCTGAAACAGGTGAGGAAAAGAATGCTGCCATACAAGTTGAAATGAAAAACAATGCGGATCAACTTGCATGTGAAGTCCCCAAGAGTCCAGTGCTCTTGATTAACATAATTGTAAACCAAGAATGGGAGGCTACTGAGATGCATGAGGTCTGTGATGGCCAAATTCAGCAAGATGATGATGCTTGTTCTCCACGGCCTCATCTTCAAAACATACACTGAAATTGAAATAATATTTCCTGGAAATCCTATAATGAAAATGATGCTGTACATTGTTGGTAGAAAGTAAACCTTTATTATATTGTCCACTATGGCACTTGTACAGTTTGTTGTTGGTTCTTCAGTGCTGAACATAAGTGTGGTGTTGTTAAAATCAGATTCATTGTTTATGGCCATTCTCCTGCTAAAAAAAAAAAATAGATCTTATTATATACACAGCCAGTGTACACTATTTAAATGTGCACACTATAAATATAGATAATAAATAATATTTCATATAATAATTTACTAAAATGTAAAGCATGTATTAATTACAGATTAGCAAATCACTAAAAAGCCACTACACTATTTATCCTCCCAATCCACTGCATTTGCAGTAGACTCAGTGGAACAATGCTTGATCTGCTGAGTGGGTGAGTATCTGATTTGTGCAGAAGACAGCCCCCGGTAAAAAGGGGTTAAAAAAATAGGGAGGGCTGAGGATCTGCTTTAATGCAGATAATGGTTAATGGTTAAAAAAAGTTCCACCTTTACAATCACTTTAACCACTTCAGCCCCCTGGAAGAATTTACCCCCTTAATGACCAGAGCATTTTTTGCGATTCGGCACTGCGTCGCTTTAACTGACAATTGTGCGGTCATGAGACGTTTTACCCAAACAAAATTGACTTCCTTTTCCTCCCACAAATAGAGATTTATTTTGGTGGTATTTGATCACCTCTGCGGTTTTTATTTTTTGCGCTATAAACAAAAAAAGACCGTCAATTTTGAAAACAAAACTATATTTTTTGCTATAATAAATATCCCCCAAAAATATATAAAAAACAAATTTCTTCCTCAGTTTAGACCGATATGTATTCTTCTAGATATTTTTGGTAAAAAAAAATCGCAATAAGAGTATATTGATTGGTTTGCGCAAAAGTTATAGCGTCTACAAAATAGGGGATAGATTTATGGCATTCTTCTTTTTTTTATTAGTAATGGTGGCGATTTGCGATTTTTATCATGACTACGACATTGCAGAGGACAGATCGGATTCTTTTGACACTATATTGGGACCATTGACATTTATACAGCGATCAGAGCTAAAAATAACCACTGATTACTGTGTAAATGTCACTGACAGGGAAGGGGTTAAACACCAGGGGGCTATCAAGGAGTTAAGTGTGTTCTAACTGTAGGGGGATGGGCTCACTAGAACATGACAGAGATCACCGCTCCCAATCACTGGGAGCAGTAGATCCCTGTCATGTCACTAAGCAGAACAGGGAAATGCCTTGTTTACATAGGCATCTCCCCAGTCTGCCTTTCCATGCCACGATCGCGGGCCACTGGCGGACATCGAGCCCTGCTAGCCTGCGATGGCGGAGGGACGTACGGGTACGCCCATTTGCGCAGCCGTGCCATTCTGCCGATGTACATCGTCGTGCAGTGGTCGGCAAGCGGTTAAAGAATGTACTACAATTAGCTTTTATTGTAATGTAATACATTCAATTGTAATAAAATTGTGATCTTATAATAGCTATAATAAGTATACAAAAAGCAACATATCACAGATCTTGAAATCCACTACATCTATTATTGGGTTCATAGGCGTTCACAGGGGGTGTGCCAGGTGTGCCTGGGCACACCCTAATCACTATGTGCGGTGCAGATTCCCACTACTGCCCAGGCCTTCTCCCCATGTTGGCCCCCCACCCACCCTGCAGTGTTGCTGGCTTCCCTCCTCTCTTCTCCCCCCGGCTGCTACGGGTGATGTTTCAGGATGGAGAGCATGGGAAGAAGGTAGTAAGTACACTATATTACCAAAAGTATCGGGATGCCTGCCTGTACACAAACATGAACTTTGATGGCATCCAAGTCTTAGTCCAAAGGGTTCAATTTTGAGTTTGCCTACCCTTTGCAGCTGTAACAGCTTCAACTCATCTGGGAAGGCTGTCCACAGGGTTTAGGAGTGTGTCAATGGGAATGTTTGACCATTCTATCAGGTTGAGGTGCAGGCCAGTCAAGTTCCTCCACCTCAAACTCACTCATTCATGTCTTTATGGACCTTGCTTTGTGCACTGGTCCAAATCATTTGGTGAAGAGGGGATTATGGTGTGGGGTTGTTTTTCAGGGGTTGGGCTTGGCCCTTAGTTCCAGTGATGGGAATTTTTAAGTTGTCAGCATACCAAGACATTTTGGACAATTTCATGCTCCCAACTTTGTAGGAACAGTTTGGGGATGGCCAAAGTCCGGCCCGTGGGCCAATTGCGGCCTGCGTTCCAGTTTCGAATGTCCCGTCTGGTAATTTTGACGTGTATATCTTTTGTGGCCCCCAATGAATGCCCGAGCACCGGGGGCCACAAAAGATATATATGCTGGTTGCCTTGGAGGGGACAGGGAGGGGGCGGGGCGAGTGCTGTACATACAGGAGAATTTTCTGTAAAAGGAAGCCCCGTCTCCTGCACTGCTATTGGACAACTGTTCTGTCCATCATAAAAGGTGGTACTTTGTATTAAAGAGGCTGCTGAGAAAACATATTCTCCTGTATGTAATCTGTTGGCGCTTGTCCCGCCCCCTTCCTCTCCTCTCCGAGGCTGCAGATGGGCATGGATCAGGCTGCACTGATGGCAATGGTGGGTCTGCATTCATGTCAATAAGGGTGCTGCATTCATGGCAATGAGGGTGCTGCATTGATGTCAATGGGAGTGCTGCATTCATGTCAATGGGGGTGCTGCATTCATGTCAATGGGGGTGCTGCATTCATGTCAATGGGGGTGATGCATTAATGGCAATGGGGCTGCTGCATTCATGGCAATGGGGGTGCTGCATTCATGTCAATGGGGGTGCTGCATTCATTTCAGTGGGGGTGCTGCATTCATGGCAATGGTGAGGCTGCATTAATGGCAATGGTGGGGCTGTATTCATGGCAATAGAGAGGCTGTATTCATGACATTGGCGTGTATGCATTCATGGCAATGGTGGGGCTGCATTCATGGCAATAGAGAGGCTGCATTCATGGCAATGGTGGGCTGCATTCATGGCAATGGCGAGTCTGCATTCATGGCAATGGCGAGTCTGCATTCATGGCAATGGCGAGTCTGCATTCATGGCAATGGTGGGGCTGCATTCATGGCAATGATGGGGCTGCATTCATGGCAGTGGTGGGGTGCATTCATGGCAGTAGTGGGGCTGCATTCATGGCAGTAGTGGGGCTGCATTCATGGCAGTAGTGGGGCTGCATTCATGGCAGTAGTGGGGCTGCATTCATAGGAGTGGTGGGGCTGCATTCATAGCAGTGGTGGGGCTGTATTTATGGCACTTGTGAGGTTGCAGATGGGAACTGATTAAGCTGCAATGGTGGGCACTGACCCTTATTTTGCTTCACAGTTCCTAATTTAAAATGTATTTTTTTCCTGAAACTTCCCTCTTAAAGTGAAGGTGCGTGTTATATGCCAATAAATACGGTATATCCAAAAAACATGCCCAAGCTCTTCTCTTCACCACACACAGCCACAAAGACAAGAGAATTCTTGTTGGTCAGTGTATTAGTGCTCGGACGAACACACTTAGACCGAATTTTAATAGTGCAAAGAATGTCAGTCAAAATGGTCGGCCCTTAACTCATGTTCACTTCATCAAATCTGACCCTCTTTGAAAAAAGTTTGGACATCCCTGCACTATGGGGTTGATTTACTAAGACAAATCCACTGTGCACTATGAGTGCACTGCAAGTGCACTTGGAAGTACAGTTGCTATAGATCTGGGAGGGAGATCTAAAATGAGGGGAAACTCAATTTTATCATCCAATCATGTGCAAGCCAAATTGCAGCTTTTTATTTTCCTTGCATGTCCCCCTCGAATCTACAGCGACTGCACTTCCAAGTGCATTTGCAGTGCATTTGTAGTGCAAAGTGGATTTGCCTTTAGTAACTAACCCCCATTATGTTTCCAATGAGGTTGACTTAAGGATAGATCGTACTTCCACCTATTGAATTATCATTTGGGAGGAGTTATATGAAGGTAGGTTATATCAGTCACACAGGTTATTTTAATGTTGATCATGGTTTTAAATATGACTTCAATTACATGTGCTATGCAATTAAACTTATGAGATATTAATAGGCGAGTTGAAGTTTCTGGATTCTTTGATGTTTTAAAATTGTATTTGTTTAATATAATCATTAAATCCACAATTCAGCTGTTGCTATTTGACACATATATTGATTTAGTCACTGGTGGAATGATGGGTGAGGTTTTTATGGGTCTTAAAATGTCTGTAAACCCTCATATGCAGCCAGTGAAGTGACTAGCATTAGGTGATACACAGAGATGAAACAAATCCTCCTACATAAGTTGTAGCTATGCAAGAGCAGACATTTCTTCTGTAGAACATTCTGAAAGCTCAAAGAAAAAATGATTTATTCTTTGATCTAGGAGCAGTTGGTGGGGATCTGAAGTCTTCAACTGGCAGTTCTGTGCCCTGATTGGGTGGGAGGGACACCCCCCCCCCCCACACACACACAGGACTGAGAACAAGCACAGCTGAGGATAACAGTCACAGACTGTGTTGCAGCTCTTTCCCCATCACCATTTTAACTCTTGGGGGGAGATTTATTGAAACTGGTGCACCCAGAATCTGGTAAAGTTGTGCATAGTAACCAATCGGCTTCCAACCTCAGCTTGTTCAATTAAAGTGGGAGTAACCCCCCTTGGTTGATTTTTACCTATAGGTAATCCTATAATAAGGTATACCTATAAGTACAGTAAATATCTCCCACACGTGCACCATTTCAGAGATATTTACTTGCAAAACCGACGGTGACGTCATGGGCGCATGCACTCTGAAGGAATGGCATGCCTGTGGCGTTCCTTCAAAGTTCTGTGCTGTGAAAAGCGTGTGCGTGGGAGTGACATCATTATGGCTCGTCCAATCAAATGACCAGAGCCCGCCAACCCGGAAGGAAGACGGCGACAGAGTGCCGCTGGAGACCTTAGTTTTAAGGCAAGTTCCACAAAAAAAGCTGGTGGTTTACTACCACTTTAAGCTTTGACAATAGAACCTGGAGGATGATTGGTTTCTATGCACAGCTGCACCAGATTTTGCACGCCTCAGTTTTGGTAAATAACCCACTGTGTCAGGAAAAGCTGCCAGAACTGCTGATAAGAGAAGTACAAGGCAGAAGAGAGAAGTGACACAGCTTTGAAGAGAACAAGTGCACAGTATAGAAGGATGTGCTTTTTTCATATTTCATGCCTGGGGTTTACAACAACTTTACGTCAACTGATAGTGGGCTGAGATTATTGTTTTATGTGTAATGCAATGCCATTTCTTTTTATATTAGACTTTTCAGCCCCAGTCTTTTAATATAATAAATGTTACATTTCCAAACCCAATTTATAGGTATTGGGTGTTATAATAACTAAAAAATTATTTAAGTACACTTTTAAATTACTGGGCAAAATGCGCTTCTAAAAAAGTAATAGCAACAGGTAAATTTCTATAGTTTTTTAAACAAGTAAAGATTTCGCTTCTTTTGATATACAAACTAGCTTTCTTTTGATTAAAGGTGCAATGGTATTTGTGGTTATTTAAAAAAAAAAGTTAATGTATGACAATTTCAGGTTTAGGGTTTAGTGGCCCTTTGGTGCAACACGTGCATCACTCAGATTGCACGGTTACATAGTTAACTTTACAAAACAGTATTGTTCCCCAATTATGCATTTAGTATTTGTAAAATATAATACTGAGCACATACCTAATGCATCATACCTTTAGATTATTAGATTATGACTATGCTACTACAGAAGGATAATTATAGGCAATTTGTTATCTGTTCAACTCATTTTAAACTTTAGATGGCAAAATATTCAGTAAATAGTGCCTAAAAAGTAATTTAAATAATAGAATACAATTTATTAGTTGCACTGCTCTGTAGTCTGTACGTATTTATTGTTTATATGATATATTATAGCTAATATTATATATAAAACCCTAGTATTCTTCTTACCTGTCTTAAAAAAAAAAGAGGTCCTCTCAGCGTTGGTCACAGCTGCATTTGTTCATTTGAAGAAGCAGGAACTAGTTCCGTAGACATGCTGTTATGGAGAAAATCTTTGTTAAGTCGAAACTGTCTGCTTGGTCCTGTAAAGTGGTGCAGAGAAAGACAGCTACGTTTTGCAAACATCAAAACAGCATTTAGCAATTCGGATGAAACTGCTGCCAGATTCACTCCTCCCACTGGTAATCACATATTGACGTATTATTAAAGGAAGCAGGTCTTCTTTTAAGTCTTGTTGACTTAAGATGCTGTGTCATCCATGAACATAAAAAGAAAAAAAAACAAAAACATTGGGGTTCATTTACTAAAACTGGAGAGTGCAAAATCTGGTGCAGTGGTGCATTGTAGCCAATCAGCTTCTAACTTCAATTTGTTCAATTAAGCTTTGACAAAAAAAAACAAAAAACAAACTGGAAGCTGATTGGTTTTTATGAAGAGCTGCACAAGATTTTGCACTCTCCACTTTTAATAAATCAACCCCATTGCTTCTTGTATTTGGCTTACTAGAATGTGCTGTGTTATAGTGCATTGTAAGTCCTGCATGCTCCTTTTTGTATATGTTCATCTCCAGTTTGCCTTTAAATAGAGACTATTAAAAAATGCAATGCATACTGTATTTGTCAAAGCAATGAGTGTTAATGCCAAGCATGCTAGGACTTTTTTTTTATAGCACACTGCAGTACAACAAATTGGTTTGAGCTAGCCCTGTTTTATGTTCTTTTGTCCATGTATTTTTTCTTTTACCATTGATAATACAGTAAATGCATGGCAGTGTGCCTGCGCTGAATAGCCCCTGAAGCTGGCCATAGACTAGTGCCTATTAGCTGAGCAGGCTCAGTCAGGCTGCCTGCAGACTGATTTTCCCGTTAGACAGATGTATAAATATATAGGCTTGCAGTGCTTGAGTGTTCAGGCTTATGGGGATGTAAGGAGGAGCATACCAAAAAAGCTTCAGCACCAGCTTGTCTTTAGGCCCCTTTCACACTGGGGCGGTTTGCAGGCACTATTGTGCTAAAAATAGCGCCTGCAAACCGAGCCTAAACAGCGGCTGCTGTTTCTCCAATGTGAAAGCCCCGAGGGCTTTCACACTGGAGCGGTGCGCTAGCAGGACGTGAAAAAAAGTCCTGCTAGCCGCTTCTTTGGAGCGGTGAGAGGAGCGTGATTACCGCATGCTTGCCGCTCCTTCCCATTGAAATGAATGGGACACCGCGGTAATACCGCCCACAAACCGCGTCTGTAGCCGCGGTTTGCGGGCGGTATTAACCCTTTTTCGGCCGCTAGCGGGGGTTAAAACTGCACCGCTAGCAGCCGAATACCTCAGCAATCCCGACGGTATAGCGCCGCTAAAAATAGCGGCACTATACCGCCACCGCACCCAGCGCCTCAGTGTGAAACCGCTCTTAAAGAAAACAACACACCCCTTTAGTCCAGACGAGACAGTTTCCTGTATGATCTGTTGGGGTCTAGGTTTGGCCATAAGCATAGAGGTCATCTGATCATTCCAAATTTGCTTTGCAGGTGTTCCCCATGCTTAAGCTCCAAAGGTTGGCACATACCATCACAAGAGGGCTTGCTTTTATGTGTGGCTTAAAGAAAATTCATACTTCTACACATCGGATGGGCTCCATCCCCAGCCAGCACTCACAGCAGTAAACCAGGACTATCACACTTTCCTAGACTGAGCGGCTCGCCTCACACACAAGGTTTTTGGTCACAGTATAAATACACACATGCCTACGGACATAATCTGTGTTTAAGAAGATTGCAAAAATTGCGAGAACACTCTGTTGCTGCTGTCAATTTTTTTGCTGCCACCACAAACGCTACCTTCACTCCTACCCTGGCCTCTTGTATTTTGATGAATGGGGATATTGAATTGTCTGTGCCAGACCCACACCCTTCCTTCTCGCTGACATTGGGGTACATTTACTAAAGGCAAACAGACTGTGTACTATTTGTATTTAGTAAATCCACCCCACTGTAAAGGCCATGGATTGTCATTTGCAGAAACACCAAAATGTATCCCATTTGCATTTCAACTGTGATTTTTGCACGAAATGTGCTGCACTTATATATCCTTTTCATGGGGTAAAGAATGATTTTAAAATAATTTTCTACTGAAAGTACAGCAAAAAGACAAAACAATTCTTTTGTTCCACCTATATTTTTTAGTAGGTAAAAGGATATAGATATCTGAAAAATGTGTCTGTATTAGGGATGAGCTTTGAGTTTGAGTCAACCCAATTTACATTGGAAAAATGGCAAACTAATGCAAATGTTTGCCACAGTAGCGACCAATTACTAATCATGTACATCCTGACCTTCGAACAGTAATTAGAAGGCTTAACAAAGAGTCAATAATGGGGGGTTTCTAATGTGCCTCTCCCTATTAAAGTCAAGGTTCCCAGCAGCCTTTGTCAGTGTCTTACAGGATCCTACAGCAAGAATGAAAAAAAAAATGCGTAGAGTCCCCCCAAAAATGCATACCATACCTTATTTATCTGGTATGGATTTTAAGGGATACCTCAAAAAGGAAAGTGAGTTCCCCCTAAAAATACTAAAACCCTGAACCCAAAGCACTGGCCCAGTGGTTGTAGGGGGTCTATAGACAGGGGCTTATTAGAATCTGGAAGCAGGGGAGGGCTGGCAGCCTTAGGCCTGGGGGCAAGTCCAGTGAAGTGGCCCATTGAACCACCAAATCAGCTCACCATCCATGCCCACCTAGTTTTATAACAGATATTGATGTTATGAAGCAAGACAAATATGATACAATGTGGTAACATAATTTAATGTTAATAGCAACAAAGGAGGTTTAACAAAAATAATGCTTCAATGCAGCCTCACCAGTGCCCCTCAATGAAGCCTCACCAGTGCCCATCAATGCAGCCTGATCAGTGCCCATCAATGCCCATCAATACAGCCTGACCAGTGCCCATCAATGCAGCCTCACCAGTGCCCATCAATGCAGCCTCACCAGGGCTCATCAATGCAGCGTCACCAGTGCCCATCAATGCAGCCTCATCAGTGCAGCATGATAAGTGCCCATCAATACAGCCTGATCAGTGCCCATCAATGCAGCCTGATCAGTGCCCATCAATGCAGACCCACCAGTGCAGCCTAATCAGTGCACATCAGTGCAACCTCATCAGTGCCCACAAATGCAGCCTGATCAGTGCATATCCAATGCAGCCTCACCCGTGCCCATCCAATGCAGCCTCACCAGTACAGCCTGATTAGTGCCCATCAGTGCCCATCAATGCAGTGTCACCAGTGCCCATCAGTGCAGCATCACCAGTACCGATCAATAGAGCATCATCAGTGCCCATCAATGCAGCCTGATCAGTGCCCAACCATGCAGCCTGATCAGTGTCCATCCAATGCAGCCTCACCAGTGCCCATCCAATGCAGCCTCATCTGTGCCCATCCAATGCAGCTTCATCAGCGCCCATCAATGCACCCTGATCAGTGCCCATCAATGCAGCCTGCAATTCAGAGAGAGGGAAGCCACCGGATTACACAGTGTGGGGATCTCCCACTTACCCGGTGCGGCCGCTGTCATATGAAGCCCCGTCTCCTGGACCGGCTCCTATGATAGACGTCACCAGTGTGTTGTCTATCATAGGAGCTGTTACATGGGTAGGATGGAATTGTTGAGGACATCCTTGTCCTCAGTGATACAAAGGACTCGAGGGTCTTCTGCCACAGGAATTTTGTGGTGAATGGGCCTATTCATGCTGCAGGGCCTGCACAAGGATGCCAATATTTGGACCATTACTGATTTGTCAACCTTTTGGATCCCTGAAAAAGGGGAAAATTACAGATCTTATGCTTCTAACCCAGAGGAAAACGAAATGCACAAATTGAAAGAGGTGCCATGGAAGAACCTATTGACTAGCTTTTAAGGATCCCCTTTCATGACTAAAATATCTCAGATCCTCAGGTCGCTGAGCCAAGCCAAGCTGTGTTTGTTCCTATTTTTTTCACGTGGCAAAGTGTGTTTGCTTCTGCATTTGGGGTGCCATTAACCAATTTGTTTTAGGGGTATAAAGGTGGTACACTATAGAATCTCTGTACAATCTCTGTTAGATTTGCCAAAACTCATAGGAGGATACACCTATCTATCCAATCACTCTGTATCTAACCAGGCAGGCCCTTGCACTACATAGTTGATGGTAGAGATAAAGGAGATTGTACAATCAGATTGTACAGTGTATGGTGAACTTTACAGACTTCCAGGGACATACTTCTCCTTTTTTCAGTACTACAGCTCTGCTCCACATAGGCTGTTATGTGATCGTTCAGCTCCTAGACACTCTGCCAAATGAACGATCAATGCAAGATGAAGGTAAAGTATAAAACTATTGATGGCTGTGTAGAACAGTGCTGCCTGATAATAATTGCATTGAAGAAGCATGTAACTGCAGAAGTGGGCAGGAGCAATCTTCTGGAGGGGAAGGCAGGTGCAGGGTGTGTGTTGATGAGGTCAGCCGGTGAACTACTTCCTTGTAACATTTTTTTTCCGTCCCCAATAACAAATTTCAGGGAGGGTTTTCTGGAGGAGACTGGAGACTCATAGTGTTTCATTGCTGTTTATAGAGTCTGTACAACATTACAAGCTAAATGTAAGTTGATTGATCGAGCATGAGTTTGGGTTGAACACTGGCTGTTCGCCCGGTTCAGGGAACACCTGAATTTGCAGGGTGTTAAGCAGGTGTATGCCCCACCGAACGCCCTGCAATGCACTGCACTCTGAAAAACTTTGCCCAATCAGGGTGCAGTAAAAGCTGGTTGTTAGGAGCGGGGTCGGGAAGCTGGCTGTGACGTCCTTAACAACCGATGAGTCATCAGCTGTCAAAGGGTAAAAATAGTGAAAAAAAAAATGCGTGGTATGGATTTTAAGGAGAACCCCACACCAAAATAAATAAAAAAAAACGTCATGGGGTCCCCCACAAAATCCATATCAGACAATTTTCCAAGCTTGCAGCCTGGCAGGTCAGGGGGATGAGCGAGCACCATACCAGGCCACATGCCCTCAACATGGGGGGTGCTTTGGAGCAGGGGGGCTCTGATGGCGCTCTTTCACCCCCCCTTTCCTGACCTGCCAGGCTGCATGCTCGGATAAGGGTCTGGTATGGATTTGGGGGGGGACCCCACAATGCTTTTTTTTATTTTAGTGTGGGGTTCCCCTTAAAATCCATACCAGATGCTGTTTTTTTTTTTGCATTGATACATGTCCCCCAGGGCAGTACCTGGACCCCCATACCCCTATTATGGCCAATTACTTGCATATAAGCCTTCAAAACGGGCACTTTTGATTTCTCATGTTCGGCTACCATGAACTTCAATTGAGTTTCGCAGTTCGGGGCCAAACTTTTCCCCTGTTCGGGAGTTCTGCTGCAAACTGAACAGGGGGGTGTTCAGTTTATCTCTAGCCACTAGCAATAATCACTGTGTTCCCCCAGTGGGGGTGGCTTCTCCTGCAAACCCCCCCTCCTCCACCAGGAGAAAACAATGGCTCTGTGGGAGGGATTCCTATGTGAACACTGTCTCTTCTCTTAGTTGCAGGAAAGGAATTCACTCCGTCTATGACCAGTCTTAATCATTACAGTGAAAAATATACACTTAAGCTCCATTCACACTTGTGTGACTTGTCATGCGACTTTGGATATCAAAGTCACATGACAAGTCGCACCCCATGTTTTTATACTGAGTACCGTTCATATTTTTGTCTTCAAAATGTGAGAAGGTATGTAATTTTTCCAATGCCGCCTACAAGGGATTATTTAAATATTTAAATGTTAAATAACCACGCTAATACCCTAAACTATGATCCAGAGGCAGCTTTTCAGCGAGACACTAACACAGTGCCAATTTTGTTTTCAAAAATAACTGCGCTTATATTGCATAACATATAAACACATATAACAAAATAAATAAACCAAAGAAAGATGATCTAACAACTATGGATGTGCCAATAGCCAATTTGATCAAACCAGTGAAAATAAGTCTAGTAACATAAAAAATCCAATAAAAGTGCTCAGTAATTCCGACGGAACTTCACCCCCATCTAACACCTTGGAAAGTGATCTTGTCACTTAACACCACCACCAAAGGCTGAAAATGGGCTTGCTTACTGGATCAAATGGAACTCTCATTACAAAAGGTCAGATACGCCTGCGGCTCCAAACCCAGCCAGGGCCTTTTAAATCCTTTTGATCCAGTAAACAAGCCCTTTTTTAGCCTTTGGTGGTGGTGTTAAGTCACAAGATCACTTTCCAAGGTGTTGGATGGGGGTAAAGATCCATCGGAATTACCAAGCACTTTTATTGGATTATTTATGTTACTGGACTTATTTTCACTGGTTTGATCTAAATTGGCTATTGGCACATCCATAGTTATTAGATCATCTTTTTTCGGTTTATTCATTTTGTTATATAGATTTATATGTTATGCAATTTGAGCGCAGTTATTTTTTAACAAATTGTTTAAATATTGTCCAAGGATAAGGATATTTTTTTCATTCCAATTATATGTTATACAGGAAAAAAATAAGGTACTCAGGTCCCAGCAAAAAATAATACACTCAAGATAAACAAATAAGTAACATAAATAAGTGTGTAAACATAAGTACAGTATATTGACATGTGAAGATAATAATAATAATAATAATAATAATAATAATTATACACCTTCTATTAAATTAACATCAATTTGGTCAATGTAAACTACAACTTCAGGATGCTCAATATGATTGCAATATTATCAACCTCAAAGTGCAATTTCCTTAAACTCAAATTGCATTGATGACCAGAAAATAAATAACAATTATAATTGCAGCAATGATTTAGGGTGATACAGAATTTATTAATCTCACAGCCTCAGGGAAATAACCTCTGACCTTGAGGGAGGAAGACAAACAGTCTATAGACAAAACTGGAAGAGTCCCTCATAATATTGAGGGCCATCTTCCTACAGCTGCTGTTGCAAATAATACTGACGAGGCTGCCAACAACCCTCTGGGCAGTCTTTACCACCTAGTGCAGTCCCTGTTTATCCACAGCAAAGCAATTAGCGTACCAAATGGTATTGAAAGAAATAAGGATACCCTCCATCACACACATATAAAAAGAGATGAGGACTATTTCTTACACTAACACCAAGGTAAAAGGCATCAGACAATTTTCTTTTCACTGACCAGTAGTGCCAGACATATTTTATTTTCACTAAACAATGATGTCAGGCATTTTTTCTCCTACTGGCAGTGGCGGTGCGTCCATAAAGAGCGCACGGGCGCCGCCCCTTCTCTTCCCTTTTTGGGCGCCGGGCACCTGAATTACAGCGGCGGGATATTTTTTGGAAGCACCCGATTAGAGCTGTAGGCTCTAATAGGCATCCAAATAGGTGAACAGCAGTTCACCAAGCTTTGTGTTAGGAAAGCGAATGAATATTCGTTTTCCTAACACTGAACTGTCTCTCAGCCAATCAGGTGCTCGGGTCTGTTGCCTGTCACCTAATTGGCTGAAACGACTATCAGGCATCCAATCATAGCAGAGGATGGGAAGAGAGGACAGGAGAAGACATCGAGGAGCGTGGAGGACATCACCGCTGTGATCCGCTGCCCCACCGAGACAGGTATGTGCGGGGCGGGCGGGGGATGCACACTGGCAGCATTTGATGGGTACAGTAGCGGCAATTGATGGACACACTGGCAGCAATTGATGGGCACAATAGTGGCAATTGATGAGCACACTGGCAGCAATTGATGGGCACAGTAGCGGCAATTGATGGGCAAAGTGTCAGCAATTGATGGGCACAGTAGCGGCAATTGATGAGCACACTGGCAGAAATTGATGGGCACAGTGGTGGCAATTGATGGGCACAGTGTCAGAAAATTTTGGGCACACTGGCAGCAATTGATGGGCACACTGGCAGCAATTGATGGGCACAATAGTGGCAATTGATGAGCACACTGGCAGCAATTGATGGGCACAGTAGCGGCAATTGATGGGCACAGTTTCAGAAATTGATGGGCACAGTAGCAACAATTGATGAGCACACTGGCAGAAATTGATGGGCACAGTGGCGGCAATTGATGGGCACAGTGTCAGCAAATTTGGGCACACTGGCAGCAATTGATGGGCACAGTGGCAGCAATTGATGGGCACACTGGCAGCAATTGATGGGCACATGAGTGGCAATTGATGAGCACACTGTCAGCAATTTATGGGCACAGTAGCCGCAATTGATGAGCACAGTGTCAGAAATTGATGGGCACAGTAGCGGCAATTGATGAGCACACTGGCAGAAATTGATGGGCACAGTAGCGGCAATTGATGAGCACACTGGCAGAAATTGATGGGCACAGTGGCGGCAATTGATGGGCACAGTGTCAGCAATTTTTGGGCACACTGGCAGCAATTGATGGGCACAGTGGCAGCAATTGATGAGCACAGTGGGGGCAATTGATGGGCACAATGGAAGCAATTGATGTTCACACTGGCAGCAATTGATGGGCACACTGGCCGCAATTGATGGGCACACTGGCAGCAATTGATTGGCACAGTGGCGGCAATTGATGGGCACACTGGCAGCAATTGATGGGAACAGTGGCAGCAATTGATAGGCACACTGGCAGCAATTGATGGGTACAGTAGCTGCGTTTGATGGCACAGTGGCAGCAATTCATGGGTATAGTGGCTGTGTTTGATGGGCACAGTGGCTGCGTTTGATGGGCACAGTGGTGGAAATTGATGGGCACAGTGGCTGCGTTTGATGGGCCCAGTGGCTGCATTTGATGGGCACAGTGGCTGCGTTTCATGGGCACAGTGGCTGTGTTTGATGACACAGTGGCTGCGTTTAATGGGCACAGTGGCTACGTTTGATAGCACAGTGGCTGCGTTAGATGGCACAGTGGCGGCAGTTAATGGGCACAGTAGCTGTGTTTAATGGACACAGTGACTGCAATTGATGTTTTTTTTCTCAGTTTGTTTGCGCCCCCCCAAAAATTTTGAGCACCAGCCGCCACTGCCTACTGGCCACCCACAGCAAGACTTTTACTTACCAATGATGCAAAACACCTTTCCTCCCACTGACCAATATTGTTGCCCATTTCCCCACTGACCACCAATACCAGTGCAATTTTTTTTCTTTTCACTGACCAGCATTGTAAGGGGAACTATGTTACATAATCCTAACCACTAAACTGTGTACAATGTGTAGTATGTTACATACTCTTGACCAAAGTATCTATTGTCTCAACAGTTCTGGTAGTCCCTAGTTCCACGCAAAAGTAGAAGCTCCGCTTATCTGCCTCCTCCCCCCCTTCCGGTGGCACATTTGGCACTTTTTATGGGGGGGGGGGGGGTACCTGTTTTTGACAGGTACCTGTCCCCACTTCTGAGAGATCTCACTGCGGTGCCATCACTCGGACTTTCCCCCTACCCCTTCCCCGCTGCCAGGCCATTCAGAAAGCGCAGTGTGCTTTGCGCATGCGCAGTATGGAACCGCCTGTGAAGCCAAAAAACTTCACTGCCAGTGTCCCTTGCCACTAATGGTGGCAGCAGCACCCGAGAGCCGATGGAAACATTGGCTGGGGTGCCAACATCGCTGGATTCCAGGATGGGCATCCGTCCTAATATTTAAAGTCAGCAGCAACAGCATGTGTAGCTGCTGACTTTTATTTTTTTGTTGGGGGGGGATGGGGGCGGAATACCGCTTTCAGTTCTAATTTAGGTAAGCTCAGACAGAAATACATATTTAATTGAGGAGTAATGGAAAAAGTATATTTTGTTCTGAGCTTTATGTGTGTCTATAAGACCCTCGCTTGTGGTACAATAATTGCAGAGTATATTGTGGATACAAGGAAAGTTGCAAAGGTGTTCAATTTACTGTATACAGTGGGTAGGATAAAATGCCATTTAACTAATATATGTATAATATTTGTATAAATACTACGACTACTAAAAAGCTGTTTGTCTAGAGATGCTGTCTGCTGGAAGCATTTATTTCTTTTTTACAGGTCTTTGAGTTGTTATATGGAAGATACATTGGGGGTTACTTACTGCAAGTGCACTTGGAAGTGCAGTCACGGTAGATCTGAGAGGGACATGCAAGGAAAATAAAAAACAGCATTTTTTGCTTGCACATATTTGTATGATAGAAATCAGCAGAGCTTCCCCTCTTTTCAGATCGTCCCTCAGATCTACAGCAACTGCACTTCCAAGTGCACTTGCAGGGCACTTGTAGTGCACAGTGTATTTGCCTTTAGTAAATAAACCCTACTGTTACCTTGCAAATGCAGGGCATAGTGAAAGTGTCTTTGAAAAGGGGTGCTTCCAATTCCCTTACCTTGTAAGATCTCAGTCACAGCTCTTTTCTCCTCTGCAGCCACACTGAATCGGTGGTGTCATTGAGTGTGATGTCACCTTCTATTTAATGTTACTATTTAATCTTACTAGGTGACTATAACTGGGTGGTGTGTGGGGATGGGCTTTGCAAAGACACTGTCAATTTGGCAAGGAGGGTTGTAATAGGTTTATTAGGGTTAGTAATAGGGTTGTTTTAAAAAATATGCATATGTTTAAACAAAGTACACCTTTTCTTTTTTCTCTAGTGACTGTCCAGGGCTGAAAGAAATCTACCCTACCTCTCCACACATCTATACATACTCCAATATCATCACCAAATCCTCCAGAGGTCCTTCACTATCTGCCATAGTAGTTAGAATGTTGAACAATGTGTTTTTGTTCTTTTGTGGCAAGAGGGGCATTAAAAAATTTGCTATGGGGCTCTGTGATTTCCAGTTATGCCCCTGATACACTATGTAAACTAAAAACTAAAACTAAAAAGAATATACTGCGTTGTGTATAAAAGTGAATACAAAAATTGGCTGCCACACAGCTGTAGACAAAAAGCAATAATGTGAATATGGAAAAAGTGTAGCGCTAATTATTGTGAAGCACTACCCCCGAAGGAGCTGCTGGTTTAGTTTGGGTCAGTACTCTGTTTGCAACCCCTTTAACTGGCTCAGACACTCCCTTGGCACAACTGGTGTAACTGGCAATTGTGAGCCCCACTGAATGCTGGGAACACAATTTTGCATGTATATATATGCATCACAATAACATGTAAGAATATTGTTACCTTTCTTTGGTAGCAGTCCCTCAGGAAACAAAGATACTTCAAACAAAATGTTTCACTTAACCAAGGGCAAACTTTACTTGGTGTGAGGAAAAGAAAAGAAGGAACAGTAATACACATATGCATACAGTTGACTCAGCAGGGCCCTGCAAGAGTCAATAAGGATAAAGACAAAGGGATTTCTAAAACAATGTTAAAATCTACTTATGATTTAAAGAAACAAGTATAATGCTTGCGAGCTCCCATTAGTGGGCAATACCACCCTATGTCCTGCAGTGTTAGTTCCAGTCAGGCCTGACAAAGCTCACTACACAAATTCCTTAACGGTGGGAGTCTTCGCTAGCAACGTTGGTGCACGTTATATTTGTAATCCAAAAGGAATGAAGAAGCAACTAAACTTTCACAATGTTTGTGGAAGTGAACTTTCAGTTAGTATAACTCTAACTCAAACTGCGTAGTTACCCCGCGCTGTCCTAATATGCGTGTGGCGTACTATTCTGCTGCTGATGGGCCTTCAAGAGTCAATAGGCCTAGAACAGTCGTGGAATATAGGCAGGTGCCCTCTCACTGGAACAGGCTTAGTCCACCTGGTTTGTTCCTCTGCTGGTGATTCGATCTGTGGCCTCTCCGCAACGTGCAGACTCCGGTCCCTCTCTCGGCAGCTGTAGATATCAGCAGACGGACGACTCCGGAATCTGGAAAACGCGAGCGGGTCACACAGAAGAAGTCACCCAGTTGTCTCGGTGATCCCCTCCCGCAAGGTTGTAGGCCCAGGCTTCAGGCCTAGTCCCCCGGGCAGCAGGCCTCACGCAGACGTCTTGCAGGAAGAAGGCGAAGATCCCAAGAGGCCGAACAAAGCTCCTCCCCTCCTTTAAGTAACTTCTCCCACAGAGCTCCGCGGGGATGCAATGCACTCTGGGAGACCAACTGCATTGTGGGTACCATAGTCTATTACCTACTTATGTCAATGGAGTCCCGTTCTCCTGGTATCGTAAGTTCCACAATGCATTGCTTCACAAGGTTAATGACAGTCTTATATTACACTACAAACCGCCACTCCGCTACACACTCCTCCCACTTTGACTCTTTGGTCCCCAAAGACATCTAAAATCTTGGCTCTATAACACATCTTTGACTCTAGGCGGTTGCATAAGACTGACAGAGGAGCCTCCCACCAATTGTCATATGATGAGGAGTTGTCCTATTCGCAGGCCACCTCAATGGAAGTAGCCTAATCAGTTGTGCCAGGGATAGTGATGAGCCGAACACCCCCGGGTTCGGTTCGCACCAGAACCCGCGAACGGACCGAAAGTTCGTACGAACATTAGAACCCTATTAAATACAATGGATGCGAACGTTCGAATTCTAAAGTGCTAATTATAAGAATTATTATGCATGTTATTGTCCTAAAAAGGGTTTGGGAACCCGGGTTCTGCACCAGGGGACATGTATCAATGCAAAAAGAAGTTTTAAAAACGGTCGTTTTTCGGGAGCAGTCATTTTAATGATGCATAAAGTGAAAAAAAAAAAGTCAAATATTCCTTTAAATATCGTACCTGGGGGGTGTCTAAAGTATGCCTGTGAAGTGCCACGTGTTTCCCGTGTTTAGAACTGTCCCTGCACAAAATGACACTTCTAAAGGAAAAAAAAGCCATTTAAAACTGCTTGCGGCTTTAATGTAATGTCTGGTCCCGGTAATATGGATGAAAATCTTTAAGAAAAATGGCATAGCTACCCCATGACCCCCCCCCCTACCCCAGCCCATTACCAGCCCCTTTGGGTCTTGTATGGATATTAAGGGGAACCCCGCACATAAAATAAAAAAGGCCCTATATACTCTGAACAGCCGTATACAGGCGGTGCATACAAGACAGGGACTGTAGGTTTGTTCTTATGTAGAATGTGTTTGTAATTTTGAACAGGTACATTGTTGAAGTGTAGCTCCAGCCCAAAAATCTATTTTTAAACTTTTTGGAAAACATAGGTAAGGGTTATCACCCCTGTAACATTTGTTTTGCTGTCTGTGCCCCTGTTCAGAACATTTCACCTCACTTTCCGTCCCAATGACAACTGTTTTTGAAATGTGGTGTTTTTCTTGAAACACGGATTGGTGATAAAGCATCAGTACAGAGGAGACACCTTTCTCCCATATTAATTCTTACAGGAGAGAATTTTCCTTCCTAGTGGTAGATTTCCTCTCACTTCCTGTTGTCTTCTTGCGTTTGCAAGTAGGAGTCGTTTGTAAGTTGGATGTTTGAAAGTAGGGACCTGCCGTATATACTCTGCAGAAATAGGCCCCTTAGTTGTTGGTGTTGGCACAACACTGTAAGCACTCACAGTTACTCTTGGTTGGTGCTGGAACGCCCTGCTGTCAACTATTATATCAGGAATTTTAATTACATATAATTGTTGAACAGTGGTAGTAAAAATTGGGCCTTTGATGGTGGTGCTGGTGCCACAACACTGTAAGCCCTGACAGTTACTCTTGGTGGGTGCAGCAATGGGCCCTGCTGTGAATTATTAGATCAAGAATTGTAATTGCATGCCCCTGTTGAACAGGGGCTGAAAAATTGGGCCTTTCGTGGTGGTGGTGGTGGTGGTGGTGTTGCCACAACACTGTAAGCCCTCAGAGTTACTCTTGGTGGGTGCAGGAATGGGCCCTGCTGTGAATTATTAGATCAAGAATTGTAATTACATGCCCCTTTTGAACAGGGGCTGAAAAATTGGGCCTTTCGTGGTGGTGGTGGTGGTGGTGGCGTTGCCACAACACTGTAAGCCCTCAGAGTTACTCTTGGTGGGTGCAGCAATGGGCCCTGCTGTGAATTATTAGATCAAGAATTGTAATTGCATGCCCCTGTTGAACGGGGGCTGAAAAATTGGGCCTTAGGCACTGGTGGCACAACACTACAACCCCTCACAGATACGTTACTTGGAGCACAGCAATGAGCCCTGTTGCAAAGAATTGCTTCAAAAATTGTAATGACACGCCCCTGTTAAACAGGGGCTGAAAAATTGGGCCTTAGGCACTGGTGCCACAACACTCCAACCCCTCACAGATACTGTACTTGGAGCACAGCAATGAGCCCTATGGCAAATTATTGCTAAAAAAATTGTAATTACACGCCCCTGTAAAACAGGGGCTGAAAAATTGGGCCTTAGCCACTGGTGGAGGCACCCATAAACAAAAATGATCTTCCAAGCTATCATCATCAATCGTATCATTGAGGACTCGGAGGAGGAGGATAGCCAGTCAACATAACAGCACAGGCACTCAGCATCAGCATCAGTCTTGAAGGGATGTGACATGTTAAAATCAATTAGTCTGTTATATCAGCATCAGGTGTGTGGTAGCTGGTGGTGATCCAAGACTGGTTCATCTTGATGAAAGTCAGTCGATCAACCGAGTCGGTGGACAGGCACACCCTGTGATCCGTGACAAATCCTCCAGCAGCACTGAATGTGCGTTCCGAAAGAACGCTGGATGCAGGACAGGCCAGTAGCTCAATTGCATACTGTGCAAGCTCTGGCCAGTGATCCATCCTCAAGACCCAGTAAGCCAGAGGATTTTCGGTGGGGAAGGTGTCCAAGTCTGACCTTGCCCCTAGATATTCCTGCACCATGTTTATCAGACGCTGGCGATGGTTGCTGGAACCGATCATACTTTGGGGCTGCGGACTAAAGAATTGTCTGAACGCATCGGTCAGACGGCCACCTTCCCCACCGCTCCTTCTTTGACTGGCCGAAGCCTCAGCAACTCGTTGTCCAGGACCAGGAGTTTGAAACCTCCCAGTCTCTGGGAACGCGTTGCACAGACCTTTCTGCAAGGCCTCCCGGAGTTGTCTCATCCTCTGCTCCCTCTGCGAAGGTAACATAAGGTCCGCAACCTTACCCTTGTACCGTGGATCAAGGAGAGTGGCCAGCCAGTAATGGTCCCTCTCCTTGATCCGAAGAATACGAGGATCCTTCCGCAGACTTTGCAGGATCAGGGAGGCCATGCAGCGTAGGTTTGCTGAGGCATTCGCTCCGGAGTCCTCTGGGTCACTAAGGACGACATGATCCGCAGCCACCTCCTCCCAGCCACGTACAAGTCCACTGGTTTCTTGGGACTGTAAATCATCCCTAAAAGACTGCTGCTGATGATGCTGAGTGCCAGCCTCCACCTCCATGCTGACACAATCCTCCTCCTCCTCCTCCTCCTCCTCCTCTTCCTCTTCCTGTGCGATGGGTGGGACAGAAGGAACACTGTCTGGGTAAAGGGGGCCTTGAGAGGCAAGGAAGTCCTCCTCTTCCTGCCTCTGTTCTGCCTCAAGTGCCCTGTCCATTATTCCACGCAGCGTGTGCTCCAACAGGTGGACAAGAGGTACAGTGTCACTGATGCATGCACTGTCACTGCTCACCATCCTCGTGGCCTCCTCAAATGGTGCCAGGACAGTGCATGCATCCCTGATCATGCCCCACTGGCGTGGAGAAAAAAAACCAAGATCCCCTGACCCTGTCCTGGTGCCGTAGTCGCACAGGTACTCATTGATGGCCCTCTGCTGCGTGTGCAGCCGCTGCAGCATGGCCAACGTTGAGTTCCACCTGGTGGGCATGTCACATATAAGGCGGTTCTTGGGCAGGTTCAACTCCTTTTGCAGCTCAGCCAGGCGAGCTATGGCATTATAAGATCTGCGGAAATGCACACAGACTTTCCTGGCCTGCCTCAGGACATCCTGTAAGCCCGGGTACCTGCCCAAGAACCGCTGCACCACCAGGTTAAGGACGTGAGCCACACAGGGCACATGGGTCAGTTGTCCCTGTCGGAGGGCGGAGAGGAGGTTGGTGCCATTGTCGCAAACCACCATTCCTGGCTTAAGCTGGCGTGGCGTCAACCACCTCTCGGCCTGGCCCTGCAGAGCAGACAGGACCTCTGCCCCAGTGTGGCTTCTGTCCCCCAAACACACCAGCGCAAGCACGGCATGGCATCTTTTTGCCTGCGTACTTGCGTAGCCCCTTGAACGGCTACGGAGCACCGCTGGTTCATAGGACAAACCACAGGAAGAGGCCATGGAGGAAGAAGAAGAGGAGGGGGTGGAGGAGAGAGGTGTGTCACAACCAGTAGTAGCATTTTGGAGGCGTGGCGGTGGAACAACCTCCAACACTACTGCACCTTGTCCTGCATCCTTCCCAGCTGCCAAAAGAGTGACCCAATGGGCCGTGAAAGAAAGGTAACGTCCCTGTCCATGCCTGCTGGACCATGAGTCAGCGGTAATATGCACCTTACCGCTGACCGCCCTGTCCAGCGAGGCCAAGACATTGCCTTCCACATGCCGGTAGAGAGCCGGAATAGCCTTCCGTGAGAAAAAGTGGCGTTTGGGAACCTGCCACTGAGGAACCGCACATTGCACAAACTCACGGAAGGGGGCCGAGTCTACCAACTGAAAAGGCAGCAGTTGAAGCGCTAGCAATTTAGCCAAGCTAGCATTCAACCGCTGGGCATGTGGATGGCTGGGAGTGAACTTCTTTCGACGGTCCAGCAGCTGGGGCAGGGAAATTTGCCTGCTAGAATCGGACGTCGGTGTACTGCTAGCAGAGTGGCCGCAAGTACTTGGCTGTGACACACCTAATTCTACACCTTCATTCCTCTCAGTGCATGTTTCAGAGAGGACTGAAGTTATAGTGGGGTTGGAGATCCCAGCTGATGCGGTGCAAGGAGAGGTCCGCTTTGTTCTTTGGTGTGGGTCTTTGAGGTAGGCTTGCCAACGAGCTGCATGGCAGGTCAACATATGTCTGGTCAGGCATGTGGTACCCAAGCGGCTGATGTTTTGGCCACGCGATATACGCTTGAGACATATGTTGCAAACAGCAGCTGTGCGATCTGGTGCACTAGCCTCAAAAAAGGCCCACACCAAGGAACTTTTTGAATGACGGGCAGAGGCAGCGCCCTGCACAGGCGGAGCTCTGCGGTGTGATTCCGTCGGTGTACTGCCCTTACGCTGGCCACCAAAGGGCATCCTGCCTCGTTGGAGATGTGCCTCCTCCTCATCCTCCTCCTCCTCCTCTCTCCTATTAGGCACCCACGTGGAGTCAGTGACCTCATCATCCCCTCCCTCCTCATCACTGGAGCCAATCTGGCAGTATGCTGCAGCTGCTGGAACATGACTGCCAGATTGGTGTCCTTCTTGAGCATCCCCTCTGTCTGCTCTCACGCTACTGCCTTCCTGTAGCTGGGTTTCATCATCAGACCCTTCCAAACGCTGGGCATCCTCCTGGAGCATGTACCCAACACTGTGCTCAAACAGTTCGGGGGACTCCTCAGGAGGAGGACATGGTGGGTCTAGGGAAGGAGTGACTGATGATGAGTCTGACATTGATACCAGGGAAGAGGACGCTTTGGCAGCTGCTTTGCCAGTACCCTGAGCCTGGGTGAGAGAGGATGAGGAGGAGGAGGAGGGCTTGGTCATCCACTCTACCAAGTCTTCGGCATGATGTGGCTCAACATGTCCAGCTGCCGAAAAGAAGGACAAGCGTGTCCCATGGCCATGTGCTGATGACAATGCACCGCGTCCACGACCAGCACTGTTGCCCCCAGACACAGAGCCTGCTTGCCCTCTTTTATTGCCTCCTGACTGTCTGCCTCTCCTTGTTTGCCTTCCAGACATTCTAATAGATGGCCTGCAGGGAGATGGGAAAAAAGCAATAAGGGTTACCTTCAGGTGTCCTTCTCTGTCCCTTTACTTAAGGATTTCTAAATATGGTTGAGGATTATTGCTTTTGCACAGAATAGCACAACGACAATTTCCCTGACTGTCCAAAAAACAAGGATTTCAAAGATGGTTGATGAGGAATGCTTTGGCACACTATAGCACAAGGAGAAATCCCCTCACTTTCCTTCTTTGTCCCTAGAAACAAGGACTGGCACAGTGAAAGAAACTGACACTCTCCCTACCTACAGTTTTCTGTCCCTAGAAAAAATGTTTTTTTAAAGCACACTATAGCACAAGGAGAAATCCCCTCACTTTCCTTCTTTGTCCCTAGAAACAAGGACTGGCACAGTGAAAGAAACTGACACTCTCCCTACCTACAGTTTTCTGTCCCTAGAAAAAATGTTTTTTTAAAGCACACTATAGCACAAGGAGAATTCCCCTCACTTTCCTTCTTTGTCCCTAGAAACAAGGACTGGCACAGTGAAAGAAACTGACACTCTCCCTACCTACAGTTTTCTGTCCCTAGAAAAAATGTTTTTTTAAAGCACACTATAGCACAAGGAGAAATCCCCTCACTTTCCTTCTTTGTCCCTAGAAACAAGGACTGGCACAGTGAAAGAAACTGACACTCTCCCTACCTACAGTTTTCTGTCCCTAGAAAAAATGTTTTTTTAAAGCACACTATAGCACAAGGAGAAATCCCCTCACTTTCCTTCTTTGTCCCTAGAAACAAGGACTGACACAGTGAAAGAAACTGACACTCTCCCTACCTACAGTTTTCTGTCCCTAGAAAAAATGTTTTTTTAAAGCACACTATAGCACAAGGAGAATTCCCCTCACTTTCCTTCTTTGTCCCTAGAAACAAGGACTGGCACAGTGAAAGAAACTGACACTCTCCCTACCTACAGTTTTCTGTCCCTAGAAAAAATGTTTTCTAAAGCACACTATAGCACAAGGAGAAATCCCCTCACTTTCCTTCTTTGTCCCTAGAAACAAGGACTGGCACAGTGAAAGAAACTGACACTCTCCCTACCTACAGTTTTCTGTCCCTAGAAAAAATGTTTTTTTAAAGCACACTATAGCACAAGGAGAAATCCCCTCACTTTCCTTCTTTGTCCCTAGAAACAAGGACTGGCACAGTGAAAGAAACTGACACTCTCCCTACCTACAGTTTTCTGTCCCTAGAAAAAATGTTTTTTTAAAGCACACTATAGCACAAGGAGAAATCCCCTCACTTTCCTTCTTTGTCCCTAGAAACAAGGACTGACACAGTGAAAGAAACTGACACTCTCCCTACCTACAGTTTTCTGTCCCTAGAAAAAAAGTTTTTTTAAAGCACACTATAGCACAAGGAGAATTCCCCTCACTTTCCTTCTTTGTCCCTAGAAACAAGGACTGGCACAGTGAAAGAAACTGACACTCTCCCTACCTACAGTTTTCTGTCCCTAGAAAAAATGTTTTCTAAAGCACACTATAGCACAAGGAGAAATCCCCTCACTTTCCTTCTTTGTCCCTAGAAACAAGGACTGGCACAGTGAAAGAAACTGACACTCTCCCTACCTACAGTTTTCTGTCCCTAGAAAAAATGTTTTTTTAAAGCACACTATAGCACAAGGAGAAATCCCCTCACTTTCCTTCTTTGTCCCTAGAAACAAGGACTCGCACAGTAAAACACACTGACACTCTCCCTACCTATCCTTCTCTTTCCCTAAACTAAAGGAATCCAGGTTAAGCAAGAAAGAAATAATAGGATTTTTATAACAGCTTACCTGTAAAATCCTTTTCTTGGAGTACACCACGGGACACAGAGCTAGTCATTACATAATGGGTTAAGGGTCACCAGCGGTGATTGGACACTGGCACAACCAATGGAAGACAGTTCCCCTCCATATAACCCCTCCCATCAGGGAAGTACCTCAGTTTTGTAGCAAAGCAGTAAGGTTCCCATAAGAAGGGGGGGACCTCTGTGTCCCGTGGTGTACTCCAAGAAAAGGATTTTACAGGTAAGCTGTTATAAAAATCCTATTTTCTTTATCGTACACCACGGGACACAGAGCTAGTCATTACATAATGGGACGTCCCAGAGCAATGCTCATATGAAGGGGGGGAGACACAGATCAAAACAGGCCGCTTGCGGACCAGAAGCCCTATACTGCTGCCTGCAGCACACTTCGCCCAAAGGCGGAATCCTCATGTCCTTTCACATCTATTTGATAGAATTTGGAAAATGTATGGACTGAAGACCAAGTTGCAGCTTTACAGATCTGAGCCATCGAAGCCTGGTGGTGCACTGCCCATGAAGCACCTATCGCCCTGGTAGAGTGCGCCTTAACAGGAAAAGGAGGAGTCCTGTTCTTTAAACCATAAGCTTGAATAATTACTTGTCTAATCCACCTGGAAATGGTGGATTTTGATACCGCTTGGCCCTTCTTGGGCCCATCTGGTAAAATAAACAAAACATCTGTTTTACGTATCTGAGCGGTTGCTTGCAGATACACCTTTACCGCTCTCACTGGATCTAGAGAGTGTAATAATTTCCCCCCGTCCGCGGGTTTGGAAAAAAGGAAGGCAGAACAATGTCTTGATTCAAGTGAAAAGCCGACACCACCTTAGGTAGAAAAGCCGGATGGGGTCGTAGTACGATTTTGTCCTTGTGACAAATTAGATAAGGCTCTTTACCAGAAAGAGCTGCTAGCTCTGATACTCTCCTAGCAGAAGCTATAGCAATCAGAAAGGCCAACTTCCTACTTAATATAATTAAAGGAATATGGCGAATAGGTTCAAAAGGTTGCTTTTGCAACACTGACAATACCCAATTCAAATCCCATGGACACAAGGGAGTCCTAACTGGAGGATTTATCCTCAGTACCCCCTTAATGAATGTCCGAACTAGGGAGTGAGATGCCAATGGTCTCTGAAAGAAGACTGATAGAGCCGATATTTGCCCTTTGATGGTGCTAAGGGCTAAATTCATATCCACTCCTAACTGGCAAAAAGCAAGAATCCTACTTATTTCATACTTCTGAGGATTCCAACATCTGGATTCACACCAGGAAACGTATGCTCTCCAGACTCTCTGATAGATGAGTCTGGAGGCTGGCTTTCTAGCATTAATGAGCGTAGAAAGAGCCGGCCCAGAGACCCCTCTCTTTTTAAAAATGTGGGTCTCAGCAGCCAGGCCGTCAACTTTAGCCTTTGTAAGGAAGGGTGGAATACTGGACCCTGTGACAGCAGGTCATGTCGGAGTGGAAACTTCCAGGGCCTTCCTATCGCCGTTTTTACAATCTCGGCGTACCAAGGCCTCCTGGGCCAGTTTGGGGCCACTAGGATTACTGGTATTCCCTCCTCCTTGATCCTGCGAAGCAGTCTTTGTAGAAGAGGGATCGGAGGGAATGCCTAGATCAGTGAGAACTGATTCCATGGAGTTATTAGAGCGTCTGTATTATTAGAGCGTCTGTCCCGTAGGCTAGAGGATCTCTCGTTCTGGACACAAAGTTGTCCAATTTCTTGTTGAACCTGGCAGCTAGCAGGTCTACATCTGGGTTTCCCCATCTCAGACATATGGCCTGAAAGATCTCGGGGTGAAGAGACCACTCCCTGGTAGCAGCTGCTGACGACTCAGGTAGTCTGCTTGCCAATTTTCCATCCCTGGAATGAAGATTGCAGAAAGGCAAGGTACATGCTCTTCTGCCCATGCCAGGATCCGGTTCACCTCTCTTTGGGCTGCCCGACTGCGGGTGCCTCCTTGGTGATTGATGTAAGCTACTGCAGTAGCATTGTCGGATTGAACCCGAACTGGGTAGCCCTGTAACCTGTATGTCCAGGTTTTGAGGGCTAGATATACCGCCCGGATCTCTAGCACATTGATGGGCAGGATCCCCTGAGTCTTGGCCCAGGTTCCCTGGGTAGAAGCCTCCTCGAATACTGCACCCCAGTCCGATAGGCTGGCATCCCTAGATACCACCTTCCAGGCCACTGGGAGGAAGGACTTTCCCTTCCGTAAATTCCTGGCTTCTAGCCACCAATCGAAGCTGTGGCGTACTTGTGAGGACAGGCGCATGGGTATATCCAGAGCTTGGCTCTTCCTGTTCCAGGAAGCTAAAATATTGCCTTGAAGTAGTCTCGAATGAAACTGGGCGTAAGGGACCGCCTCGAAGGAGGCTACCATCTTTCCCAATAGTCTCATGCAAAGGCGAATAGACGGCCTCTTGTTTGCTTTGACCTTGTGGATCAGGTCTTTCAGAGACTGTATCTTCGGTTCTGGCAGGTATACCCCGTTTTGGGCTGTATCTATGATCATGCCCAGGTACCCTATCCTTCTTTGGGCCTGGAGAGAGGATTTTTGTAAATTTATAATCCATCCTAAATGCTCCAGGTATCCTACTGTAGTGTGTACAGCGTGACCCAATCCGTCCTTTGACTGATCTATTACTAGTAGATCGTCCAGATAGGCTGTTACCGCAATGCCCCGTGTTCTTAGGTTTGCTAACAGAGGAGCTAGCACCTTTGTGAATACTATGGGCGCGGTGGCTACACCAAACGGCAGAGCCACAAATTGAAAGTGGCGATCTTCTACCGCAAACCTTAGGAATCTTTGGTGAGCGGGGAGGATGGGTATGTGTAAATGTGCGTCCTTGATATCTATGGGCGCCATGAATTTTCCGCCCTTTAAAGTGGCGGCCACGGATCGGATCGTTTCCATTCGAAAAATGGCGATCGTTCAGGAACCGATTTAGGGATTTTAGATCCAGGATGGGTCTGACATCTCCATTTGGCTTTGGAATCACAAAGAGGTTTGAGTAAAAACCTGAACCTCGCTCTTTTTGGGGTACGTCTGTAACTACCCCTTGAGCCATTAAGTGATTCAAACCTTTGAAGAAGGATTCTCTTTTTTGTGGATCCTTGGAGAGTCTTGAACCTCGGAATTGAGAAGATGGGATCTCTCGAAATTCCAGTTTGTACCCTGAGGATATTGTGGATACTACCCAATTGTCCTGGATTTCTGACCACCAAGTTGCTCAGAACTGACAAAGCCTTCCTCCCACTCGGCCGAGCGGGGGCGCCCCTTCACTGAGAGGCTTTGGGGGCTTGCTTATTAGCTCTTGCACCCCACGGCTTCTTGTTCTTCTGAGCTTGCCCCTTGGCTTTTGTGGGCGGCTAAAACAGGCCGCCGCCACTGGTTGGAGTCAGATTTCCCGGGAGCTGGGGAGAGAGCGTTTAAAACAAGATCTCTTGTTTTTCTTTCTCTCAGGTAAAAGTCGTTTTACCACTTGATCTTCTGTATCTATTTTTCTAAATCTTCCCCAAATAGGCGTTCGCCATGGAACGGGAACTTGCCAACAGCTTTTTGCATGGGGTCTCCGCTGACCAATGCTTAAGTAAAAGTACTCTGCGCATCTGTACCAGCTGGAGTGTAAGGCGTGATGCCTGTATGATAGAATCTCTCATGGCATCCACTGTGAAGCATAAGGCTTTAGGCAAATTTTCCCAATTTCTAGCCTGCTCTGAAGGCAGTTCCTTCAGCCCCTGCTTTACCTGTTGGCTGATGACCTGACACATACCGACTGCTGCTACTGCAGGTTGGGTAATTGAGCCGGCCAAAAGGAAGGAGGATTTCAACTTCCTCTCAGAAGGATCTTTTAAACCCTTGTACATTATCCACCGGACATGTCAGGTTTTTATTTACACAAGAAATAGCCGCAACTACAGCAGGCAGGCTCCATTTCTTTAAAAAAAAAAATTTCCCCCATAGGATAAAGAATGTTAAACCTTTTTGGAGGTGAGAAACGCTTATCTGGATGTTGCCAGTTTGCGTATATTAGATCCTCTAGTAACGGATGAACCGGGAAGGAGCATGCACCTTGCAGGGATCTTAATGACCCTAGGGAGGAGACAGGTAATTCCGTTACCTCCGCAGAGGTTAACTTAAATGCACTGCTATAGCATTGTACCTGTGACCTTAAAATCTGGCTCCTCATCCTCTGCTGATGTAGCCTCCTCCTCCTCATCCTCCTCCCTCAGGTACTTCTGAAGGGAGGTCCAATACTGGAAGAGACCTGCTTCGCTTATTGTCCCTTTTTAGAGGACTTAGCGATTAAGGTAGCAATTTTTTCCTCCAGATTATTTAGGGCAGCTGATAAAGTGTCCTCAGTGACATATACAGGCCCAGGCTTCACTGGGGAAGCCGCCATACCTGACAGAGGTAATGGCTCATCCTGAACAGGTGCATTTAGCAACACAGGAGAGAAAGGTACCGAGTCAGCACAGTTAGAGCCTCCTCTCAGGCGGTGGTGCTTTCTTATCTCTTTTTGTCCGTATTACTTCCCCTGGAAGGCTTACTGTTTAGACAAAATACAAGGTACCTAAATGCATATACTACCGTGTTTAGTTTAGCAAATACATTAAGTATGCAACTTTTAACACATAACTATGCATAACATGGATGTCTTCTAGGAAGTACCCAATCCAACCACATGGAGTCTTACGTCCCTGTATAGCTGCTGTGTTTCTCTGCCAGGAACCAGAGAACTAACGAGCTTGCTTGCTGCTGCAGTGCTTCTCACACTGACAGTCTTTTAAATTTGGCGCCGTTTCTGTGCCTGCGCGCGCCACGTGCCCGCGCACGCCTTCGCCCCCCCCCTCCGATAAAGCGCGCTCCCGCGCGCGCGCGCGGCCCTTAGCGCTATGGCGGTGGCCATAGTGAGAGAGGACTCTCATCAGCCCTTGTTCCCACTTACCTGCATCTGCAGGTGTCTGGTCGGCCACCGAAAGGAGGATCGGGGTGCCCCAGCAAGCTCAGCAGCGGAGGTGACGAGCAGTGTACTTCGCCGAAGCCGACACTGAACAGAGTGAGGTGAGTATATTCAGCTCTTTACTCCCCCCAGTGGTGGAAAAAAAGAAGACATCCACTTTTTGAAAAAGGTCCCAACCTAGTTATGGACCTTCTAATCTCACCTTATCCACGCCGCAGGTTTTTCTGCTGAAAGATTTCAGACAGATACCAAACTTCACCCTTCACGGTGGGCTATGTGTGCCAACCTTCAGGGATATGGGTTCCTATTTAAAGGATACCTCTCCCCTGGGCCTTGTACAAGACTCTTACCAGGACTTTATAGCGAAATAGCAAAAGTGCTGGATCTTAGAGCCCAGTCCTCCGAAGAGAGACATTACAGGCGACGCCTCATGGATGAGGCCCGGATCCCATCCAGATTCAGCTCATTTGTAGGCGTCTTGGATGGATCCGAAAGCATAGCTCTTTTACCCCCAGAGGGTCTCTTTGGTAGAGCTTTCCTTTAGCACCTCCTAACGCGTCCAACACCTTTCGACACTGGCGAAAAAACTGAGGTACTTCCCTGATGGGAGGGGTTATATGGAGGGGAACTGTCTTCCATTGGTTGTGCCAGTGTCCAATCACCGCTGGTGACCCTTAACCCATTATGTAATGACTAGCTCTGTGTCCCGTGGTGTACGATAAAGAAAAATGTCACTGTCCCTGCCTATGCTTGTCTTTCCCTGCTCCGGAACACACTACACTAGGCCGCCGTGCTGGCGGCCTTTTATAGTGTGGGGCGTGTACTAAACACCCTCAGCAATAATTGGCCACAGGCATCCTGCCTGTGGCCAATCATTGCTCTCCTCGCTGCCGGCGCTGTGATTGGCCAAGCATGCGGGGTCACAGTGCATGCTTGGCCAATCACAGCGCCTGGATGACACTGCGATGGCGTAGTGCATTGTGGGCCGTTCGCGTCACTCGAATTTGGCGCGAACGGCCCAAATCGTTCGATCTTCGTCGAACGATCGAACAGCTGATGTTCGAGTCGAACGTATGTTCGACTCGAACACGAAGCTCATCCCTAGCCAGGGAGTGAGCTGGGGTTGCCTTCCACCAAACATGCAGTGGAAGGACCAGGTACACCGGATGCCCTCTTAGCCTTAAAAAAGTCTTCCTCGAAACATTCACCCATTTGGTTATAAGTCAGTCTCTTAGGAGGGTGAATGACTATTCTTCGCCTCTGTCCCAGAGGTGTCGGCACATCTGGGTCATTAGATACCCCTGTTTCTCTGAATTCCTCTCTTACTCTCCCTTCTGGTTCAGTCTCAACAAGCAAGGGAGTCTCTTCAGGATCTCCCAATGGTGAAGAGTACAGATCATCCTCTACATCCTCGGTGGACATATTGCGCGGCACAAATTCAGGAGCCTCTGGACGAAGAGCCTCACTATTGACTGCGTCAGGAGTGGATGATGAACCGGTCGTAAACCCTGGCACTTGAGAGGGCCATAACCATTCAGATTCCATATCTTCCTCCTCAGAGTCTTCTCCTACCGGGTCCTGGTCTTCTATATCAGTAAGAGTCAACTGAGACCTGGTGACTGGTCTAGATGCTCCAGAATTTGAAGGGGTTTCCTGTGGGCCCGCCATGGGAGGTAGGCGAACCGCTTCAGAAAGAGGCAACAGGTGGTTTCTATGCCAAGTCTTTACTGGGCCTACACTCCCCTCTGGCCTAATCTGGTATAATGGAAGATCTGGGAGTTTCTTGCAAACAACATACGGCTGGGGTCTCCAACGGTCAGCTAATTTGTGTTTTCCTGGAATTCCTAAGTTCCTCAGGAGTACCCTATCACCTGGCTGTAGATCCTGTATCCGAACCTTGAGGTAAAAGTTTCTCTTATTCCTCTGTCCTCTTTGTTCAGAAGTGGCTTGGGCCTGCTCATAGGCCAACTTCAAACTCTTCCTTAGGCGATCCACATACCCTTTGTGAGACGTTGCTGAGGTGTGGTCCGATGAAGTGCCAAAAGCCAAATCTACGTGTAGCGCTACCCCCAGTTAAGAGAGCCGCTGATATTGATTTGGGGCCCTGCAGTGCACCGCTGTCAACCCCCGGCAATCGGCTCTAACCTCCCGTGGCACAGCTGGTGATAGAGAGATAGGACCGCGTGATCGCAACTGTTGGTGACGCAGTCCTATAACAAACATACTCAGAATATACTTTAAAACTCCTATTAAAGTAAGCGGAACTGACACCAAATGTACTTTACCCAGATATTTTACTGAGGCTAATGGGCAAGTAATAAACAACAGTATAACAAGTTGCAGATCCCTGCAATAAACAGTAATAAAGATAAACAGAGTAATCAGAATAATAAAGTATTGCTATGCAACTCTAGCGCTGCCCTTTTACAGCTACTTCCCCTCATGGGTAGACTAACACCCAGCAATGTCTACCTATGCAGTCAGGCCTGACTGATCTAAATGGAAGTTCAGTGAAACAATATTCGCTAGCAATCTCTCGGTGGTGCACTTGAAGAACAACTTTGTAATCCCCAACGAATAGTAAAGATAAAGTATCTGTTTTTAAACAGCTCTCACCACCTGGACAAGTCCAAGTCCGTTTCCTCCATCGATTCGTCTAGGAACAGGAATCCACCGACATCCAAGTCTTCAATCCTTCTGGTGTACTGCAGCAAGGAGGATTAGATGTCTCTAAGGCTCTGCTAGGCTGGCAGAGGGCTCTTTGGAAAGGAGCACACGGCCCGGGCTTCAGGCCTTGTGCACACAGCAGTTCAGCACAGACATCCTCTTGCTAGGAGAGGGGGATCCAAAGAGAGCGACCAAAACTCCGCCTCCCCTTTATAAAGTCTGCCCCAGCAGTCTCTGTTCTGGAGCAATGCACCCTGGGTGCTGCAAGATGTACTGGGAGATGTAGTCTCTTTCTCTCCTCTGCTTTCACTTCCAGTAATGTCTCTTTACTTCCTCCCGACTCACCTCTCACCTGGAACTTCTTATCTCTCTGCATTAAAGGGGAACACCCCGCTACACACTCCCCCCACTTGAACTCTTTGGTCCCCAAAGATAAACTTCAACAAATACTGTTTACCATTTTGGACAATGTCGAGCATGATGTTGGCATAGGGAATTCCCACCAAAACTTTGGGATGGAACTCTCTTGCCCACAGGTCACACTACCATGAGTGGCCTGCCTAACTGTGCCAGAGAGTGAGCTGGGGTTGCCCTCCACCAAATGGACGGTGGAGGGATCAGGTTGTTCAACACTTCTCCTAGCCGTTACAACAGAGTCCTCTGAGCTCGTCCCCATTTGGGGGTAAGTTAGTTTCTTGGGAGGCCTGATGACTCTGCGAGCCCTCTGCTCTCTTGGTGCTTCTGACTCCAGCACCACAGGCTCTTCTTCAGGAGTAAGTTCAGGTAACATTGCTGGTTCTGGAACCTCTGATTCAGAAGTCGACTGACGTATGGAATCTCTAGAGTCCTCCTCTGCGCAAGTGTCAGGAACATCTTCCCAGTAATCAGCTGAGGGACTGAAGGGTATGAATTCAGTAGCCTCCGGATTCAGCGTTGCATCTGGGGTATCCCCTCCATTTGGGAGATCTATGGCGGACGTTCCCAGAGTCGAGGGAGGCCACAGCCAGTCAAGTTCTCCACCTTCTTCTGTACTCAATTGGGAGGCCTCCCCATCTTTGGCTCGAGAGGTCTGGGACCGAGTGTTCGGCCTAGGAATATCCAGGATAGAGGCCGGTTCAGGGGAGTCTCTCACGGGAGGTATTCTGACTGCCTCAGCAAGTGGGAGCAGGTGGTTCCGATGCCACGTCTTCAGTGGACCCACCTTTCCTTCTGGCTTTAGTTTGTAGACAGGCAAACCGGGCAACTTCCTACAGACAACATAGGGCTCAGATCTCCACCTGTCGGCAAGCTTGTGTTTTCCAGGGACCCCCAGATTGCGTAGCAGTACTCGGTCCCCGGGCTGCAGATCTTGCACTCGAACCTTCAGATCAAAATTTCTCTTGTTTCGGGCCCCCCTTTGATCCGAAGCCGCCTGGGCTTGTTCATAGGCCACCTGCAAGCTACGTCTAAGTCTGTCCACGTATCCCTTGTGGGATGCAGCTGAGGTATTGTCTATAGAAGTGCCAAAGGCCAGGTCCACAGGTAGCCTTGCTTCTCTCCCAAACATAAGTCGATAAGGGGAGTAGCCAGTGGCGTCACTTGTGGTACAGTTATAGGCATGTACTAGGGCTGATATGTGCTGACTCCAGTGTTGCTTCTTCTCTGTTTCTAAGGTTCCCAACATGTTGAGCAGGGTCCGGTTAAATCTCTCCGGCTGAGCATCTCCTTGTGGGTGGTAAGGCGTGGTTCTGGTCTTCTTTATTCCTAATGAATCCAAAAGTCTTCGGATCAACCGACTCTCAAAGTCCCTTCCTTGATCTGAGTGGAGTCTCTGTGGTAGTCCGTAATGGACAAAATACTTCTCCATAAGTATCTTGGCCACGGTGGATGCCTTCTGGTCTTTGGTTGGGAAAGCTTGAGCATAGCGGGTGAAATGGTCGGTTATTACCAGAACATTCCCCAATCCACTCAGGTCGGGTTCGAGGCAGAGAAAGTCAATGCATACCAGATCCATTGGGCCTTGACTCTGTAAGTGGCCCATTGGGGCAGCTTGATGGGGTAGGGTCTTTCTCTGAATGCATCGTGCACAGGAATGGCAATACTCCTCTACTTCTGCCCTCATGCAGGGCCAATAGAACCGATTTCTGACAAGCTGGAAGGTCCTTTCTGCCCCTAGGTGACCATGATGGTCATGCAGGGCAATTAGTACAGTCTCTCGGTGCTTCTCTGGAAGAAATAACTGCCACTTATCTTCTGAGTCATCAGAGGGGCCCCTTCGGTAGACCACTCCCTGATGTACCTGTAGCCTGTCCAATTCCTTCCTCAACAGGCGAGCCTCCTTTGAGGGGTGATGTAGGAATTTGTTGGGATCCTGATTCTCCAGGGCTTCGAGGACCAATCTCCCCATGGGGTCTTCCAATTGGTCACACCTCAACTCCTTCTTGGACAGTCTCGGTAGGTTGTCTTCCTCCAGTTGAGTTACCCCACAATAGTGTTTGGGGACTCCTACCATGGTAACCCCTATTTCTTCTGCTCTGGAGCCTCCTCTGGCTTGGAATTCAGCCCCTTGACAAAGGGCCCGCACCCCGTCCGGTGCCACTTGGGTCCAATCTTCCCAGTCATTTGTCGTGGCATGAGACCTCCGGGACAGGGCATCTGCATCCCTATTTCCGGCTCCTGGTCTGTACTTCAGACTGAAGTTGAATCCAGACAATGCGGCCAACCACCTGTGTCCGGTGGCATCTAGTTTCGCGGTGGTGAAGAGGTAGGTCAGGGGGTTGTTGTCTGTCTTCACAGTAAACTCTGCCCCATACAAGTAGTCTTTTAGCTTGTCTACTACCGCCCATTTGAGGGCCAGGAATTCCAGCTTATGAGTGGGGTAATTCTTTTCTGAGGGGGTCAGGCTCCTGCTCACATAGGCCACTGGTCGCAGTTGTCCTTCATGTTCTTGGTAGAGTACACCACCTAGACCCTCATGGCTGGCATCCACATGTAATTCATAAGGTCTGGTAGGGTCGGCGTAGGCCAGGACTGGGGCAGTGGTTAAGCTCCTCTTCAGAGCATGAAAGGCCTCTTCACACCTTGGGTTCCACTGATCTTGAACTGACTCACCAGGCCTCCTGGGCCCTGAGTCATCCTCTTCCCCTTCTGCCTTTAGCAATTCATTCAACGGGCGGGCAATCCGAGCAAACCCCTCCACAAACCTCCTATAATAGGAGCAGAACCCCAGGAAGGATCTGAGCTCTGTTACTGTGGTGGGTCGTGGCCAGGAAGTGACTGCTTCCAACTTCTCAGGATCTGTGGCCACCCCTTCTTCAGACACTATGTGCCCCAGATAGTTCACAGAAGACTGGTAGAACCGACACTTCTCGGGGGAAAGCTTAAGTCCCTCTTCGCTGAGTCTTCTCAATACTTTCTCCAACCTGGCTTCATGTTCTTCCAAGGTTCTTCCAAAGACAATGACATCGTCCAAGTACACAAGGACTTCTATAAGATTCATGTCTCCAACAGTCTTCTCCATAAGGCGTTGAAAGGTAGCAGGAGCTCCAGACAGACCCTGAGGCATCCTATTGAATTCGAAGAATCCCACCGGGGTTATGAAGGCTTTCTTCTCCCTGTCTTCTGGGTGCATAGGGATTTGATAGTACCCACTCTTGAGGTCCATCACACTGAACCATTTGGCTCCAGACAAACTTTGTAGGGCATCTTCTATCCTTGGCGTGGTGTATTGGTCAGGGATGGTTCTCCTGTTGAGAGTCCTGTAATCGATACAAAGCCTCAACGACCCATTCTTCTTTCTGACCACCACGATTGGGGAGGCATAGGGACTTCTAGACTCCCGGATCACACCAGTCTTCTTTAGTTCTACAAGTTGTTCCCTCAGATCCTCCAGATCTGCCAGGGGGACCCGCCTGACCCTCTCTCGGAAGGGCTTATCTTCTTGGAGGCGGATCCGATGGGTGGCACTTCTTGCACACCCCACATCGAATTCATCTTCGGAAAAGATCTTCTCCCACCTGGTCAGCTGGGCCTTGGCTCTTTCTTTCCAAGCCCTGGGTAGGTTCGGGTTTTCCACGGACAGTTTCTCCCAAACATCTCCTCCGTCACCCGTCCCCTTGACTTCGGACCAAGTGACCGGGGCAGCAGGGCTCACCTGACCAAGCAACACTCTGGCAGGGATCTCCATGGGTCCTCCCGTAGTGTTCCTAACACTCACCGGAACTCTGCCATGGGCCTTCTTCAGGGCCTTGAACGGAATCACTTCTGGTATCACTTCCAGGCCTGAGGACTCTTCCCTTGGGTCTGATTCCAGCATGACAAAGGGGCCAGGTTGTTCCCACGAAAGCTTCACAGTGGCCCTAAGACAGGTTACTTCTCCGGGCTGTAGCACTACTCCTTCTCTGCCAAGTCTCCACACCTTCCCTATCCCCTCTCCCGGGGTCTTCTGCTCTAAGACCAGTCGTTGGTAGGCCGTCTTTAGCATGGGATGGATTTTGGTGGCTGAATGGTTTCTCTCTTTCACTAGAGGGGTCAGGAGTCTCCTGACTAGATCCGTGTTTGTCCCAATGATCAGGGAAATCTTGCTGGCTCCAGGCAGCCGGGGACACACAACTGCCAGGGTGTCAAACACTTCAGCCTTCCCAGCCACGGATGGGTCGAAAGTCATCTTTATGGGCAGGTACCCATCATAAGGGAAACTCTGGGTTCCAAGTCCCCATATCTCCAGCTCTTCTATCTTCTGGATAGGCAGATGACTCAAGTGCCTATCATAGAAGTCCCGGTATAGTAAAGTCACCTGTGCTCCGGTGTCCAAAAGAGCTTTAGTATAGACTCCTTCCACTTGAATGGGCACAGTAGGAGACGGGCCCACCAGTTCCTTTGGGTATGGCCGGACTGGGGTCACCTCTTTTTTTTGGCTTTCGACCCTTGCCCTGCTCCTTTTGGACTTTAATTTTTCCTGAGCCTGGCATGCATTGACTTTCTCCCTCTCAATGGGGGCACAAACCCGCTGAGGGATGTTATTGTTCCTTTTAGGTGGATGTTCCTTCTTTGGGGTGCTGTACTTCCACTGAGGGGTCTTGCCCCCTCCCTCTGGGGTACATCTTGGTGGGGGTGTACTATACCTCCTCCTAGGAGTTTTGTCTCCTCCATTCTTGGCCTTTTTTTTTAGTTTGGAGCGCACTGAAGATGATGGGCACCCGGTTGACTCCTTCACCGGGGCCCTTTGGAGTTTCCCGCCGGCTTGCAATTATCTGTTCTCTTCTTCTTTGGGCTGGAGCATACGTTAGCAAAGTGGCCACTCCCTCCGCAGTTATAGCAAATCACCTCTTCTCGGTCCTGTAGGGAGGCCGGTGCTGAGGTGTTCGGGAACAACTCCTTTCTTGGGCTTGGTTTCTCTCGTCTTCTCTGATCTTTCTCCATCAAAGAGGTCAGCATCTCCAACACTTGGGCCATTTGCGATTTCAGAGTGTCAACCTCCGCATCTCTTTCTGGGCTCTTGACCGAATGGACCAACACTGGTACAGGTGTGACATTCACCTTGGCCACCTGCTGATCTTCCTGCAGCGCCTCTTCGTCCCTAATAATTTTTATTAGATCAGAGTAGGTTAGTGACATTCCTCCTCCTGAGGTTTTCAGGTGCAGCCAGACCGGGTCTGAGCGCCGCGCTCCCCTCATGATCTGCTTCATGCGTGCTTCATCTGCATCTTTGGGCAGCATTCCCTTCTTCAGTACAATCTTGCATAACTGCCTGTTCAGCCTTCTAACATATTCTGACAGTTTCTCATTCGGCTGCTGGAGAGTGTGTTCAATTTGATAAATCATCTCTGACACCTTCTCCAGCTGACCAAACTCTTCCTGCAGCATGGCCAGGCAATCTTGAGCTGTACAGTTTTCATTTCCAAACCGGAAGCTCTTCACCGCTTCTGCCGCGGCACCTTTCAGACTTTCTAAGACTCGCTGTCTCTTCTGTGCCTCAGGCACCTCCCATGCTTCTACTGCCTGCAATGCCTGTTCCACCCAAGTGTCAAAATCTTCCTCCCCCGCAGGGACGGGGAGCTTCCCTGAGAAGGTGCTAAGCTTCCGGTAACCGGCCTCCACATGCACCGTACTGCTTTTCTGGCACTTAATTACAAGGTCTCCTAGAGCATTCAACAATTCAGGCCCTATAGCGGCCAGCGGTGATCCCGGGCTTAATAGTTCCTTAAGCTTTTCTGCTTTAGGGGATAGTGGTGGAGATAATTGTGGGAGTGATGGCTTTGGTGTCTGAAACCATTCTTCCTTCACTGGCAGCGTATGTATCAAGTGATAGATCTGATTATCTATGGCTTGTATACTCTGACTTTTAAAATGCTCTGGGATTTCGTTTTTCCATTCTACCAGTGCGTATGTAAACGAGATCACTGGATCTGGCCTAAAATCCATCACCCATGCTTTGTGGCTCGGAGACAGTAACAATACGAGCTGTTTTATCTCCTCTTCCTTCCATCTTTCCCCCGGGAGTACAATGACTACCGCCGCGGTTGGATCGGCGCCAATCGCTGCGCACCACTGTGACATTGCCAGCGGGTCCATGCTGGTACTTCTGACCGGCTTGATTGCAGCGTGCAACGTAGAAGGATCCTGGACTCGAGCCCCCACGTGTAGCGCTACCCCCAGTTAAGAGAGCCGCTGATATTGATTTGGGGCCCTGCAGTGCACCGCTGTCAACCCCCGGCAATCGGCTCTAACCTCCCGTGGCACAGCTGGTGATAGAGAGATAGGACCGCGTGATCGCAACTGTTGGTGACGCAGTCCTATAACAAACATACACAGAATATACTTTAAAACTCCTATTAAAGTAAGCGGAACTGACACCAAATGTACTTTACCCAGATATTTTACTGAGGCTAATGGGCAAGTAATAAACAACAGTATAACAAGTTGCAGATCCCTGCAATAAACAGTAATAAAGATAAACAGAGTAATCAGAATAATAAAGTATTGCTATGCAACTCTAGCGCTGCCCTTTTACAGCTACTTCCCCTCATGGGTAGACTAACACCCAGCAATGTCTACCTATGCAGTCAGGCCTGACTGATCTAAATGGAAGTTCAGTGAAACAATATTCGCTAGCAATCTCTCGGTGGTGCACTTGAAGAACAACTTTGTAATCCCCAACGAATAGTAAAGATAAAGTATCTGTTTTTAAACAGCTCTCACCACCTGGACAAGTCCAAGTCCGTTTCCTCCATCGATTCGTCTAGGAACAGGAATCCACCGACATCCAAGTCTTCAATCCTTCTGGTGTACTGCAGCAAGGAGGATTAGATGTCTCTAAGGCTCTGCTAGGCTGGCAGAGGGCTCTTTGGAAAGGAGCACACGGCCCGGGCTTCAGGCCTTGTGCACACAGCAGTTCAGCACAGACATCCTCTTGCTAGGAGAGGGGGATCCAAAGAGAGCGACCAAAACTCCGCCTCCCCTTTATAAAGTCTGCCCCAGCAGTCTCTGTTCTGGAGCAATGCACCCTGGGTGCTGCAAGATGTACTGGGAGATGTAGTCTCTTTCTCTCCTCTGCTTTCACTTCCAGTAATGTCTCTTTACTTCCTCCCGACTCACCTCTCACCTGGAACTTCTTATCTCTCTGCATTAAAGGGGAACACCCCGCTACATACGGGTAGCCGAGCTTCTCTCCCAAACATCAGCCGATATGGGGAGTATCCAGTCATATCACTAGTAGTCCTGTTGTAAGCATGTACTATAGCAGCCACATGCTTGCTCCAGTGTGGCTTCTGTTCTGAGCTCAAAGTTCCCAGCATGTCCAAAAGAGTCCAGTTTAACCGCTCGGGTTGAGCATCCCCTTGTGGGTGGTATGGGGTTGTTCTGGTCTTCTGAATGCCCAGTAGATCCAACAGCTTCCTTATTAGTCTGCTCTCAAAGTCTCTTCCCTGGTCTGAGTGAAGGCGTTGTGGCAGACCATAATGCACGAAGAATCTTTCTACTAACACTTTGGCTACTGTTGAGGCCTTCTGATCCTTAGTGGGGAAAGCCTGAGCATATCTGGTAAAGTAATCTGTCACCACCAGTACATTCCCTCTTCCAGTTAAATCAGGCTCCATGCAGAGGAAATCAATGCACACCAGATCCATAGGTCCTTGACTTTGTAGGTGGCCCATTGGAGTGGATTGACGTGGCAAGGTTTTCCTCTGGATACATCGGGCACAAGAGCGACAATACCCCTCAACTTCGGCCCGCATGCAGGGCCAGTAGAACCTGTCTCTCACAAGATGAAAAGTTCTCTTGGGCCCCAAATGGCCATGATTGTCGTGGAGGGCATTTAGGACCGCTTCTCTATGCTTGGTGGGTAGAAACAGCTGCCATTTTCCTTCCAGATCACCAGAAGAGGGGCCCCTTTGGTAGACCACCCCTTGGCGTATCTGCAACCGGTCCCATTCCTTGTGCAGTAGCCGGGCTTCACTTGGGGAGTCTCCTAGAAGTGACTCAGGGCATTGGTCCTCCAAAGCCCCCAGTAATATCTTCCCCAAAGGGTCTTCTAACTGATCCCTTCTCAAGTCTTTCTTGGTAACTTGGGCAAGCCCTCTTCCGTGACCTGGGTCACATTACAGTAGCATCTGGGTACTCCGGCAGCTGAGACCCCAATTTCTTCTGCCCTTGATCCTCCTCTGGACTGGAGCTCTGTTCCTTGGTATAGGGCTCGCACTCTGGGGACAGTTGGGTCCACTCTCTCGGCAGATTGGGAGGGACATGGGACCTTCTGGAAAGTGCATCCGCATCCCTGTTCCCTACTCCTGGTCAGTACTTCAGGCTGAATGTGAAGCTTGAGAGAGCATCCAACCACCTATGTCCCGTGGCATCCAGTTTGGCGGTGGTTAGAAGATAGGTAAGTGGATTGTTATACGTCTTGACTACAAATTCTGCCCCATATAAGTAGTCCTTCAGCTTATCCACCACTGCCCACTTTAAGGCCAGGAATTCCAGCTTGTGTGTGGGATAGTTCTTCTCAGCAAGTGTCAGACTCCTGCTCACATAGGCAACAGGTCATAGGTGACCGTCATGTTCCTGTTACAGTACCCCTCTTAGCCCGTTTTGGCTGGCATCCACATGCAGCTTATAGGGTTTTGTGGTGTCCGCATAGGCCAATACAGGGGCAGTGGTCAGACTCTCTTTTAATTGGGTAAAAGCTTCTTCACACTTGAAGGTCCACTGATCCTGTATGGACTCTCTGGATTTCCTAGGGCCCTGGGAAGGTTTTAACGGCCGGGCTGGCTCTATTTCATCCTCTTCTCCGTCATTCTTCAGAAGCTCGTTTAAGGGTCTGGCTATCTTGGCATACCCCTCCACGAATCTCCTGTAATAGGAGCAGAATCCAAGGAACGACTGAAGCTCGGTCCCATTGGCCTTGGCCAGGAAGTGACAGCATCTAGCTTCTCCGGGTCTTTGGCTACTCCTTCCGCCGATACAATGTGGCCCAAGTCATGCACTGAGGACTGGTAAAACTGGCACTTCTCAGGGGAAAGTTTCAGGCCCTCTTCATGTAGCCTCTTCAGAACATTCTCCAGCCTTTCTTCATGTTCCTCCAGAGTCTTCCCGAACACGATGACATCATCCAAGTACACCAGCACCTCTATTAGGTTCATGTCTCCTACCGCCCTCTCCATCAACCTTTGGAAAGTGTCCGGGGCTCCTGATAACCCTTGAGGCATCCGGTCGAACTCAAAGAACCCCACGGGGGTGATGAAGGCTGTCTTCTCCCTGTCCTCCGGGTGCATGGGGATTTGGTAGTAGCCACTCTTCAGATCCATCACGCTGAACCACTTGGCCCCAGACAAACTCTGCAACACATCTTCTATGCGGGGGGTGGTATACTGATCTGGTATAGTTCTTCCATTCAATGTTCGGTAATCTATACACAGCCTCAAAGAGCCATTTTTTTTTCGGACCACCACTATAGGAGAAGCGTAGGGACTTCGAGACTCCCGGATTATGCCTGTTCGTCCTAACTCAGATAGTTGCTCACGCAGGTCTTCAAGATCTCCTAAGTGACCCTCTCTCTGAACGGCTTATCCTCTTGCAAGCAAATCTTATGGGTGGCACTCTTCGCACATCCCACATCGAATTCGTCCTTCGAGAATATCTTCTGCCATCGAGTCAGTTGGTCCCTGGCCTTTTTCCTCCAGGCTGGTGGGAGACTGGGGTCTTCTGCACAGAGCTTCTCCACTATGTCTCCCACTTCAACCCTCTTCCGGTCTGAAGGGCTCACTAGGGTGGCTTGGTTCACCTGGCCCAACAGCATCCTGGCTGGCACTCTTACTGGAACGGTGGTAGCGTTCCTGATGCTCACTGACACCATCCCATGGTTCTTCTGGAAGGCCTTCAACGAGACCACTTCGGGAATCACTTCTATTCCCCTTTCCTTCTCCTTTGGGTCCGGTTCAAGGAGGACAAAGGGGCCTGGTTGTTCCCAGGTGAGCTTAACAGCTACTCTCAAGCAGGTCACCTCTCCTGGTTGTAACACTTTTCCCAATTTGCCCAGCTTCCAGATCTTTCCAACCCCCTCTTCTGGGGCCTTCCGCTCCAGTACTAGGTGCTGGCAGACTTGCTGTAACAAAGGGTGGACTCTGGTTGTCCAAGTACCCTGCTCTTCATCCAGGGAAGTTAACAGCCTTCTCACAAGATCTGTATTAGTCCCTATGATCAGCAAGCTCTTGTTGGCCCCAGGAGGTCGGGGTCAGACCACCGCCAAAGTGTCAAACGTCTCAGTTTCTCCTGCCACTGAAGGATCAAAGGTGAGTCTGATCGGGATATATCCATCATAGGGGAAGCTCTGGGTGCCAATGCCCCATATCTCCAAGTCCTCCAGCTTCTGTAGTGGTAGATGCCTAAGATGTTTGTTCTAGAAGTCCCGGTATAGGAGAGTCACTTGAGCTCCGGTGTCAAGAAGGGCCTTCGTGTAGATTCCTTCTACTTGAATGGAGATTATGGGAGAAGGTCCCACTAATTTGTCAGGTACCTTCTTGGGAGATGCCTTCTTTCTGGGCTTAGTAACGTGCACCTTTATCTCTGTCCTCCTTCGGCTTCTCTTGGACTTTAACCCTGATGAAGTCTGATGTGCATTGATTTCCCGCTCTCGAGCATTTTGAAATTTTGGGTGGGAGCTGTTGTGCCGAAAAGGGGTTGCATCAGGGGTGTGTGGCAAAGGCTTGGGCTCCTAATATTGCCTCTTCTTTTTGTGTTTGGAGTGAGTTGGTACTGATGGGCACCCGGTTGACTCCTTCACCGGGGCCCTCTGAAGTTTTCCGCCGGCTTGCGGGAGGGCGTAGCAAACTTCCTTGGGCTGGGACACATTTGTTTATGGTGCCCAGTTCCTCCGCAGTTGTAGCAGACATCCTCACTCCTTGTGGTCTTAGGTGGGGAAGCAGGTATCTCTTGGGCCACCATAGTTTCAGTTCCTCCCTCTTTCTTTAACTCTGAGATACTGGTCATCATAGAGGATAACATCCCCATCACCTGTGCCATCTGAGACTTCAAAGTGTCAACCTCCGAGTCCCTTTCTTGAGCCATGGCTGACCTAACCTCATGATGTCATCCACCCCTTTTTTGTCCCAATGTTCACCGGGAAGCTCCACGACTACACTTGAGCTTGAAATGGCTCCCTCTCTTTCACACCATTGGACTACGACAAAAGGGTTCATCTTGGGGTTGGTTAACTGCAAAGTACTGGATCCTGGACTCAAGCCCCCATGTGTAGCACTACCCCCGAAGGAGCTGCTGGTTTAGTTTGGGTCAGTACTCTGTTTGCAACCCCCTTAACTGGCTCAGACCCTCCCTTGGCACAACGGGTGTAACTGGGAACTGTGAGCCCCACTGAATGCTGGCAACACAATTTTGCATGTGTATATATATGTATCACAATAACCTGTAAGAAGATTGTTACCTTTCTTCTGTAGCAGTCCCTTAGGAAACAAAGATACTTCAAACAAAATGTTTCACTTAACCAAGGGCAAACTTTACTTGGTGTGAGGAAAAGAAAAGAAGGAACAGTAATACACATACGCATACAGTTGACTCAGCAGGGCCCTGCAAGTGTCAATAAGGATAAAGACAAAGGGATTTCTAAAACAATGTTAAAATCTACTTATGATTTAAAGAAACAAGTATAATACTCGCGAGCTCCCCCTAGTGGGCAATACCACCCTATGTCCTGCAGTGTTAGTTCCAGTCAGGCCTGACAAAGATCACTACACAAATTCCTTAATGGTGGGAGTCTTCGCTAGCAACGTTGGTGCACGTTATATTTGTAATCCAAAAGGAATGAAGAAGCAACTAAACTCTCACAATGTTTGTGGAAGTGAACTTTCAGTTAGTATAACTCTAACTCTAACTCAAACTGCGTAGTTACCCCGTGCTGCACTATGTCCTAATATGCGTGTGGCGTACTATTCTGCTGCTGATAGGCCTTCAAGAGTCAATAGGCCTAGAACAGTCGTGGAATATAGGCAGGTGCCCTCTCACCAGAACAGGCTTAGTCCACCTGCTTTGTTCCTCTGCTGGTGATCCGTGGCCTCACCGCAACGTGCAGACTCCGGTCCCTCTCACGGCAGCTGTAGATATCAGCAGACGGACGACTCCGGAATCTGGAAAGCACGAGCGGGTCACACAGAAGAGGTCGCCCAGTTGTCTCGGTGATCCTCTCCCGCAAGGTTGTAGGCCCATGCTTCAGGCCTAGTCCCCCGGGCAGCAGGCCTCACGCAGACGTCTTGCAGGAAGAAGGCGAAGATCCCAAGAGGCCGAACAAAGCTCCTCCCCTCCTTTAAGTAACTTCTCCCACAAAGCTCCGCGGGGATGCAATGCACTCTGGGTGGACAACTGCATTGTGGGTACCATAGTCTATTACCTACTCATGTCAATGGAGTCCCGTTCCCCTGGTATCGTAAGTTCCACAACGCATTGCTTCACAAGGTTAATGACAGTCTTATCATACACTACAAACCGCCACTCCGCTACAATTGTATGTAAGTGTAAAAGCTAAACACATCTGGTTAAATATTACAAAACAAATGTGTGTATATATATATATATATATATATATATATATATTGTGAGGGGGTTAACTCGGTAGCGGGTGTGTGTGATCCCCTGGATGGGCTCCCCACACAAAAACAGGCCCAGCAGACGGAGGTTGTGGTTTTCAAGATCAAAAAGGTGCGGTTTATTTCTCTATTTACAGTGACAAAAAACACAGCAAAGCAAAAAGAAACATAAACAAAATAAACCCTGGTCAGCTTGACCTCTGACTAAACATGCAGGTTTCCTAACTAACAACTGGGATCAGCCTGGTGCTGTCCTAGTCCCTAAGTCCCTGGTTTAGTAAATGTCCAAAAAAATAGCCACACAGGCTTTGTCTCACCGCACAGGGGTTCACTCTCCCTAGACAGTCCACACAGGTCTGGGTCCAGGCATGAGCTAACATCTAATGAAGCTGGGAGTTCTTATAGAGGCCTAAATGAGCTGACAAGCTTCAGCTGGTCTCATCAACTCCCTGTCTGCACGACGCCCCACACTCTCCCTAGAGGTATGAGTCATCCATGAGCCCACTAGCCTCAGCTGGGCTTCATCAACTCCCTCCCTAGTTGTATAAGTCGGCATAAAGCCTGAATCTGGGAGAAATATATCTACCCCCCTGGATGCAACCAGGTGACTTTACCTTCCTGCTGTCACATACCCCCCCCTCTTGTTTTAACCTTGGGGTTGGAACACCAGCAATCAGGCATTCATGTACTCGAGACAAAGCATCCACATTCCCCATTTGAACGCCAGGGCGATGCTTTACTGTGAAGTTGAATTCCTGTAGGGCCAGGAACCACCTATTCACTCTTCTATTTGTCTCCTTGTTTTGAGCCATCCACTTTAACGGAGCGTGATCCGTAACCATGTCAAAGTGCCTACCTAGCAGATAGTACCGAAGGGAATCTAGAGCCCACTTCACCGCTAAACACTCCTTTTCAACCGTGGCGTAATTTACCTCATGGGACTTCAATTTCCTGCTGAGGTAAATGACTGGGTGCTCTTCCCCGTTCCAGACCTGGGACAATACTGCTCCTAACCCCACATCTGACGCATCACTTTGTACGACAAAGTCTTTAGAGAAGTCGGGTGAGTACAACACTGGCTGGCTACATAAGGCTTGTTTCAAGAATTGGAATGCTGCCTCAGCCTCGGGGGTCCATTTAATCATGACCGACCCTTTCCCTTTCGTCAGGTTGGTTAGGGGCACAGCCTTAGAAGCAAAGTGGGGAATGAAGCGCCGATAATACCCCGCTATTCCCAGAAAGGCTCGTACCTGCTTCTTGCTGTTGGGACGTGGCCAACTCTGGATGGCCTCGACTTTGTTGAGTTGGGGTTTTATTACTCCCCTCCCAATGGTGTACCCAAGATATTTGGCCTCCTCCTGCCCAATGGTACACTTCTTGGGGTTAGCCGTAAACCCCGCTTCCCGGATAGAGTCTAGGACTGCTTGCACTTTTGGCAGATGTGAGGCCCAATCTGTGCTATGGACAATTACGTCATCCAGGTAAGCCGCAGCATACTTCCGATGGGGCCTCAGTATCTGGTCTATTTTCCGCTGGAATGTGGCCGGCGCATTCTGTAACCCGAACGGCATTCTCTTATATTGGAACGCCCCGTCTGGGGTTACAAATGCGGTTTTCTCTTTGGCCGACTTGGCCAGGGGAATTTGCCAATACCCTTTTGTGAGGTCAAGAGTCGTCATGTATCGGGCTGTTCCCAGCCGGTCGATCAACTCATCTATACGTGGCATGGGGTAGGTGTCAAATTTTGTAACTTTGTTCAACTGACGAAAATCGTTACAAAATCGCCAGCTCCCATCCGGTTTAGGCACCAACACAATGGGACTAGACCAATCACTTTGGGACTCCTCTATCACCCCTAAGTTCAGCATTTTCTGTACTTCCTCCCGTATTGCCTCCCGTCGGGCCTCTGGGATCCGATAGGGTTTTAACTTCACCCTTTCACCGGGCGGGGTAATAATATCATGCTCTACCCCAGATGTTTGTCCCGGCAGCTCAGAGAACACCTCCTTGTTGCGAAGCACAAACTCCTTAACCTCCTGTTGTTGGGGTTTGACAAGGTGGCTGCTATTCCAACCTCCGGAATCACGCAACCAGTTTGAGCTGGTGACCAAGTTTCTGCGACTAGGGACTCTCTATCCCTCCAGGCTTTCAACAGATTAACGTGATAGATCTGTTCGGGCTTTCGCCTTCCTGGTTGTCTGACCTTGTAATTCACTTCGCTCACTTTTTCCATTATCTCGTAGGGGCCTTGCCATTTGGCAAGGAATTTACTTTCAACCGTAGGGACAAGTACCAATATCCTATCCCCCGGGGAAAAGGTACGGGTCTTGGCTCCACGGTTGTACACTCTCTGCTGTGCCAACTGCGCTTGGGCCAAATGTTCCTTCACGATGGGCATTACCTGTGCAATTCGATCTTGCATCAGGGCGACATGCTCAATCACACTCCTGTGGGGAGAACTCTCACTTTCCCAAGTTTCCTTGGCAATATCCAACAGCCCTCTTGGGTGTCTCCCATACAGTAACTCAAAGGGGGAGAATCCCGTAGAGGATTGGGGCACCTCCCTAATAGCAAACATCAAATAAGGAAGTAGACAGTCCCAATCCTTTCCATCTCTATCCACCACTTTCTTCAACATTTGTTTTAGGGTTTTGTTGAATCTTTCAACCAGCCCATCGGTTTGGGGGTGATACACAGACGTACGCAATTGCGTCACTTTGAACAATTTACACAGCTCTTTCATAACCCGGGACATAAAGGGTGTACCTTGGTCCGTAAGCAGTTCTTTACAAATACCCACCCGGCTAAAAACAAGAGATAGCTCTTTGGCTATGGTTTTGGCCAAGGTATTTCGGAGAGGGATCGCTTCTGGATAACGGGTGGCATAGTCCATTATAACTAATATGTACTGGTGCCCCCTAGCGGACTTGATTATAGGACCTACCAAATCCATTGCGATCCTCTCAAACGGGACCTCAATGATGGGTAGAGGGACCAGCGGGCTATGGAAATGTGGCATCGGGGCCGACCTCTGACACACAGGGCAGGAGGAACAATAATTTTCTATGTCCTTCATCACCCCAGGCCAATAGAATCTCTGTAATACCCTCTCTCGGGTTTTCTCTGTCCCCAGATGACCTCCAAGAATGTGCCCATGGGCCAACTCCAACACCAACTTCCTGTAAGGTTTGGGCACCACAAGCTGCTCAACGGTTTCTTCTGCCCTTTTTGCCACCCGATACAGTAGGTCCTTCTCTACGCTGAAGTATGGGTAAGTGCAGGTATTATCTGGGTTCACTAACTCGCCATCTATTTCCACTACGTTTTCCCGTGCCTTTATTAGGGCGGGGTCTTTTAACTGTTCTGTGGCAAAATTTTCCCTGTGAACCTCAAGATCAGAAAACTCCACAGACGGTAGGTTTTCGTCTGAGGAGGTGGGCTCCTCTCCAGTTTCTTGAGTCTCGCCTGCCAATACTGACAAGGGAAATTCTGGAGAGTCCTCACCACTCTCAGAGGAGTTCTGGCTATCACCTTCCTGGTACATGGGGGCACCAGTGGGGGGCTCAGGATCATCCCACAGTTCCCAGAACTTCGGAAAATCCCTTCCCACAATGGCATCATGCGGTAATTGAGATACTAACCCCACTGGATGAGAGAGGGTACCTTTGGGGGTCTTGAAACACACTGTAGTCACTGGATACTCTCGGGTGTCCCCATGCACACAAATAACAGCTACCTTGCTATTCCCAGAGACCTCTGTTTTAACTAATTCAGCCTTTATCAGGGTCACAAGGCTACCTGAATCCAGTAATACCACAACATTTCTACCATTAATACACATTTTGCATAAATGTTTCTCAGTTCCCCGAATGGCAGTGCATGCGACTGTCGCACACAGCGACTGACGTCTGTCCGTCAGAAAGTCACATTGCCTGGGTTCCTCCACAACCGGGCAATTTGCTGCAATATGTCCCGCTTGCAGGCAGCGGTAGCAAACAATCCATTTGGCTGCCTCTTGAGCCCCTGACTTCCCAGGCTGTTCTCACCAAACTTTGGGTAGAGCTCCCACCCTCTCACTCTCTCCACCCTCACCCCTTGGAATCCTCTTATCCGCCCCTGGGGATGGTCTGGTCTTAGGGTGGAAAGTCCGAGAGTCTCTGGAAGAGGCCGTCAGGTTCTCTGTAGCCAAGTATTTCTCTACACGATCCACAAGACCACCGGCCGTCTCTGGGTCTCCATGGCTTACCCACTTTTGGATGGCAGTAGGAAGAGCTCTCAAAAACCGATCCATTACAACACGTTCCACAATCTCTGGTGCGGACAAAGTCTCTGGCTGTAGCCACTTCCTGCTCAGGTGAATGAGATCATACATTTGAGACCTGGGGGGTTTTCCAAGCTGGAAAGTCCAGTTATGCACACGCTGAGCCCGGACAGCCAGGGTGACACCCAGCCTTGCCAATATTTCAGCTTTTAGCATCACATAGTCTTTTGCTTGGTCAGGCTCTAGGTCATAGTAAGCCTTCTGCGATTCACCAGTTAACAGAGGAGCCACCAGTCCAGCCCACTGCTCCTCAGGCCACTTTTCTCTTTCAGCAGTCCTTTCAAATGTGGTCAAAAATACCTCTGGATCATCCTCTCCAGTCATTTTTGTCAATAAACGACTCACCCCAAAGGACGCGGTATTAGTGGGACGGCTTTCCTCACTGGTCTGCGGACGTTGCTGCATTACTGCTTCCATTTGTTGTAGTCTCTGCTCTTGCTTCTGTAACAGGTCTATGAAGCGGGCCTCAGATTGCTGCTGGGCTGCAAGGCTCTGTTGATGAGCTTGCTGCTGGGCTGCGAAGCTCTGTTGTTGAGCTGCAAGGCTCTTTTGCAAACCTGCATTTGTCTGCTGTTGATTGGCATTTGCTAGAGCCAGCTGTTTCAGTATCTCCTCCATGCTGGCTTAAAAAAAAACTGCCACTGGTTCTCCACCAACTGTGAGGGGGTTAACTCGGTAGCGGGTGTATGTGATCCCCTGGATGGGCTCCCCACACAAAAACAGGCCCAGCAGACGGAGGTTGTGGTTTTCAAGATCAAAAAGGTGCGGTTTATTTCTCTATTTACAGTGACAAAAAACACAGCAAAGCAAAAAGAAACATAAACAAAATAAACCCTGGTCAGCTTGACCTCTGACTAAACATGCAGGTTTCCTAACTAACAACTGGGATCAGCCTGGTGCTGTCCTAGTCCCTAAGTCCCTGGTTTAGTAAATGTCCAAACAAATAGCCACACAGGCTTTGTCTCACCGCACAGGGGTTCACTCTCCCTAGACAGTCCACACAGGTCTGGGTCCAGGCATGAGCTAACATCTAATGAAGCTGGGAGTTCTTATAGAGGCCTAAATGAGCTGACAAGCTTCAGCTGGTCTCATCAACTCCCTGTCTGCACGACGCCCCACACTCTCCCTAGAGGTATGAGTCATCCATGAGCCCACTAGCCTCAGCTGGGCTTCATCAACTCCCTCCCTAGTTGTATAAGTCGGCATAAAGCCTGAATCTGGGAGAAATATATCTACCCCCCTGGATGCAACCAGGTGACTTTACCTTCCTGCTGTCACAATATATATATATATATATATATATATATATATATATATATCTATATATACAGTGAGGAGAACAAGTATTTGATACACTGCCGATTTTGCAGGTTTTCCTACTTACAAAGGATGTACAGGTCTGTAATTTTTATCATAGGTACTCTTCAACTGTGAGAGATGGAATCAAAAATCCAGAAATCCACATTGTATGATTTTTAAATAGTTAATTTGCATTTTATTGCATAACATAAGCATTTGATCACCTACCAACCAGTAAGAATTCCGTCTCTCACAGACCTGTTATTTTTTCTTTAAGAAGTCCTCCTGTTCTCCACTCATTACCTGTATTAACTGCACCTGTTTGAACTTAACTTGTAAGAGCATTGAAGATGGATCGTGGCTGGGTCTTCCAGCATGACAATGACCCAAAACACACAGTCAGGGCAACTAAGGAGTGGCTCCGTAAGAAGAATCTCAAGGTCCTGGAGTGGCCTAGCCAGTCTCCAGACCTGAACCCAATAGAAAATCTTTGGAGGGAGCTGAAAGTCCGTATTGCCCAGCAACAGCCCCGAAACCTGAAGGATCTGGAGAAGCTCTGTATGGAGGAGTGGGCCAAAATCCCTGCTGCAGTGTGTGAAAACCTGGTCAAGAACTACAGGAAACGTATGATCTCTGTGTAGCGGCCTCCTCACTCCCCTCTTTGCATCAGCTCGTCTTTCTCTTGTCTAGGGGTACCTTAGAGGGAAGAGAGCGGGGTCACCATGCCAAGCCTTCACCACAGGTGTCCGTGCGGTGTAAGCAAAGTTCTTTCTCTACCTTCGGGTCTGTGTTGTGCACCTGGAGTTACCTTGAACAATGTCCACCAGAAAAGAGCCCCACACCATCAAAGTCCAACACTCCTTTATTCTTCTCAAGTGAACAGCACATTCAGTTAGACTCCCTTAGAGAACAGAACAGACAAAGGTAGTGTGAATCCGAGTAGGCCCAGACACAATGAACTCTCCACTTTCCTCCCTGAAAGTGGGCTGCGGTCTCCTAGCAAGGGGGGAATTTCCTTCCAGGCGGTCTCCGATGGGAGGCTCATCTGTCACTGGCAATCTGCTGCACCCGGTCTTCAAGTGAGTAGCTCCCCCCGGTCCATTACGCCTTCCGGATTCGGGTACCCAATCCCTGGGTTCCCTAGGACCTCCTTCCCTCGCGGAACTCAGTGTTGGGCACTGAGCTCCAGACCTCCATTCGAGTACCTCACCCCAGGCTAAAGGTGCCTGGGATGGAACACGACCTCCGGACGTCCTCTAGGCCTAGGCCACCTAGAGGACCGTCACGAACCACTGCCCTCAGGCTGAAGGTGCCTGGGACTCGATCCCGTGACAAAGATGGCCGGTCCCTTTATACCCTATCCCGGCAAGCACGGCGGGTTCCCCGCCCCACCATACTGCTGCCGAGGGAGGACAAAAAGGAGGCACGGCACACAGCAATGGTTCAACCCCAGCCCAGGGCAACAGCGCCACCTGCTGGGCCGCAAGGAACTGCACACCGCTGGTGTCTCTGCCAGGTTTAAATTACACCCGGGAAAGTACATACCCGCTACATCTGTAATTGCAAACAAAGGTTTCTGTACCAAATATTAAGTTCTGCTTTTCTGATGTATCAAATACTTATGTCATGCAATAAAATGCAAATAAATTACTTAAAAATCATACAATGTGATTTTCTGGATTTGTGTTTTAGATTCCGTCTCTCACAGATGAAGAGTACCTATGATAAAAATTACAGACCTCTACATGCTTTGTAAGTAGGAAAACCTATCAAATACTTGTTCTCCCCACTGTATATATAACTCATCAATTATGTCAAATATCACCACGTGACTATGTTCAGTGAAACTTCACTGAATGAAATATACATTCCACAAAAACCATGAAAAAAAACATGTCAATATGTAGAGGAGGTTGAGTCCGATAATGTGAATGAAAATAACAAAAAGTGACAACAGTCCAAATATATAAATGTGATCTGACAAATTAAGATGGAAAATCCAACAGATGAACAGCTGGTTTAACACGGTGAATGAGCGATCACACTCGCATGCTTATTATTTACATATTGCTTGAGATCATTTGTTTTATGGTACGCACATTTTGTAAGGGGATCTTTGGGGGTTTTAATAAACTTTGAAAGCAGTACTGCTCTATGTGGATGTTTCATTCCTTCACATGTTACTGTTGGACCCTTGTACCAAGCAAGTGAAATTGGTGGAGAGTGCAGAGTAAACGGTGAATGATTATGGTGATTCAATACGAAGTTGGCTCTTGAATTTGGTGAGTGCATCCCCAAAAGGGGAATAAAAACCCCCCCACGTGGTGAAGATCCCTTGGTGAAAGGAGCACTGTTAAAGACTATTTCCAATCACACCCATCTTCCTGTGCATCACTATTGTTTCCTATATGTATATCATATAGAAGTCTATAAAACGGCGGTTTGATTGCAGCGCTGCTACAGTATTATTGTGGACTCTAGTATTTTCAGAGTATTTCATTTTACTGTTTTATTCATGTTTTGTTTTTTTAAGCGGCTGCTCTCTGATTAGCAATCACATCTAATTGTATTTGCCCATAGACCTAATTGCCATTTCCCGAGCGCTGAGCGGTGCTCCTTGTAGGTAGGGCGGTTGTAGCACTCTTTGTTCCACATGGTATACATCGTTTGGTATACATTGAAGTTTTGGATTGCTGGTGTCGAGTTGCCGGTTGGATTCAGGATCAGCTGTACCCATCGAGATGACCAGCCATATAAGATTTTCGTGACTTGGGTGGTATATGCCTCTCTAAGTCATTGGCATCCGGTAAGCCTCCTCCTACTATCGGTGGTGGTGCTCTTGACAATTGTCTTTCCATCTGGAGGGTCGCACCTGTGTTGGATTTTCCATCTTAATTTGTCAGATCACATCTATATATTTGGACTATTGTCACTTTTTGTTATTTTCATTCACATTATCGGACTCAACCTCCTCTACTTATTGATATGTTTTTTTCATGGTTTTTGTGTAAAATATATTTCATTCAGTGAGGTTTCACTGAACATAGTCACGTGGTGATATTTGACATAATTGATGAGTTATATATATACACATTTGTTTTGTAATATTTAACCAGATGTGTTTAGCTTTTACACTTACATTCAATAATTAGCGCTACACTTTTTCCATATTCCATATTCACTATGTAAACTAAAGCATAAAACTATTATAGGACTTATTAAAATGGCAGCAAAAGGAGCTGCCATTTTGAGTCCTACACTTTGTGATTTACCGTATATATCGGTGTATAAAACACACTTTTTTCCCCTTAAAATCAGGGGAAAATCGTGGGTGCGTGTTATACGCCAAATGGCTGCCTCGGAGGGGAAGGAGGGAACGAGCACAGCCGAATCTCCTGTGTACTCGGCTCTGCTCTACTCCGCTTGCAGTCACGCCCAGTCCCGCCTCCTAGCATTTACGTCCCGCCATTGGACTGGTGTTATGTCCATCATAGGAGCTGGGCCAAGGGGCAGGACTGGGCGGGACTGCTAGATGAGCCGAGAGGAGCCGAGTACACAGGACATCCGACTCTGTCTATCTCAGCAGCGCTCGTTCCCTCCTCTGCAGGCAAATGGTCACTAATCATGCTGCAATTAAGGGATAAGGCTTCAGACGGTCACTAATTATGCTGCAATTAAGGGACAAGGCTTCAAATGGACACTGATCATGCTGCAACTAAGGGATAAGGCTGCAGATGGACACTGATCATGCTGCAATTAAGGAATAAGGCTGCAGATGGATATTGATCATGCTGCAATGATGGGCAAGGCTGCAGATGGACACTGATAAGGCTGCATTGATGAGCATTTAAAATGTAAGTTTTTTTCCTTAAACTTCCCTCCTAAGCTTAGGGTGCGTGTTATACGCCTGTGCGTGTTATACACCAATAAATACGGTAATTAAAGAAAAATGTCCAGGTTCTCCTACACAATTAGAAGTAATTAAAAAATAAATAAATGTTGCTCTAATGTAAACAGTGCATAATAAAGTGGTTTTTTTTTTCAACGGCATATTGTCCTTCATTAATAAATTTTACATTATGATCCTTGTTAATTGCTGAATTCATAAAATCCCCTGCAGTACATATTTTGGTGTTATTTTAAATATTTATATTGTAATCAGTTAGAGCCCATTCACACAGGGGCGTCTTTGGATCCGACTCCAAATCGCCCCAGGTCGCCCCTAGTCGCCTCAGGTCGCGCTGGCTGAAGAAATCAATGTAAGTTAATGGAGCCGTCCTTATGCACACTACTGCAGTTGCTCCGACTTCAAAAAAGGTCCCTGTACTACTTCAATCCGTCTCCTAGGCGACCTGTACCCATTCATTTCAATGGGAGTCGCCTCTCACTCCTTAATAGGAGCAACTCTCCAGGAAGAAAACATACATTTATCGGGCAAACCCCTCCCTCCCCTCTCCCTCCCACAGAGCTGATTCTTGTTTGATTGGCCACTGGAATGTCTCCTGTCCTGCAGGCAACTTGGAGTTGCCTTGTAAGTAGCTCCAGGTTGCGCTGTGATTCATTCTCAAGTCGTGTCTGAGTTGCCTCATAAAATCGCGCTGTAAGTCGTGTTGCCCCTGTGTGAATGGGCTCTGAGAGCCCATTCACACAGGGGCAACACGACTTCCAGCGTGATTTTATGAGGCAACTCAGACACGACTTGAGAATGAATCACAGCACGACCTGGAGCTATTTACAAGGCAACTCTAAGTTGCCTGCAGGACAGGAGACATTCCAGTGGCCAATCAAACAAGAATCAGCTCTGTGGGAGGGAGGGGGGAGAGAGAGTTTTGCCTGATAAATGTATGTTTTCTTCCTGGAGAGTTGCTCCTATTAAGACAGTGAGAGGCGACTCCCATTGAAATGAATGGTTACAGGTCGCCTAGGAGTCGGATTGAAGTAGTACAGGGGCCTTTTTTGAAGTTGGAGCGACTGCAGTAGTGTGCATAAGGACGACTCCATTAACTTACATTGATTTCTTCAGCCAGCACGACCTGAGGCGACTAGGGGCGACCTGGGGCGATTTGGAGTCGGATCCAAAGACGCCCCTGTGTGAATGGGCTCTTACAGTATTTAGAAACCTTGAAGCTATAATGTTATATTTTCAAATTTTAAGGTCATACCGGGTTGATTAAAATTGTTAATTGTTTATGAATAAAGGTTTCAGATTGAAAAATATTTCAACATCATAATTAATTACAGTCCGGCAGCTACTTCAAACAGTTTACTGCACAAAGATATTAGAACACGGTTTTAATTAGGTTCTGCATGCTGGTTAGCTGTGCTGAGTGCTAGATAATTTTGTTCTGCGTATTTGCTGCGAGTGGCTCCTCCCAACATTTACCTGCTATTTATTGAATACAGATCCACTGCCTGTAAATTATGTACACAATCTTAAACATTTGCAATATATACTCCTTTAAATAGGATATATATAAAACAAAAATAGGAACAGAACTTTAATTTCCAGATAGCAGTGTTCTGTACAGTGTATATGCTCAGAGTATGCTGGACATGCTCCATACTGCTATAGATTGTAGTATATAAACCTCACAATGGTCAACTGCATACAGACCAGGTGTTATTGTTTATACACTGAGCAGCCACCCCTGCCAAAGAGGACACACACAGCCCACCTCCCTTCCAACCTGTGTTCCCTCTTCTCCTGGAAACCAATTTTCACAGACCTATATAGCTGGATGATTAGTAGAACAGAGCACTGTGCAAAACAGTGTGGGGTAAAGTGTGGGGCAGGGCATATGGTTAACTAATAGAAGTTGATCTCTCACTCTGTAGTATCTTGAACGCTATCAAGGAGCAGTGACATCTCCCTGGTTAGACAAGCAAGTAAGTGAGGTAGGGATGAACTTCGTGTTCGAGTCGAACATACGTTCGACTCGAACATCGGCTGTTCGATCGTTCGACGAAGATCGAACGATTTGGGCCGTTCGCGCCAAATTCGAGTGACGCGAACGGCCCACAATGCACTACGCCATCGCAGTGTCATCCAGGCGCTGTGATTGGCCAAGCATGCACTGTGACCCCGCATGCTTGGCCAATCACAGCGCCGGCAGCGAGGAGAGCAATGATTGGCCACAGGCAGGATGCCTGTGGCCAATTATTGCTGAGGGGGTTTAGTACACGCCCCACACTATAAAAGGCCGCCAGCGCAGCGGCCTTGTGTAGTGTGTTCCGGAGCAGGGAAAGAGAAGCATAGGCAGGGACAGTGTCATTTTTTTTCCTTTACTAATCCTGGATTCCTTGTGTTTAGGGACAAATAAGGATAGGTAGGGAGAGTGTCAGTGTGTTATTCTGTGCTAAACCTTGTTTGTAGGGACAGAGAAGGACAGTGAGGGAAAGTGTCAGTGTGCTATTCTGTTCTAAACCAATCTTGCTGAACCATATTTGAAATCCTTGAGTTTAGGGACAGAGAGGTACAGTGAGGGAAAGTGTCAGTGTGCTATTCTGTTCTAAACCAATCTTGCTGAACCATATTTTAAATCCTTGAGTTTAGGGACAGAGAAGGACACTCGTGGAAACTATCAGTGTGCTATTCTGTGCTAAATCTTGTTTGTAGGGACAGAGAAGGACAGTGAGTGAAACTGACAGTGTGCTATTCTGTTCTAAACCAATCTTGCTGAACCATATTTGAAATCCTTGAGTTTAGGGACAGAGAGGTACAGTGAGGGGAAGTGTCAGTGTGCTATTCTGTTCTAAACCAATCTTGCTGAACCATATTTGAAATCCTTGAGTTTAGGGACAGAGAGGTACAGTGAGGGAAAGTGTCAGTGTGCTATTCTTTTCTAAACCAATCTTGCTGAACCATATTTGAAATCCTTGAGTTTAGGGACAGAGAAGGACACTCGTGGAAACTATCAGTGTGCTATTCTGTGCTAAATCTTGTTTGTAGGGACAGAGAAGGACAGTGAGTGAAACTGACAGTGTGCTATTCTGTTCTAAACCAATCTTGCTGAACCATATTTTAAATCCTTGAGTTTAGGGACAGAGAAGGACACTCGTGGAAACTATCAGTGTGCTATTCTGTGCTAAATCTTGTTTGTAGGGACAGAGAAGGACAGTGAGTGAAACTGACAGTGTGCTATTCTGTTCTAAACCAATCTTGCTGAACCATATTTGAAATCCTTGAGTTTAGGGACAGAGAGGTACAGTGAGGGGAAGTGTCAGTGTGCTATTCTGTTCTAAACCAATCTTGCTGAACCATATTTGAAATCCTTGAGTTTAGGGACAGAGAGGTACAGTGAGGGAAAGTGTCAGTGTGCTATTCTTTTCTAAACCAATCTTGCTGAACCATATTTGAAATCCTTGAGTTTAGGGACAGAGAAGGACACTCGTGGAAACTATCAGTGTGCTATTCTGTGCTAAATCTTGTTTGTAGGGACAGAGAAGGACAGTGAGTGAAACTGACAGTGTGCTATTCTGTTCTAAACCAATCTTGCTGAACCATATTTGAAATCCTTGAGTTTAGGGACAGAGAGGTACAGTGAGGGAAAGTGTCAGTGTGCTATTCTGTTCTAAACCAATCTTGCTGAACCATATTTGAAATCCTTGAGTTTAGGGACAGAGAAGGACACTCGTGGAAACTATCAGTGTGCTATTCTGTGCTAAATCTTGTTTGTAGGGACAGAGAAGGACAGTGAGTGAAACTGACAGTGTGCTATTCTGTTCTAAACCAATCTTGCTGAACCATATTTGAAATCCTTGAGTTTAGGGACAGAGAGGTACAGTGAGGGAAAGTGTCAGTGTGCTATTCTGTTCTAAACCAATCTTGCTGAACCATATTTGAAATCCTTGAGTTTAGGGACAGAGAAGGACACTCGTGGAAACTATCAGTGTGCTATTCTGTGCTAAATCTTGTTTGTAGGGACAGAGAAGGACAGTGAGTGAAACTGACAGTGTGCTATTCTGTTCTAAACCAATCTTGCTGAACCATATTTGAAATCCTTGAGTTTAGGGACAGAGAGGTACAGTGAGGGAAAGTGTCAGTGTGCTATTCTGTTCTAAACCAATCTTGCTGAACCATATTTGAAATCCTTGAGTTTAGGGACAGAGAAGGACACTCGTGGAAACTATCAGTGTGCTATTCTGTGCTAAATCTTGTTTGTAGGGACAGAGAAGGACAGTGAGTGAAACTGACAGTGTGCTATTCTGTTCTAAACCAATCTTGCTGAACCATATTTGAAATCCTTGAGTTTAGGGACAGAGAGGTACAGTGAGGGAAAGTGTCAGTGTGCTATTCTGTTCTAAACCAATCTTGCTGAACCATATTTGAAATCCTTGAGTTTAGGGACAGAGAAGGACACTCGTGGAAACTATCAGTGTGCTATTCTGTGCTAAATCTTGTTTGTAGGGACAGAGAAGGACAGTGAGGGAAACTGTCAGTGTGCTATTCTGTGCTAAACCAATCTTGCTGAAGCATATTGCAAATCCTTGTGTTTAGGGACAGAGAAGGATAGGCAGGGGACAGTGTCAGTGTCATTGTTGCTAAGACTCCTGCACAGTATACACCTGAAGGTAGCCCTTATTGCTGTTTTTCCCATCTCCCTGCAGGCCATCCATTAAAATGTCTGGAAGGCAAACAAGGAGAGGCAGACAGTCAGGAGGCAAAAAAAGAGGGCAAGCAGGCTCTGTGTCTGGGGGCAACAGTGCTGGTCGTGGACGCGGTGCATTGTCATCAGCACATGGCCATGGGACACGCTTGTCCTTCTTTTCGGCAGCTGGACATGTTGAGCCACATCATGCCGAAGACTTGGTAGAGTGGATGACCAAGCCCACCTCATCCTCCTCATCCTCTCTCACCCAGGCTCAGGGTACTGGCAAAGCAGCTGCCAAAGCGTCCTCTTCTCTGGTATCATTATCTTCATTAGTCAATCCTTCCCTAGACCCACCATGTCCTCCTCCTGAGGAGTCCCCCGAACTGTTTGAGCACAGTGTTGGGTACATGCTCCAGGAGGATGCCCAGCGTTTCGAAGGATCTGATGATGATACCCAGATAGAGGAAGGCAGTAGCGTGAGAGCAGAGAGAGGGGATGCTCAAGAAGGACACCAATCTGGCAGTCATGTTCCAGCAGCTGCAGCATACTGCCAGATTGGCTCCAGTGATGAGGAGGGAGGGGATGATGAGGTCACTGACTCCTCGTGGGTGCCTAATAGGAGAGAGGAGGAGGAGGAGGATGAGGAGGAGGCACATCTCCAACGAGGCAGGATGCCCTTGGGTGGCCAGCGTATGGGCAGCACACCGACGGAATCACACCGCAGAGCTCCGCCTGTGCAGGGCACTGCCTCTGCCCGTCATTCAAAAAGTTCTTTGGTGTGGGCCTTTTTTGAGGCGAGTGCATCAGATCGCACAGCTGCTGTTTGCAACATATGTCTCAAGCGTATATCGCGTGGCCAAAACATCAGCCGCTTGGGCACCACATGCTTGATCAGACATATGTTGACCTGCCATGCAGCTCGTTGGCAAGCCTACCTTAAAGACCCACACCAAAGAACAAAGCGGACCTCTCCTTGCACCGCATCAGCTGGGATCTCCAACCCCAGTATACCTTCAGTCCTCTCTGAAACCTGCACTGAGAGGAATGAAGGTGTAGAATTAGGTGTGTCACAGCCAAGTACTTACGGCCACTCTGCTAGCAGTACACCGACGTCCGATTCTAGCAGGCAAATTTCCCTGCCCCAGCTGCTGGACCGTCGAAAGAAGTTCACTCCCAGCCATCCACATGCCCAGCGGTTGAATGCTAGCTTGGCTAAATTGCTAGCGCTTCAACTGCTGCCTTTTCAGTTGGTAGACTCGGCCCCCTTCCGTGAGTTTGTGCAATGTGCGGTTCCTCAGTGGCAGGTTCCCAAACGCCACTTTTTCTCACGGAAGGCGATTCCGGCTCTCTACAGGCATGTGGAAGGTATTGTCTTGGCCTCGCTGGACAGGGCGGTCAGCGGTAAGGTGCATATTACCGCTGACTCATGGTCCAGCAGGCATGGACAGGGACGTTACCTTTCTTTCACGGCCCATTGGGTCACTCTTTTGGCAGCTGGGAAGGATGCAGGACAAGGTGCAGTAGTGTTGGAGGTTGTTCCACCTCCACGCCTCCAAAATGCTACTACTGGTTGTGACACACCTCTCTCCTCCACACCCTCCTCTTCTTCTTCCTCCATGGCCTCTTCCTGTGCTTTGTCCTCGGAACCAGCGGTGCTCCGTAGGCGTTCAAGGGGCTACGCAAGTACGCAGGCAAAAAGATGCCATGCCGTGCTTGCGCTGGTGTGTTTGGGGGACAGGAGCCACACTGGGGCAGAGGTCCTGTCTGCTCTGCAGGGGCAGGCCGAGAGGTGGTTGACGCCACGCCAGCTTAAGCCAGGAATGGTGGTTTGCGACAATGGCACCAACCTCCTCTCCGCCCTCCGACAGGGACAACTGACCCATGTGCCCTGTGTGGCTCACGTCCTTAACCTGGTGGTGCAGCGGTTCTTGGGCAGGTACCCGGGCTTACAGGATGTCCTGAGGCAGGCCAGGAAAGTCTGTGTGCATTTCCGCAGATCTTATAATGCCAGTGCTCACCTGGCTGAGCTGCAAAAGGAGTTCAACCTGCCCAAGAACCGCCTTATATGTGACATGCCCACCAGGTGGAACTCAACGTTGGCCATGCTGCAGCGGCTGCACATGCATCAGAGGGCCATCAATGAGTACCTGTGCGACTACGGCACCAGGACAGGGTCAGGGGAGCTCGGGTTTTTTTCACCACGCCAGTGGGGCATGATCAGGGATGCATGCACAGTCCTGGCACCATTTGAGGAGGCCACGAGGATGGTGAGCAGTGACAGTGCATGCATCAGTGACACTGTACCTCTTGTCCACCTGTTGGAGCACACGCTGCGTGGAATAATGGACAGGGCACTTGAGGCAGAACAGAGGCAGGAAGAGGAGGACTTCCTTGCCTCTCAAGGCCCCCTTTACCCAGACAGTGTTCCTTCTGTCCCACCCATCGCACAGGAAGAGGAGGAGGAGGAGGAGGAGGAGGAGGATTGTGTCAGCATGGAGGTGGAGGCTGGCACTCAGCATCATCAGCAGCAGTCTTTTAGGGATGATTTACAGTCCCAACAAACCCGTGGACTTGTACGTGGCTGGGAGGAGGTGGCTGTGGATCATGTCGTCCTTAGTGACCCAGAGGTCTCCGGACCGAATGCCTCAGCTAACCTATGCTGCATGGCCTCCCTGATCCTGCAAAGTCTGCAGAAGGATCCTCGTATTCTTCGGATCAAGGAGAGGGACCATTACTGGCTGGCCACTCTCCTTGATCCACGGTACAAGGGTAAGGTTGCGGACCTTATGTTACCATCGCAGAGGGAGCAGAGGATGAGACAACTCCGGGAGGCCTTGCAGAAAGGTCTGTGCAACGCGTTCCCAGAGACTGGGAGGTTACAAACTCCTGGTCCTGGACAACGAGTTGCTGAGGCTTCGGGCAGTCAAAGAAGGAGCGGTGGGGAAGGTGGCCGTCTGACCGATGCGTTCAGACAATTCTTTAGTCCGCAGCCCCAAAGTATGATCGGTTCCAGCAACCATCGCCAGCGTCTGATATACATGGTGCAGGAATACCTAGGGGCAAGGTCAGACTTGGACACCTTCCCCACCGAAAATCCTCTGGCTTACTGGGTCTTGAGGATGGATCACTGGCCAGAGCTTGCACAGTATGCAATTGAGCTACTGGCCTGTCCTGCATCCAGCGTTCTTTCAGAACGCACATTCAGTGCTGCTGGAGGATTTGTCACGGATCACAGGGTGCGCCTGTCCACCGACTCGGTTGATCGACTGACTTTCATCAAGATGAACCAGTCTTGGATCACCACCAGCTACCACACACCTGATGCTGATATAACAGACTAATTGATTTTAAAATGTCACATCCCTTCAAGACTGATGCTGATGCTGAGTGCCTGTGCTGTTATGTTGACTGGCTATCCTCCTCCTCCTCCTCAATGATCCGATTAATGATGATAGCTTGGAAGATCATTTTGGTTTATGGGTGCCGCCGCCAGTGGCTAAGGCCCAATTTTTCAGCCTTTGTTTAACAGGGGCGTGTAATTACAATTTTTTATGCAATACTTTGCAACAGGCCTCATTGCTGTGCTCCAAGTACAGTATCTGTGAGGGGTTGCAGTGTTGTGCCACCAGTGCCTAAGGCCCAAATTTTCAGCCCCTGTTCAACAGGTGCATGCAATTATAATTATTGATCTAATAATTCACAGCAGGGCCCATTGCTGCGCCCACCAAGAGTAACTGTCAGGCCTTACAGTGTTGTGGCACCAGCACCACCATCAAAGGCCCAACTTTTACTACCACTGTTCAACAATTATATGTTATTACAATTCCTGATATAATAGTTGACAGCAGGGCGTTCCAGCACCCACCAAGAGTAACTGTGAGTGCTTACAGTGCTGTGCCAACACCAACACCTAAGGGGCCAATTTCTGCACAGTATATACGGCAGGTCCCTACTTTCAAACATCCAACTTACAAACGACTACTACTTGCAAACGGAAGAAGACAACAGGAAGTGAGAGGAAATCTACCCCTTGGAAGGAAAATTCTCTCCTGTAAGAATTAATATGGGAGAAAGGTGTCTCCTCTCTACTGATGCTTTATTACCAATCCTTGTTTCAATAAAAACACCACATTTCAAAAACAGTTGTCATTGGGACGCAAAGTGAGGTGAAATGTTCTGAACAGGGGCACAGACAGCAAAACAAATGTTACAGGGGTGATAACCCTTCCCTATGTTTTCCAAAAAGCTTAAAAATAGGTATTTGGGCTGGAGCTACACTTAAACAATGTAGCTGTTCAAAATTACAAACAGATTCTACATAAGAACAAACCTACAGTCCCTGTCTTGTATGCACCGCCTGTATACGGCTGTTCAGAGTATATAGGGCCTTTTTTATTTTGTGTGCGGGGTTCCCCTTAATATCCATACAAGACCCAAAGGGGCTGGTAATGGGCTGGGGTAGGGGGGGGGTGATGGGGTAGCTATGCCATTTTTCTTAAAGATTTTCATCCATATTACCGGGACCAGACATTACATTAAAGCCGCAAGCAGTTTTAAATGGCTTTTTTTTTCCCTTAGGAATGTAATTTTGTGCAGGGACAGTTCTAAACACGGGAAACACGTGGCACTTCACAGGCATACTTTAGACACCCCCCAGGTACAATATTTAAAGGAATATTTGACTTTTTTTTTTTCACTTTATGCATCATTAAAATGACTGCTCCCGAAAAACGGCCATTTTTAAAACTTCTTTTTGCATTGATACATGTCCCCTGGTGCAGAACCCGGGTTCCCAAACTCTGTTTAGGACAATAACATGGATAATAGTCGTTATAATTAGCACTTTAGAATTCGAACGTTCGCATCCATTGTATTTAATAGGGTTCTAATGTTCGTGCGAACTTTCGGTCCGTTCGCGGGTTCTGGTGCGAACCGAACCCGGGGGTGTTCGGCTCATCACTAAAGTGAGGCCATTGGCTGTACTTCTGCTGTGGATCGTAGTAGTGCAGTTCACTCTACACTCCTGTCATCCATTTTCAGAAGACAGTGATCTGAAGCCTGCTGTCGGCTGACATCACATAGGCAGGCCATGCCGTGGAAAGATCGTGACCATATGGTTGGGATCAATCCAGTCTGGACTGGCACCTGACTCAGCCTCTCAGTGAGCGACTAAGAGCCTAAGCCAGCCACTCCCGCCCCCTCCACAGCTCAGTGGTGTTTGATCGCTCGTTTTTTCAGTCTTAGAGGCGATGGGGGACAGATGAAGCATTGGACTGATGCTGCATCCACCTGGGTAAGTATAATTCTTTGAAAAAAAATCCTATACTTCTCTTTCAACAAATGCTTGTGTGACATGACCTTAAAGTGGTTGTAAACTCTCTCATTAAACTTTAGCTCATTGTAAGCTACATTGAAAACCCTACTGATCGGTGACTGTGAAATCTCACTTACCTGTACATTCTTCTCGCAATCCTTACTTCAATCTTTAATGATGTCACCAGTGTGTGCGCAGTCCGTCGCTTAATTCGCGGCACGCTATGTGTGCCGTTTCAGGGTTAACAGCATGCCGAGTCTGTCACTTACCCTGTAAATGGCACAGCACAGAAGCCTTGCATTACTGTGCCTTCCTCGTCAGCTTCCTCGTTCTCCCCCTGTGCACGCGATCGCGCATGAGCAAGATTTAGGCAGGGGAACAAAGGAAGGGTGGAAATGCCGTCCACACCAGGGAAAGAGAACAAGAGTAAAGATGGTGCTGCCGATTCCCAGAAAAGGATTTAGCTTAAAAAACGATTAGAAGGTACTTGCAAAGCGGTTTTAAAATGCATATAAATGTGGGAGACATTTAAATCATTAGTTCTTTGATAATATAAAAAAAAAAGAAAAGAAAAACGGGTTTACTTCCTCTTTAAGAATAGCGCACATTTCAATGGAGATGTGTAAGAATGTGCTGTCATTTTGGAAGTCAGTGCAAAGCAAGGGGTGTCCCCAGTGACAGAACCTGCCCAAACCCAGGAGCTAGTAGAGCCACTTGTGTTGGTAATACTTTGGTACAGTGGCAGGCTTTAATAAAAAAAACATATGTAGTGGGGTGTTAAATTTAGGGGAAGTGTCTGAGTGGCAATTAGGCTCAGACACATTGATTGTTAGGGTTTATGGACCATTTCTGTCAATGGGAGATAGTGTTGGTGCACAGTTCCCTGTGGCCTACAGGTGGCGCTGCTGCCATAGGCCAGGGTTGAACCACCAATCCAGGGCTGCACCTTTTGTGTCCCCTCTCGGCAGTAGTACGGCAGGGCAGGGAACCTGCTGTGCCTGTCGGGAGAGGGTATAAAAGGGGGCGGACATCTTCCATTGGGGTTGGTCTTCGTCCACGCCCAGGCACCTTCAGCCTGGGTGTGTGGTTCGTCTTCGTCCACGCCCAGGCGCCTTCGGCCTGGGTGGGTGCGTGTGTTATCTCCGGGAGCCCTAGGCCCGGAGGCCTGGTTCCTGTTTCATCCCAGACACCTTCAGTCTGGGGTGAGGTTCAATTTTGAAGGCCCGGGGCCCAGCAACCTTCGGCTGGGGTCCGCAAGAGATTGAGAGCTCCCAGGGTGCCGCCTTGCGAGGGGACCCGTATCTGAGATGAGGAGGCCAGGGAGGTAACCCGTTCTGAAGACCCAGCGCAGAGTTGTGGTGACGGTGAGGGCCTCTGGTAACTCTCCGGAGGGATGGTTTTCTCCTTTACATGGGCCGAACACTTCAAGAAGGTATTCATCAAGTCAGTGGCAGTGACTTCTAGTTCATCAAGTCAGTGGCAGTGACTTCATAGGGCAAGGCCCTATTTACCAGGTCAGTGGCAGTGACCAGTTTACCAGGTCAGTGGCAGTGACTTCTATTCACCAGGTCTGTGGCAGAGACCGTGCGCCAAAACTGTTCGTGAAACCTGAACAGTCCGAGGAAATTATTAGAGTTTGTGCCTGGACCACCTCCCACCTAAACTGTCCTGTGTCTTGTTCCAACCTGTCTGCTGTTAAAGAGACTATTTGTTATCCAGAGTGAAAAAAAAATAGAAGTTGGACTTTCAGTTGGTGTGGACAGTTACATTACTGGGGAGAAATAAGGACTCGCATCTATTTAAGATAGAGGTGAGAATCATTCTCGGGAGGATTCAACTCCAGCCACAGGCAGGCCCGAAACTAACACCACTCAACCTCCTCACACAGGAGGGTACGGGCTTGTGGTGCGGTGTGCCTCTCTCTGCCTGCGAGGAGCCAAATAAAAATGCAGGTAAAGACAGAGGGGTCTGTGCGCTACATGTGGGGGCTCGAGTCCGGGATGTGTTTGCGGTTGGAAAGTGTGACGAACCCCCAGAGTTTGAACTTTATTCCCCAGTGAAGTTCCGTGGAGGTCGGCCCTATTGAGAACTGCGCCACGAGGAGAACCCTGACTGCGTAGTTCGTGGGCATGCCAGAGAGAAAGCCTGCGAACGATGCAGAAGATGGCAGGAGTCTGGCCATGTGTGAAGTTGCACGTGGGGACTTTGGCGTGAAAGGGACAGTGCGCGATGGAACAGCGAATGGATAACATGGCTTCTCATGCCTCATGGGTTCCGGCTACTACTACCATGAAGATGACTTCATTTGCTGCTCCCTTGACGGATACAGGGATTCGGCTCAAGCCCCGGGGACGTTTTGCCTTCTACGTTTGCAAAGATGTGGAGGCCCTCTGAGTGATTTGTCCCGGCTGCTCGGGATTGGTGGTTCATCTGAAGCCATTTGGGCGATGCAAGCAATGTAAGGAGTTTCTGTTTGAGGTGGAGCAACCTACAGAAAAGCCTCGGGCTTTCCACCTCAATTGCCTTACGGGCGCCACCACTCTGGAAGGAGGAATCAGAGCTTACACAGCCACCCCTGCGCGCACTGTCGGGACTTCAGAGTAAGTCACAGAGGAGACTGTTTTAAATAAGAGACTGGAGGATGCTGCTTCGGTCCCCACAGAGTCCTTTCTCCCACCGCCCAAGAGGATTATCGGATTCGTGAAAGCTTCCCGCGGCCGTGGTGGAGCTACGCCCCAGCGCTTACCCGGAACGGATGCATCCGAAGGGAAAAGTCCCGGACGTCCTGGTTCAGCTACAAGCCGAGGTAAGCCGGGGGAAGAGACTCTGTCCAAGGTCCCAAGTGTTGGGGATTCACGTGTCCATGAATTAGTCAGAGGCGGTGACTCATCCTCTAACAAGAGTTACCTGCCTGCGGAGGAGTGTGACACATCCAATCTGGAGTCCATCTCTGATGCGGAAGATGACGCCGCTATAGATGAACTGTTTGAATGGAAGGGTTTGGATAAGATGCCCCTGTCCTTGTCCCGTAGTGCTAGGGACTCACCCATGTCCATTGGGGATAGTACGCCCCGGGTGGAGGCCTCAGGGCCTGAGGAGGGATCTGTCCCCTTGTCTGCCCTTTCACCGTCGGAGACGCCTGCGTCAGCTACGGAGACGAGACGGATGTCGCTGCGGGCCCCTGTGACTGGTTCTGAGGTAGTTAAAGTACCTCGGCACCCGGATGCCATCGTCTTGCCTGGCACTGGAGACCGTGCTACCATGCCACCATTATCCCGATTGCAGAGACTTTTCAATCAGAAAGTTGCTAGCGAGTATGGGTGGGAGTACCCGTACCTGCCCAAAGAACTTTTATTCGAAGTAGAGGCTTGTAGACACCGGTGGTACGCGGACTTCATATGGACACACATTCAAGTACCCCAGGCTCGAAGATACTTTTCATGTTCACCTGCAGCTACCCAGAGATACAAAGACTGTAAAGCTGCTTGGATGTTAGGTCGGCACATTTATGCGGACAAGGTACTTATTTGTAGGAAGGACAAAGACAATGTAGAGTACCACATTGACACCTTTGACAAGCATTGTAAGCCGTTGGTGTTGCCTGACCCACACTATTACCTTTAGGAGACAAGACTCTTATTTTTGCTTTGTTTTTTTTAAGAGTGCACTCTTCTTTAAAACCCAGGAACTTTGCCCTTACAAAAGGGGTATTCTACTCATTGGAGGAGCGGGAGCTGTTGTTTTTTTTTGTTCTCCCCTCTCTCCCTACCGCAAAGATACAAGGACTTTGGGGTTGTAGATAGTTCAGGGCCACAGTCAAGGAGAAGAGAATTGGCCAGCGTCAGTGTCTTAACCGCAGCACTACCACTAGGTGGCGGTGTTGTGCAACGATTACATTGCTAGTGATGATGTGGTTTACTTTTGGAAGGAAGGGATTTTCCTCTCGGGGAGAATCTGTTCATTCCAACTTATGTCATTTTTAGATGTGTATGTGTTTTTTTTCTTCCCCTGCAGGCGGACGCCAAGCAAGACTACTGAGTATGGGGTAGATCTTAGTTTTTGCAGGTGGGAGGGAAATGTGAATAACCATTGAGAATATTTTATGTGACATTTGATGTTTTAATGTGCACATGTGTGATTTCTTCTTTACCTTCTATGTTTCACCTCTTTTCCCCATCTTAGGTTCTGGCACAAACAGACAGTTTTTTCTTAAATTGTCCCTTTTTTTTGTAGTTCAGTCTCTGGATTGGGCCTGTGCTGGCTCAGGCTTGAGAGGCATGGGTTTGTTCCAGACACTGGGGACCAGTGTCAATTTAGTGGGGGGGATGTGTAGCGGGGTGTTAAATTTAGGGGAAGTGTCTGAGTGGCAATTAGGTTCAGACACATTGATTGTTAGGGTTTATGGACCATTTCTGTCAATGGGAGATAGTGTTGGTGCACAGTTCCCTGTTGCCATAGGCCAGGGTTGAACCATCAATCCAGGGCTGCATCTTTTGTGTCCCCTCTCGGCAGTAGTACAGTGGGGCGGGGAACCTGCTGTGCCTGCCGGGAGAGGGTATAAAAGGGGCAGACATCTTGCATTGGGGTTGGTCTTCATCCACGCCCAGGCACCTTCAGCCTGGGTGTGTGGTTTGTCTTCATCCATGCCCAGGCACCTTCTGCCTGGGTGGGTGCGTGTGTTATCTCCAGGAGCCCTAGGCCCGGAGGAATGGTTCCTGTTCCATCTCAGACACCTTCAGTCTGGGGTGAGGTACTATTTTGAAGGCGCGGGGCCCAGCAACCTTCGGCTGGGGTCCGCAAGGGATCGAGCATTCCCAGGGTGCCGTCTTGTGAGAGGACCCGTATCTGAGATGAGGAGGCCAGGGAGGTAACCCTTTCCGAAGACCCAGCGCAGAGTCATGTTGATGGTGAGGGCCTCTGGTAACTCTCCGGAGGGATGATTTTCTCCTTTACATGGGCCGAACACTTCAAGAAGGTATTCATCAAGTCAGTGGCAGTGACTTCTAGTTCATCAAGTCAGTGGCAGTGACTTCATAGGGCAAGGCCCTATTCACCAGGTCAGTGGCAGTGACCAGTTCACCAGGTCAGTGGCAGTAACTTCTATTCACCAGGTCTGTGGTAGAGTGGTAGAGACCGTGTGCCAAAACTGTTCGTGAAACCTGAACAGTCCGAGGAAATTATTAGAGTTTGTGCCTGGACATCCTCCCACCTAAACTGTCCTGTGTCTTGTTCCAACCTGTCTGCTGTTAAAGAGACTATTTGTTATCCAGAGTGAAATAAATATAGAAGTTGGACTTTCAGTTGGTGTGGACAGTTACATTACTGGGGAGAAATAAAGACTCGCATCTATTTAAGATAGAGGTGAGAATCATTCTCGGGAGGATTCAACTCCAGCCGCAGGCAGGCCGGAAACTAACACCGCTCAACCTCCTCACACAGGAGGGTACGGGCTTGTGGTGCGGTGTGCCTCTCTCTGCCTGTGAGGAGCCAAATAAAAATGCAGGTAAAGACAGAGGGGTCGGTGCGCTACACATATAACATAACATAGCTACAAGAGTGTGTTCCCATGGCTATTTTAGTGATCTTTAGAGTATATAGAAGACAAAAAGTTTCTTACTCTATTAAAATGCTAATGAATATGTTTTACTGCATTGAAAATTAATATGAAATAACACAGCCATGTGCTGGACCATCTATGTCTGTGCTCCCTGAGCAACCAAGAATATCTAAATCATCCAGAAGCATGCATCAGCCATTAGAATTTATTGAAGTCCCTAATTTGAAGCTAAGTAAAATTTTTTGTTTATATTTTTGTTATACTCAAACTGGGATAAATTGATAGGCTTGATTGCTTATGCAGCCTTCATGAACAAATCTAAGATGCCCTAGCAAATGAAAAAGACCCGATGCATGTAAGAAAAGGTAAGACACATGCTACTGTTACTTCCTGTAGGTGGGAAGCAGTAAAGATGGTTTACTCAAGTAGAGCTGGCCGAGTTGAATCACCAAAAGGAATGCAAGGCAAATGGTCTCCTTTCGGGGGTGGGGGGGAAGCGGTCACCCGTCAAACACAGGTACCCAATCCTGCTTCCGGGTAAGGTCGCCATGGCGACCTTTGTCATTTACGGCCACTCCTTCTTCCCCTCGCTGCCTTTTGGGAGACACACACAGGTCCCAGAAGACACTTCCTGTTTTCCTTAGTAAGAATTCCTGCGCCTGCACCCAAAGCCGATGGATTGGTCGGCTTCAGGTGCCGACATCGCAGGCTCCCTGGACAGGTAAGCATCCTTATATTAAGAGTCAGCAGCTACTGTATTTGTAGCTGCTGACTTGAAATGTTATTTAATACAGGCTGAAACTCCTCTTTAGGTGTGGGTTCATAGAGAGGAAATATATGGGATCCATATGCCAGCTTTGCAAGGTGGAAGAAAGTGGCTGGGAATGGTGAGTTCAATCTCATGTTTTTGATGACATAAACTGGAGCACACTGCTAGAGATTGCCATGCTCTGAATATTGATCGGCAGCAGGTCAGTGTTCCCAGGACAGCACAGAGAGAGATGCAAGTTTATTCTTTCCACTGGAAATGTATGATGTTGTGTGAAAATATTACAAGGCAACAGTGGGCACCCTACAATGATTCTGCAGGTAGAGAGATGTGAGCAATGAGCTATTTGTTTTGACACCGTTAGAAGGAATATATGATCAGCTTTGTCTTTTAAACTTTTAAGGTCACACACATCAAGAGGTGGAGTGGGAAGGCATCTGAGCATGTCCTTAGTGCCTGAAGGACAATGGACTTTCATCTGGAATTTTCCTTCAATCTATTTTAAACACACTGCCAATGACACATTGCTTAACATGCTTAACAGAACATTGCAACTTGTTCAAGGGCAAAGTCAGATCGCCCAGAACTTATGGAGTTAAAAGGGAAGACAAACGCTTTTAAAAATTTTTAACCATGGCAACATCAACCCCACAGATGATTCTGACCTTTGCTGCCTTAGATAAAGTCTGAAATCATGCTCTACTTTTCAAAAAAATTTAATATGTTTTCACCATTTCTTATACTTTGCTTTGTTAAAAATAATGAAATAGGGAACAGAAGACGTATAACAGTATTTACTTTGTTTTTATTAAAACAAAGGTTGAGTAAAGTTACTGCACAATGTAATTATTCTGCAAGTAATTCAGTGAGACTGTGGTAGAGATTTAAAAAGGGGTCTACTTATAAAAAAAAAAGAAAAATCTTTGAAAATGTTTCAACATTAATGCAAGCATTACAAAAAATACCCATAATGTTTGTAATATGTGTGTAATAGTTTGTTTGTTGCCTTTTGCCAGGTTCATGTAACATTTCCCAACATTTGATCCTAAAAGTCAGATGGGAGCTTTACATTGGATATTCCGACCGTGTATGCCCCATTGGACTTTTTCAGTTGGAAATTCAGACGGACTTAGATAGAGAACATGTTGTCAATTTTTCAGACGGAAAAAATTTCTATCGAAAATCCGTTCGTCTGTATGCAATTTCGACGCACTAAAAACCACGCATGCTCAGAACCAAGCAGAAGAGCCGAACTGCCTATTGAACTTCATTGATCTCGGCTCGTCGTACGTCTTGTACGTCACCACGTTCTTGACGGTCAGAATTTGGTGTGACTGTGTGTATGCAAGACAGCTTGAGCGGAATTCCATCGGAAAAACCATCCGAGTTTATTCCGACGGGAAAACCGGTCGTGTGTACAGGGCATAAGAGGAAATAGAACATGGAGACCCCAAAGTGTCTTAGTGGGCTTTGTTCACATAATTCCTATCTTTGTTCTTTTTTTTTTTTCTCAATTAGTTTTTATTGAAAAAAAGGGAGATTCACTTATTAACTTTAAACCAGTTTATCCATATCTTCCATTTATTATCAAATTGTTTCTTATTACCCCATCTACTTGCCAATAATTATTCATACACATAGTGGGTTTGAGTGGTTATGAGTACTTCAGATGCATTTGGTGCTTTGTCTGTCTTCCAGTGTCTTGCTATTAGTGTTCTAGCAACCAAAAGAATATGTGTAATAACTACTCTAAACTCTGGAGGGAAAGTTTCAATACCTATGTTTAATATTGCTAGACTTGGGTTGGGGTGAGTTATAACCCCGGTAATGCTGGAGATTGAGCGGAAGATGGAATTCCAAAAGCTGGTTAAGTGCTTGCATTTCCAAAACATATGGAGTAGATTTCCAATCGTACCACAATTCCTCCAGCACATCGGGGAAATGTTTTGTCCAAATTTTGAGATTCTATAGGGTGTAAGGTACCATCTTAGAGCTATTTTTGGGATAACTCCCAGTGGTTAACGCACCTTTAAGCCTTGTAGAGCGAACGCAGTGCATCTTTCCATTGTAGGTCTGTAAAGGTTGTGCCTAGATCAGATTCCCATTTCTTGTAGTGGTGTGATTTGGTGAAATCCATTTTTTGTTGGAATTGATTATAGAATAGGGAGATGCCCTTACGGGGAGAGGGGTAGGTAGTGTAGAACTGCCATACCTCCTTGGAAAGATATATATGATGTGTTTGAATAGATCTAAGGAGATGGGCAATCTGGTTATATTTGTAGCTGTCAGTAGGCGATAAGTTAAATTGTTTCTGAAGTGTAGCAAAGGGTATAAGGGCGTCTTTGTAGTATAGGTCTGCAATGAGCTTAATTCCCTTGCCTTGCCACTCAGTAACGGAAAGATTTGGAATTGCATGGGCTAGAATGGATATGGGTATAGGTACATCTGTTTGGCTAGTGAGTGGAATTTGTAGTTTGCGGAGGTCTCTCCAAGCTACTAGTGAGGCTTGGATAGTGGGAGTTAAATTGTGTATGGGAAGTGGTCTCCAAGCATCAAGGAGTAAGAGAGTTACTAGATTTTTAGTTGGACATAAGACCTGCTCAATGCTGCACCAGAAAGTGTCCAGAGTTGGGTTGAGCCAATTTTTAAGTTGTGTGAGGATGGATGCGCGATAATAATCATGAATGTCGACCAAACCCATGCCTCCTGCTAGTCTATGCTTGACCAGGAGGGCTTTAGAGCACCTAGGTCTTTTGGAACCCAGAATGTATTGCGTGAGCAAGGAGTTTAGAGATTTAAGATGGGCGCTGTTCAGTGGGATTGGGAGTGTCCTAAAAATATATAGAATTTGAGGCAAAAGCAACATTTTGAATGGGGCCAGATGGCCTTTCTTTGTCCTTTTTAACGAATATAAAGAATTGTTGAGAAATTCACAATTAAATTTAGACATTTCCCTCTCATTTGTAAGTTATTCATAATAGAACTTCCATTTATGTCCATAATATTCACTTTCCAGGGCAGTGTGGGAGCAGTGATTCGACAAGTATTTAAATCTTAGAACCTTTTCACAAAGATTTTTTACGGGAGAAATTAAGAAACATCTGGTTGATGGTGGATGTGTATTTGTTGATTTTAGCATTCTCTGTTTTACACTGTTCTTGAACACTAAAGACATAAGCAGAGTACTACAGCTGGAACACTGCTGTAATTTTGGCATGGAATTTATAGTTACGGCTCTGTATGTAAAGGCAATGACTGCCTTTTAAAATGTAAATGCTGTATCTATGTTGTGCTTATATACTCTTTCAAAATTAAAAAAAAAATGTATATGCCAAAACATTTTTAACTTGCATTTTTTTGCGTAGGCAGGCCATGCAAGACATTTTGCAGAATCTTCTCACTGAAAATTTTCATACAGCACAATGATAAAGGTTCAGAAAACAACTATGGAAAAAAAATGAAATACTAAGCAGGCACAGTGCAGCAAACATTGATACTATAATTATACTGCTCTGTGATTGTAATAACAGTTTGGATATTACATTACAATACAAAACAGTAATTTCTAATGAGATTTAATTTACCAACAACAAAATATAATAAGCCAAAAGAAGCCAAACAAAATATATATGATTACAAATTACAGTAAAACCTTGGTTTGAGAGTAACTTGGTTTGAGAGCGTTTTGCAAGACAAGCAAAATGTTTAAATAAATTTTGACTTGACATACAAGCGATGTCTTGATATACAAGTAGCATCAAGTCAAAACTAAGTATAAAAGAGAAGAGAGGCACCTCTAAGTGTAGCAATATGTTTACATTTAATGAAGGTACAACATTTATCAACTTACATGTAGAGATGGCCTTGCGGTTTGCCCCGCGGTCGGTTTGCGGCGAATTTTGCGCATTCGCGGTTCGCGAAACCGGCGGACATATGGCGCTATTCGCGGCCGGTTCGCAGCCACCATATTCTGAATCTTTTACATTGTGGAACTTTGACCTATGACACATCCATCATGTGGTACAGGACAACCAATGAGACATTTCAGCAGATGGACATACCCCCTACCTTATAAATAGACCTGATCTGGCTGCCATTTTACATTCTGTTATTTGTCAGCGTAGGGACAGGTTGCTGTGTGGAGCAGGGACAGACTGTAATCCTAGCTATTAGGTCCACAAAAGTCCTTTTAAGGACTGGTATAGGTGTACAATTGTTTTGTGTGCAGTGTATAGGGGTGTAATACACTTTTAGTTCATTTCAATTGTGCAGCATTGGGACTGCAGTGCTGAGCGGTTCTGCAGCTGTCTTTTTTTTTTTTTTTTTTAAATTTATGTTTATTGATTTTTCCATTGAACAGAGAAAAATTACAGAGCATATCAACATACACGCTTACACATTATTTTCTTGTATTCAGTAGCAATATACCAGTATTACACCGTGAAGCGGGAGCATAAACAATATAGTCTCGAAATAACATTCAAGCCTAATAAGGCCTACAGCTTGTGGCCACATGGCCACATAGGTGTCCCAGTTCCTCAACGGAGGAGAAGAAAAAAAAAAAAAGAAACACAAAACCCTAATACCAAAGGTGTATCGAGAGTATTTAACTGTGATTTTCACAGGACTCATTCGGTTATCCTTATTCAGTAATACTTAAGTGCTTGCATTCACTCACACAACACTCATACCCATTCACCCAGCACTTCCACCCATTTCCCCAGCCGAAACTACAGCTGGGTGGGGGCACTCCTCCTACTCCCCCCCCCACATTTATGTGGGATATGTTTCATTTCCCCAGCTTCTTTATTTAGGATAGGAGGTAGTTCTCCCCCCCCCATCAAACAGGAGGGGCTGAATCAGGGCCCACTACTGCTGAGACAGAGGGGTATCCTTCCAAAAGGAGCTGTCTATATCCAGCCAAGGTTGCCAGATCTTGTAGAATTTCTGTATACAGGCCCTTCCTTTATAGATTAGTTTAAAGGTTGGTACGACTTTGTTTATCATGCGGTACAGCAGTTGGATGTTGGGAGCAGATTCACACTTCCATTGTAGTAATATCAGTTTTCTGGCATAAAAGAGTATCAAGCGGACTAGGGTCCGTTCGTGGGTTCTGGGTATGTGGTCATTAAGGATGCCCAGGAGCCCCACTTCAACAGTGTGGGGGGTCACTAGGCATAGATTGTTTTCAAAAAAAGAGAATAGGTCCACCCAGAACCCCAAGAGGGCCGGGCAGGACCAAAACATGTGTACATAACCAGCATTGGTGCACTTACATCTAGGGCAGAGGGCCCCTGAAACATAACCCATGCGAGCCAGACGGGCCGGCGTGTAATGCAGTTGATGAATAAATTTGAACTGTATATATTGGTCGTTAGACCCAACAATATCCAAGAAACAGGCCCCAGAGGCCTCCTCCCACCCCTCCTCTGAAAGCCCAGGGATATCGACCATCCACTTCCGCTGTGCAGCACGGAAGGGAGAACTCCCACCCGTCTGCAGTCGGGAGTAAATGGTTGTGGCTAATTTCGTAATGCCAGAACACGACATCAATGCCTCAAGCGGGGATTCAGCGAGCTCAAGAGTCAGGCCATGAAACTGCGCACGGACAGCGTGTCGTATGAGAAGATATTTAAAATAGAATTTATTTGATAATCCACTTGTAGCTTTTAGGACTTCAAAAGAGATAAATTCACCATTGAGAAAAATGTGGGCAGCGTGGGTAATGCCCAGCCGTGTCCACCACAATGCATCGGGGTGACCCATGAGCTCCAGAAGATTGGGGTTATGCCATAGGGGGGTTTTCGGTGAGACCCCCCCAATTCTGAAATCGTCTTATTCCCTTCATGCCAGGCCAACCAACTCACTTCTATCGGGGAGCCGCGGGAGCATCGTTTTGGTAAAGATCTATGCATAATATCTACCAATGGGGTCTCTAGGCCAGCAAGTGCCTGCAGTAGATAGGTAGAGCAGGATGCGGAGGCCCCCTGGAACCATTCATAGACATAGGTTAATTGGGCTGCTATAAAATAGTGTCGCAAGTTGGGGCAGGCCAGTCCCCCATCACCCTTAGAGGCCTGGAGGGAAGCCTTCGCTATTCTGGGATTGGTCCCCTGCCATAGGAAGGAGGATAATAACGAGTCTATTCTTTTGAAGAGCTTTTTGTAGAGAAAAATAGGGGATGCCCTAAAGGCATATAAAAATTTAGGTAGGTATATCATTTTAAATATGTTCACCCGCCCTATCAAATTCAAAGGTAATGAGGCCCAAGTTTGCAACCTGGTCTCCATGTGTGTAACAACTGGGGCAATGTTAAGAGATTCAAAGAGGGCCAGGTCTGCATTAATGTGAATGCCCAAATATTTAAATGTGGATCTGACTGACAGGTTAGAGTGAGATAAGTAAGTATAATCCTGTTTGGGGCCTATGGGAAAAGCAACAGACTTATCCCAGCCCACCTTTAGTCCCGAGACCCTCCCGAACTCCTCCACCACTTCCATTAAAGATTTAAAGGACTGTTCTGTGCCATCAAGGTATATTAATGCGTCATCAGCATATACATAACATATGCCGCCCACCGACGCCGTCTGTCGCACCGCCAGAGCCAAAGGCTCTATGGCAAGTGCGAACAGGAGTGGCGAGAGCGGGCAGCCCTGCCGTGTTCCCCTGTGTAAAGAAAAGACATCCGATACATCCTTGTTAGTACATATTCTTGCCCTGGGATTGATATATAGCAGGCGAACCCATTTTATAAATTGGTGACTAAAACCCATTCGGTGCATGACTTCCCACAAAAAGGTCCATTTCACAGTATCAAAGGCCTTCATCACATCCAGGGACAACACCAGGCCACTTTTATGCTCAGTGTCAGCTCTATGGATATGTATGAACAATCGTCTAATGTTGTCATATGTACTCTTTCCAGGCATGAATCCAGTTTGGTCCCTATGGATAAGGTGTAGGATAATCTTTTGTAGTCTCACTGCCAGTACCTTGGCCAGTATCTTAACATCGCTATTGAGTAAGGAGATTGGACGGTATGAGCCACATAGCGTTGGATCTTTATCAGGCTTGGGGATCACCACAATCAGGGCCTCACACATGGAGGAGGGGAGAACGCCCTCCTCCATTGCCTGCCCAAACTGAGAGTGCAACCTCTGTGCCAAGTCCCCAGCATAGTGTTTGTACCATTCAGCGGGCAAACCGTCCAATCCAGGAGTTTTGTTCGGGGGGAGTGAGTATATGGCAGTGGTAATTTCTTCTACCGTCAAAGGTTCATTTAAGATGGATCTGTGTGAGTCCTCCAGTACAGGGAACCGGAGAGACTCGAAGAAACCCATAGTTTCCCATTCAGGTGGAGAGGGCTGGGACGAATATAGGTCCTCATAGAAGGATTTAAAAGTTAGATTAATGGTCCTAGGGTCTGAAGCGATGGAGCCATCCGGCACCTGGATTTGCGGAATAGTCCTATCAACACAGTCCATGCGGGAGAGATATGCCAACATCTTGCCATTTTTCCCACTGTGTTCAAGCAGCCTGGCCGTCAGATATCTCTGTTGTTTCTGCGTTACATCCACCCTGTGGAGGTCCAGGGCCCTATGCGCCCCCACCAGGACCCCGTGGGAGTCCGGGGTGGGGGACGCAGAATACTGGGCCCTCACAATCTCCAAGGAGGACTCTAGGGCTAAAAGAGTGGCCTGGAGGTTTTTTTTATGTCTGGTAGTGTTAGAGATGTATGAACCCCGCACAGTCGCCTTAAAGGCGTCCCATGTGGGGCCAGGGGAGGCAGATCCTTCATTATCCGCCCAAAAGTGGGACATGTCCTGTCCCACCGGGTCCTGTATTTCGGGGGTGGAGATCCAGCAAGGGCTGAGCCTCCACTGCCGAAAAGAGGGTCGGTGACCCATCACCAACTCTATCTTAAGGGCCGAATGGTCTGAGATTGTCTGCGAGATGTATGCGACCGACTTAACATAAGGGACCATATCAGAGGTTCCCAGGGCATAATCCAGCCTGGAAAGAGTACCATATGTTCTGGATTGACAGGAGTATTCTTTTATCAGTGGATGGCCACGCCGCCAAAGGTCGACGTAACCAAAGGAGGCACACCAGTGGCTAAATAGCTTGGATTCATATTGGAGGGGCCTCAACCTGTCCAGACCTGGGTCCAGGACAGAATTGAAATCCCCCAGCACAAGGGTAGGCAGACCCGGCAATTTAGAAAACTGTAAACTTAAGTCAGTGAAGATTGCAGCCGTGACAGGGGGGGGGGGCATACACCACCACCAAGAGCAATGGGGTGGCGTGGATTTTACACAGTAAAAAAACGTACCGACCCATTGGGTCAATAACTACCTGGTCACAGGAGAAAGGGAGTCCCTTCCTTATGAGGACAGAGACTCCCCTAGCATAATTTGAGTACGTGGAATGATACCCCTGTGACACCCAGTGTTTTTTCAAAGCAAGTATTTTGGAGCCTAGGAGATGTGTCTCCTGTAGGCATAGTATCTGTGGCCTATGTGGCTTGAGAAATTCAAATAAGGATGCTCTTTTAAATTTAGAATTTAACCCCCGGACATTCCAGGAGATGCATGTGATTATAGACATGGCGGGGGGTTAAAAAGGGGCCCATATATGGTAATACAAATCAGACACTTGTCACCGGCGCGGCTGCAATCCAACACTGGGGGGGAGCAGGAGAAAAGGAGTACCCATGAACACATCCACACAACCACCATCCATGCAAACACACAGACCATTACACATACATTACCAGTTGAAATCCACATTGATTTCGTTACTACCCCTGCCGTACCCCAAGAACAAGGGGCCGGCTTTGTCCCAAAACTGCTAGTAGACACTAGGAACATGGCCAATACAGGCAAGTCAGCAAACTATTTCGATCAGTCAATGATCAGAGAACAAAAAATGAAAAAAAAAAAAAGAAAACCAAAGGGGAAAGAAAAAGGAAAACAACTGCAGCATCCCAATCTTCCCCTTAAAGATCCATAGCCTCTTGTCGAGCTGTAGAATAAGGTACCTGCCATAGGCACAAAGAGCCCCCGATTGGGGCGAGAAAAAGAAAATGAAGTGGCTTTGTAGCCTGTGCGGGGGGGATACCCCGATCAGGTTGCAGGTGGTCGGTCAGATGCGCGGCCGGGTTTGGACAGGGATTAATACCAGGAAAGCGCAGTAGCAGGGTTCTGAAAAAAGTGCACTTGGTCCTGGTGGACGACTCTCAGCGTCGCGGGAAATTGCATGGAGTATTGTATGGTCTGTTCTCTCAACTTCTGTTTAACATGTTGATACTTGGCTCTCGCAGCACGAACTGCTGGGGAGTAATCTGGGTAGAGGGAGACCGATGCGTTGTTGATTTTCAGGCTTCCCTTTATGCGGGCAGCCCTCAGGATAGCGTCCCTGTCCCTATAATTTAGGAGACGGATAACCATGGTGCGAGGGGGGTTTCCAGCAGGGAGCGGTCTCCCAGGGACCCTGTGGGCCCGTTCGATCACAAAACATGGGGACAGGCAGTCTTTGCCAAATTCCTGGGTAAACCAGCATTCAAGGAAGGATACCGGGTCTGCACCCTCGACCCGTTCTGGGAGGCCCACCAGGCGCAGGTTATTCCTACGTAAACGATTTTCCAAATCGTCGATCTTATCTGCCAACGATTGAATTCTGTTGCCATGGGTTTTCAGCACAGGCAGGACCGGGCCTACAGTGTCTTCCAGGTCACTAATGCGGCGTTCTGTCTCAGCGACCCGGTCCCTGACCTTATGCATGTCCTGGCGCATTATAGTAATGTCCAGCTTTAGTTCCTCCACCTTCCCCATAATATCAGAATGATTTACCTTCAGGATTTTGAGAACATCCAGCAAGGTGGGCTCCGGTTCCGGCCCCTCCTCGAGACCGTCATCACTCGGAGCGGGGTGGGCCAGGGGTATTGAAGGGGCTGAAGCCCCAGGGGATGGTGGTAGTGAGGGGTCCAGATCGTCACCGAAGAGTTCCGGTGTAGATGAGAGAGGCACATGTAGCATGGTGGAGCGGCGGCCATCTTGGGAGGACCGAGTGGTAATATTCATCCTGACCGGGGGCTGTTTTCTCCCTTTTCTTCCTCCCATCCACCAAAATTCTTCCGTGGATGAGTAGCAGGGTCCCTCTTGGGTGTCTGGAGAAAGTTTTGGGCCGATTGGTTTGGCAGGTTAGCAGGATTGCGAAGGATTGTGCAGATGGATCTTGGAGCTGCAGAGAGGAACGTCTGCTCACATGCTGCGTCAGGCCACCTCTGCAGCTGTCTTTAGTCAGTGTAGGAAGGTTGCTGTGTGTGTACTAGCAGGGACAGACTCTACTAAAACAAAAGTCCTTCTAAGGACTGGTATAGGTGTACAGTCCACAAAAGTCCTTTTGCAGACTGGTATAGTTGTACTATTTTGTGTGCAGAAAATAGGGGTGTACTACACGCATAAAATACTCTAGGAAGAATAGTATAGTGCGGTTCTGCAGCTGTCTTTAGTCAGTGTAGGAAGGTTGCTGTGTGTGTACTAGCAGGGACAGACTCTACTAAAACAAAAGTCCTTCTAAGGACTGGTATAGGTGTACAGTCCACAAAAGTCCTTTTACGGACTGGTATAGGTGTACTATTTTGTGTGCAGTAAATAGGGGTGTACTACACGCATAAAATACTCTAGGAAGAATAGTATAGTGCGGTTCTGCACCTTCTAAGGACTGGTATAGGTGTATGTGACGGACTGGGGTTTATATGGTCACAAAACAGACACCCCAAAGCAAAGTACATATTCTATTTTTTTTATTTTATTTCTAGCAAAGAAATACATTCCTGCTATTCTATCAAGACCCAGTAGATGGCAGAGAAGGTACACAAACAGAGTTTATATAAGGCCACCCACCATGTGACTGGAGTCAAACTATCTCCAGCCATAAAACCCAGTGGTCTTGTCTCATGCTGTTTGTGTGATTCTTTGCAGGTATGTACTCTAAATCGTTCCTAATCTGCATTAAACTATAATAGAAAGATTCTTAAACATCTGGAGCAGATGCAGGGAAAGTTCCAGCAGACTGTATGCTATAGTGTTACTGATATTATAAGTTTAGAACAGCATGTGTGAGAAACAAGTGGAAAGGGCATAAAAACATGAAAATACTGCATTAGTCAAAATAAATGTCTATTAGAAGCACTAAACCGTTCTAAATTGGAATATTGAAACCTGGTTTATACAAGTTCTATAAAGTTAGAAAAGCACATGTTGAAAACTGATATTCTTAAGGAAAAACCTATATGTAGAGCTTATGCATTGCTTCATGTGCACCATCTAGTGGTTAAAAAAGAGAACTACTGAAATAATGTTTGTATTAAAGCATGGCATTGTCAAAATGAGTATTGCACAGTTAAAGTGTACATCATCATCTATAACACGGAATAACAGGAATATATATGTTATTAAAATATAACAATGTTCATTGTGTAACTACGGTTTTAAAATACTTCGGTTAAAATCTGTATTATATATTGTTAATAGTTATAAACATGTGATTATAAAAATGTAAAAGATGTATTGTTATGTAAAAGTCAAACTATCTCCAGCCATAAAACCCAGTGGTCTTGTCTCATGCTGTTTGTGTGATTCTTTGCAGTCCACGCCAAGCTGATCACCTTATCTCATCACGTCTACAATTATCGGCTCTCTTAATTCACATTTTGAGGCCGGTAACATGTACAGTCCACAAAAGTCCTTTTACGGACTGGTATAGGTGTACTATTTTGTGTGCAGTAAATAGGGGTGTACTACACGCATAAAATACTCTAGGAAGAATAGTATAGTGCATTTCTACTGTGCAGCTTCTGAGCGGTTCTGCTGCAGCTCTTTTCTCGGTTTAGGTAGAAATTGCCGCTGTGTGTCGCAGGCACAGACTAGCGACTAAAATCGCTAACCAATAAAGCTCCCCAAAAGTTCATTTTAAGGACTGGTATAGGTGTACTATTTGGTGTGCAGTATATAGGGGTCTAATACATGCATAAAAAACTTTCAAACATACTATATAATATATACTATATACTATACTATATAATATATAGTGCATTTCAACTGTGCAGCATTTCTACTGTGCAGCTTCTGAGCGGTTCTGCTGCAGCTCTTTTCTCGGTCTAGGTAGAAATTGCCGCTGTGTGTCGCAGGCACAGACTAGCGACTAAAATCGCTAACCAATAAAGCTCCACAAAAGTTCATTTTAAGGACTGGTATAGGTGTGTACTATTTGGTGTGCAGTATATAGGGGTCTAATACACGCATAAAAAACTTTCAAACATACTATATAATATATACTATATACTATACTATATAATATATAGTGCATTTCAACTGTGCAGCATTTCTACTGTGCAGCTTCTGAGTGGTTCTGCTGCAGCTCTTTTCTCGGTTAGGTAGAAATTGCCGCTGTGTGTCGCAGGCACAGACTAGCGACTTAAATCGCTAACCAATAAAGCTCCCCAAAAGTCCATTTTAAGGACTGGTATAGGTGTGTACTATTTGGTGTGCAGTATATAGGGGTCTAATACACGCATAAAAAACTTTCAAACATACTATATAATAGATACTATATACTATACTATATAATATATAGTGCATTTCAACTGTGCAGCATTTCTACTGTGCAGCTTCTGAGCGGTTCTGCTGCAGCTCTTTTCTCGGTTTAGGTAGAAATTGCCGCTGTGTGTCGCAGGCACAGACTAGCGACTAAAATCGCTAACCAATAAAGCTCCACAAAAGTTAATTTTAAGGACTGGTATAGGTGTACTATTTGGTGTGCAGTATAAAGGGGTCTAATACACGCATAAAAAACTTTCAAACATACTATATAATATATACTATATACTATACTATATAATATATAGTGCATTTCAACTGTGCAGCATTTCTACTGTGCAGCTTCTGAGCGGTTCTGCTGTAGCTCTTTTCTCAGTTTAGGTAGAAATTGCCACTGTGTGTCGCAGGCACAGACTAGCGACTAAAATCGCTAACCAATAAAGCTCCACAAAAGTTCATTTTAAGGACTGGTATAGGTGTACTATTTGGTGTGCAGTATAAAGGGGTCTAATACACGCATAAAAAACTTTCACATATAGGAAGAATAGTATAGTGCATTTCTACTGTGCAGCATTGTGACTGCTGAGAGGTTCTGCAGCGATACTACAAAGAGTGACAAACGCAATTAGAAAAAAGTATTATAACTGCTGTGATAGACCAGTGGCCCCCGAAAACGACAGTTTGAAGCGGGGTGTTATATATCTTCTTCCACATATACTGCCCTTCTCTACAGCCTTTTGTCACAGGGTCATTTAAAAAGATGACAGGCAGAGGAATAGGCAGGCCCTTCCACAGGGGTGGTAGGGGTAGGGCAGGAGCACCAGGCCGGAGCCAAAGTGGGAAGTTGCAGAAGGTGCGTTCGATTACGTCAAAGGACGCACCAGACTTGGTTGAGTGGCTCACTCAGCCTTACTCTTCTGCACCCTCCTCATCCTCTCTATCTGCACCCTCTTCACTCTCTGCTGTGTGCACCCCCAAAGACACTACCACCAACACCACCGCCACCATATACCCTCCGCTTGAGTCACAGGAATTATTTTCCGATCCATCACAAGACTTCTCTGATGCGCAGGCATTCTTGACATTGGATCAGGAAGAGGAGGTAGCAACAACCGCCACTCAGCAGTCTGACGACAGTACCCAGATCAGCCCAAGGATGTTGGTCCCCGCTGTTGCTGCCTACTCCGAGATCTCTAATGTTAGTGGTGGGGAAGGTGACGTAGATGATCATGTGTCTATGGACGTCACGTGGGTGCCCACAAGAGAGGACCAGGAGGGGAGTTCAGAGGGAGAGATGGACCAGCAGATAGGGAGGAAAGGCAGGCGGAACTTACATTGCACAGGAGTGACAAACAAGACTGCTAATGTATCAGGACTCAGAGCGAGCCATCAACCATGTACGTTCACATCTGGCGCTCCCAGGACGCCGGCACATGGCTCTGCAGTGTGGGCTTTTTTTAACGTGTCCGCTAAAGTTGCGGTAAGCCCAACACTCACCTAGGGACGACCGACCGCCTTAAGAAGGCACATGAACTCCCATCACTGAGCCCAGTGGGAGCAACGCCGTCAGAACCCACAAAGCCAAACTCCAGGCTCTCACCGTCCAGCCTCTTCTACTACTTCTCCTCTCTCTTCACAGTTGTCCTCCACTCCACCTTCCATCACCCCGTCCCCAAGTTTATCTGGAAAAAGGCAGGCTTCCGTGGGACAAATGTTCGAGCGTAAAAGAATGATGACGCCGGATAACCCTCTTGCCCAACGGTTGACCGCTGGCTTGTCAGAACTCCTAGCCCACCAACTACTGCCATATAAACTGGTGGACTTGGAGGCCTTTCGAAAATTTGTGGCCATTGGAATATCACAATGGAAGGTCCCAGGAAGGAAATATTTCTCCCAGAAGGGCATCCCAGAGCTATATGGCCATGTTCAGCGGCAAGTGAATGTATCTCTGGCACACAGTGTCGGTGCCAAGATATATCTGACCACAGACACGTGGTCTAGCAAACACGGGCAGGGAAGGTATATTACTTTTACTGCCCACTGGGTGAACCTTCTGACGGCCGTCAAGCATGTAACCCGTGGCACCCGTGTAGATTTGGTTTTACCGCCATGGATTGCATGCAGGCCTGCCTCTTCTTCTCCTCCTCCTCCTACTCCATCCTCCCTCTCCTCCTCGGCTGACTCCTCCTCTTACGCTGATACCGTCTCTTCCGCTGCGCCGCCCAAGATACCCAGAACCTATTCGACATGCCAGGTGAGACGTTGCCATGCTGTGCTGTGTCTGTTGTGCCTGGAAGCCAAGAGCCACACTGGCCCTGCACTCCTTTCAGCTTTGCGTTCACAGGCAGATCAGTGGCTAACACCGCTCAATTTGACAGTTGGTAAAGTGTTGTGCGACAACGGTGCCAATCTGCTGAGCGCGTTGAAACAGGGCAAAATTACACACGTGCCATGCATGGCACACGTCTTGAACTTGGTCGTGCAGTGATTCGTTGTCAAATACCCTGGGGTCCAGGACGTCTTGCGGCAGGCAAGGAAAATCTCGGCCCATTTAAGAAGATCTTACACGGCCATGGCTCGCCTTGCTGACATTCAGCGGCGGCACAATCTGCCAGTCAGACGTCTTATTTGTGACTGCCCGACGCGATGGAACTCAACCTTGTATATGCTTGATAGGCTGCTCCAGCAGAAACGTGCAGTTAACGACTACCTGTACGAACTCTGCGCCAGAACAGGTTCTGGGGATCTTGTTTTTTTTTCACCGCGTCAGTGGCTGCTCATGCACGACGCATGCAGACTTTTGCGGCCATTTGATGAGATCACCAAACTGGTCAGTCGCAGCCATGGTGCCATCAGTGACATCGTACCTTATGCCTTCTTTATGGAGCGTGCATTGCGTCGTGTCATTGATCAAGCCGTCGAGGAGCAGGAGCAGGAAGATGAGGAAGTCGCAATGCTGGATGAATTCCCAGGGGGGGCTACTCTATCTGAGACAAGTCAACAACAGGAGTCTGAAGAGGAGTCAGAGGAGGATGGTGCCGGGGCGGATGAGGAGGAGCAAGAAGAGCATGCTTTAAACCTTTCTGGGATCCCTGCTGCTGTTGTTCGTGGATGGGGGAGGAGATCGAGGACGACATTATCCTGGATGATGACGAGCAGGAGCCAGGCCACCACACTGCTTCCAGTTTAGTGCAAATGGGGGCCTTCATGCTCCAGTTTTTAAGAGGGACCCCCGTATAAAAAGCATAAAGGGCAAGGACCATTACTGGGTGGCAACGTACTTGGACCCCCGGTACAAACAAAAAATGGCAGAAATGTTACCACCATCACAGAGGGCTGTCAGAATGGAGCACTTCCAGGCCTTGCTTCGAGAAATGCTGCATTCTGCTTTTGCGTGCGCTGGCAGAGGAATTTCCACTTCCAGAGGAACAGTTGTGGATACCAATCCAACAGCGCCTGCAAGAAGAGGGCGGTTTGAAGATGTCTTGGTCACTTCTGATATGAGATCATTCTTTCAGCCGACCCATCGACAGGTCCAGCATCAGGGAACGCCTAGACCGACAGGTGTCTGACTACATCGGATTAACGGCCGATGTGGACGCTCTGAGAAGTGATGAACCCCTGGACTACTGGGTGGGCAGGCTTGACCTCTGGCCAGAGCTTGCACAATTTGCAATGGAACTGTTGGCTTGCCCCTCGTCCAGTGTCCTGTCCGAAAGGACGTTCAGCGCAGCAGGGGGGATCGTGACCGATAAGCGCACTCGCTTAGCTCACGACAGTGTTGACTACCTCACATTTATAAAAATGAATGAGGCATGGATCTCTGAGGAATTCAACACATGTGACCAGTAGACCATGTTTCATTCAAATTCCTCATGACAGGCCACAAATATCCACCACCACCTATAACAATTATTCATGGTCCTTGTCTGGGTAAATACAGCGGCATAAAAGGCCTTTTATGTCCGTTGAATGCCTAATTTTTGGGGCCTGTAGTGCCCGAAACGTATTTATCCTGTGAATGCCTAATGTACCTCCAGCCACAGAATTTAAAGTTCTTTGCTGTCAGATGAATGCCTGTTGGCTAATTTTTGGGGCCTGTACTGGCCGACACTTACTTCTTTATCCAGGCTGTGAATGCCTAATTTTTCAGACTGGAATTGAAAATCAATTCCGCTAAATTGTGGAACGGATGCGGACCCATTTTACAGACGTGTGAATGGACCCTATATGTATTTGACATGTTTTTACCGGCTGCTGTCAGTTCCGGCTGATTTAGGCCGAGCTATTACAATAAAACAGAGCAATATTACAAAAAACGAAATAAACGTTATAACTGTATAAACGATTTATACAACTTATAAAAAAAAACAAAACATTTATGGCAACTTTTCCAATAGCAGGATCATCTCCTGCACCCCCTTCATAGCCTGGCCTTGCGTCTCTTCCATGGCCTTCATGCGCTCCTGAATTGACAAAAAATTTCAGATAAAAAAAGAATGCTTGTCGTTGTCGATCTCAAATTTGCTTAATACTTCTGTAATGTCATTGTCCATGTTGTGGGACTATGTGTGCACAGCTAGTAATTATTTTGTGGCTGCAAATATGACCTGGAGGTTTTTAATGTTCGCCTCCCATTGAAATTAATGGGGCCCGCCGCGAACCCGCGGTTCGCGAACATTTACCCGCGTTTGCGCGATCGCGTTCGCGAACCGTCCCGGGAGATGTTCGTCCATCCCTACTTACATGGTTGATGATTAAAAGAGGCACATCTAAGTATGCAGGCATCCGGGGTAAAGCTGTCCACATAGACCAGGGATATGCAATCAGCGGACCTCCAACTGTTGCAGAACTATAAGTCCCATGAGGCATAGCAAGGCTCTGACAGACACCCAGAGGCAGAGGCATGATGGGACTTGTAGTTTTGCAACAGCTGGAGGTCCGCTAATTGCATATCCCTGACATAGACCATCCTCCTCACCGCCATTGACGTCATCTCTTCCACTCTGCGCTCCACTTAGAGGTGTCTCTCTTCTCTTGTATACTCTGTAGCTCCTGCTGGATTTTGCTTCTAATCCCCTTGTGGAGGCGGCCATTTTTGGATGGACATTTTATGGTTACACAACCTATCACATTGCTATAATCTTTTTTATATGAACTTTAAGGACTTGTGAATAAATGGTTGTGTAACGAATCATTTGTTGTTCTATTATTTCTTATGGGAAAATTTGCTTTGATATAAGAGTGCTTTGGATTACAAGCATGCTTCCGGAACAAATTATGCTCGCAATCCAAGGTTTTACTGTATCAAAATTTTGGTCTGACATCAGGATAGAATATAAATGTTAACCATAATGCCTTCATTAGGTGGTTAGAGAACCTTCCAGTCCCATGAGATTGTAGTTAGTTACGTGGATCTTGTGCCCTCTGTCTATTGTTTTTGTGTTATATGCTCACTGGCATCAGCTTTTATTTGTGAGATTATAATAATATCTACTAGTGTAGCGGGTATGTACTTTTCAGAGTGTTTGGGTCTGGTGAGGACATCAGTGATGACCAGTTCCCTGCGGCCCAGCAGGTGGCGCTGTCACTTTGGGCTGGGGTTGAACCGTCACTGCAGTGCCGTACCCTTTGTGACCTCTCGCAGCGGTTGTACGGCGGGGCGGGGAACCCGCTGTGCTTGCTGGGAGAGGGTATAAGGGGGCGGACATCTTCGCCACGAGGTTCGAGTCCCAGGCACCTTCAGCCTGAGGGCTGCTGTCCGCGGTCTGTGTCCAGGCGGCCTAGGCCTGGACACTTGGAGTTTGTGTTCCATCCCAGACACCTTCAGTCTGGGGTGAGGTACTCGGCCGGAGGCCTGGGGCCCAGTACCTTCCGCTGGGTCCAGCCAGGGAGGGATTGTCCTGGGGGGGGGCCCGGGTGTTGGGCACACGAATCCAGAGGCGTAAGGGACCGGAGGAGGGATTCATCCGAAGACCTGGTGCAGCATATTGCCAGTGACGGGTGAACCTTTGGAGACCGCCCGGAGGGATATAGTCATAGAGGAAGGTGGTTCATGTCATGAACAGGGGCCAAGTCATAGAGGAAGGTGGTTCATGTTCTATGACCGGTGGCAGCGGTCCAACTAGTCAACTCAGGTCGGTGGCAGAGACCTGCTATTAGGCCTGTGGCAGGGGCCTCAACAGTTCACCCGGTCGGTGGCAGCGACCAATCTCACGGTCGGTGGCAGAGACCGTGCGCCAGGCCTATTCGCTGGCAAAGGAATAGGAGGATTCATTTGTGCCTGGGTCTACTCGTATCCACACCCCTGTCTGTCTGTTACTAAAAGTTCAACTATTATGTTCACCCTGCAATGGAGAAATAAAGGAGTGTTGGACTTTTAATTGGTGTGGGGCTCTGTTACTGGCAGACACATTTCCACGGAAAAAGCAAAGGCTTTGTACGCAGTGAGCAGACCCAGAGGTAATTTCAGTGACTTTGCTCAACCCTCATATACATACGAGGGGAGAGTTTGGCGTAGTGTTCCTGCACTCTCCTCTCTCAGGTACCCCTAGACCACACCAGCCAACCAGGCGATAGAAGCGGAGAGGGAGAGTGAGGCCCGCTACACTTATAATGCACAAAAAGGCAGCATGGTACCCTAATGAGTCCAAGAGACTGCAGCATGGAAATGATTATACTGAGCTGTAAAGAGAAGGGACATTGCAGAAAATATACTGCAACTTATGAATTGCAAAAGCAGCACAGCATGGATATGCCTACATTGAGCTAATAATAGCAGTATTAAATGAATGTGATTGCTACACGACAATATAGCTGGCAGCACATGGCACTGATCTGTGAGGCAAAATAAATTAAATGAATCTCTAACGAGCAGGGCTCTCTGATTCCTACTGTATTAAAGTTTATTGTCTACCTTTAAGTTGTAAAGCGCTGCGTAAACTGTCAATGCTATATAAATTCTGTATAATAATAATAATAATGAAGGTGTTGCTCATAGAACTTAATGTATAATTAAAGGCAAAACATTTTTTTTTAGTTTTGAATAGTGCAGAGAGATTAGACCCCCTGTCAGTGTTTATTGCGGTCTGTGTCCCCGTTGAGATTAGTCTTCTCTATTTGTCCTGTTTACCATTATCATTGAAAGCGAAAGTAAAAGAAAATCCAAAATTTTGGGTCGTCCCCAGAAAAGTAATATAGGGGAAATGTTCCAATTGGAAAACTAGTTCTGGTGACATGGGGGTCCCCAAGGAATTCCCTTAATTTGCAGGAATTTCCTGTCACTTCCTGTTTGGTAATGAGACAGGAAGTGAAGGGAAATCTCCACAATGGGACACAGATGGCAAAACATAAATCTGACAGGGGTTATAACCCTACCTTTCTCTATCCAAAATAAAAAAAAAGTTTTGCCAATACTTCTACTTTAAATTCTTCTGTCTTTGTTCCAAAGTGGTCATATGTACACCAGGGGCAGATCCAGAGTCTTTTCTCGGGAGGGGCACTGCCAAAAAATATGTTTTTTTTGTGGTAAATTTATCGGGGAAATGGCTGGTGTCGGCGCTTCAATCATCCCGGCACCATGGTTGTTATGGTGTCAGGATGATTGAAGCGCATTATTTCTATTATTACATTGTAATTAGGGATGAGCTCGGCTGTTCAATCGTTCGGCGAACATCGAACGATTTGGGCCGTTCGTGCCAAATTCGAGTGACGCGAACGGCCCACAATACACTGCGCCTTCGCAGTGCAATCCCGGCGCTGTGATTGACCAAGCATGCACTGTGACCCCGCATGCTTGGCCAATCACAGCGCCGGCAGCTAGGAGAGCCATAATTGGCCACAGGCAGGTTGCCTGTGGCCAATTATAGCTCAGGGGGTTTAGCACACGACCCACACTATAAAAGGCCGCCAGCGCGACGGCCTTGTGTAGTGTGTTGCGGCGCAGGGAAAGAGAAGGATAGGCAGGGACAGTGTGATATTCTTTGTGCTATTCTTGTGTGCAGGGAGAGAGAAGGATAGGCAGGGAGAGTGTCAGTGTCATATTTTTTGCTAAACCTTGTGTGCAGGGAGAGAGAAGGATAGGCAGGGGACAGTGTCAGTGTCATATTCTTTGCTAAACCTTGTGTGCAGGGAGAGAGAAGGATAGGCAGGGAGAGTGTCAGTGTCATATTCTTTGATAAACCTTGTGTGCAGGGAGAGAGAAGGATAGGCAGGGGACAGTGTCAGTGTCATTGTTGCTAAGCCTCCTGCACAGTATACACCTGAATCTAGCCCGTATTGCTGTGTTTTCCTGGTGTGTTACACCAACAGGCATTTGCAGCACTTACAGCAGGCGTAGTGTAATTCCTGCAAAATATACTCCTGAAGCTAGGCCTTATTGCTGTGTTTTCCTAGTGTGTTACACCAACAGGTATTTGCAGCACTTACAGCAGGCGTAGTGTGCTTCCTGCAAAATATACACCTGAAGCTAGCCCGTATTGCTGTGTTTTCCTGGTGTGTTACACTAACAGGCATTGGTGACATCGTACCTTATGCCTTCTTTATGGAGCATGCATTGCGTCGTGTCATTGATCAAGCCGTCGAGGAGCAGGAGCAGGAAGATGATGAGGTCGCAATGCTGGATGAATTCCCAGGGGGGGCTACTCTATCTGAGACAAGTCAACGACAGGAGTCTGAAGAGGAGTCAGAGGAGGATGGTGCCGGGGCGGATGAGGAGGAGCAAGAAGAGCATGCTTTAAACCTTTCTGGGATCCCTGCTGCTGTTGTTCGTGGATGGGGGAGGAGATCGAGGACGACATTATCCTGGATGATAACGAGCAGGAGCCAGGCCACCACACTGCTTCCAGTTTAGTGCAAATGGGGGCCTTCATGCTCCAGTGTTTTAAGAGGGACCCCCATATAAAAAGCATAAAGGGCAAGGACCATTACTGGGTGGCAACGTACTTGGACCCCCGGTACAAACAAAAAATGGCAGAAATGTTACCACCATCACAGAGGGCTGTCAGAATGGAGCACTTCCAGGCCTTGCTTCGAGAAATGCTGCATTCTGCTTTTGCGTGCGCTGGCAGAGGAATTTCCACTTCCAGAGGAACAGTTGTGGATACCAATCCAACAGCGCCTGCAAGAAGAGGGCGGTTTGAAGATGTCTTGGTCACTTCTGATATGAGATCATTCTTTCAGCCGACCCATCGACAGGTCTCATCCGGATCCAGCATCAGGGAACGCCTAGACCGACAGGTGTCTGACTACATCGGATTAACGGCCGATGTGGACGCTCTGAGAAGTGATGAACCCCTGGACTACTGGGTGGGCAGGCTTGACCTCTGGCCAGAGCTTGCACAATTTGCAATGGAACTGTTGGCTTGCCCCTCGTCCAGTGTCCTGTCCGAAAGGACGTTCAGCGCAGCAGGGGGGATCGTGACCGATAAGCGCACTCGCTTAGCTCACGACAGTGTTGACTACCTCACATTTATAAAAATGAATGAGGCATGGATCTCTAAAGGAATTTAACACATGTGACCAGTAGACCATGTTTCATTCAAATTCCTCATGACAGGCCACAAATATCCACCACCACCTATAACAATTATTCATGGTCCTTGTCTTCTTGGGTAAATACAGCGGCATAAAAGGCCTTTTATGTCCGTTGAATGCCTAATTTTTGGGGCCTGTAGTGCCCGAAACGTATTTATCCTGTGAATGCCTAATGTACCTCCAGCCACAGAATTTAAAGTTCTTTGCTGTCAGATGAATGCCTGTTGGCTAATTTTTGGGGCCTGTACTGGCCGACACTTACTTCTTTATCCAGGCTGTGAATGCCTAATTTTTCAGACTGGAATTGAAAATCAATTCCGCTAAATTGTGGAACGGATGCGGACCCATTTTACAGACGTGTGAATGGACCCTATATGTATTTGACATGTTTTTACCGGCTGCTGTCAGTTCCGGCTGATTTAGGCCGAGCTATTACAATAAAACAGAGCAATATTACAAAAAACGAAATAAACGTTATAACTGTATAAACGATTTATACAACTTATAAAAAAAAACAAAACATTTATGGCAACTTTTCCAATAGCAGGATCATCTCCTGCACCCCCTTCATAGCCTGGCCTTGCGTCTCTTCCATGGCCTTCATGCGCTCCTGAATTGACAAAAAATTTCAGATAAAAAAAGAATGCTTGTCGTTGTCGATCTCAAATTTGCTTAATACTTCTGTAATGTCATTGTCCATGTTGTGGGACTATGTGTGCACAGCTAGTAATTATTTTGTGGCTGCAAATATGACCTGGAGGTTTTTAATGTTCGCCTCCCATTGAAATTAATGGGGCCCGCCGCGAACCCGCGGTTCGCGAACATTTACCCGCGTTCGCGAACCGTCCCGGGAGATGTTCGTCCATCCCTACTTACATGGTTGATGATTAAAAGAGGCACATCTAAGTATGCAGGCATCCGGGGTAAAGCTGTCCACATAGACCAGGGATATGCAATCAGCGGACCTCCAGCTGTTGCAGAACTATAAGTCCTATGAGGCATAGCAAGGCTCTGACAGACACCCAGAGGCAGAGGCATGATGGGACTTGTAGTTTTGCAACAGCTGGAGGTCCGCTAATTGCATATCCCTGACATAGACCATCCTCCTCACCGCAATTGACGTCATCTCTTACACTCTGCGCTCCACTTAGAGGTGTCTCTCTTCTCTTGTATACTCTGTAGCTCCTGCTGGATTTTGCTTCTAATCCCCTTGTGGAGGCGGCCATTTTTGGATGGACATTTTATGGTTACACAACCTATCACATTGCTATAATCTTTTTTATATGAACTTTAAGGACTTGTGAATAAATGGTTGTGTAACGAATCATTTGTTGTTCTATTATTTCTTATGGGAAAATTTGCTTTGATATAAGAGTGCTTTGGATTACAAGCATGCTTCCGGAACAAATTATGCTCGCAATCCAAGGTTTTACTGTATCAAAATTTTGGTCTGACATCAGGATAGAATATAAATGTTAACCATAATGCCTTCATTAGGTGGTTAGAGAACCTTCCAGTCCCAAGAGATTGTAGTTAGTTACGTGGATCTTGTGCCCTCTGTCTATTGTTTTTGTGTTATATGCTCACTGGCATCAGCTTTTATTTGTGAGATTATAATAATATCTACTAGTGTAGCGGGTATGTACTTTTCAGAGTGTTTGGGTCTGGTGAGGACATCAGTGATGACCAGTTCCCTGCGGCCCAGCAGGTGGCGCTGTCACTTTGGGCTGGGGTTGAACCGTCACTGCAGTGCCGTACCCTTTGTGACCTCTCGCAGCGGTTGTACGGCGGGGCGGGGAACCCGCTGTGCTTGCTGGGAGAGGGTATAAGGGGGCGGACATCTTCGCCACGAGGTTCGAGTCCCAGGCACCTTCAGCCTGAGGGCTGCTGTCCGCGGTCTGTGTCCAGGCGGCCTAGGCCTGGACACTTGGAGTTTGTGTTCCATCCCAGACACCTTCAGTCTGGGGTGAGGTACTCGGCCGGAGGCCTGGGGCCCAGTACCTTCCGCTGGGTCCAGCCAGGGAGGGATTGTCCTGGGGGGGGGGCCCGGGTGTTGGGCACCCGAATCCAGAGGCGTAAGGGACCGGAGGAGGGATTCATCCGAAGACCTGGTGCAGCATATTGCCAGTGACGGGTGAACCTTTGGAGACCGCCCGGAGGGATATAGTCATAGAGGAAGGTGGTTCATGTCATGAACAGGGGCCAAGTCATAGAGGAAGGTGGTTCATGTTCTATGACCGGTGGCAGCGGTCCAACTAGTCAACTCAGGTCGGTGGCAGAGACCTGCTATTAGGCCTGTGGCAGGGGCCTCAACAGTTCACCCGGTCGGTGGCAGCGACCAATCTCACGGTCGGGGGCAGAGACCGTGCGCCAGGCCTATTCGCTGGCAAAGGAATAGGAGGATTCATTTGTGCCTGGGTCTACTCGTATCCACACCCCTGTCTGTCTGTTACTAAAAGTTCAACTATTATGTTCACCCTGCAATGGAGTGTTGGACTTTTAATTGGTGTGGGGCTCTGTTACTGGCAGACACATTTCCACGGAACAAGCAAAGGCTTTGTACGCAGTGAGCAGACCCAGAGGTAATTTCAGTGACTTTGCTCAACCCTCATATACATACGACGGGAGAGTTTGGCGTAGTGTTCCTGCACTCTCCTCTCTCAGGTACCCCTAGACCACACCAGCCAACCAGGCGATAGAAGCGGAGAGGGAGAGTGAGGCCCGCTACACTTATAATGCACAAAAAGGCAGCATGGTACCCTAATGAGTCCAAGAGACTGCAGCATGGAAATGATTATACTGAGCTGTAAAGAGAAGGGACATTGCAGAAAATATACTGCAACTTATGAATTGCAAAAGCAGCACAGCATGGATATGCCTACATTGAGCTAATAATAGCAGTATTAAATGAATGTGATTGCTACACGACAATATAGCTGGCAGCACATGGCACTGATCTGTGAGGCAAAATAAATTAAATGAATCTCTAACGAGCAGGGCTCTCTGATTCCTACTGTATTAAAGTTTATTGTCTACCTTTAAGTTGTAAAGCGCTGCGTAAACTGTCAATGCTATATAAATTCTGTATAATAATAATAATGAAGGTGTTGCTCATATAACTTAATGTATAATTAAAGGCAAAACATTTTTTTTTTAGTTTTGAATAGTGCAGAGAGATTAGACCCCCTGTCAGTGTTTATTGCGGTCTGTGTCCCCGTTGAGATTAGTCTTCTCTATTTGTCCTGTTTACCATTATCATTGAAAGCGAAAGTAAAAGAAAATCCATAATTTTGGGTCGTCCCCAGAAAAGTAATATAGGGGAAATGTTCCAATTGGAAAACTAGTTCTGGTGACATGGGGGTCCCCAAGGAATTCCCTTAATTTGCAGGAATTTCCTGTCACTTCCTGTTTGGTAATGGGACAGGAAGTGAAGGGAAATCTCCACAATGGGACACAGATGGCAAAACATAAATCTGACAGGGGTTATAACCCTACCTTTCTCTATCCAAAATAAAAAAAAAAAGTTTTGCCAATAGTTCTACTTTAAATCCTTCTGTCTTTGTTCCAAAGTGGTCATATGTACACCAGGGGCGGATCCAGAGTCTTTTCTCGGGAGGGGCACTGCCAAAAAATATGTTTTTTTTGTGGTAAATTTATCGGGGAAATGGCTGGTGTCGGCGCTTCAATCATCCCGGCACCATGGTTGTTATGGTGTCAGGATGATTGAAGCGCATTATTTCTATTATTACATTGTAATTAGGGATGAGCTTGGCTGTTCAATCGTTCGGCGAACATCGAACGATTTGGGCCGTTCGTGCCAAATTCGAGTGACGCGAACGGCCCGCAATACACTGCGCCATCGCAGTGCAATCCCGGCGCTGTGATTGACCAAGCATGCACTGTGACCCCGCATGCTTGTCCAATCACAGCGCCGGCAGCTAGGAGAGCCATAATTGGCCACAGGCAGGTTGCCTGTGGCCAATTATAGCTCAGGGGGTTTAGCACACGACCCACACTATAAAAGGCCGCCAGCGCGGCGGCCTTGTGTAGTGTGTTGCGGCGCAGGGAAAGAGAAGGATAGGCAGGGACAGTGTGATATTCTTTGTGCTATTCTTGTGTGCAGGGAGAGAGAAGGATAGGCAGGGAGAGTGTCAGTGTCATATTTTTTGCTAAACCTTGTGTGCAGGGAGAGAGAAGGATAGGCAGGGGACAGTGTCAGTGTCATATTCTTTGCTAAACCTTGTGTGCAGGGAGAGAGAAGGATAGGCAGGGAGAGTGTCAGTGTCATATTCTTTGATAAACCTTGTGTGCAGGGAGAGAGAAGGATAGGCAGGGGACAGTGTCAGTGTCATTGTTGCTAAGCCTCCTGCACAGTATACACCTGAAGCTAGCCCTTATTGCTGTGTTTTCCTGGTGTGTTACACTAACAGGCATTTGCAGCACTTACAGCGGGCGGAGTGTGCCTCCTGCATATGATACACCTGAATCTAGCCCGTATTGCTGTGTTTTCCTGGTGTGTTACACCAACAGGCATTTGCAGCACTTACAGCAGGCGTAGTGTGATTCCTGCAAAATATACTCCTGAAGCTAGGCATTGTTGCTGTGTTTTCCTAGTGTGTTACACCAACAGGTATTTGCAGCACTTACAGCAGGCGTAGTGTGCTTCCTGCAAAATATACACCTGAAGCTAGCCCGTATTGCTGTGTTTTCCTGGTGTGTTACACCAACAGGCATTTGCAGCACTTACAGCGGGCGTAGTGTGCTTCCTGCAAAATATACTCCTGAAGCTAGGCCTTATTGCTGGTTTTCCCATCTCCCTGCAGGCCATTAGAATGTCTGGAAGACAAACAAGGAGAGGCAGACAGTCAGGAGCCAATAAAAGAGAGCAAGCTGGCTCTGTGTCTAGAGACAACAGTGCTGGTCGTGGACGCGGTGCATCGCCATCAGCACGTGGCCATGGGACACGCTTGTCCTTCTTTTCGGCAGCTGGACGTGTTGAGCCGCATCATGCCGAAGACTTGGTAGAGTGGATGACCAAGCCCTCCTCATCCTCCTCATCCTCTCTCACCCAGGCTCAGGGTACTGGCAAAACAGCTGCCAAAGCGTCCTCTTCCCTGGTATCAATGTCATCATCAGTCACTCCTTCCCTAGACTCACCATGTCATCCTGAGGAGTCCCCCGAACTGTTTGAGCACAGTGTTGGGTACATGCTCCAGGAGGATGCCCAGCGTTTCGAAGGGTCTGATGATGATACCCAGCTAGAGGAAGGCAGTAGCGTGAGAGCAGAGAGAGGGGATGCTCAAGAAGGACACCAATCTGGCAGTCATGTTCCAGCAGCTGCAGCATACTGCCAGATTGGCTCCAGTGATGAGGAGGGAGGGGATGATGAGGTCACTGAATCCACGTGGGTGCGTAATAGGAGAGAGGAAGAGGAGGAGGATGAGGAGGAGGCACATCTCCAACGAGGCAGGATGCCCTCGGGGGGCCAGCGTAAGGGCAGCACACCAACGGAATCACACCGCAGAGCTCCGCCTGTGCAGGGCGCTGCCTCTGCCCGTTATTCAAAAAGTTATTTGGTGTGGGCCTTTTTTGAGTCAAGTGCATCAGATCGCACAGCTGCTGTTTGCAACATATGTCTCAAGCGTATATCGCGTGGCCAAAACATCAGCTGCTTGGGCACCACATGCTTGACCAGACATATGTTGACCTGCCATGCAGGTCGTTGGCAAGCCTACCTTAAAGACCCACACCAAAGAACAAAGCGGACCTCTCCTTGCACCGCATCAGCTGGGATCTCCAACCCCACTATACCTTCAGTCCTCTCTGAAACCTGCACTGAGAGAAATGAAGGTGTAGAATTAGGTGTGTCACAGCCAAGTACTTGCGGGCACTCTGCTAGCAGTACACCGACGTCCGATTCTAGCAGGCAAATTTCCCTGCCCCAGCTGCTGGACCGTCGAAAGAAGTTCACTCCCAGCCATCCACATGCCCAGCGGTTGAATGCTAGCTTGGCCAAATTGCTAGCGCTTCAACTGCTGCCTTTTCAGTTGGTAGACTCGGCCCCCTTCCGTGAGTTTGTGCAATGTGCAGTTCCTCAGTGGCAGGTTCCCAAACGCCACTTTTTCTCACGATTCCCGCTCTCTACCGGCATGTGGAAGGCAATGTCTTGGCCTCGCTGGACAGGGCGGTCAGCGGTAAGGTGCATATTACCGCTGACTCATGGTCCAGCAGGCATGGACATGGACGTTACCTTTCTTTCACGGCCCATTGGGTCACTCTTTTGGCAGCTGGGAAGGATGCAGGACAAGGTGCAGTAGTGTTGGAGGTTGTTCCGCCGCCACGCCTCCAAAATGCTACTACTGGTTGTGACACACCTCTCTCCTCCACCCCCTCCTCTTCTCCTTCCTCCATGGCCTCTTCCTGTACTTTGTCCTCGGAACCAGCGGTGCTCCGTAGGCATTCAAGGGGCTACGCATGTACGCAGGCAAAAAGATGCCATGCCTTGCTTGCGCTGGTGTGTTTGGGGGACAGGAGCCACACTGGGGCAGAGGTTCTGTCTGCTCTGCAGGGGCGGGCCAAGAGGTGGTTGACGCCACGCCAGCTTAAGCCAGGAATGGTGGTTTGCGACAATGGCACCAACCTCCTCTCCGCCCTCCGACAGTGACAACTGACCCATGTGCCCTGTGTGGCTCACGTCCTTAACCTGGTGGTGCAGCGGTTCTTGGGCAGGTACCCGGGCTTACAGGATGTCCTGAGGCAGGCCAGGAAAGTCTGTGTGCATTTCCGCAGATCTTATAATGCCAGTGCTCGCCTGGCTGAGCTGCAAAAGGAGTTGAACCTGCCCAAGAACCGCCTTATATGTGACATGCCCACCAGGTGGAACTCAACGTTGGCCATGCTGCAGCGGCTGCACACGCAGCAGAGGGCCATCAATGAGTACCTGTGCGACTACGGCACCAGGACAGGGTCAGGGGAGCTCAGGTTTTTTTCACCACGCCAGTGGGGCATGATCAGGGATGCATGCACTGTCCTGGCACCATTTGAGGAGGCCACAAGGATGGTGAGCAGTGACAGTGCATGCATCAGTGACACTGTACCTCTTGTCCACCTGTTGGAACATACGCTGCATGGAATAATGGACAGGGCACTTGAGGCAGAACAGAGGCAGGAAGAGGAGGACTTCCTTGCCTCTCAAGGCCCCCTTTACCCAGACAGTGTTCCTTCTGTCCCACCCATCGCACAGGAAGAGGAGGAGGAGGAGGAGGATTGTGTCAGCATGGAGGTGGAGCCTGGCACTTAGCATCATCAGCAGCAGTCTTTTAGGAATGATTTACAGTCCCAAGAAACCCGTGGACTTGTACGTGGCTGGGAGGAGGTGGCTGCGGATCATGTCGTCCTTAGTGACCCAGAGGACTCCGGACCGAATGCCTCAGCTAACCTACGCTGCATGGCCTCCCTGATCCTGCAAAGTCTGCGGAAGGATCCTCGTATTCTTCGGATCAAGGAGAGGGACCATTACTGGCTGGCCACTCTCCTTGATCCACTGTACAAGGGTAAGGTTGCGGACCTTATCTTACCGTCGCAGAGGGAGCAGAGGATGAGACAACTCCGGGAGGCCTTGCAGAAAGGTCTGTGCAACGCGTTCCCAGAGACTGGGAGGTTACAAACTCCTGGTCCTGGACAATGAGTTGCTGAGGCTTCGGTCAGTCAAAGAAGGAGCGGTGGGGAAGGTGGCCGTCTGACCGATGCGTTCAGACAATTCTTTAGTCCACAACCCCAAGGTATGATCGGTTGCAGCAACCATCACCAGCGTCTGATATACATGGTGCAGGAATACCTAGGGGCAAGGTCAGACTTGGACACCTTTCCCACCAAAAATCCTCTGGCTTACTGGGTCTTGAGGATGGATCACTGGACAGAGCTTGCACAGTATGCAATTGAGCTACTGGCCTGTCCTGCATCCAGCGTTCTTTCAGAACGCACATTCAGTGCTGCTGGAGGATTTGTCACGGATCACAAGGTGCGCCTGTCCACCAACTCGGTTGATCGACTGACCTTCATAAAGATGAACCAGTCTTGGATCACCACCAGCTATCAAACACCTGAAGCTGATATAACAGACTAATTTATTTTCAAATGTCACATCCCTTCAAGACTGATGCTGATGCTGAGTGACTGTCCTGTTATGTTGACTGACTATCCTCCTCCTCCTCAATGATCCGATTGATGATGATAGCTTGGAAGAACATTTTTGTTTCTGGGTGCCGCCACCAGTGGCTAAGGCCCAATTTTTCAGCCCCTGTTTAACAGGGGCATGTAATTACAATTTTTTATGCAATGCTTTGCAGCAAGGCTCATTCCTGCACTCCAACTAGAGTATCTGGGAGAGGTTGCAGTGTCGTGGCACCAGCACCAGTGCCTAAGGCCCAATTTTTCTGCCCCTGTTTAACAGAGGCGTGTAATTAAAATTTTTGATGCAATACTTTGCAACAGGGCTCATTGCTGTGCTCCAAGTACAGTATCTGTGAGGGGTTGCAGTGTTGTGGCACCAGTGCCTAAGGCCCAATTTTTCAGCCCCTGTTTAACAGGGGCGTGTAATTGCAATTTTTGATGCAATACTTTGCAACAGGGCTCATTGCTGTGCTCCAAGTACAGTATCTGTGAGGGGTTGCAGTGTTGTGGCACCAGCACCAGTGCCTAAGGCCCAATTTTTCTGCCCCTGTTTAACAGGGGCGTGTAATTACAATTTTTGATGCAATACTTTGCAACAGGGCTCATTGCTGTGCTCCAAGTACAGTATCTGTGAGGGGTTGCAGTGTTGTGGCACCAGCACCAGTGCTTAAGGCCCAATTTTTCAGCCCCTGTTTAACAGGGGCGTGTAATTACAATTTTTGATGCAATACTTTGCAACAGGGCTCATTGCTGTGCTCCAAGTACAGTATCTGTGAGGGGTTGCAGTGTTGTGGCACCAGCACCAGTGCCTAAGGCCCAATTTTTCAGCCCATGTTTAACAGGGGCGTGTAATTAAAATTTTTGATGCAATACTCTGCAACAGGGCTCATTGCTATGCTCCAAATACAGTATCTGTGAGGGGTTGCAGTGTTGTGGCACCAGCACCAGTGCCTAAGGTCCAATTTTTCAGCCCCTGTTTAACAGGGGCGTGTAATTACAATTCTTGATCTAATAATTCACAGCAGGGCCCATTCCTGCGCCCACCAAGAGTAACTGTGAGGCCTTACAGTGTTGTGTCAACACCACCACCACCAAAGGCCCAATTTTTCAGCCCCTGTTCAACAGGGGCATGCAAATACAATTCTTGATCTAATAATTCACAGCAGGGCCCATTCATGCGCCCACCAAGAGTAACTGTGAGGGCTCACAGTGTTGTGGCAACACCAACACCTAAGGGGCAAATTTCTGCAGAGTATATACGGCAGGCCCCTACTTTCAAACATCCAACGTACAAACGACTCCTCCTTGCAAACGGAAGGATACAACAGGAAGTGTGAGGAAATCTACCCCTAGGAAGGCAAATTCTCTCCTGTAAGAGTTAATATGGGAAAAAAAGTGTCTCCTCTCCACTGATGCTTTATCACCAATTCTTGTTTCAATAAAAACCCCAAATTTTCAAAAAACATTTGTCATTAGGACAGAAAGTGAGGTGAACTGTTCTGAACAGGTGCACACTGCACAGACAGCAAAACAAATGTTACAGGGGTGATAACCCTTCCCTATGTTTTCCAAAAAGCTTAAAAGTAGATTTTTTGGCTGGAGCTACACTTAAACAATGTACCTGTTCAAAATTACAAACAGATTCTACATAAGAACAAACCTACAGTCCCTGTCTTGTATGCACTGCCTGTATACGGCTGTTCAGAGTATATAGGGTGTTTTTTATTTTGTGTGTGGGGTTCCCCTAATATCCATACAAGACCCAAAGGGGCTGGTAATGGGCTGGGGGGGGGGGTGATGGGGTAGCTATGCCATTTTTCTTAAAGATTTTCATCCATATTACCGGGACCAGACATTACATTAAAGCCGCAAGCAATTTTAAATGGCTTTTTTTCCTTTAGAAATGTAATTTTGTGCAGGGACAGTTCTAAACACGGGAAACACCTGGCACTTCACAGGCATACTTTAGACACCCCCCAGGTACGATATTTAAAGGAATATTTAACATTTTTTTTTCACTTTATGCATCATTAAAATGACTGCTCCCGAAAAACGGCCGTTTTTAAAACTTCTTTTTGCATTGATACATGTCCCCTGGTGCAGAACCCGGGTTCCCAAACACTTTTTAGGACAATAACATGCACAATAGTCGTTATAATTAGCACTTTAGATTTCGAACGTTTGCATCCATTGTATTTAATAGGGTTCTAACAGTCGTGCGAACTTTCGGTCCGTTCGCGGGTTCTGGTGCGAACCGAACCCGGGGGTGTTCGGCTCATCCCTAATTGTAATATAAAATGAAATAGTTCAATGCAGAATCAGTGGGAGTCCCCAGTGTGTCACTTTCCACCGTTGCCTGTAGTGGGAGCCCTGAGCGTGTCACTTGCCACACGTTGCGGATTGTCACTTGCCACGTCACCTGCCACATCTTGTGGATTGTCACTTGCCACATCACCTGTCACACCTTGCGGATTGTCACTAGCCACACCTTGCGAATTGTCACTTGCCACATCACCTGCCACACCTTGCTGATTGTCACTTGCCTGCCACCAGATGCAGATTGTCATTTGCCACGTCACCTGACACAATTTGCAGATTGTCATTTGCCACGTCGCCTGCCACACCTTGCGGATTGTCACTTGCCACGTCACCTGCCACACCTTGCTGATTTTCACTTGCCTGCCACCAGATGCAGATTGTCATTTGCCACGTCACCTACCACAATTTGCGGATTGTCACTTGCCACGTCGCCTGCCACACCTTGCGGATTGTCACTAACTTGCCTGCTAAGGTGTAGTTTTGGTTGTCTCTTGCTGTGTCCCAGACTCCCAGAGTCAGGCAGCAGAGAGATAATGTAATCTCTCTGCTGCCTGCACAGTGAGGGCGGAAGTCACTGCAGGAATGCAGGGCAGGCACTGGCGGTGAGAGATGATCTCATCTCTCTGCTCCCCCGCTCCTGGCTAGCTGATTGGCCAGCTGCCACACTGAGTCTGCTCTCTCACTCTTACCTGCGCTGCCAACACACTGAGCAGTACGGTCTGCCCACGAACCGCGCTGCCCGCCCACAAACCGCGCCGCAAGCGGAGCTGCCCGCTTTCTTACCCGTCTGTGGAGCTGCACGCTATCGCACCTGCCCGCAGAGCGGCCCGACGTGACTCACTGACGTCACTCGTTGCTAGACGCCAAGCGGCCCAGGCGTTAGCAACAAGTGCAGGGAAGAGGCTCCACCCACCTCCTCCTCCGCTCCTGTTATCGTGTCAGTGTGCCACGTAACTACATTAGACGAGTCTCTCTCTCGGTGCCGTTGATCGGCTGATGTGAGAAACTGAGAGAGAGACTCAGAGAGGCAGCGGCAGCCGCAGAACAAGTACTGTATATACTCGAGTATAAGCCGAACCAAATATAAGCCGAGGCACCTAATTTTACCCCAAAAAACTGGGAAAACGTATTGACTCAAGTATAAGCCTAGGGTGTCCATCTGCATGCCTCACTGTGCCTCACTTTGCCTCACTGTGCCCATGTGCATGCCTCACTGTGCCCATGCTTCACTGTGCCCATGACTAGACTGATGTTTAACATGGGAGTCTATGGAAGGAGTGCCCGGGTTTGAAAAATCGGTTCTCCCCCGCCGTGGGTCTCCCAGACACCAAACTTTGCACACTTGTAGAGGAGACTTGGAGCTATATGTGTGCCAAGTTCCGGGTCCGCAAAGTCACCAGAGAAATGACCGTTTAACATTGGAGTCTATGGAAGGGGTGCCTGGCTTTAAAAAATCAGTGCTCCCCGGCCGTAGGTCCCCCAGACACCAAACTTTGCAAACTTGTAGAGAAGAACTGGGGCTACATGTGTGCCATGTTTGGGGTCCAGGGGACCTACGGCTGGCCGGTATTGGATCCCCAAATTCCAGGAGATCAGGCGCAAAAAATAAAAAAACAGAGCAAGCAAGTAAGTGTGACAGATGGTCTCGGGGGGGGGCAATTGCCCTGTTGCCCCCCCCTGGATCCGCCCCTGATGTATACAAGTGCACAGGAGTGCAAGAGTACATTCTCTTGATTATTAGGATGCTGAGATTTCCAAGGATTGCTTGTTTACCACTCGCAATTTAGCATAGAGGAGAGGTCTGCTATATAGCTCCCTGTTTAGGTCTGCATTGTCAGTGAGCCTTATTTACTAAAGGAGTTTGGCATCTTAACAAAATAAATTGTGAAAATTCACTTCAATTATTTAATCACGTAAGAAGAACATGTACTGTATGTTTACTTATTTCATTTGCACATAATTGAATATTTAAAGCAGAACTTCAGTCATATTTTCATCTTTCCATTTATTAAAATCTCTGCCCGTGTTGTTTTAACTTTGGATAGTAAAACATTTTTTTCTGCCCACATTTTGACAGCCCACTTCCTATTTCTTGTCTGGTAAAATGCCTAGGCTAATGACATCATGCACAGCTCTTTCTCTCTCACTTTCCTGAGAGTTTGCCAGAAAGGGAGGGGGGTGAGTCATAAAAGGGTCAATGAGAGCTGCAGGGCTGGAGGTGTGCCTTATACAGCCCACTTCCTGTTTCTTGTCTGGTAAAAAGCCTAGGCTAATGACATCATGCACAGCTCTTTCTCTCTCACTTTCATGAGAGTTTGCCAGAAAGGGAGGGGGATGAGTCATAAGAGGACCAATGAGAGCTGCAGGGGGGCACAATTGATCAACACTCTGGAAGTGTCAATTTTAAAAGAAACTTTATGTAGTAATTTCTCTTCACTGGAGTAGTTACATATTAAAATTTTTCTTTAAAGGTAACTTTCTGATTTTAACTTTGATACTGGTGACAGAGTCAATTATTGTGAGCACATAGTAGATTAGTCTAATGATAAACAATTAGATTCACATTTTATTATGAATCCCTCCACATCTGCTGAGATCTGACTTTATTCCTTTGCACAGGCACAGGCAGCTATGCAGTTAGGATTGCTGGCATGTTTTGCACTGATTGGATGTAAGGAAGAGCAGAATTTAACGTTAAAAGCTCAGTTAACCCCTTCACACCTAAGTATAAAACAAATCTTAATGCCTAAGCACAACTTTGCAACTTTGATATGTGTTAGTAAACCATACATATCATCACAACTACTTTGTGCATCCAGGTGCATTATACTTAGTTTTTTTCAGGACAAATTGGGTTTTCTTTTGGTGGTAAATGGTTATGGAGATCTCCTGAATTTATTTTTTATTATCAAAAGAAAACTGTCCCAAAATAGTAAAAAAATAAATAAATTCTCATTTAGCGGTATATTTCTTGTTAATACTACAGTCATGCTCGAAATTGCTGGCACCCCAGAAATTTTTCCAGAAAATCAAGTATTTCTCACAGAAAAGTATTGCAGGAACACATGTGTTGCTATACACATGTTTATTCCCTTTGTGTGTATTGGGACAAAACAAAAAAAGGGAGGAAAAAAAGCAAATTGGACATAATGGGGCTGTTTTACTATAACTCCAGGAAGTACTGAGCACATCACAAAAAATAGCTCCAATTTTTGACAATTAAAAATTCCATGCGCGAATTTGCAAATGAAAAAGAGCGCTATTAGCAGCAAACAAGTGTTAGTAAATGTAAAATCAGCGCTAATTATCGAATCCGCGTACGTGCAAATGCCAATTTCCACGAAGTTTTTATATAGCACTGCACTGTAACCATGATCCATGTATGTGAAAGAAACATTTTTATATGAGATGTGCTCTATCTATTGATGTATATTGCAATTATTATTCCTAGTTTTTTTCCTTCTTTTGCTAACGAATGCAGTTATGAAGGATTATTACATAGTAATGTCTGCTATTATGTAAAGTTACATGTATTAAACATTTAGGTTACCTATTTGTTGTATGTTGTTTTTTTCATGTTTTTATTTTTTCATTTAGGTGGCTATAAAGCGGTAATTATTTATGTTCATTCTTTAATCATACTACACTATTATGCAGGTCTTGTACTTAGCACAATGGCTTAGTGGTCTGCTCCCATGTCTATACAGCTCTCATGTTACAAGTTCAAATACCAGCCAACCTACCATCCACCAGCTATGTTTATTATTTGCACAAGCAAATTAAAATAAACAAACAAAGAAATGTAAACTGCCCGTTAGCTAGTGTGTGATGTTTGGAAGTCCACACCATAATATTATTGAATAAAAGTGCATTGGCTAATTGGCATTCACCTATTTTTAGCATATGCTGCTTTGGCTAATTGGCATTTGCCTTTTTTCACCAATACAATCTTTTAGTATCTCTCTGTGGGATTTGAACCCATGAGTGCTTCATAGTCTGAGTTTTTCAAGGTAGAAGTGCTGACCACTAGCCTATTGAGCGTAGCACAAACATCTACTAGTGTGTGTAGATTAAGGAGATATTTCTTGCACCTACAGGTAAGCCTTAATCTAGGCTTACCTGTAGATGCAAGTTGTCTAAGTGGGTTTACAACCACTTTAATATTATTGTAACAACCATACTCATGCTGATGTGGCATTGGCTAATAGGCATTCGCCTCTTTTCAGCATATGCTGCTAAGTGTTTGATGGTGGGACTACTTTATATTCTAGGTATAATAGTACTCAGCACAGTGACTTAGGCCCCTTTCACACTTGTGCGACCTGAAAGTTGTGTCATTTTGATGCGACTTTAAGCAATGCCTGTGTAATCTTGAGGTGTATGGACGCAGGAGTCGCAGGGAAAGGCGCGCAAACTTCCGTCTGCATTTTTTCTGCGATCCCAGGGAATGCCTGTGTAAACTTAAGGTCTATGAACCTCAACTTGTATCAAAGTCGGACCAAACTAGTACAGGGACTACTTTGAAGTCGGTGTGATTTGAAGTTTCACAGATATAAATGGTACACATTGAAAATCATGGGGTATGACTTGTCATGCAACTCTGATGACCAAAGTCGCAGGAAAAGTTGCTCAAGTGTGAAAGGGGCCTCAGCCCGACTTTGTGAGCGATTTCAGAGACATCAGTGCACTTTCCTGCACAGATGTCTAGTGAAATCACATTGGTCTTAACTGTCCCTGATTTGGACCAAAGTCCCTCTGTCCCTCTTTCCTCCTCATTTGTCCCTCATTTTGTTCGGATCTGTATAGTTTGATATAAAATGCAATTTTTATCTTTCAAAAAGTGTTTCCCAGTGCTAAACCTTTCATCTAATTTCTAAATTGCTTTGTTTGTAAATTCCCAAAGCCAATCTAAAGGGATATTATTGTTAAAAAAAAAAGCACTTGGGGGTTTAACTAATATATATATATATATTTTTATAATTCTCCTTTAAGAAGGTGTTTTAGGAGGTGTGTACTATGCCTACATACTTTTGCTAATAGTTGTTGTCCCTTATACCCATCTCAAAAAGTTGGGAGGTAAGAAATCGCCTCCTGAAGTCGCCCAAAGTAGTGTAGGAACTACTTTTGGGAATCTGTGTGGCGTCGCACCAATTTGGACAGTTCTATTGCCGTCAATAGGCGCCGATTTGGACTGTAATTTGACATGTCAAATCAGAGCTATGTGAACATGGGTGAAGTTGCATAGATATGAATGGAACTCATGGGGGGGATACTTTTAATGCGACTCTGAGGTCCAAAGCTGCATGAAAAGTCACATAAGTGTGAAAGTAACCTAATGAGATTAAATGACAACACCTTTGAATAAAGCCCCATTTGCACTTGTGCGACCTTAAAATTGCACAGCTTTGCCATGACTTGAAGCAATGTCTGTGTTATCTTGTGGTGTATGGACCTCAAATTGCATCAAAGTCAAACCAAGGTAGTGCAGGGATGAATTTGCCCCACTTTCAGAATGTACAAGTGACAATAGGGCCAAATTCAAAAATATCCTTGAATCTCTTTCACACTGCTGCGACCTGAAAGTCACCCTAATTTGCTGCCACTTTGTCACTGCAACTTGGCCCCAACTTCTTGGAATGCCTCTGTAATATTGCGCCCTATGTACCTCAAGTCACATGAGGCTCTGTTTCCACTATTGCAACCCTAAATTCGCATGATTTTGCTGCAATTTTTTGCCGCAATTTTGATGCGACTTGGAGCAATGCCTGTACATTCTTGAGGTCTATGGACCTCAAGTTGTATCAAAGTGGCTCCAAAGTAGTGCAGGGACTACTTTGAAGTCGCTGCGACTTGATGTCGTACAGATATGAACCATACTCATTGGAAATCATAGGGTATGACATGTCATGCAACTTTGCAGTCCCAAGTTGCATGACAAGTCGCACTAGTGGAAACCGAGCCTGAAAGTCACACCAAAGTAGTACAAGGACTACTTTGAAGTTGGTCTGACTTAAAGTAGCACAGATATGAATGGTTATCATTGAGAATCATGAAAAGTCGCCCAACTGTGAATCAAGTCATATATATTTTAATAGAAAGGAGCTCTCATTTATACTTGCATAGTCCTTACTGATTTACATCAGGAGAACAAATAAAGGAAGTAGTGATGTGTGCACATGGGCCAGAAGCAAATGTGTAGTGATACTAAACAAATCAATGAAGCCCACCCACACCAAATCCACCCCCACCTTGAGTAAGCACAAGTACATATCCTACACTTACCCGGCAAATCAGCAGCTCCTACTCTTTGCTAAAGAGGGAGCTCGCCATGTCCACCTAGATGGAGATCCTGACCAGCACAGGAACTTCCGGGTGATTACAGTGACTCATTTCCAGGTCAGGAGGTGAAACCATGCTCTGTTGATTGCCGCTGAGAATATTTGATCTCAATCACGATTAGAATTTATTATTTTTGATTATTTGCAGATATGCAAATCTGTATTTCTACATATGATATTTGAAGGTAAACTTAAGGGAGTTTGAAAAGGAATGGTGTCTCTGCCATAGCAGCAGGTGAATTACAAAAGCAAAAGGCCCGGTTTGAGCTCTGCTTCACACTGACAGCGGGAGGAAATCGTTCAGCTGAACTCATACGATTTTCATTCCCGATTGCAGGGGGGGGGGGGGGACATCAGAGACATCTGTGCAGGTTTCTGCACTTATATCAATACAAATCACACCAATTAGAACAGCGCAATTGCCACCGATCTGACATGTCAAATCGCACCAATGTGAACCAGAGCTGACACATACAACACTGCCTATCCTCCAGCTGAATTCATTACCTGCAATTCTCCACAGCTGTTATATATAAAGATTCCACCTTTATCATTTACTTGCAGGTGTGATAAAGCCTAGGTTTACATTGAGGCGATTTGTCATGCAATTTCAGAAATCAAATCGCATGACTATTGGTGGCAATGGCACTGTTCCAATCGATGCAACCCCAATTTTGTGGCGCCGCACCGATTTGCAAAAGTAGTTCCTGCACTACTTTTGACGATTTCAGGTGCGACTTCAATAGACATTTGTGTATGAAGCCACACAGATGTCTATCAAGTAGTACCTAAAATCGCGCTAGCTTAAGTGAAGTAGCGCGATTTCAAAGTAGCATCAATATGAACAAGGGCAAAGAGATTCATTTTTGGTGCACAAATCCATATAGAAATAAAATATTAAGGATTTTGCACTTTGCCAAAAAAAAAAAAAGCACACACACCAAAGCTCAATAACGTATTTTAATTTTGCCAGCAGAAACAAAATTAGGTACATTCATTTACTAGCTTCAAAAAAATTTGGACAGGATACATTTAGCAAATGGATTTTAAGGGCCCTGCTCATAGGAGCTTACAATCTAAAATTTGTCAAAACCTTAGAGTGCACACAGCTTTACTTTTAGTGTATAACGGGCAACACATCACATTTTTATCTGCAAGAATATAGAAACATACTCAAGTCATTATTTTTACAAAGCATTCCAACATAATAATAAAAAAGACACATGTTCAAAACACCCACCCCCACCCCACAATCCACATATACATACATTGGTGACCATGTTCTGCTGGAAGCTGCATTTCTGTGTACATGATTAAGCAATGAGATCCAAGAGTAGAAGGTCAGCAGATGCTTCCAAACGATTTTGCACGGTCAGACAGGAACAATACACACACAATTTTTGATTGAAAAAATGCACAAGAATTTCAGCAAATAACACTAGTTGGGGGTTTGTCAATCTGCACAATATCATTCCTTCTCCCCCCACAAATCACAGCAAAAAACCTGGCCTTCTCAGACCAAACGATCCCCCATACTGCAGGCCTTTATATAAGAGAGGTTGTATTGTTAGCAAACTGACACACGCCCAATAGAAGTACACGCCCAATAGAAGTACACGCCCACCAGTATCTTTCAATCTGTCTCTTCGTGTATGTATAAAGTTATTTCACCTGATGGGCAGGAACAAATAATACTATTTGCAACTGTTTTAGCCCTTGGCTATGTGCATCAAATCTCCAACTACAGGCCAGAGATCCAAGTCCATTTGCATGCACATAAACAAAGCAACAGTTTTCTAAGCATATGTACCTGTGCAGTGTAAACCCTACAATTTTAAATGTCCAAGTCCCTGGGCATGATTAGTGCTAACAAACATTAACATCAGGCCCTGGCAGCATGGAGGGAGGAGACTAGTAATGGCGCCTATGTCGGACCGGAACACGTAGGTGAGACACCTGGTCTCCGACCCCTCTCCGGGATAATGACCAGCTGAGCCTGAGAATCGCCGCCCCGCACCATACCTGTCGCTTCCCACTCGTTGAGGTCTGGATAGCTGCATCCATAGAACGGCCTGCTGTATGGGAAGATAACCATCGTAGCTCCGCAGCTCGCAGCATGAGATCCCTCTAGTGAGAGAAGCGCGTGTAGCAGCCCGCGGCTGAGAGGACGGCGAAACAGTGAGAGATCTGAGGGAGAGCCTAGAGTCCGGAGTACCGCCGACAGCCGGTCAATGGGAGCCGCGACCCGAAGCCAGCAACACAAAAAAAAAAAAAGGACATTGGTGCCCCCCACCGACGCTGTTTCTGGCTGTCTCTGGCTCCTGCTAACCTCCTTTCATCTGTCAGACTGTAATGATCACCCCTCCCCACGAAGACAGCAGCGGTGAGTACTGCAAACTCATGAGTGTTGAATAGCTGTTTTTACCCTTTGAGAAACATATATCAGCATATGAACTGTATATGAACCGTAAACAAAGTAAACAGAGTAAAAGTTCAGAAGACTGGCAAAAAAAAATCCTGAAAAACTGAGGGTTTATACCTCCCTGTAAAGACTTAATTAAAGAGGGTGTGCTGAGAGTGAGCCTTAAATGGGAAGGAAGAATATCCCCCCTGCTGTTTTATTTACTATCTCGCACCCCCTTGTGAACTATCGAAGCTAAACTTTGAACTGGCATCGAGTATAATAAAAGAACAGATAACTGGACTTTGCAAGAGCAGTAAGGTACGGAACTGAACCTGAACTAAAGGCAGGCAGCAAGTAGAAGAAACAGCGCAGATGGTTGGTTGCTCGTTTTTCTTTATACCTACAGTATGTGCCCGAGCAGTACTAGATTGGAATCATGTGTAGGTACTGAGTATTATAATAACTCAGACAAACTGTAACCGTAATTACTGCCTGCTGCAGGCGCAGGGAGACGCTTCAGCAATGAAAAGACTTAGAGGGTAAGAATCCTATAAGTTTATGATAGACAGGGACACTGCAAGGGGCTCGGGAAAAGCATCCAGCAGCAGTAAGAGCAAAGAATTTTTTAAGGATCAAGCCGTACCCCTGATTGTACTAAAACATTTTGTGATCCCCCCTGTTATACTCCAAGGGCTAAAAAATAAGTTGCTCTTGCCAGCATTTACCGTCCTGAGCTACTGCCCCCACTGCATCTAAAGGAGGCAGTTTTTGATTTTCGCCTGGAATACAGAGGTAGTATATGGTATGTAGAATAAGTAAATCTTACTACTAGATAGTGGCGCGGCAACAAGCAGCGGAGTGGAATACTGCAAAGGGGATAAAAAAATAAATAAGAAAAAAGAAAATCCCAAGGACAGCACGCAAAAAGAAAGAAACAGCATGAGCTCAAGGTAAAAGGGAGTAAGAGGGGGGGCTACCCCAAAATCACCCCGTTTAAGTCTGACCCCCAGCCCAGGTCCAATGAATAAATATGTAACCCATGGCGGAAATAGTGACAAACAGGGGGTGGAGAAGCAGCAGGGAGTGATGAGCAGCCAGACGGAGACCAAAGATGAAAAGAAGATAAAGGAAAAGAAAAAAGCACAAAATAAAAACTTGACAGAGACAGATACATTATCAGAGTCGAGAATAGAACAGGATACCGAAGTAGAACAGGAACAGAGAAGAGGAACAACAAAACAGGGCGTTACTACCCACAAAAATAGAAATTGAGGGGATGTTTGCTGCCCTGGAAAAATCACTAAAGGCACAAATGGAGGTGATACAGGAAAATATGGGGTACTTACGCGAAAGAGTGGAGGAAGTGGAAAGGAAGACAGACCATAATGAAGCTGCCATAGGAAGATTAGAGGGAGAGATAAAGTCAATAAGGAAAAAACAACAGGAACAGGCATACAAGCGAGAGGATCAGGAGAACAGAGACAGAAGGTAAAAGAATAAGAATTCGGGGGGTACCGGAGTCACCCCAGCCAGAGAATCTAGCAGAATTAATACTGAAAATCTGTAACCCACTATTGGATAGAGAAATGACATCCCCTTTAAAAATAGAGAGAGCCCATAGAATAAGAAGACCAAGAGAAATACCCCAGGACAAACCGAGAGATATCATCATTCGATTTGAAAGTTGGGAGGAAAAAAATCAATTATGGAGAAACCTGAGAGGGAAGGCACCAATAAAATGGGAAGAGAGCCAAATTCCAATTTTTCAAGATTTATCTCAAGAAACGTTACAAAGAAGAAGAAATTTAAGACCATTTTTGAAGATACTCCAGGAACACGAGATCCAATATAACTGGGGATTCCCAGCCTGCTTGATCGGAAGGAAAAATGGTATCTCGGCAAGACTGAGATTTATAGAGGAAATACCAGAATTTTGCAAAAAGATGGAAAAATTCCAATGCCAGACTTAAGCTTAGGCGGGGAGAGTGGGGGAGTGGGGAGGAGGTAGGAAGGAGACGGACCTTTTTTTTTTTTTTCCCCTCCTCCCGATGCCTATGGAAGTCCCGACTTTTATGTGCATTGATCTTCCTATGGCTGCTTCTCTTTTTTATAAGCGGGGGCAATGGGGACTGGAGGCGGGGGTTTAAGGGGGGGAATGAAACAGAGGTGGAAAGATAAGGGGAGGGGGAGGAGACCGGGACTCATCTGGACGCTCCGGCACCATCTCCCAACTAGTAAGGGAGAGGAGACCAACGGTGCCAAACAGAACGCCACCTCGGGCCAAAGTGTGCAGAAATGCCAAAAGAGGCACAAAAAGAGGGAAGGAGGGAGGGGGAGGAGGAGGGAGGGAGAGGGGGAGAGGAAGGGGGTAGGGAAAGGAGAAGGGAAGGGGGGAAAAAAGAAAGGGGGAGAAAAATCCTGCACTAATATCATGAGGTCATGGTTCTATTGGGGGGGTAGGGAGGGAGGGAGGGACGGGGGAGAGGAAGGAAAAAGGATCTGTCCATCCTAGGAAGAGAGAGGAGAGGGAAACGAAAATAGAGGAAGAAATAAAGAGAAAAAACATATGGCTGACATAAATTTTATTACATACAACATAAGAGGGCTAAATTCCCCCGAAAAAAGGCACATGACATTAAGGGAGCTCGAAAGGTATTCCGCTGAAATTGTATTTCTCCAGGAGACACATCTAGCATTAGCCTCTAACACAAAAATTTATTTGCGGGCGATTCCCACATGGTACTATGGAGATTCCCCAAATAAAAGAGCCAAAGGAGTAGCAATAGGGATTGGAAAGAACATACATTTTATAGTAGAGGACAGAAGAGTTGACCCAGAGGGCCGGTACCTGTTTCTAAAAGGGAATCTTCCGGGAAAAAAAATGTACACTAGTCAATGTATACTGTCCAAATAATCACCCCAAAAGATACCTGAATGGAATCCTAAATATTCTGATGAGTTTTAAACATGGGTATGTAATTCTTGCGGGGGATTTTAATTTCCCAATGGATCAAAGATTAGATAATACGTCTGGTGCACCGATATGAGATTGCAAACAATTAAAATTGGCCAAAAAAAATCCATAACCACCAATTAATAGACCCCTGGAGAGTGGCACATCCAAGTGAAAAAGATTATACGTATTATTCATCGGTGCACGACACGTATTCAAGATTGGATTACATGCTGGTGGATCATGAGCTCTTGGAATACGTAGTGGATACTTTGATAGAAATAAAAACAATCTCAGACCACGCCCCAGTCATGGTTAAAATAAGATTTAATAACGTTGAACAAAGAAAGGGCATGTGGAGCTTAAATGAAGATCTGCTAGATAATAAAGAAATAGGTGAGACAATATCGAAAGAAATAGAAGAATACTTCAGAATAAATAATACATCAGAAGTTAGTGTGGCAACAACCTGGGAAGCCCATAAGGCATATATAAGGGGTAAATTGATCTCCATAGGGGCGTGGAAAAAGAAGGAAAGGGACCAAAAGAGGGAAAACCTGTTAAAGGAATTATATGATTTAGAACAAAAAGATAAAAGACAACAAGATAAAGATACACATCAAAAAATAATAATCAAGAGGGGTCAACTTAGAGATTTGATGGAACAGGAAACCAGAAAAGTATTTAAAAATTTAGCAAAAGAAAGATATAAATGGGGGAACAAGCCAGGGAAGTATCTCGCAAGAGTAGCAAAAAAGAAAAAAACCTCAAATTATATAGATAAAATAAAGAACCAGGGAGGAGAGATGAAATTTAAAACATCGGAAATTGCAGAGGCGTTTAAGACATACTATAGTGCACTGTACGATATTAGAGGAAACGAGACGGTACAGGAAGGAGAAAACAGGAAATATAAAATACAGGAATACTTAGAAAAATCTAGCTTACCAAAGATAACATCAGAAAGTGCAGAGCTCCTAGAAAAACTAATCACACAGGATGAAATAAATAAAGCTCTCCAAGAAACACCAGGGGGGAAAAGTCCAGGGCCGGATGGGTTTCAGATTAAATATTATAAGAAGTTTAAAGATCAGTTGGTCCCAGAGTTATGTAATTATTTTAATAGATTGGGGGGGGGACTTAGAAATAAGAAAATAATCTCTCCTTGCCAATATTACTATTATACCAAAAATGGGAAAAGACGGAACAATATGCTTCAACTATAGGCCCATAGCGTTATTGAATACAGACATCAAGTTATACGCAAAAATATTGGCAACGAGATTAAAAATGTTAATGCCACAATTAATAAATGTAGATCAGGCGGGCTTTGTGGCTGGGAGAGAAGGCAGAGATAACACCATAAGAACCCTCCTATTGATCCAGAAAAGAAAGGAGAAGAAACCCCCAGTCGTACTCATGTCGATAGACGCAGAAAAGGCGTTCGACAGAGTCGACTGGGGGTTTATGATGGACACACTCCGGCATGTAGGTCTGGGACCAAAATACTTGAAATGGGTTAAAAACTTATCTACCCACCCGACAGCCAGGGTAAAGGTAAATGGGAGAGTGTCGTCAGTATTTGAGATGCGTAACGGAACGAGACAGGGGTGTTCGCTCTCACCCCTCCTGTATGTATTGGCAATGGAACCTCTGTTGCAGAACATTCGGAATAATCACGATATAGGAGGGGTGGGAACGGGCAGAGAGGAACAAAAAGTGGCGGCATACGCTGATGACATACTCTTATACTTAACGAAACCAAGGATTTCTCTCCCCAATGTAGTAAAGGAAATAAAAAAATACGGGGAACTTGCAAACTTTAAGATTAACCCAGTAAAGACAGTAATCCTGAACCTAGGAATAGATAAAAAAGAAGAAAGATTATTACAGAAAGAATTCCCGTTTACATGGGAAACAAAAACTTTAACATACCTAGGTATCAAAATAACAACAACATTAGAAGAACTGTACCCTGCTAATTTTATTCCACTATTAAATGAAATTAAAGCAGAATTAAAAGACATTTCAAGGAGACCGGTCGGATGGACAGGAAGGATCAACATATTAAAAATGATGATCCTCCCGAAAGTAACATACAGTTTGCAGATGCTTCCAATAGACATACCCCAATCGTTCTTTAAGGCGATCAAATCTATGATTTTGAAATACATATGGCAGGGCAAAAAGGCCAGAATAAAATATTCATTATTAACTCGCGGGAAAAAAAATGGGGGCATGGCTTTACCGGATATAAAAAGATATCATAAAGCGATAATTCTAGCCAGATTAGCAGAATGGGCAGATCCACAAACAAAAAAGAAATGGGCACAAATAGAAAACACGTTAAGTATGACACATTTATATAATAATATATGGATACCACCAAAATTTAGAGCACTAGGCATAGATACACATAATATAACAAGAAAGGTATTCAAAATTTGGGACACAATGCACCGATACGAAAAGTGGAAATATAACTCTCCATTAATTTCGTTAGCAGGCACAACGTTTTTTATGCCAGGTAATGGGACACAATTAGGAAAACTAATGGGAACTGCACAATTAAAAGATATAACGGCATTAGGTAAAATAAAAACAAAACAAGATTTAATCACGAGTCAGGGATGGAGTCAGCTGAGTGACTGGGAATACACTCAATTAACACATTTAGTAAGTACTATCCCACAACCAATTAGAAACGAAAAAACATTAACTCCACTGGAAAAGATATGTAGCAAAAAAAACCTGAGACACGGCATTTCACATTTATACAAAATCCTAACCGAACTAGAAACAAAAGGACCATTACCCTTTATAGAAAAATGGGGGCAAGATCTGGGTAGAGAAGTAGAAGAGAAGCAAATTATTGAGGCAGTGTATAGCTATGCATCGGACATAACCACAATAGAAGCAAATTATAAAAGCATGGTACGCTGGCATTTGACGCCAGAGAGAATGAATAAAATACATCCCAATAACTCCCCACTTTGTGTGAGGGGTTGTAAGCAGGTGGGAACAACGATGCATATGTGGTGGGAATGCCCAATTATAAAGGAGTACTGGACAGAGATTCTGGACTATATAGAAATAGTTACAGGGGAAAAAATATTACAAAACGTGTGGATATGCCTATTTCATGGAACAAATAAAACAAAAAAGCAATATCAGAAAACATTAGTCCCACCATTACTTAACGCGGCAAAGGGGTTAATTCCAAGAAATTGGATATCTACAAAAAAAACGACTAATAAGGAATGGATACAACGGGTAGAGTATATCTCGGAAATGGAATATCTGAGCCAGGGAGAGCAGGGAAAAGGAGAAAATTACAGAACTATATGGGAAAAATGGAAATTTTTTAAACTGTCAGATAAATATGTACAGGGAATGATGGGAAAAGACGAGGAATAAAATAAAGTAAGATAGTAAAGGGACAGATCGGGGAAGGGGGAGGGGGGTAGAAGATAGGGAGGGAAAAAGATAAAAGGGAAAATGAGGAATTATGTAAAGGTATTTTTTGTATGGGAATGTTTTATAACCACAGCAATGTGGGTGTATGTATGCAATAACATGTAGAATAATTTTCCAATAAAGAATAAATAAAATAAATAAAAACATCAGACCCTGGCTCCAATGAGCTTCCAATCTAAAGTCCAAAATAAACTTTTTTACATTAGAGACTATTTTGACAGGAGACAAATAAAATGCCAGCATGTCTTTGGATTGTGGTGAGAAACCCACACATGGAAATCATATAAAATTCAACATAAGCATTAGCATGTTGGGGAATTGAACCAGCAACCCCAGTGTTGCTAGACAGAATTGCTGCCCACTTAGCCACCAGGCAGCCTCACACATGTTTTCTGCATCTCTGTGGTGTGAACCAGCCCTAAGTCCATAGCCAAGTTCAGTGTCTCCAAGCAATATACAATATATTGGCCTAACTATTGGGACGCTTGCCTTTAAACGCACATGAACTGTAGTCGCATCCCAGTCTTAGTCCGTAGGGTTCAATATTGAGTTGGCCCACCCTTTGCAGCTATAACAGCTTCAACTCTTCTGGGAAGGCTGTCCACAAGGTTTAGGAGTGTGTCTATGGGAATGTTTGACCATTATTCCAAGTGCATTTGTGAGGTCAGGCACTGATGTTGGACGAGAAGGCCTGGCCTGCAGTCTCCGCTCTAATTCATCCCCAAGGTGTTCTGTTGTGTTGAGGTCAGGACTCTGTCCAGGCCAGTCAAGTTCCTCCACCCCGAACTCACTCATCTATGTCTTAATGGACCTTGCTTTGTGCACTGGTCCAAATCATTTGGTGGAGGGGGATTATGGTGTGGGGTTGTTTTTCATGGGTTGGGCTTAGCCCCTTAGTTCCAGTGAAGGGAACTCTTAAGGCATCAGCATACTGAGACATTTTGAACAATTTCATGCTCTCAACTTTGTGGGAACGGTTTGGGGATGGCCCCTTCCTGTTTCAACATGACTGCACACCAGTGCACAAAGCAAGGTCCATAAAGACATGGATGAGTGAGTTTGGGGTGGAGAAACTTGACTGGCCTGCACAGAGTCCTGACCTCAACCCGATAGAACTCCCTTTGGCTGAATTAGAGCAGAGACTGCGAGCCAGGCCTTCTCATCCAACATCAGTGCCTGGCCTCACAAATGCACTTCTGGAAGAGTGATCAAACATTCCCATAGACACACTAAACCTTGTGGACCGCCTTCCCAGCCTTCCCAGCCTTCCCAGAAGCTGTTCTAGCTGCAAAGGGTGGGCCAAATCAAAATTTAACCCTACGGACTAAGACTGGGCTGCCATTAAAGTTCATGTGTGTGTAAAGGCAGGCGTCCCAATACTTTGGGCTAAATTGTGTATCTGGCAAGACTTACAACGGTGGTGGAAACCTCCTACACATAAATACAACATTTAGACATAGTTTTAGAACCTGAGAGACGAGACAACTTCTCTACATGAAGCAGCATGTTTGGGATTGGAACCCAGACACTAAGGGATGCTAAGCAGAAGTTCTAACCTCTAAGCCACAGAGCTGCCACATGTGGAATCCTCCTACACGTAAATACACATGAATACTGCATTTCTTTGGGCATACAGGTGATGGAATTACATTACTCAAGAGTTATTCTTCTTGATTTATTCTGTGATATTTGGTGTTTTTTTGGGGGTGAGTTTAGAATAGTGATATTACCCTCAAATTTTGGGGAATTACATTTTTATTTCTGATGTTGGAACACATATCAAATTTTTGGGGCTCAAATTATGATTATTTAGAAATAATAAAAAGCACAAAAAAATGTGACTAATTTGAAATTTGCATCAGCAATATTATTGATTGTGGTTTGTAAAGACACCTGTGTGAGTTTGGGTAAAGATTGGTGTGAGATGGAGAGTAACAAGTGAAAGTGACAGAGAAAAATATATTTTATCAAAACATTCCACATTCTAGCTTTCTTTAAAAACAAAATATTTTAATTAGAAGCAACATTGTTGCAAAGGAAAATTTATTTTAGAGAAAGATACATTTCATCGCAACATTAAAAGGATTTATTTGTGAAAGTTACTATTGTATCATTAGAATCAATGGCTAAAACTTGCATTGGACTAAAATAGCTCAGATTTTCACTTCCAAAACATGCTCTTTAATTAGCTCTCATTTCGGTATTTACTATAACTCTTGTGAAAAAAGTCACTTGAGTTAAAATTTGAGTTATATTAGCTCTGGGCATGCTCAGTTTAGTTTGCAAATAGTTGTCCAAAAACGGGCATTTTTTTACTTCTCAGACTTTTAACAATATTTCAGTGTAGAAATCACTTTTTCACACAGTTTAAAAGCAGATTATCTTTAAATAATATACCGCATATTTCAGTACCATTTAGGCAATTATATCATGCTCTAAACATTATTTCCATGTGCACAACTCCAGTTTTTAGTAGAGTAAGGATTTGGGCGCTATTTGGATTCTGGGAGCTATAGTAAATTTGATTTTGGGAGTATTTTCTCTCCAGCGCTATAGTGAATACCGTTTTCGCGCTAATTAGCGCAAATTGCAGCGAATTGCGCTAATTAGCGTGAATTCGCGGCAATTTGCGCTAATTAGCGCCGCGGCGCTATAGTAAATTACCCCCAATGTCTCACAAAACTTCAAAAATGGGCTGCTCAAAATTCTTGGCACCCTGAACTTAATATTTGGTTGCACACCTTTTGGAAAAAATAACTGAAATCAGTCGCTGCCTATAACCATCAATAAGCTTCTTACACCTCTCACCCGGAATTTTGGACCACTCTTCCTTTGCAAACTGCTCAAGGTCGCTCTTATTGGAAGGGTGCCTTTTCCCAACAGCAATTTTAGGATCTCTCCACAGGTGTTCAATGGGATTTAGATCTGGACTCATTGCTGGCCACTTTAGAGCTCTCCGTTGCTTTGTTGCCATCCATTTCTGGGTGCTTTTTGACGTATGTTTGGGGTCATTGTCCTGCTGGAAGACCCAAGACCTCGGACGCAAACCCAGCTTTCTGACACTGGGCTCTACAGTGCGACCCAAAATCCTTTGGTAATCCTCAGATTTCATGATGCCTTGCACACATTCAAGGCACCCAGTGCCAGAGGCAGCAGAACAACCCCAAAACTTCAATGAACCTCCACTATTCCGTTTTTGGTAAAATGATGTGCTTTACCAAAAAGCTCTATCTTGGTCTCATCTGTCCACAAGACGTTTTCCCAGAAGGATTTTGGCTTACTCAAGTACATTTTGGCAAACTGTAGTCTTGCTTTTTTATGTCTCTCTGTCAGCAGTGGGGTCCTCCTGGGTATCCTGTCATAGCCTTTTATTTTATTTAAATGTCGACAGATAGTTTGCGCTCTCACTCACACCTCACTGACTCCCCTGGCAATATTGCAGATGAAATGAACACATGTATAGCCGCCTAGCAGTGTCAGATATCTGAATCTGCTTACCAGTAGCTCCGCTGTCCTGGTGTTCCTATGTGGGGAACCATTTGAGAAACGTGTCTCTTACCTCATTCAGGCTGTGGTTGTGCTCACAGTAGAGGGAGACTTCCAGATTTGAGTCCTCTCAGGATGTAAGGCGCTGTCCTGTAAATATAAGCAGGACGCTGGATGGATGGATTGTCCTTATGTGGCAGAGGCCGGCATCTGCAGATCCTGTATGCTGCTTGGCTCGGCAGGTCACATGGTCTCATCCACCTGATCCGAGGTTCACCGTAGCTGGAGGCGGAGTGACGTAGCGGCGTCCTGATGCGCTGTGGGGACGTAGTGGTAGAGTGGAGGTATTGCAGGTAAGGGAACTTCCATAGACTTCAGTTAAACAAAAATTTCGTCCAGGAGCATATTGATCACGGCAGCAATGTCCTTAGATAACTGCAGCAGAACACATCTACATGTTTCGTGACCTGACCAGTCACTTCAAAAGGAGGCTGCAAGCATGCTAGATTTAAATAGGGTCAATTGACCAATCATAAATTAGCCACCTTTTGGTCTATATAGCGCCATCTTGTGGTGACAACACTAAGTACACCCACAAGGGGAAAAGGCTAGAATAACCTGTGGCTATGATCCTTGATTTTCTGAGAGACTCAATCAGAGATATATTCCCAGAAATTAGCTGAATACAGGTAGATTTACATGACATATCCACTTATCCTTGGGACCACTAAAATGGATATAAGAAATTCCACTAGGGTGGTCTCTCTAGATAAAGGAAAAAATGGGTATATGTTGAGGGGGAAGTGAGAAAGGGAAAATATATACCAGTTCAATGCACATATAAAAAAAAAGCGCCTTAGTCTAATGCGTGTGTTGGAATGCCCAGGTATGGGGTAAATAGATTAAGTTAAGTGTAGTGGAGAACCAATAATTAGAGACAGGTGAGAGAACAAGATTATGCGAATATTTCAAGAACATAGTGTAGGGGTTAGTACGTGAAGACATCATCCAGAGAAGAATTATTGGATGGAAATGGTTAAGGTTGTAAGAAAAATTTTAAACTCATTTCAGTGTTCAACCCCTTGGGCTGTAGAGTTTGTAACCGAAAAATCCAAGATTTTTCCTTCTGGATGAGTATTGTATCGTAGTCGCCCCTACGTTCCGGTAGATCAAGTACATAGAAGCCTTTTACTGTTAGGCCTCTACTTTTGCCTTGATGGCACTTGAGAAAATGCTGTGCCACTGGGGTGTGCATTGGACCACTATCTTGGAAATTGCAGGACTGCTTCCGTGATCCATTACATACAGATTTTTATGCTGTTCTATATGTTTGGAGTTGTTGCTATTACTTGTTGTTTTTTCTTCACCATTACTTGAAACGCTTATTCATAGCTCTCCATTGGACCAAAGTATATTTGAACTTCCATAATTCCCGCATTACTCAATGGGACAAACCCTTCAGTTTTCACCAGTGATATACTGTTAAAACCCAGGATCTATAAGCATTAATTTTCCATGGTGTCCCGCCAGCATGTCCTTTATATCTGTTCTTTTAATACAACGTTGTACTTTTTACTGTAACCAAATTGATTCAGATTACCTGGAAGGCCAAGCCCCTTGTTAGGAGCTTTCTGAATTTTTTCACTTAATGTTATTTTCACCATTAAAGTTTCCTTTTTTTCAACATGATCCAACAGGTGTAGGTGAATCACTTTATTGACCTTCTATGGGAGCGTCCTATTGCTTCCAATTTTTTCTTGTTAATACTATAACCTACCACCAAATAACAACCCATAATAAATTCTCCTACTCCTGATGATTTCAGCGATATCACATATGTTTATGTTATTTGTTGTTTGTACCCATCAGTGTTAATTTTGGCAGCAAATTTCGTTTTAGTCTTAGTCTTAGAACTAAAATGGCATTTTAGTTTTAGTCCTATTTTAGTCTTCTGCAATTGTTTTAGTTTTAGTCGTATTTAGTCGACTAAATCTCCAGTACATTTTAGTCGACTAAAATCATTTTAGTCGACTAAAGCAAATTTTAGCCATCTAAAATCGAATTGGTGTAGTTAAATTGTAATGCATTATTTAAGCATTTCTCTACAATTTCCAAACTCATTATATACTGCTGGAGTGAAAAATCGAATATGTTATTAAGGTATGAACCTTCACTACAGACTAGTGTTAATTTTGACGTCAAATTTCAATTTAGTTTTAGTCTTAGTCTTTTGACTAAAATGGCATTTTAGTTTTAGTCCCACTTTGGTCTTTTGACCAAAATGCCATTTTAGCTTTAGTCGTATTTTAGTCATCTCAATTGTTTTTGTTTTAGTCTACTAAAATGGTATTAAGTTAGTCGACTAAAATGTTTTAGTTGACGAAATGAACACTGGTACCCATAGTACAGCTCAGAAGCAATAGTGCACATTTTTTTTTAAATCCTACCTAAAACACTGACGCTAGCTAACACTGATGCTTACTAACCAGTTCAATACCTGCCACTTTCGCACCTTCCTACCCAAGCCAATTTTCAGCTTTCAGCGCTGTCACTTTTTAAATAACAATTACGCGGTCATGCTACACTGTACCCAAACTACATTTTTATCATTTTGTTCCCATAAATAGAGCTTTCTTTTGGTGGTATTTGATCACCTCTGCGTTTTTTTTTTTTTTGCTAAACTAATAAAAAAAGACCAAAAAGTTTTTTAAAAAAAAGTTTTTCTTTGTTTCTGTTATAATTTTTTTTAACTAAGTTAACTAGTTTCCTCCTTCACTGATGGGCACTGATAAGGTGTCACCAATGAGGTGGCACTGATGGGCACTGATGATGGGCACTGATAGGCGGCACTGGTGGGTGGCACTGATATGCAGCACTGATGGGCATTGATAGGCGGCACTGATGGGCACTGATGGCTGGCACTGATGGCTGGCACTGATAGATTGCAGAGATAGGAATCACTGGTGACACTGACAGGCATTTTTAATTGCCACTGATTGCCAGCTGCCTGGGCACTGATTGGCATATCCCTGGTGGTCTAGGGTGGCATACCTGGTGGTTCAGTGTTGTGGCCATCCCTGGTGGTCCTGGCGGCATACTGGTGGTCCTGGGCGGGAGTCCGAGGGGGGGCCTGCCCTGGTAACCCCCCCTGTGAGGAGAGCAGCCGATCGGCTCTACTCTACTCGTGTCTGTCAGACGCGAGTGAGGAAAAGCCGATCAACGGCTCTTGCTGTTTATACTGTGATCAGCCGTGATTGGACACAGCTGATCACGTGGCAAAGAGCCTCCATCAGAGGCTCTTTACCAAGATCGGTGTAGCGGTGTTTCAGACTGACACACCGCACCACCGATTGCCGCAATGTGCGCCCCCACAGGCGCGTGGCGGCTGTTATCCTGCTGGACGTCATATAACTGAACCACCGCCCGGACGTCATTCTGCTGTAGGCCGGGCGGAAAGTGCTAAAAAAAAAAAATCCTGCCCAAAATATACTGACCCTGACCTTTGACCTTGACCTTTGACCCTTACTTGACCCAAACACTAACCCTGGCACTAACCTAGATCAAATCTTGATCTTGATTTTTTTTTTTTTTACAGACTTTTTTTCCCCTCTGCAAGGAAATTGAAAGATACATTGTATCTTTCCTCTCTATTCACAGAGAGAGAAACACAGGGGCTGGCTTCACAGTGACTGATCACTGTGGTAGCCAATCAGAAGCTACCACAGCGATCAGGTGACAAGGAATCAGAAATTCCGGGTCCTGATCGTTAGTACAGTGCTTTCAGTGAGAAAATGAAAAAAGAAAGAACAAGGGCGCACCGGCCTAGTGTAATATCGTTAGGATATTTTATTTAAAATAAAAGCAACAGAAAGGTACTCACAAAGATAGTACAATTGTTCGCAATGTACAAATGGTGCCTTGGAGGCCTGCAGCATGTGGAACCCAAACCACACTCCAACCGATCATGAAGGAAGTGATGGGACGCACTACCGGCTGACGCATTTCGAAGCGCACAGCTTCTTCATCAGAGCCATCTTAACGATATTACACTAGGCCGGTGCGCCCTTGTTCTTTCTTTTTTCATTTGCTACTAGGATACCCCTATCCATGAAGGGCAGCAAGGCCGGTGTTTTCGTTATAGACTATTGAATGCTTGACGGTCATCTCGTGCGCAGGAGTGTTTGTTGTTTTTCTGTTACTATAAATGCTTTCAGTGAGACCCTGGTCTTTGTGCTGGGTGCGCGCTGTGCGGTGCACTCCCGGCACAGGGGGAGATATGCATATATGCAGCCCCAAGAAAAAAAAGCCCAGCTGCATATATATGTGTTACGTCTGCAGGAAGGGGTTAAACTAATTGTATATGAGACCCAATATCTTAATCATGTAGGCAAGCAAAGTTGGCTGCACGTGCGCAGATCTCTTTTTTTCTCTTGCTTATCTTTTTTTCCTAAGAGACAAAATCTATCTATCTGGCAAGTTGTCACTATTGTGTTGTCAAGGGGATTTCTGTATCACCTGAAGGCATGACAGTTCTAAGACTTGGGAACAGTCATAATATTAATTTGGAGTTTGTGCAGTAACATGACTGTTAGTAGTAAACAAGTATCTTTGCCAGTAAAAGTCAGATTAATCAACCCACACGTCCAATGATAGATACTTCTCCAAAAGCAAAATACAATGTCTGGTTTACTATGATCAAGATATTTCTGTAAGCCTTAAATTGTGGAGGATTGGGGCACACTGATCTGGTTTCTGGCTGTACAATTGTCTATAATTCTAGAGTACTAATGTCATGTGGATCTTAAGTTTGTACAGTACTGATGTCACTTCTGTAGAACAACTTTTAGTAAAAGCAGTTGGTGAGATCAAATGTTGTATGCCAGACAGATCAAATAAGTAATTTGTATATCAGAGAAGGTCAACACAAATCTTGAGGCAAGAATGCTAAGACACATAGGTGCATATTTTTTTTTAAGCTTTGAATGTAAAAATTCCACAAACATTCACAGGTGAATAATCATTCCTTGTAATTTTGAAACTGATACACAAGGAATATTAACTTGCAGTATATATTTAATGAAGGCCACATTCACTGCTTTATAAATATGCCTTCAAAAGTATCAGACTTAAGGCAAGTTTAGGTTATAGGAATTCGCTGAACTGCTGTTGTGTTGTGCAAGAATCTCTGGTCTGACAATTTTTCTGGCGATATCTACAGCATATGGCACTTCTAAATTGTGTGCAACATATGTCAGCAAAAAACTAATCACTGCCATACAGGCACTGATATGGGTCCACCCACTTATTATGCAGATTGTGAGACTATAAAACATTTTCCTGTCTAACAAGGGCAAGCCTTTCCCTTTCTTCATCATCATTTTCCATCAACAACTCAGACTGTATCACCACCATCTCCTGCTACAATTTGTTCATAGTGTCCAGTTCTTTTCTGGCCAACCATTCTGTCATCTCATCTCCAGCAATTGCAAAAAAGGAGGAACAGGCAATACAAAAATAGCCTGGAACACAATACCACAGTCTGTTCCACTGGGCCATCATCACTCGGTGCCAACCTTCATTCCAGACCTGCAAAAAGCAGCCATCCATTGTAAAATAGGATACATAGTAAGTTGCGCTAAGTGGACATAATATACCGGTAAATGTGGATGGATGGGGAAGTCCAAATAAATTTCAGCAAAATAAATTATTAAGTCCAATTCCTTGAAACATATGCTGAATAAAGTGCTGGGTGCTGTGAACTCCAAATGGTATCCTTCACCAGGTAAATCACCAACACACAGTTATAATATTTTATGCACTATTGTGAATTGATGTTTATGTTAAATCACAATTTTTGCATTAGAGCGCTGCACTTTTGAATTTTACAATTCGTTAAGTGTTGGGCATCAGTACACGGTGTGCAGCTGCTGTTTACATTTATTTTACCTTAGCACAGGTTTTACACTATTTTTGAGTAGTCCCCAATGGATTGGACTCTTGTTACCCATGTCACTTTGTGCCATTTCACTTCCTGTAACCATGTCCAAGGGTGGAGAAAGTATATTGATTGCCTGGATCAACCGTTAATTATTCATTAAAGTAAGATATATAGTATATAGTTTATCAATCTTTCATCTGGATGGAATAACCAAAAAGACGCAGTCCTAGCGGCCCTTAAACGCATATAACAAAAAAGAGAGAATATAGTTCTCCCAAGAGGACCACTACTAGGACACAATGATTGATTCAAAAAAGTTTAATTGTATTGAAAAACACACACAGATTAATGAAAAAAAAGGGACTAATGCCTCATACACACGCTCGGAATTTCCGATGGAAAAAGCCAGACGGAAATTTTTCATCGGATATTCCGTGTGTATGCCATATCGGACTTTTTCCCTCGGAAATTCCGACATACTTAAAAGGGGCCATGTTCTCTTTTTTTCCGACGGAAAAAAATTCTATCGGAATTTCCATTCGTCTAGATGCAATTCCGACGGACTAAAAACCACGCATGCTCAGAATCAAGTCGACACATGCTCGGAAGCATTGAACTTAATTTTTCTCAACTGGTCGTATTGTTGTACGTCACCGCGTTATTGAAGGTCGGAATTTGGTGTGACAGTGTGTATGCAAGACAGCTTGAACAGAATTCCGTCGGAAAAACCCATCAGAGTTTATCCCGACGGAAAAACCGGTCTTGTGTACGAGGCATAACAGTTTACCACACAAGTAGTTTAAAAATTGGACAACGTTGTCTAATGTTAAAAAGAAGGGGAATCGCAGCTGCGCATACCATTCACACCCACATTCACAGTACCCAAATTGAGACAAACACTTTGGTCAAACATTAGCACTTGTAATCGCAGACTTACAGTATATAGTAGTATAGAGCTCAGTTCTCAAAAACCAAAGTAATAATACTGATGCAGTTACAGAGCAACTTGATTGTAGACTAAAAATGGTGAGTCAAAAAAACGTGTAGATGTGGGTAATGTTAGGTGAATTGGTGAGTTCTTAGCTGCCATGTACTCAAAAAACACACAGGGTATCGTAATTGCTGTCCACAAATGGATTATAATCAGTCCCTTTTGGATTTTGAGTTACTAGACAGATTACACCTGGTGAAGCCAGGAAGTAATTGTATTGAAGCTGAAATAATCAAGAGGAGCAGGCTTAGGCATTGAGTCACCTTAACAGTGTAGATACATCTCCAAAAGGTCATCAGAAGTGGAGGCTGAAAACCGGGGACCGGAACAAACACAGCTGTGTAAATAGACTTAGTTCAAGACACTCTCACCATGTCATACATCCCGGTTGTTTCACTGTACCTCTACCCATCAGTCCAGATTAACACATGCTCAGGGTGAGCCGATATGCTGATGCCTTGAGGTTTTCCACTGTGTATAAAGTGCCGTTCATGCCGGTTTTTTAGTTCCAATCACTGGATTACAAGCTGTCCTTCCTCCTCCATCCTCCTGCTTCACATGTGCAGCAAACAGGCAATCCCCCAGCCGACGTGCTGACGTCACGCTGACATGTTTCACTAGTCAATATGTTCCCATAGATTTTAAACAATTACTTTAATAAATTCATGTACAATTTTTTCTATATATTTCTGTGATTTTCTTCCAAAGTTGCCTTAAAAGCCCCACACCTATAGGGGGTATTTTATTTTGAATAATCTACTTATTTGGGGTGTAGGCAACAACTCAGCCATTTCAGGTGAAACTCCCCCTTTCTAATAAACCTAATAACTGGTTGTGCCAACCTTGGCGGCAACAACTACAATCAAGCGTTTGCGATAACTGCCAATGAGTCTTTCACATTGCTGTGGAGCAATTTTGGCCCACTCTTCTTTGCAGAATAGTTTTAATTCAGCCAAATTGGAGGGTTTTCCAGCATGAACTGCCTGTGTAAGGTCATGATACAGCATCTCAGTGTTTCGGATCATTGTCCTGCTGCATAACCCAAGTGCACTTGAGCTTGAGGTCATGAACTGATGGCCGGACATTCTCCTTTAGGATTTTCTGGTAGAGCTCAGAATTCATGGTTCCATCAATTATGGTAAGTCGTCCATATGAAATGGGCCTAAGATCTCCTCTTGCAGTCTACTTCCTGACAACTCTCAATTTTCAGGCATACTGATATTTTTTTTACTGATTGAAATGCAGTCCATTGTTTTTAATGTGCCTGTACACACAAGAGCATAAACATCCTCTGCATATAGATCAAAAAAAAATATATATATATTTTTGCATGTTGCACCTTTTACTTTTATGGTGGACTGCACGTCACGGACAAGCACTTTATTTTGATTATAATGTGTTAATTAGTTTTGCAAGAGAGTACAGCGGAACCTCGGATTGAGAGTAACGCAGTTAACGAGCGTTTCGCAATACGAGCACTGTATTTTTTAAAACCCTGACTCGGTTTGTGAGTGTTGTCTCGCAAAATGAGCAGGATTCAAGTCACAGCGGTGTGCAGTGCAGCGTTTGACCTGAGGTGGGGGGCGCCGGAGCCGAGCGGAGCTGAACGGCGCTGATCGGAGCGGATCGGCACCGTTCGGAAATGCTCGGAAAGACTCGGAAATACTCCGCTCCCGTGCCTTTCCAAGGTTTTCCGAGGTCAGCCGAGCTATCCTCGGGCCTTTCCGTGTGTTTACAAGGCTCTCCAGCACCCCCACCTCTGGCCACATGCGGTATTGCATGCCATTGAAGTCAATGCGGAACTAATTATTTTCGTTTCCATTGACTTCAATGGGAAAACTCTCTTTGATATGCGAGTACTTTGGATTACGAGCATTCTCCTGGAACGGATTATGCTCATAATCCGAGGTTCCACTGTATTATGCATTTGTCATTATTTTTTTTTAGGTATCTGTTTTATCACGTTCGTTTTTTGCAAAAAGTGAGATCGAAGTCTATAGGGTAAGCACAGCTTTTATTTATATGCAAAACATAAGGTGAACTGCTGGTGGTGGTGGTGTGTGCATCACATGGTGTTTTATGTTCATGGAAGATAAGTGTGAATCATATATGTGAAGACTGAATTTTATGCTAATAAGCTTGGGACACTTTGTTTGAACTTTGATTCACGTTTAATAATGTATTTATTTATCGCTGGTTATACATCATATTTTGTTGTTTCACTGATTGACAACAATTTGCAGTGCTGAATCATTTGTGGTGAATTATTTAAAGTTTGGTTTGTGGCAGTGGCGTCACTGGGGTTGGTGTCACCTGGTGCGGTAAAATATGGTGTCACCCCCCTCCCCCCGTTCACTGAGCATGAGCAATCCGGGGCATTGAGCAGGCTAGCGCATCAGCACAGCTCTGCCCCCCTGTGTAATCCCCCTAATGTTACCCCCCTGCAATCCCCCTAATGTAACACCCCCCTGTGTAATCCCCCTAATGTTACCCCCCTGCAATCCCCCTAATGTAACGCCCCCCCTGTGCAATTCCCCTAATGTAATGCCCCCCTGTGTAATCTCCCCCAATGTAACACCCCCCTGTGTAATCCCCCTAATGTAACACCCCCTGTGTAATCCCCCTAATGTAACAACCCCCCTGTGTAATCCCCCTAATGTAACACCCCCCCTGTGTAATCCCCCCAATGTACCCCCTGTGCAATCCCCCTAATGTTACCCCCCTGCAATCCCCCTAATGTAACGCCCCCTGTGTAATCCCCCTAATGTTACTCCCCTGCAATCCCCCTAATGTAACGCCCCCCCTGTGTAATCCCCCTAATGTAATTCCCCCCCTGTGTAATCCCCCTAATGTAACCCCCCTGTGCAATCCCCCTAATGTTAGCCCCCCTGCAATCCCCCTAATGTAACACCCCCCTGTGTAATACCCCTAATGTTACACCCCCGCAATCCCCCTAATGTAACGTCCCCCTGTGTAATCCCCCTAATGTAACGCCCCCCCTGTGCAATCCCCCTAATGTAATGCCCCCCCTGTGTAATCCCCCAATATAACATCCCCCCTGTGTAATCCCCCTAATGTAACACCCCCTGTGTAATCCCCCTAATGTAACGCCCCCCCCTGTGTAATCCCCCCAATGTACCCCCCCTGTGCAAGCCCCCTAATGTTACCCCCTGCAATCCCCTAATGTAACGCCCCCCCTGTGTAATCCCCCTTATGTTACCCCCCCTGCAATCCCTCTAATGTAACGACCCCCTGTGTAATCCCCCTAATGTAACCCCCCTGTGCAATCCCCCTAATGTTACCCCCCTGCAATCCCCCTAATGTAACGCCCCCCCTGTGTAATCCCCCTAATGTTACCCCCCCTGCAATCCCCCTAATGTAACGCCCCCCTGTGTAATCCCCCTAATGTAACGCCCCCCCTGTGTAATCCCCCTAATGTAACCCCCCTGTGCAATCCCCCTAATGTTACCCCCCCCTGCAATCCCCCTAATGTACCGACCCCCCCTTTGCAATTCCCCTAATGTAACGCCCCCCTGTGCAATCCCCCTAATGTAATGCCCCCCCCTGTGTAATCCCCCAATATAACACCCCCCCTGTGTAATCCCCCTAATGTAACACCCCCTGTGTAATCCCCCTAATGTAACGCCCCCCCCTGTGAAATCCCCCCAATGTACCCCCCCTGTGCAAGCCCCCTAATGTTACCCCCCTGCAATCCCCTAATGTAACGCCCCCCCTGTGTAATCCCCCTTATGTTACCCCCCCTGCAATCCCTCTAATGTAACGCCCCCCTGTGTAATCCCCCTAATGTAATGCCCCCCCTGTGTAATCCCCCTAATGTAACCCCCCTGTGCAATCTCCCTAATGTTACCCCCCTGCAATCCCCCTAATGTAACACCCCCCCTGTGTAATCCCCCTAATGTTACCCCCCTGCAATCCCCCTAATGTAACGCCCCCCCTGTGTAATCCCCCTAATGTAACACCCCCCTGTGTAATCCCCCTAATGTAACGCCCCCCCTGTGTAATCCCCCCAATGTACCCCCCCTGTGCAAGCCCCCTAATGTTACCCCCCTGCAATCCCCTAATGTAACGCCCCCCCTGTGTAATCCCCCTTATGTTACCCCCCCTGCAATCCCTCTAATGTAACGCCCCCCTGTGTAATCCCCCTAATGTAACGCCCCCCCTGTGTAATCCCCCTAATGTAACCCCCCTGTGCAATCCCCCTAATGTTACCCCCCTGCAATCCCCCTAATGTAACGCCCCCCCTGTGTAATCCCCCTAATGTTACCCCCCCTGCAATCCCCCTAATGTAACGCCCCCCTGTGCAATCCCCCTAATGTAACGCCCCCCCTGTGTAATCCCCCTAATGTAACCCCCCTGTGCAATCCCCCTAATGTTACCCCCCTGCAATCCCCCTAATGTAACGCCCCCCTGTGTAATCCCCCTAATGTAACACCCCCCTGTGCAATCCCCCTAATGTAACACCCCCCTGTGTAATCCCCCTAATGTAATCCCCCCCTGTGTAATCCCCCTAATGTAACGCCCCCCTGTGTAATCCCCCCAACGTACCCTCCCTGTGCAATCCCCATGATTTTACCCCCCTGCAATCCCCTAATGTAACACCCCCCTGTGTAATCCCCCTAATGTAATGCCCCCCCTGTGTAACCCCCCCCTCTGTATACCTCCCCTCCCTACATTTACAGACCTCAGATCAGCGCGGCTCTGTACACACGAATGTCCCTCTTCCTAGGCTCCTCCTCCTGTTGTGGATATACTGTCAGTGTGGAGGAGGAGCCTAGGCATTGTCGGTCTGAGGAGTGTAACTGTGATAGGACACTGGCACCGTGACCTCTCCCCGCCTGCCTGTCACAATTGCCATTGTCTGGCAGCAGCATAGAGATATACTGTATATATTTATTTTATTTGTCACAGTCGTCATTACAAGGGTTCCATGGGGGTAGTTTTGTTTATTATCGTCTTGTTTGGTCTTGAAAATTTGCTCTCAATTTCTTTTGTTTACTTGACAGTGATTGAAAGTAAAATGGGACAGTGTTTGAAAAAACAAACATGACAGGTGTGTTCATCTTACACCTCAATATACAATATGTAATATCCCAGGTAATTTTACCCTTCACTCCTCTGATTTGCATTTCCCTAATAGCCCTTTCCACAACACTAACTTATTTAGTATTGTGTGAACAGATGAAAGCTCCATCGAGTTTAAACATACAGTTGATAGCACACCTGCAATCAGATCATGATTTAGGGCAATTCCAGTAAATCCACTTCATATCAGCATTTCTACAAAAATTTAAGACATGAATAGGCTCTAACCGCTTCCTTCTTCTTGGACAGGCCTAACCCCCCACACATTGACTTCATGACCCAGTACTCAGTAGATCATGGGAGCTGTAGTGTCAGCAGGCTTCAGGAAATGATGTCTTAATAAGCTATAAGCCCACCCAACACCGTCTAGTGATTTAGGTGGAGGTAGCATGGATATAAAGTCATAGCAACTATAAGTAATTTAAGGAAGCAAGAATGTTTTAATAACGAGGAAGTAAACCTGGCTTTTTACAAGTATGGGTACCTTGTGTTTAACATATTTTTCCTGTTTTTAAATTTATTGCATATATTATATTGTTCTATGGATCCAATTGCTTACCGTATACATATTATTTCTGTTTGCTTTTAGAAGACATTATGTATCGCACCTCCTAGGAAGTATACACAAGCAATGATGTTGCTCATTTACTCTAATTGAGGATATCACCTAATTGGAGGAAGTGAACTTTACTATTTCCTCGTTTGTATATATGTCGGTTTTGTGTTTCACTTTAGAATGTGCTGTGAACAAGGCTTGTGCCGAAACGCGTCTGCGTGTTCTTTTAAACTTGGTCATATGAAATAAAGATACAAGACTGAACCTCCAGAAGTGCCGGCTCTTCAGTTTTCATGTATGTGACTGGCCAGAGTCGTGTGACGTCACTCCCACGCATGCACGTGGGAGCCGCCGGTCACAGCACACGCTTCTGAAGAAACGGCATGGGCGGCAATGACATTGGCGCAGTATACAGTAAATATCTCCTAAACAGTGCACATTTAGGAGATATTTACAGTACCTATAGGTAGGCCTTATTCTAGGCTTACTTATAGGTACAAAGTATACAGGAAAGTTTACTTCCTCTTTAAAAGAAATTACGCATAGCAGATAAAATTTGATCTTGTTTTCAGGTAACCTCTAGTTGTAATTAACTATTACTATTCTAATATAGCTCTTGTAGAAATGACTTCAGAGCATTTTATGTTTTTGTGAGGAATATAGTAAAAAAGGTTTTCACTAATCTTGAGACACTTTTCCTGTTATCAACACACACTGATTTCCAAATTATTATGCAATTATGCTGAAGAATTAAAAAGTGCAGGGACATGGAAAAGGTGATGCAAGGTAAAGAAAATAATGACTAAAGAAGCTAAGATGTAATTTTAGGCTATGTAATTTACAACATACAAATGCCATTACGACTCGCCTAACAATAAAAATAGATTAAACCCATACGTCAAAAAACTGCAGTAGCAAATATGTGAATGTTGAACTGAACAGACAAGATGCAAAGCTTTAGTGTATGTTTCATGGAAGAGGAAGACATGTTAAAATGTATTTCCCTTAGTCTAGTGTTAAAACAGCTATAACTAATAGATGCGACTGACATAAACACAGCCTTATAATGATGATGATGTCCTTCCTTATGTGATTATGGTATCATTGCACTTTAACCTTGTACATGGGGAAGTCTATAATTTCTTAATACTGGCTATAACAATTTCTCCAGCCTTTCAAGCACAAAGCACTTTCAGTCTTTGCTATCATGCTGGTTTTGTCACTAGATCTGCTGAGGTTTTATACCAGTGTAATGGACAATATCTTTTAAACACATAAGTAAGTTCCATTATATAAGGATAGCCAGAATTCTAAATATGATTTAACCTACAGAGTGAAAGGTCGGTTTAAGAAAGTAAATGTAGAAACGTTAGAAAACTAAAGAGTGAAATGCCATGGCTCATTTTCAATATCTTTTGGGTTGGGTTGGTAATGTGGAACTGCGGTCAAACTAACATTTTAGTTTTGAAAAGATTGGGTCAGTAATCAAGGCTCTGTCAAGCTTTTATTTCCATCTTTTATTTACCCTCATTTTCTTCCCCTATGGCACAGCAAGAAGGAAAATTTAATTTACAACAATAAAATCTCACAGATGCTCTAATCCCTCACACTCTATTGAAAAAAACATTTCATCTGGAGCACCCCATTGAGCCAGGGCATGAGCAGGGTTAATTGTGATGGATGTTCCATGGGAATCGTCAATAAAACCAATTTGCCACCTGATGAAAAAAGTAGTGATTCACCACAATTTTAGAAACGATTCCAATATATATATTTTGATAGGGGTTGATTAAACTTAGTGGTGGGGAGCTTTTTCATTGAGTATATGTCAGTTCGAAATGCAGTTTAACCACTTAAGCCCCGGACCAATACGGGCCATTATGACCAGGCCCCTTTTTGCGTTTCGGCACTGCGTCGCTTTAACTGACAATTGCGCGGTCGTGCAATGTGACTCCCAAACAAAATTGGCGTCCTTTTTTTCCCACAAATAGAGCTTTCTTTTGGTGATATTTGATCACCTCTGCGGTTTTTATTTTTTGCGCTATAAACAAAAATAGAGCGAAAATTTTGAAAAAAATGAAATTTTTAAATTTTTTCTATAATAAATAATCGCCAAAAAATGTTAAATTTTTTTTTCCCTCAGTTTAGGCCGATACGTATTCTTCTACATATTTTTGGTTAAAAAAATCGCAATCGCCGTTTATTGATTGGTTTGCACAAAAATTATAGCGCTTACAAAATAGGGTATAGTTTTAAGGCATTTTTATAAATTTTTTTTTTTACTAGTAATGGAGGCGATCAGCGATTTTTTTCGTGACTGCGACATTATGGCGGACACATCGGACACTTTTGACACATTTTTGGGACCATTGTCATTTTCACAGCGATCAGTGCAATAAAAATGCACTGGTTACTGTGAAAATGACACTGGCAGTGAAGGGGTTAACCACTAGTGGCGCTGAAGGGGTTAAGTGTGCCTAGGGGCGTGTTACTAACTGAGGGGGGCGTGGCTACGACTGACACGTCACCGTTCTCCGCTCTGATTACACAGAGCGGAGATCGCTGACAGTGTCAGTAGAGGAGCGGGGAGATGCTGTGTTTACACACACATCTCCCCGCTCAGAGCCTCCGTGAGACGATTGCGGGGATCCCCGCGGCGATCGAGTATACGGGACCCGCGGTCCCACTCACGGGGAAGGCCGGGGGGTCGCGCACGCGCCGCGGCGCCGCGCGCACGACCCCGATGTCGGCCGGTAAAGGGCCACGTACAGGTACGTGATTGTGCCTGTACGAGCCATTCTGCCAACGTATATATGCCGTGAGCGGTCGGCACGTGGTTAAGGGCTTTCTGCCCCACTTTTATTAAAAAGGAAAGCAAATGAAAGGAAACGTTCAAAAAAGGTTGCCCACACAGGATTTTCAACAGCTAACAGACAACTGAAAAATGCTGAGCCACTTGACTCTGTCAGCAATGCTGCTGCTATCAGAACTTTGTCCCTCAGACCCAGTGCTGTGGCTCTCCTTACTCACTCAGTCTCTTCGTTGCAGCATCTCACTGCACATGCCCACTCTTGACCTTTAGATAGTGGTTCTCCTGATATCCTGTACTCTCTCACTCTTCTGAGGCTCACAGACTTCCTCCAGTCTTCTGGACTCACTCGTTCCCTCAGCTCTCTCATTGCTGCAGACTCACTCAGCTGTCCCAACTCTCCCAGTCCTGCGGGTAGGGAATCTCTTCCATATGGAGTTCTATCTCCCAAGTGGATCACCTCTCTTGGTTGAAGCACACCTCTATCGCCAAACAAAAGCCCCGAGCTATGGCCAGCTCCTGGTATATAATTAATATACACACCTATGTACTCACATGACCTGTAGGTCTCCAGCAAGACCTGGACACAGAATTAAAGGCTTCGTGCCAACCAAGACAATTTGAAGCTTTCAAGCTCCGATCCGGGATTACAAAGCCCGGAGAAAGCTGTAACAACAGCTTTCCCCACTCAGAAACAACACTCTTGTCAGGAACAGGTGTGACCAGAAATGTGTGGACTGCCACAGAGAATACCAGGCACAAGAAAAATGTAAAATATTATTTATTTAAAAAGAAGTGAATAACATAATTATAAACACACCCCCAATATACCAAAACTGTGTAAATCAAACCAGAGAACTAAACAAATAGTGACACACATTTAACAACTGCCCAAACCAAATATATACAGAAAACAGGAAATATGAAGCATAGTCGTAACAGTGCTAAGGTCATACACATGAGCTCAGGCAGAGGGAGCTGGAAGCAAGACAGGACAGGGAGAGGATAACAGGAGACAGAAAGAGCAGGCAGGAAAGGATCAGGCTACAGGGTCTGGGTCAGGGTCCAGGATCAGAATGCAGGAACACAGGAATGCAGGTCAGGGACACATGGAGACAAAACACCAAGGCAAGAGGAGAAGCTCAGGCAGGGCTTCAATACACTTCCTGCAACAAGCATCGGGTGATGACTGATTACATGAGATGATATGTGCTTCTGGCTGCTGAGAGACATCTGCTGGTGGACTCCGAAACTGCAGCCTATAGACCTGGGAGCCACAGGGCCACCAGCAGGTGAACCCTTTCCTGACAACTCTGGAGTGTCACACTCTGCCTTAATGTGAATCTTGTGTGTTCCCTGCCTATCCTCACACAGTGGCAGGGCTGAGCACCAGTGCTGGGGCAAGATCATCCAGTGCCCAGGGTGAAGATGGCAAAATATTGCCCCCCCGCCAGGTAGATTCCCCCTTTACATCAGGTGTCCCCAGTAGAGTCCCCCCTTATGTCAGGTGTCCCCATTAGAGTCCCCCTTTACATCAGGTGTCCCCATCAGTGTGCCCCCTTACATCATGTGTCCCCAATAAAGTCCCCCTTCACATCAGGTGTAACCAATAGAGTCCCCCTTTACATCAGGTGTCCCCATCAGTGTGCCCCCTTACATCATGTGTCCCCAATAAAGTCCCCCTTCACATCAGGTGTAACCAATAGAGTCCCCCTTTACATCAGGTGTCCCCAATAGAGTCCCTCTATACATCAGATGTCCCCAATAGAGTCTCCCTTTACATCAGGTGTCCCCATCAGAGTGCCCCCTTACATCAGGTGTCCCCAATAGAGTCCCCCTTTACATCAGGTGTCCCCATCAGAGTGCCCCCTTACAACAGGTGTCCCCAATTGAGTCCTCCTTTACATCAAGTGTCCCCAGTAGAGTCCCCTTTTACATCAGTTGTAACCAATAGAGTCCCCCTTTACATCAGTTGTCTCCATGCTCCCATGTTGTTGCCCCCCCCCGGGAGATAGGTACTCACACATGTCCTTCCTCCCTCTGGTCATGTGACAAGTCACATGACATGGGGAGAGGGGAAAAAGGGCACAGTCTGTCCTCCTTCTTCAGGAGTGTGGCGCTGAGACTGGCCCATTCTTGGCCCTGCCTAGCACCGTCACAATAAAAGAGTACAGAAGTATTTCATACTTCTTTTTCTATATACAAAATTTGAAACACAATTCCAATAATGTTCACTTTTCATAGCATAGATATGTGAGGTAAAATTTCTGAAAGTAAAGTGTCCATTGTATTTTCGAATAAGCTAAGGTTAAAGATTAATTTTATGTCAAATGTATTGAGATGGTATGCCTCAAACTACTCAACTGCAAAAAAACTTGCTCTGGAACTTCCCTCACAATTTTTCCATCTTAGTTGGTAGACAACAGTATATTTTTCAAGCCCGTAAGTCCTGCTGAGTTGCGAACCTGTTAAGAGGCGTGCAGTGTATGCGCGGATGCCTGAGGGAGAAGTCGCATCCCCTTAGAGCTCCGCTCCCGGGTTAAACAAACCGGAGAACCGACCGCTGTTTTTTCACCGCAAACGGCACCAGCTCCCGCGAATCCATACCAGGTACACTTTGGCGTATTGAGGATGGTCACGAGGGGGCCAAAAACAAAGTATAAGATTGGTATCTCTAAAGATACACCGGCCCGGCAGACATCCAAGATGGCGGCGCCTGGCACCTCACAGACTCGCACACAGCGGGTTCCTAAATCCCTGTCACACAATGTCAAAACTCTGGACACAGCTGGTGAGATTGATTCTGACTATGAAACACCTGAAAATGTTATTCAGTCTAACATGTTTAGACAATTTGAGAAAATGCTTCAGAAAGCTTTGAAACAAACTTCTGACCAGATAACAGAGAAGCTGACAAGGGAGATTAGGGAGCTGGGGCATAGAACAGCTGAATTGGAAATGCGGGTAGATGATATAGAAACTACCACACAGCATTATGATGCTACTATTGAACAGCTTAAGGATGAGAACTCTTTATTACAAAACCGTTTGGAAGACCAGGAGAATAGGGACCGTCGCTCCAACCTAAGAATTAGAGGTCTCCCTGAATCAATCATAGACTTACAGGGAACTATATGTGCACTGTTTCAGGAACTGTTACCAGGTATTTCACCTGAGAGATTGGAAATGGACAGAGTCCACAGGGCCCTAACTCAACGCAAACCCAATGGACCCCCTAGGGATATTATAGTTAAATTTCATTACTATAAAACAAAGGAGCAAATACTTGCTGCTGCTAGAGGTAAAAACACTCTTGAGTTCCAGGGCAATATCTATCAGCTCTTTACAGACCTCTCCCCTCTAACTGTTACTAAGAGGCGTTCTATGAAACTATTGCTGCAAGTACTTCAAAAACACCAAATCATATACCACTGGGGGTTTCCATTCTCTCTCTGCTTTACATACTTGGAAACTAAATATACCTGTCGCACGTCCGATGAACTACGGTCAGCCTTAATTGATCTAGGCCTGATGGATCACACCAATTCTGAGGAGCAACCTCGTAGACGTGCGGCTTCTAGATCACCTCCAAATGAAACCGACTTGGACCCAAACCCCTCTGGTTATACCAGACAGAATCTTCATAAAAGAGGACGTTTTGATAGTCAGGCACCGATAAATGTCGACTCAATGGACTGATCGTTCAACTTTCATTAATCTTATCCATGTTTCTCCCCTTTTATAGGGTACTAGCCCCATTGCTTTATTCTGAAAAGCATTGCACTATCTATGATTGAAGAATAATGCCGCGTACACACGATCATTTTTCCCGTCGGGAAAAATGAATTATTTTTTTTCGCCGAGAAAAACGATCGTCTGTGGGCTTTATGCCGTTTTTCTCGTTGAGAAAAACGGCAGGAAAAACGACGAGAAAAATTAGAACATGTTCTAAATTTTCTCATCGTTTTTTCCATCATTTTTTTCCGCGGTAGTTTTCCCATAGGGAGACACTGCCGCGGAGCCCACAGACGGTCGTTTTTCTCGACAAAGAAAAAAATGACGGGAAAAACGGTCGTGTGTGGGGGAAAATGCCGTTCCCTCGTTTTTCATTTAATTTCATGTCGTGATTCACGGCGGTGTTTTCACCGCCGTGAATCACGATCGTGTGTACGCGGCATTAGAATCCTGTTCTCCATTTTTTTATATTTTTTTAGTGGTGTCTTGTTTCTGACAAATATGTCTATTTCTTTAATCTATATGCACATTATATATGCATATTAATTTGTACTTATGAAATATAAATCTAGGTTTTTATTTAGGGTTTTAGTCAGCCAGAAGGTTTATATTTCATTTACATTTTTGAGTCAAGTGTTTTTAGGGTTTTTTTTTTTTTGTGTTTGTCCCCTTACTGACAAATATGTCTACTTAGTAATTTATATGCATATTATATTGTACTTATGAAATATAAATTTAGGTATTTATTTATTGTTTTAGTCAGCCAGAAGGTCTATATTACATTTACATTTTTGAGACAAGTGTTTTTTTTTTAATTTTTTTTTTATTTTATATATGTAATATAAATTTATGTATTTAAGTTATGTTTTTATCAGCCAGAAAGCTAAAATTTCATTATTGCTTCTTGAGGCGAGTGTTTCTTGTTTTCTTTATTTGTCTCCTTATAGACAAATAAGTTTATTTCCTTGACTTATATGGTCATTGATATAGATAGACTATCCTCTTCCCTCCCCCCCTTTTTTTTTTTTTTTTTCATCCCTTTCCTCTATATTTGCGAGCTTGTTTATTAATTATTTCGCTTGCGTAGACGGTTTGCTTCACAAGTGTTAAGATTAATATTTTCTAGCCTCCTTATGGATGCATTCATCTAGAAATTGACTCAACATAATTCCCGAAGTTGGTATGCTTCCTTTCTCTCTCTTTTTTGTTTATTGCATCTCCAGTCTTCTTGATAGAGAATTATATAAGTTTACTATTATAATACTTAAGTGTTCTCCGGCGTTGTTTTTCCCTCCGGAACTTCTTGCGGCCCCCTACGTACCCCCTGACTCCTGCTACTATTATGCAGGAGTCGGTCGGTGACCATGGAACCCCTCGGAGATTTTTTGTTATCTCTCCGAGATGTTCCTGCGCCCTACTAGTACATCATTATTTTATGACATTAATTGCAGTCATTAGGGCTACCTATTTATTTGGTTTCTTCTTTATTCTTTCTTTTCTGTCTTTCCTTTCTTCTCCTCTTCTGTCTCCCTTGGTGGCGGTTCGAACTCATAATATGGGTTTCATTAACCCTTATATAAAACTTACCCTTACTATGTCATGGCCCCCATAAACATTTTGTCCTTAAATGTACAAGGCTTCAACGTTCCACAAAAAAGAACTAAAGCTCTACGTTCCTTTTCAGCTAGAAAAGCTCACATAATTTTCCTTCAAGAAACGCACTTTATCAATAACGCCTCCCCTAAATTTCTTTCCTCCTCCTACCCTCAATTCTACGCAGCATCAGCTACAACTAAGCAACGTGGGTCCCTGATTGGATTCCACCGCTCTACACCATTTACCCTTAATACACAAATATGTGACCCTGAGGGTAGATATGTTTTATTAACAGGCTTTATTGCTGATACTGAAGTCACATTAGTTTCGTATTACGCCCCAAATAAGCGTCCTGAAGCTTTTCTATCACATCTTTTCCAACTAATCGAATCACATAAATTTGGAACAATAATATTATGTGGTGACTCCAATACTACCATCTATCCCTTCTTGGATAAATCCCCGTCATCTCCTAACTCTCCTACCCATAAACGGTCCTTCCAATCTCTACTTACTTCTTTTAATTTTGTTGATACCTGGCGGGAACTTAACCCAACTTCCAGAAATTTTACACATTATTCTTATCCACACAAATCCTTTTCACGAATAGACCATATTTTCCTCCCCTCTAGTATGCTCCCTGAAGTAATATCCTCTAATATAATCCCATTTCCATGGACAGACCATTGTGCGGTCACTGCTACAATTACCTCTCCAATACCTAGGTCACATGACACCACTTGGTGTATTAACGACTCCATCCTAACTCACCCCTCACACCGTTCAGATATTGAACTGGCTCTTAATGATTATATCTCATTTAATGACACTACTGATGTCTCTGCCCTTACACTATGGGAAGCCCATAAAGCTGTCATTCGGGGCAGCTTGATACAAAAGGCGAGATCTATTAAAAGAGATCGCAAGATTCTGTTCACCAAACTTGAAGCAAATTTTAACGCTTGTCATTTGGCTCATCAAGCTACCCCGAATGCAAACACTAACACTACATTGGAAAGGGCCCGGCTTGAGTTGGATCTTTTTCTGACAGATTTGGCAGACAAACTCTTACGCAAGCGGCAACATACCCTATACAGCAAAGCCAATAAGCCCGATACCCCAATGGCCCGCAGCCTCAAGTCTATTGATCGTGCACAAGCTGCATTCCGACTTAGAACCTCCAGAGATGCATACACTAGTAACCCATTAAAGATCTTGGAAATCTTTCAATCTAAATTAGCTAAGCTCTATGACCCTGGCTTAATCTTTGATAAAAACAAAGCAGACACTTTGTTCTCAGATGTTACACTTCCCACAATGACACCAGAACAGTGTGAATATTTGGAGAGTCCCATAACGGCCTTGGAAGTTAAAGCTGCTATTAAAGAATTGAAGCCTCACAAGAGACCGGGCCCCGATGGGTTTTCTGCACTATACTACAAACAATTTGATTCGATTTTAACGCCTCTATTGACTAGAGCCTTCAATTCTTTGTTAGCTGGTCATTCGTTCAAAACCGAAACACTAACTTCCATCATAGCAATGATTCCCAAACCTAAATCTGACACTACCTCTTGGTCTAATTACCGCCCCATATCTCTTTTAAATCTAGACATTAAGTTATTAGCTAAGATCTTGGCAACTAGATTAAATAGCATTATAGGTAAACTTATCCATCGTGACCAAACTGGCTTCATGCCCTTGCGTCAAGCAGGGGATAATGTCAGAAGAGCACTTTTATTAATTCATGCCGCCAAAAAAAGATGTATCCCAACTTGCCTTATATCATTAGACATTAGGAAGGCGTTCGACTCAATCAGCTGGCCATATCTACAATATACTCTTCAAAAATGGGGTTTTGGGGAAAATTTCTTAACTTGGGTCTCCTCACTATACAGCACTCCGAAAGCTTATATTAAATATATGGGTTACAAATCAGCTATGATAGATATTAGGAGAGGTACTAGACAGGGTTGCCCTCTATCCCCTTTGCTTTTTGCCCTACTTATTGAACCCTTAGCATGTATTATTAGAAATAATCCTAATATCAAAGGAGTAGAATTAGGTGGACATCACCACAAATTGAGTCTTTTTGCAGATGACATCCTGATTTTTTTATCCCATCCCCATGTCTCAGCCCCAAATCTAGTAAATACTTTGGACAAGTTTGCAAAGATTTCTGGACTGTGTGTTAATTAGGGATGAGCTCGGTGTTCGAGTCGAACATATGTTCGACTCGAACATCGGCTGTTCGATCGTTCGCCGAACAACGAACGATTTGGGCCGTTCGCGCCTAATTCGCGGCCCACAATGCACTACGCCATCGCGGTGTCATCCAGGCGCTGTGATTGGCCAAGCATGCACTGTGACCCGCATGCTTGGCCAATCACAGCGCCGGCAGCGAGGAGAGCAATGATTGGCCACAGGCAGGATGCCTGTGGCCAATTATTGCTGAGGGTGTTTAGTACACGCCCCACACTATAAAAGGCCGCCAGCACGGCGGCCTAGTGTAGTGTGTTCCGGAGCAGGGAAAGAGAAGCATAGGCAGGGACAGTGACATTTTTTTTTCTTGTTTAACCTGGATTCCTTTAGTTTAGGGAAAGAGAAGGATAGGTAGGGAGAGTGTCAGTCTGTTTTACTGTGCTAAACCTTGTTTGTAGGGACAGGGAAGGACAGTGAGGGAAATTCTCATTGTGCTATACTGTGCTAAAGCATTCCTCATCAACCATCTTTAAAAAAAAAAAATTATAGGGACAGAAAACTATAGGTAGGGAGAGTGTCAGTGTGTTTTACTGTGCTAAACCTTGTTTGTAGGGACAGGGAAGGACAGTGAGGGAAATTCTCATTGTGCTATACTGTGCTAAAGCATTCCTCATCAACCATCTTTAAAAAAAAATTTTTATAGGGACAGAAAACTATAGGTAGGGAGAGTGTCAGTGTGTTTTACTGTGCTAAACCTTGTTTGTAGGGACAGGGAAGGACAGTGAGGGAAATTCTCATTGTGCTATACTGTGCTAAAGCATTCCTCATCAACCATCTTTAAAAAAAAAATTTTTTATAGGGACAGAAAACTATAGGTAGGGAGAGTGTCAGTGTGTTTTACTGTGCTAAACCTTGTTTGTAGGGACAGGGAAGGACAGTGAGGGAAATTCTCATTGTGCTATACTGTGCTAAAGCATTCCTCATCAACCATCTTTAAAAAAACATTTTTTATAGGGACAGAAAACTATAGGTAGGGAGAGTGTCAGTGTGTTTTACTGTGCTAAACCTTGTTTGTAGGGACAGGGAAGGACAGTGAGGGAAATTCTCATTGTGCTATACTGTGCTAAAGCATTCCTCATCAACCATCTTAAAAAAAAAATTTTATAGGGACAGAAAACTATAGGTAGGGAGAGTGTCAGTGTGTTTTACTGTGCTAAACCTTGTTTGTAGGGACAGGGAAGGACAGTGAGGGAAATTCTCATTGTGCTATACTGTGCTAAAGCATTCCTCATCAACCATCTTTAAAAAAATTTTTTTTTATAGGGACAGAAAACTATAGGTAGGGAGAGTGTCAGTGTGTTTTACTGTGCTAAACCTTGTTTGTAGGGACAGGGAAGGACAGTGAGGGAAATTCTCATTGTGCTATACTGTGCTAAAGCATTCCTCATCAACCATCTTTAAAAAAACTTTTTTTATAGGGACAGAAAACTATAGGTAGGGAGAGTGTCAGTGTGTTTTACTGTGCTAAACCTTGTTTGTAGGGACAGGGAAGGACAGTGAGGGAAATTCTCATTGTGCTATACTGTGCTAAAGCATTCCTCATCAACCATCTTTAAAAAAAAAAAAATTATAGGGACAGAAAACTATAGGTAGGGAGAGTGTCAGTGTGTTTTACTGTGCTAAACCTTGTTTGTAGGGACAGGGAAGGACAGTGAGGGAAATTCTCATTGTGCTATACTGTGCTAAAGCATTGATCATCAACCATCTTTAAAAAAACATTTTTTATAGGGACAGAAAACTATAGGTAGGGAGAGTGTCAGTGTGTTTTACTGTGCTAAACCTTGTTTGTAGGGACAGGGAAGGACAGTGAGGGAAATTCTCATTGTGCTATACTGTGCTAAAGCATTCCTCATCAACCATCTTTAAAAAAACATTTTTTATAGGGACAGAAAACTATAGGTAGGGAGAGTGTCAGTGTGTTTTACTGTGCTAAACCTTGTTTGTAGGGACAGGGAAGGACAGTGAGGGAAATTCTCATTGTGCTATACTGTGCTAAAGCATTCCTCATCAACCATCTTTAAAAAAAAAATTTATAGGGACAGAAAACTATAGGTAGGGAGAGTGTCAGTGTGTTTTACTGTGCTAAACCTTGTTTGTAGGGACAGGGAAGGACAGTGAGGGAAATTCTCATTGTGCTATACTGTGCTAAAGCATTCCTCATCAACCATCTTTAAAAAAACATTTTTTATAGGGACAGAAAACTATAGGTAGGGAGAGTGTCAGTGTGTTTTACTGTGCTAAACCTTGTTTGTAGGGACAGGGAAGGACAGTGAGGGAAATTCTCATTGTGCTATACTGTGCTAAAGCATTCCTCATCAACCATCTTTAAAAAAAAAAAATTATAGGGACAGAAAACTATAGGTAGGGAGAGTGTCAGTGTGTTTTACTGTGCTAAACCTTGTTTGTAGGGACAGGGAAGGACAGTGAGGGAAATTCTCATTGTGCTATACTGTGCTAAAGCATTCCTCATCAACCATCTTTAAAAAAACATTTTTTATAGGGACAGAAAACTATAGGTAGGGAGAGTGTCAGTGTGTTTTACTGTGCTAAACCTTGTTTGTAGGGACAGGGAAGGACAGTGAGGGAAATTCTCATTGTGCTATACTGTGCTAAAGCATTCCTCACCAACCATCTTTAAAAAAAAAAAAAATTATAGGGACAGAAAACTATAGGTAGGGAGAGTGTCAGTGTGTTTTACTGTGCTAAACCTTATTTGTAGGGACAGGGAAGGACAGTGAGGGAAATTCTCATTGTGCTATACTGTGCTAAAGCATTCCTCATCAACCATCTTTCAAAAAAAAAAAATTATAGGGACAGAAAACTATAGGTAGGGAGAGTGTCAGTGTGTTTTACTGTGCTAAACCTTGTTTGTAGGGACAGGGAAGGACAGTGAGGGAAATTCTCATTGTGCTATACTGTGCTAAAGCATTCCTCATCAACCATCTTTAAAAAAACATTTTTTATAGGGACAGAAAACTATAGGTAGGGAGAGTGTCAGTGTGTTTTACTGTGCTAAACCTTGTTTGTAGGGACAGGGAAGGACAGTGAGGGAAATTCTCATTGTGCTATACTGTGCTAAAGCATTCCTCATCAACCATCTTTAAAAAAAAAAAATTATAGGGACAGAAAACTATAGGTAGGGAGAGTGTCAGTGTGTTTTACTGTGCTAAACCTTGTTTGTAGGGACAGGGAAGAACAGTGAGGGAAATTCTCATTGTGCTATACTGTGCTAAAGCATTCCTCATCAACCATCTTTGAAATCCTTGTTTTTTGGACAGTCAGGGAAATTGTCATTGTGCTATTCTGTGCGAAAGCAATCATCCTCAACCATATTTAGAAATCCTTAAGTAAAGGGACAGAGAAGGACACCTGAAGGTAGCCCTTATTGCTTTTTTTCCCATCTCCCTGCAGGCCATCCATTAGAATGTCTGGAAGGCAAACAAGGAGAGGCAGACAGTCAGGAGGCAATAAAAGAGGGCAAGCAGGCTCTGTGTCTGGGGGCAACAGTGCTGGTCGTGGACGCGGTGCATTGTCATCAGCACATGGCCATGGGACACGCTTGTCCTTCTTTTCGGCAGCTGGACATGTTGAGCCACATCATGCCGAAGACTTGGTGGAGTGGATGACCAAGCCCTCCTCCTCCTCCTCATCCTCTCTCACCCAGGCTCAGGGTACTGGCAAAGCAGCTGCCAAAGCGTCCTCTTCCCTGGTATCAATGTCAGACTCATCATCAGTCACTCCTTCCCTAGACCCACCATGTCCTCCTCCTGAGGAGTCCCCCGAACTGTTTGAGCACAGTGTTGGGTACATGCTCCAGGAGGATGCCCAGCGTTTCGAAGGGTCTGATGATGAAACCCAGCTAGAGGAAGGCAGTAGCGTGAGAGCAGACAGAGGGGATGCTCAAGAAGGACACCAATCTGGCAGTCATGTTCCAGCAGCTGCAGCATACTGCCAGATTGGCTCCAGTGATGAGGAGGGAGGGGATGATGAGGTCACTGACTCCACGTGGGTGCCTAATAGGAGAGAGGAGGAGGAGGAGGATGAGGAGGAGGCACATCTCCAACGAGGCAGGATGCCCTTTGGTGGCCAGCGTAAGGGCAGTACACCGACGGAATCACACCGCAGAGCTCCGCCTGTGCAGGGCGCTGCCTCTGCCCGTCATTCAAAAAGTTCTTTGGTGTGGGCCTTTTTTGAGGCTAGTGCATCAGATCGCACAGCTGCTGTTTGCAACATATGTCTCAAGCGTTTATCGCGTGGCCAAAACATCAGCCGCTTGGGTACCACATGCCTGACCAGACATATGTTGACCTGCCATGCAGCTCGTTGGCAAGCCTACCTCAAAGACCCACACCAAAGAACAAAGCGGACCTCTCCTTGCACCGCATCAGCTGGGATCTCCAACCCCACTATAACTTCAGTCCTCTCTGAAACATGCACTGAGAGGAATGAAGGTGTAGAATTAGGTGTGTCACAGCCAAGTACTTGCGGCCACTCTGCTAGCAGTACACCGACATCCGATTCTAGCAGGCAAATTTCCCTGCCCCAGCTGCTGGACCGTCGAAAGAAGTTCACTCCCAGCCATCCACATGCCCAGCGGTTGAATGCTAGCTTGGCTAAATTGCTAGCGCTTCAACTGCTGCCTTTTCAGTTGGTAGACTCGGCCCCTTCCGTGAGTTTGTGCAATGTGCGGTTCCTCAGTGGCAGGTTCCCAAATGCCACTTTTTCTCACAGAAGGCTATTCCGGCTCTCTACCGGCATGTGGAAGGCAATGTCTTGGCCTCGCTGGACAGGGCGGTCAGCGGTAAGGTGCATATTACCGCTGACTCATGGTCCAGCAGGCATGGACAGGGAAGTTACCTTTCTTTCACGGCCCATTGGGTCACTCTTTTGGCAGCTGGGAAGGATGCAGGACAAGGTGCAGTAGTGTTGGAGGTTGTTCCACCGCCACGCCTCCAAAATGCTACTACTGGTTGTGACACACCTCTCTCCTCCACCCCCTCCTCTTCTTCTTCCTCTATGGCCTCTTCCTGTGCTTTGTCCTCTGAACCAGCGGTGCTCCGTAGGCGTTCAAGGGGCTACGCAAGTACGCAGGCAAAAAGATGCCATGCCGTGCTTGCGCTGGTGTGTTTGGGGGACAGGAGCCACACTGGGGCAGAGGTCCTGTCTGCTCTGCAGGGGCAGGCCGAGAGGTGGTTGACGCCACGCCAGCTTAAGCCAGGAATGGTGGTTTGCGACAATGGCACCAACCTCCTCTCAGCCCTCCGACAGGAACAACTGACCCATGTGCTCTGTGTGGCTCACGTCCTTAACCTGGTGGTGCAGCGGTTCTTGGCCAGGTACCCGGGCTTACAGGATGTCCTGAGGCAGGCCAGGAAAGTCTGTGTGCATTTCCGCAGATCTTATAATGCCAGTGCTCGCCTGGCTGAGCTGCAAAAGGAGTTGAACCTGCCCAAGAACCGCCTTATATGTGACATGCCCACCAGGTGGAACTCAACATTGGCCATGCTGCAGTGGCTGCACACGCAGCAGAGGGCCATCAATGAGTACCTGTGCGACTACGGCACCAGGACAGGGTCAGGGGAGGTTGGTTTTTTTCTCCACGCCAGTGGGGCATGATCAGGGATGCATGCACTGTCCTGGCACCATTTGAGGAGGCCACGAGGATGGTGAGCAGTGACAGTGCATGCATCAGTGACACTGTACCTCTTGTCCACCTGTTGGAGCACACACTGCGTGGAATAATGGACAGGGCACTTGAGGCAGAACAGAGGCAGGAAGAGGAGGACTTCCTTGCCTCTCAAGGCCCCCTTTACCTAGACAGTGTTCCTTCTGTCCCACCCATCGCACAGGAAGAGGACGAGGAGGAGGAGGAGGAGGAGGATTGTGTCAGCATGGAGGTGGAGCCTGGCACTCAGCAGCATCAACAGCAGCAGTCTTTTAGGGATGATTTACAGTCCCAAGAAACCCGAGGACTTGTACGTGGCTGGGAGGAGGTGGCTGCGGATCATGTCGTCCTTAGTGACCCAGAGGACTCCGGACCGAATGCCTCAGCTAACCTACGCTGCATGGCCTCCCTGATCCTGCAAAGTCTGCGGAAGGATCCTCGTATTCTTCGGATCAAGGAGAGGGACCATTACTGGCTGGCCACTCTCCTTGATCCACGGTACAAGGGTAAGGTTGCGGACCTTATGTTACCGTCGCAGAGGGAGCAGAGGATGAGACAACTCCGGGAGGCCTTGCAGAAAGGTCTGTGCAATGCGTTCCCAGAGACTGGGAGGTTACAAACTCCTGGTCCTGGACAACGAGTTGCTGAGGCTTCGGCCAGTCAAAGAAGGAGCGGTGGGGAAGGTGGCCGTCTGACCGATGCGTTCAGACAATTCTTTAGTCCGCAGCCCCAAAGTATGATCGGTTCCAGCAACCATCGCCAGCGTCTGATAAACATGGTGCAGGAATATCTAGGGGCAAGGTCAGACTTGGACACCTTCCCCACCGAAAATCCTCTGGCTTACTGGGTCTTGAGGATGGATCACTGGCCAGAGCTTGCACAGTATGCAATTGAGCTACTGGCCTGTCCTGCATCCAGCGTTCTTTCGGAACGCACATTCAGTGCTGCTGGAGGATTTGTCACGGATCACAGGGTGCGCCTGTCCACCGACTCGGTTGATCGACTGACTTTCATCAAGATGAACCAGTCTTGGATCACCACCAGCTACCACACACCTGATGCTGATATAACAGACTAATTGATTTTAACATGTCACATCCCTTCAAGACTGATGCTGATGCTGAGTGCCTGTGCTGTTATGTTGACTGGCTATCCTCCTCCTCCGAGTCCTCAATGATACGATTGATGATGATAGCTTGGAAGATCATTTTTGTTTATGGGTGCCGCCACCAGTGCCTAACGCCCAATTTTTCAGCCCCTGTTTAACAGGGGCGTGTAATTACAATTTTTGAAGCAATACTTTGCAACAGGGCTCATTGCTGTGCTCCAAGTACAGTATCTGTGAGGGGTTGCAGTGTTGTGCCACCAGTGCCTAAGGCCCAATTTTTCAGCCCCTGTTTAACAGGGGCGTGTAATTACAATTTTTGAAGCAATACTTTGCAACAGGGCTGATTGCTGTGCTTCAAGTACAGTATCTGTGAGGGGTTGCAGTGTTGTGCCACCAGTGCCTAAGGCCCAATTTTTCAGCCCCTGTTCAACAGGGGCATGTAATTACAATTCTTGATCTAATAATTCACAGCAGGGCCCATTGCTGCACCCACCAAGAGTAACTCTGAGGGCTTACAGTGTTGTGGCAACGCCACCACCACCACCACCACGAAAGGCCCAATTTTTCAGCCCCTGTTCAAAAGGGGCATGTAATTACAATTCTTGATCTAATAATTCACAGCAGGGCCCATTCCTGCACCCACCAAGAGTAACTCTGAGGGCTTACAGTGTTGTGGCAACACCACCACCACCACCACCACCACGAAAGGCCCAATTTTTCAGCCCCTGTTCAACAGGGGCATGCAATTACAATTCTTGATCTAATAATTCACAGCAGGGCCCATTGCTGCACCCACCAAGAGTAACTGTCAGGGCTTACAGTGTTGTGGCACCAGCACCACCATCAAAGGCCCAATTTTTACTACCACTGTTCAACAATTATATGTAATTACAATTCCTGATATAATAGTTGACAGCAGGGCGTTCCAGCACCAACCAAGAGTAACTGTGAGTGCTTACAGTGTTGTGCCAACACCAACAACTAAGGGGCCTATTTCTGCAGAGTATATACGGCAGGTCCCTACTTTCAAACATCCAACTTACAAACGACTCCTACTTGCAAACGCAAGAAGACAACAGGAAGTGAGAGGAAATCTACCCCTAGGAAGGAAAATTCTGTCCTGTAAGAATTAATATGGGAGAAAGGTGTCTCCTCTGTACTGATGCTTTATCACCAATCCTTGTTTCAAGAAAAACACCACATTTCAAAAACAGTTGTCATTGGGACGGAAAGTGAGGTGAAATGTTCTGAACAGGGGCACAGCCAGCAAAACAAATGTTACAGGGGTGATAACCCTTACCTATGTTTTCCAAAAAGTTTAAAAATAGATTTTTGGGCTGGAGCTACACTTAAACAATGTACCTGTTCAAAATTACAAACAGATTCTACATAAGAACAAACCTACAGTCCCTGTCTTGTATGCACCGCCTGTATACGGCTGTTCAGAGTATAAAGGGCCTTTTTTATTTTATGTGCGGGGTTCCCCTTAATATCCATACAAGACCCAAAGGGGCTGGTAATGGGCTGGGGTAGGGGGGGGGGGGTCATGGGGTAGCTATGCCATTTTTCTTAAAGATTTTCATCCATATTACCGGGACCAGACATTACATTAAAGCCGCAAGCAGTTTTAAATGGCTTTTTTTTCCTTTAGAAGTGTCATTTTGTGCAGGGACAGTTCTAAACACGGGAAACACGTGGCACTTCACAGGCATACTTTAGACACCCCCCAGGTACGATATTTAAAGGAATATTTGACTTTTTTTTTTTCACTTTATGCATCATTAAAATGACTGCTCCCGAAAAACGACCGTTTTTAAAACTTCTTTTTGCATTGATACATGTCCCCTGGTGCAGAACCCGGGTTCCCAAACCCTTTTTAGGACAATAACATGCATAATAGTCGTTATAATTAGCACTTTAGAATTCAAACGTTCGCATCCATTGTATTTAATAGGGTTCTAATGTTCGTACGAACTTTCGGTCCGTTCGCGGGTTCTGGTGCGAACCGAACCCGGGGGTGTTCGGCTCATCACTAGTGTTAATCATGCCAAATCTAATGCCCTTAATATTTCCCTTTCGCCATCTGAGTTACAACAAGCTCAAGCGTCTTTACCTTTCAATTGGGAATTGCACCATATTTCATATCTTGGAGTCCAACTCACTTCTTCTATATCCGACTTATTTTCAGCTAACTACTTACCCTTATTGAAGTCAACTACTAATCTGATGAAACAATGGTCTTCTCTTCCTTTATCTTGGATTGGGAGGATTAACGCTACTAAGATGTCAATCTTACCAAAGTTCCTTTACCTATTCTGAGTTCTCCCCATACATATACCTCCTTACTTCTTGAGGCTCACTCAAAAGAGAGTGATGTCTTTTATATGGGGCTCTACAAAACCCCGTATACCCAGATCGACTCTTTATCTTGATAAATTGAAAGGTGGTCTGGGAATTCCTAACTTTTCCTCATACTACTTTGCTGCTCAGCTAGCACAACTCCCCAAATACCATTCTACAACAGAATCCCCTCTATGGGTAGCGATTGAATCAGTGGATATTGACCCCATTTCTGTGAATAATTTGCTCTGGTTAGCTCCTAAAGATAGACTAAACTTATCTAACCCCGTAACCAAACATTCTATAGCTATCTGGGACAAATATAGATCCACAAAAAGCCTACAATCCACTCATAACCCTCTACTCTCTTTTCTTCGAAATCCCTCATTTTACCCCGCCTGGAAATTCCCCCTATCATTTGCAGCTTGGTCCAAAAGAAAGCTACTTCAATTTCACAATCTAGTTTCCTCCAATGATATTCTTACGTTCCCAACATTATGTGAATTATACAAACTCCCCATGAAGGAGCTCTTCCGCTATCTACAAATTAAGAACTTTTATACACCCCTCGTTGATACGGGATCCCCTCTTACCCAAATGACTCAATTTGAACGTATCTGTAACAGTGATCCCCATACTAGAGGATTAATATCACTTTTGTATAAACGCATCAATTCCACATCCGACGATACTTTACCATCCTATACGACTAAATGGGCACATGACATGGATAGAACATTCAGTAAAAGTGACTGGGATAATATATGGTCAGCTACTAAGCATTCCTCGCCAAATTGTTTTGCGTTGGAAACAAATTATAAGGTCCTTTCTCGATGGTACCTGGTTCCGGCCAGGATTGCCAAATTTGCCCCCTTGTACCCAAATTTATGTTTCAGAGGCTGTTCTGAACCGGGCACGCAGTTCCATATTTGGTGGCAATGTCCAATCGTTTAATCCTTCTGGAGTAAAATATTTAACATGGCCTCTACGGCCTTGGAAATACCAATCCCGCCAGACCCGGCACTGGCTCTCCTCAACCTCAAACCTCCTGAATTGAATAAATCACAATTCAAATTACTACTACATCTCACCACGGCGGCTAAACAATCTATAGCTAAGGCCTGGAAAACCCAAACTTTAGTTGTGGCTGAAACTAAACATAGAATTAACAGAGCCCTTATCTTTTCCAAAATGTCTGCTATTGAAGATAACAACATTACTACATACAATAAAATATGGAAACCATGGATTAAACACTTCTTACCCCCAGATTTTGATCAATTATTGTTGATGCCTTTTTGAAATACTTTAATATTTATCTATTAATATAATATTTAAACGGGGCCTTGATCTGACTGGACCGCCACCCGGGGAGACAACCTTTACCTTTATCTCTATTTTTCTATACCCATACCTTCTTTTCTATATATTTTACTTTTCTCCCATATTTCTTCTTCTTCTCTCTGTACTTCTTCTGTCTTTCTGCTCTGGTTAGTTTTGTTACTTGTGTAATACGGATTTTATACACATGCGATGTCCATTACATGACTTATATATATACCTTTTATGTTTCACTTTATCAATCACTAATATCTTTGTGTCTTAAAGATTTGTTAGGAAGGTCTCCACTAAACAATTGAGGTATGACAACGTTCATCTGGTGTATCCTTCTGGATAACCCACCATACTCTCTCATACTTAATCGAGCCCCCATCTGCTCACAGCTTGCTCCCTTCGGGGGGTGAGTGGATGGTCTGGAGGCATGATATTCTATCCTGAATATTGCTTATTTTCATTGCTCTAATCTTTTATACCTCTATTTGTATTGATATAATTGTTAATGAGGTTTATCCTCTACTACCTTTCTTTCAATATGTATTTTTAGTGATTGCTGTATTTATTTACAATTCTATTCCTGATCAGAATGTAATGTTCATTATACTTGCTATTTACTTGTAAAATCTAATAAAAATATTAAACAAGAAGAGGCGTGCAGTGAATTTTTTACTCTCTGACTGTCCTGTGTTTCTCTATTGTATGCTGTACAAAGAGCAATAACAGAGGTTGTATTAAGATCAAGCCGGCTACTAGGTCCCATCCATAAAATTTAAGTGTTGATTGGCTAAGTAACACGCTAATGTATTTCTGCTGAACAGCCTTTTTTATAGCACGATTACAAATATAAAACACATACAAATAAATAGTACTCAACCCACCCCTAAACAGATTATGAGGGGAGAGAGCTTACCAATTAAAATCAATTAGAAATAATCACATATGATAAGGCTCCATGCACACTGGAGCTCATAAACGGTTGTTTTTTGGAGTTTGGGCGTTTTTTTTAAAAGCCCATGAACTCCATTCTATGTTATCCTATGTGTCCATGTACACATGGACATTTTTGTACGTTTATCAGTAGTGGAGTTTATGGGCTGTTTTCTGAACGCCCTAAAATTGCGTTCAGGAGTCGTTTTTCTGACCACAAAAAATGCCAAACGTTCATAAAGACTGATAAACGCTGATAAACGTTAAAAAACGTGGTTTACCAGCATTTCTTTAAGTTTTTGATCCATTGAAAAAAAAAATGTAAAAAAGAAAAAGATAAAAAGCGCTAACACGGAAAAACGCTAAAAACCGCTAATAAACGCTATTGAAAAAATGTTAAAAAACTTTTAAAGACTCACTGCAAAGCTACTGCCATTTTTATAACATTATTTTAGCGTCCAGTGTGCATGGAGCCTAAAACAAACATCAAACAAGATAAAAAAAATAAAGAAAGAATAAAAAACAAAGAGATAAGGAAACAGCTTTCTAAATTGTTGTAAGACCAACAAATCATACATATCTATATAAATTACCACCAGGGAAGATACATACCTCCCAACATTTAAAATAGGAATGAGGGAGACCTACTAAAAAAACATATGTAGGCATAGGAAACGCCCCCTGCCACACCCCCTTAAAGGAGAATTAACCCCCAAAAAGTTAATTAAATCCACAAGTGCTTTTTTTACCACTACTATTCCTTTATATTGGCCTTTAAAATGTACAAATGCAGCAATTTAGAAATTGGATGAAAGGTTTAGAACTGGGGAACACTTTTTGAAAGTCATGGGGGGGGTGATCCCGCCCCCATGACGTCACGGGGTGGGGTCACCCGTCCACGTCATTGGGTAACCCCGGCTTGCCCAATGACGGGGACGGCTGACCCCGCCCCGTGACGTCACGGGGCGGGGTCACCCGTCCCGTCATTGGGCAAGCCGGGGGTTACCCAATGACGGGACGGGTGACCCCGCCCCCTCTTATGCGTCATTGGGGTTTTGTGTGGAGTGGAGACTGGAGCATCCCTGGAGAATGAATCACCGCGGGACATCGAGAATGGATTACAACACTGGACAGGCTGGATTACATCGCTGGAATGTTTTTTTTTTTTTTTTTTTTTAAATAAAGGACTTATCCCAACTGTGTCTGTGTGGTTTTTAACATTTTTGACACTTTCTTTTGTGAAATGGTAGGGTTACAATGTACCCGTTACCAATTCACATAGGGGGGGCCGGAATCTGGGGGTCCCCTTTATTAAAGGGGGCTTTCAGATTCCGATAAGCCCCTCGCCCGCAGACCCCCACAACCACCGGCCATGTTGAGGGCATGTGGCCTGGTACGGTTCAGGAGGGGGGCACTCTCTCGTCCCCCCTCTTTTCCTGCGGCCTGCTAGGTTGTGTGCTCGGATAAGAGTCTGGTATGGATTTGTGGGGGGGGCCCCACACCATTTTTTTTTGGTTCCGGACGTTTTTTTCAATGACTTTGATCTGTATTGCCGGGACCCGACAATTCATGAATAGCCATGAGTAGTTTTAAATGACTTTTTTTCCTTTAGAAATTACATTTTGGGCAGGGACAGTTCTAAGCACGGGAAACATGCACTACTTTACAGGCATACTATACACACCCACCAGGTACGAAATTTAAAGGAACATTTTCCTTTAATTGTTTCACTTTAAGCATTATTAAAATCACTGCTCCCGAAAAAAACGCCCATTTAAAAACTTTTTTTACATTGATACATGTCTCCTGGTCCCCAAACACTTTTTATGACATTAACTTGCATATTAACCTTTAAAATTAGCACTTTTGATTTCTCCCATAGACTTTTAAAGGGTGTTCCGCGGCTTTTCAAATTTGCCGCGAACACCCCAAATTGTTCGCTGTTCGCCGAATGGGCGAACAGCCAATGTTCGTGTCGAACTCATGTTCGACTCGAACATAAAGCTAATCAGGAGACTCTCAGCTGTGTTCCTGTTGAAGACTTGCCTGCCGGACGTCCCTTCTGGTTCCTGATCCTGTCTGCTGCCTCCGACTATGCTGATCTCTGGCTTCCTGATTTACTGGCTTGGTCTGACTACCGGCTTTGGCTACCGTACCCTGGCTATATTTTGACTACGTTTTCTATTTGTACCATTTTTTACCATTATATTAAAAGGTGTGTTTTTAACTGCATTTTCTGTCTCTGTCTGATTCATGGTTCCTGACAGTAGGCAAAGGCCATGAATTTAGAGGATGCAGGCAATCCACCTAGTGGTAATATTTTTTTCAGAGTGGATGAGCAGGATCACCGCATGGAGCAGTTTGCCATAGCATTACAGACACTCCTGATTCACACTGCTCCTGGATCCTCCCACTGTGGCTGTTCTGGTACAACCAGTGTTGAAGGCCATCCCTGCTGCTGCTCCAGTCTCTGTGCAGGCACCGCCTTGAATAATAACTCTATAAGAGGTATATCTGGTTCTGCTCCGCTTCCCCAGCGATTTGGGGGCAATCCAGTTCAATGCAGAGGGTTTCTCAACCAGGTTGGGATATAATTTGAGATGCTGCCCCAGGCGTTCCCTACGGACAGAAGCAAAGTAGGCATTGTCATTTCTTTGCTTTCTGATAGAGCCTTGGCCTGGGCAAACCCTCTATGTGAGATGCAAAAACCCATTGTCCTAAGTTACCCTGAGTTTGTGGCTTCCTTTAAAAGGGTATTTGACATTCCCGCATGCTCCACTTCTGCTGCCAAGAGCCTCATGTCCATCAGAGTACGAGAACAGTTGCCGATTACGCCATTGAATTCCGTACTCTGGCAGCAGAGGTCACATGGAACAATGAAGCCCTCCTGGCTGCTTTTTCTCATGGTCTCTCAGATAACATCAAAGATGAGATAGGAACCCAATACATACCTACGGATCTGGAGAAGTTAATCACATTTGCCATTCTCATTGACTCCAGACTCTGAGAGGGACCTTCCTTTAAGGAGCGCTTGTGGAAGCCTCCTGTACATTTGGTTCTGAGCTTTGCAGTCCCACCCTTGCCTCCCTCACCTCCTATGCCTCCTGGTACCGAGTCGGCCAGTGAAGTGGAAGCCATGCAGTTGGGCTTCACACGTCTCTCTGCAGATGAAAGGACCTTTAGCAGGAGGGAGAGATTGTGCCTTTATTGTGGCCAGGCAGGTCACTTTTTGATGTCTTGTCCTACCCGTCCAGGAAATGTCCACACCCAGAGGTCCTGTAGGGGACAGACTATAGGTGGCATTGTTGCGTCCCCAGTTATACTGAACAATAAGCCCTTTTTTCAGGTTACCCTTTCTTGATCTGAGTCCTCCATCGAGACACAGGCTCTAGTTGACTTTGGGGCTGAAGGGCTGTTCATAGACAGTGCCTTTGTGTCTAAGCACTCAATTCCGTAGCAGCTTCGTGCCACTCCACTTGCCATTGAGGCTATTGATAGAAGACCTCTACAGCCTGCCCAGGTGACTCATGAGACTGCTCCGTTGACCATGGCCGTAGGGGCTCTTCACCATGAGATAATCCAATTTCAAGTCAAGTAATTTCCTCATCTCATTACCCGGTGGTTATTGGTTATGCTTGGTTACAGAGGCACAACCCCTCTTTCGATTTGGCTTTGTGCTGAGGTTCTTTCCTGGTCGCCACAATGCAGTAAAACATGTTTTCGGAAAGTGGCAAAGGTCTTGTGCACCTCTTCTCTCCTCCTTGCCAGAGTACCACCATGAATTTAGCGATGACTTTGACCAAGGTCAAGCCAGTAGTTTGCCTCCACCCCAGTCGCATAATTGCACAGTTGACCTTTAACCTGGTGCCATGCCCCCTCGTGGCCAGGTGTACCCTTTATCTGCCTCAGAGCTATGGAGGACTATGTTGCCGATGCATTTTCGAGGGTTCATCCACAAATCCTCATCTCCTGCTGGTGCTGGCTTCTTCTTTGTGAAAAAGAAGAGTGGGGAACTGAAACCTTGTATCGATTATAGGGGTCTCAATCACATAACGATTAAGAACGCCTATCCGATTCCATTGATTATGGAATTATTTGACCACCTCAAGGGAGCAACGGTTTTCACGAAGCTCGATATGATAGGCGCATACAATCTCGTGAGGATCAAGGAGGGCGATAAATGGAAAACTGTGTTTAATACCAGGATAGGACAATGTCTTTTGGTCTCTGCAACGCCCCTGTGATTTTTCAGGCATTCATCAACAATGTTTTCCGAGATATGTTGCAGCAATGTCCGGTGGTGTCAGGAAAGGTTCCATCCACTGGTAATATTTATTATTTGGCTTGCAGTACTGTGGTCCACCAGCAGGTGTCTCCTGGCAGTTTGGAACTGTCAGGAGAACTTCTCCGTGCTGGTGTTATATCATCTTTGGCCCGCAGTACTGGTCTCCACCAGCGGATGGATCCTGGCAGTATGGAGCGGATTGATGCTCCTGCGGACAGGTGTCACCTAGCCTAATCACTGGCAGATACTTAAATACCCAGCAAGCCCTCACATGTTTGCCTTGGTATCTCTCTTCCCAACCTTGAGCCTGCGATCCTGACCCTGAGCCTGCATCTAACCCAACCTGACCCGACCTGATCCGATCCAATCTGATCCCTATCCTGAGCACATCCTGGACCTGCCCCTCCTGTTACCTGTTTGCCTTGGATCCCTGACCTGCAGCCTGTCCATCCATTCTCTCCCTGTCCTGTTGTTCTCTCATCCATACCCATCTGCTGATATCCCCTTGTGTATGACCTCGGCCTGGCTTGTTTACGATTACGGTATCTCCTCTTTATTTGTATATACTATTTGTTGTTGGTTGTGCACTGGTTGTTTTCACTTGTTTGTCACCTTTTTAATAAATACCCTTTTCTTTCACTACATGTGTTTTTGGTCTCCTCTATGCAGTCACACAGTCTGGTCTACTAGTTCCGTGACAGTATACCAAGACCATCCCTGACCAGACGTGGCTGCATTGAGGAACCATCCTGGTTTATTAGTCCTGTAAATATGGATGTCAATTAAACCATTTATTATTCTCTGCTGGCAGCAGAGGATGGTGAATATTGTCACCAGACTTTAAAAGATTGGACCAGTGACCAGCTGATGGAAACTATCCGATCAGCTCATTCCTTGGTGGATCTGGGCTATATGTCTTTTGAGGATGTTCAACCATTAATCCGGTTATGTATAAAGCCAGCCCTGTCATGCATTCCCGAAGGAAGTGATGATTTCTCTCCTCCCTTCAATGGTGACCAAGTTGAATCCCTGGTATGGCTATTAGAGGATGATCCGGCTTCTTTCGATGAACATTATTTCCCTTGTTCCCAGTAGGTGTTATCTGATTGTATTTGTTCAGTGCAGTCTCTGATCAGACAGGGTGTGTGTGAACCAGCTTTTGTTCAACCTGTGCTGCAGGCATGGTCGGATCTCCTGTGTTTAGCTGAGCCGCAACAATCCAGTCCTGCCATTAATCACCTGCCTTCCCAAGAATCTATCCGCCCATCGCCTATGACAACCCCAGCTATAGCCCAGTTTACACAGCTTCCTACCAAATATTATTACCCAGTCTCTACCTCTCTACCTGCTGCACCTACCCTGCTTTCAATCCACCTGCTTCTTCCCTTCCACCTGTAACAATTCCACAAAAATCTCCTCCAGCCACTGCTCCCATGCCTCTGCCGCATTCAAGTTATTTTTGCCCAATTCCATCCTTTTCATACATCCCTCCCGTTACTTACAAATCTGCAGTAACTAAGCCTAAAAAGAAACAAAAGTTCTTTCTGACCCACACAATCCTGCCAGTAACCCAACCTGCCTCCACACCGACCAACCTGCTCCAGCCTGCGTTCATGCCAGTTGAACCTGATGACCCACCTAAATCTGCCAACTCTTTGCCTGCTGTCCAGTCTGTTGTGCCTGCTACCCAGTCTGACTTTCCAGTGCCTGCTACCCAGTCTGACTTCCCAGTACCTGCTACCCAGTCTGACGTCCCAGTGCCTGCTACCCAGTCTGACGTCCCAGTGCCTGCTACCCAGTCTGACGTCCCAGTGCCTGCTACCCAGTCTGACGTCCCAGTGCCTGCTACCCCGTTCGAAGTTCCAGTGCCTGCTACCCCGTTCGAAGTTCCAGTGCCTGCTGCCCGGTTTGAAGTTCCAGTACCTGCTATCCAGTCCGATGCACCTGCTGTTCATCCTGTTGTGCCAGCACCTGCTGTTCTGTCTGATGTGCCAGTGCCTTTGCTTGCTACCCAGTCTGAAGTTCCAGTACCTGCTGCCCGGTTTGAAGTTCCAGTACCTGCTATCCAGTCCGATGCACCTGCTGTTCATCATGTTTTGCCAGCACCTGCTGTTCTATCTGATGTGCCAGCGCCTGTGCTTGCTGCCCAGTCTGAAGTTTCAGTACCTGCTGCCCGATTTGAAGTTCCAGTACCTGCTATCCAGTCCGATGCACCTGCAGTTCTGTCTGATGTGCCAGTGCCTATGCCTGCTGCCCAGTCTGAAGTTCCAGTACCTGCTATCCAGTCCGATGCACCTGCTGTTCTGCCTGTTGTGCCAGCCCCTGCTGTTCTGCCTGATGTGCCAGCGCCTGTGCCTGCTGCCCAGTCTGAAGTTACAGTACCTGCTGCCCGGTTTAAAGTTCCAGTACCTGCTATCCAGTCTGATGCACCTGCTGTTCATCCTGTTGTGCCAGCACCTGCTGTTCTGTTTTATGTGCCAGCGCCTGTGCATTCTGAAGTTCCAGTACCTGCTGCCCGGTTTGAAGTTCCAGTACCTGATATCCAGTCCGATGCACCTGCTGTTCATCCTGTTGTGTCAGCACCTGCTGTTCTGTCTGATGTGCCAGCGCCTGTGCTTTCTGAAGTTCCAGTACTTGCTGCCTGGTTTGAAGTTCCAGTACCTGCTATCCAGTCCGATGCACCTGCTGTTCTGTCTGATGTGCCAGTGCCTATGCCTGCTTCCCAGTCTGAAGTTCCAGTACCTGCTATCCAGTCCGATGCACCTGCTGTTCTGCCTGTTGTGCCAGCCCCTGCTGTTCTGCCTGATGTGCCAGTGCCTGCTGCCCAGTCTGAAGTTACAGTACCCGCTGCCCGGTTTAAAGTTCCAGTACCTGCTATCTAGTCTGATGCACCTGCTGTTCATCCTGTTGTGCCAGCACCTGCTGTTCTGTTTGATGTGCCAGCGCCTGTGCATTCTGAAGTTCCAGTACCTGCTGCCTGGTTTGACGTTCCAGTAGCTGCTATCCAGTCCGATGCACCTGCTGTTCATCCTGTTGTGTCAGCACCTGCTGTTCTGTCTGATGTGCCAGTGCCTGTGCTTTCTGAAGTTCCAGTACCTGCTGCCCAGTTTGAAGTTCCAGTACCTGCTATCCAGTCCGATGTGCCTGCCTTCCAGTCTGATGTCCTGGTGCCTGCCTTTCAGTCTGGTGTCCTGGTGCCCGCATTTCAGTCTGGTGTCCTGGTGCCTACCTTCCAGTCTGGTATCCTGGTGCCTGCCTTCCAGTCTGGTGTTCTGGTGCCTGCCTTCCAGTCCTATGTGCCTGCCTTCCAGTCTGGTGTCCTTGTGCCTGCCTTCCAGTCTGGTGTCCTTGTGCCTGCCGTCTAGTCTGGTGTCCTGGTGCCTGCATTCCAGTCTGGTGTCCTGGTGCCTGCCTTCCAGTCTGGTGTCATGGTTCCTGTCTTCCAGCCTGATGTCTCGGTGCCCGCTTTCCAGCCTGATTTGCCTGCTTTCCAGCCTGATGTCCCGGTGTCTGCCTTCCAGTCCAATGTGCCTGCCTTCCAGTCCGATGTGTCTGTCTTCCAGTCCGATGTGCCTGCTTTCCAGTCTGATGTGCCCACTTTTCAGTCTGATGTGCCCGCTTTCCAGCCTGATGTGCCTGCTTCCCAGTCTGGTGTCCTTGTGCCTGCCTTCCAGTCTGGTGTCCTTGTGCCTGCCTTCCAGTCTGGTGTCCTGGTGCCTGCCTTCCAGTCTGATGTCCTGGTGCCTGCCTTTCAGTCTGATGTCCTGGTGCCTGCCTTTCAGTCTGATGTCATGGTTCCTGCCTTTCAGTCTGATGTCATGGTTCCTGCCTTCCAGCCTGATGTCTCGGTGCCCGCTTTCCAGCCTGATTTGCCTGCTTTCCAGCCTGATGCCCTGGTGTCTGCCTTCCAGTCCGATGTGCCTGCCTTTCAGTCCAATGTGTCTGTCTTCCAGTCTGATGTGCCCGCTTTCCAGCCTGATGTGCCCACTTTCTAGTCCGATGTGCCCGCTTTCCAGCCCGATGTGCCTGCTTTCCAGCCTGATGTGCCCGCTTTCCAGCCTGATGTGCCCACTTTCCAGTCTGATGTGCCCGCTTTCCAGCCTGATGTGCCCGCTTTCCAGTCTGATGTGCTCGCTTCCCAGTCTGATGTGCCCGCTTTCCGGTCTGATGTGCCCGCTTTCCCGCCTGATGAGCCCGCTTTCCAGCCTGATGTGCCCGCTTTCCAGTCCGATGTGCCCGCTGCCTGCCCGGATGTACCCGCTTTCCAGTCTGACGTGTCTGCTGTCTGCCCGGATGTGCCCGCTGTCTTCCCGGATGTGCCCTCTGTCTCCCCGGATGTGCCTGCTGCCTGCCCAGATGTGTCTGTACCCGCTGCTCAACTCAAGCTGCATTTTGTTCAGTTTAAAGTCATGGACTTTCCTAATGCCCAACCTGATGTGACTTTGCCTGTTGCCCAGCTTGTCGCCATGGACTTTCCCCAGCAACGGTTAGTTGGAGCGTCCGGAGGCAGCTCCTTCGAGGGGAGGTACTATCAGGAAAGGTTCCATCCGCTGGTAATATTTATTATTTGGCTTGCAGTACTGTGGTCCACCAGCAGGTGTCTCCTGCCAGTTTGGAACTGTCAGGAGAACTTCTCTCTGCTGGTGTTATATCATCTTTGGGCCGCAGTACTGGTCTCCACCAGCGGATGGATCCTGGCAGTATGGAGCGGACTGCTCCTCCTGCGGACAGGTGTCACCTAGCCTAATCACTGGCAGATACTTAAATACCAGCAAGCCCTCACATGTTTGCCTTGGTATCTCTCTTCCCGACCTTGAGCCTGTGATCCTGACCCTGAGCCTGCATCTGACCTGACCCGAACTGATCCGATCCGATCCCTATCCTGAGCCCATCCTGGACCTGCCCCTCCTGTTACCTGTTTGCCTTGGATCCCTGCCCTGCAGCCTGTCCATCTATCCTCTCCCTGTCCTGTTGTTCTCCCATCCATACCCATCTGCTGATATCCCCTTGTGTATGACCTCGGCCTGGCTTGTTTACGATTACGGTATCTCCCCTTTATTTGTATATACTATTTGTTGTTGGTTGTGCACTGGTTGTTTTCACTTGTTTGTCACCTTTTTAATAATTACCTTTTTTCTTTCACTACATGCGTTTTTGGTCTCCTCTATGCAGTCACACAGTCTGGTCTACTAGTTCTGTGACAGGTGGTTTATCTCGGCGGTATTCTCATATATTCCAAATCCCTAGAGAGCCACCACACAGATGTCTCCCATGTGCTACAGAGGTTGAGAGTTTTATATTTCAATAGGGATGGAGACATATGGTTCCCTGCATTTCATTTAACGCTCCATTTTTTCCTTTTCCCCCCTCCCCCTTCTTTTCTCACCAAGAGAAACTAGCAGTTCTACAGTGGCCTTGATTCGTAGGTCTACGTTCGCTACAAAGTTTTTTTGGCTTTGCCAATTATTATCTGAAATTTATCTGTAACTTCTCTTCTCTGGTCAAAGACCTCACTGATATGACCAGAAATGTCAGTAACCCACAAAATTTGTTCTAAAGATTACATTAAAGCCTTTGAGTCTCTCAAGGCTGCCTTTGTTTCAGCTCCTGTGCTGGCACATCCTGATCCTATGCCACCCTTCATTCTTGAGGTTGATGCACCTGAGACTGGAGTAGGAGCCCTTCTGTCTCAACGTCCTACCTCTGAGAGTGCTATGCATCCTTGTGGCTACTTTTCTAAGAAATTGTCTCCTGCAGAGTGCAATTACGAGATTGGGGACAGAGAATTATTAGCTATTATCTTAGCTCTTAAAGAATGGAGGCATCTCCTCGAAGGTACCACTGTGCCGGTCCTCATTTTGACTGACCATAAGAATCTCACATTCCTGTCTCAGGCTAAACGCTAATCTCCCAGAAGGGCGCGATGGGCTCTTTTTCTATCAAGCTTCAATTACGTTGTCTCATTCTTACCCGGTACTAAGAATGTAAGGGCTGACGCATTGTCGCAACAGTTTTCCTCTACTTCCAAGATAGAGTCGGTTCCTGCTCCTGTGATACCTCCGGATGGTATTCTGGCCAGTGTTTGTACTAGTCTCACTTCACCGTTGGGTGACAGAATTCTCGCCATTTAGATGCATTCTAAGGAACCTGGTGACCGCTGCTTTGTCCCTGAGAATCTCCGTACTTCTTTGCTCCAGACTTACCAGACTTACATGGGTTGGTGTCCTGTAGTGGCGGCTGGTGCTCCAAAAATTTTTTTTGGGGGGGGCGCAAACAAACTGAAAAAAAACCCATCAATTGCAGCCACTGTACCCATCAAACGCAGCCACTGTGCACATCAAACGCAGCCACTGTGCCCATCAAACGCAGCCACTGTGCCCATCAAACGCAGCCACTGTGCCCATCAAACGCAGCCACTGTGCCCATCAAACGCAGCCACTGTGCCATCAAACACAGCCACTGTACCCATCAAACACAGCCACTGTACCCATCAAGCGCAGCCACTGTGCCCATCAAGCGCAGCCACTGTGCCATAAAACGCAGCCACTGTGCCATCAAACGCAGCCACTGTACCCATAAATTGCCACCACTGTGCCATCAAACGCAGCTACTGTACCCATCAATTTCTGCCAGTGTGCCCATCAATTGCTGCAACCTTGCCCATCAATTGCAGCCACTGTGCCCATCAATTGCTGTCAGTGTGCCCCATAATTTGCTGCCAGTGTGCCCATGAATTGCCGCTACTGTGTCCCATCAATTGCTGCCAGTGTGCATTGCCCGGGAGTCGGGACTTACCTGTCTCGCAGCGGGTCATGGTGGTGTCCTCCTTGACCATGCTCTTCGATGTCTCCAGTCCTCTCTATCAGGCGTCCAATCACAGCACCTGTTGTTTCTGCCAATCAGGTGACAGGTAACCAGACCCGAGCATCTAAGTGGCTGAGAGGCGGGTCAGTGTTAGGAAAGTGATTTATTCACTTTAATTCAGGTGCCCGACGCCCGACAAGGGGCCAGACACCTGAATAGGGGGCGGCAGCGGTGACCATAGATAGATTCATGCAATGCATGATTCTATCTATCTATGGTGAGAGAGAGGTGACAGGAGAGAGGGGGCAGCGCTCCTGCGCCTTTTATGGACGCAACGCCACTGGTGTCCTGTCATGGTATAGGGATCTGTCATACCATGCTGATTGGTAATCCCATAAATATAATTCTCATACACGCTTCCATTGACTGCCATTTGGTCCAGCGTGCTGAACACTGATGTCAGATAACACTCAGCAGCTGATTGACCTTCACAGGGAGATGGTGCTAATGAGAGATCTATATCCAACCATCTGCATGTGTATGGACTTCCCAATACTGTAGTGTGCACATGTGGATTTGTTGGAAATGAAAGACAACAAATTGACATGTATGAATACAGAGTTGCAAGCCAGATGAAGCTACAAGCCATGCCACATCATGCTGATTGGTGATCCCATTGATATATTTCTCATATCCACCACCATAAACTCCCTTGTGGATCCAGCCTGCTAGGCACTGATGTCAGTGCTGATTGAACTTCACGGGGAGATGGTGCTGATAAAAGATCTGTAACCAACCATCTGCATGTGTATGTACTTCCCAGTAGTGTGTACACGTGGATTGTTGGAAATGAAAACAGCAAATTGACATATAGACTAAAAAAGTTGTAATCAAAATTTAACAGCATGCCATGCTTCCAAACAAACTTGTATCTCTCAATGTGCTTGTTCTCCTTCTTGTTTGTTCCTGCCTGTTATGCAGTATCTGCTTGTGCTGTGTGAGCACTGAACAGCTGATTGACCTCAATCAGGGGGTGGTGCTCAGGAAAGATCGAGATTGAATGGCTATCTGCATGTGTATGTCTCCCTAGTAAATGCACTGCATCTAAAAGTATCCAGAAAAACTAGGGTGTAGGAGATATTTCCATTCTGTAATTGACAGTTCAAGCCTGCTTGTCCCAACACTCTCTATTGTTGGCCAGCAAAGTTGATGTCAATCTCCAAAAATTGGATGGATTTCTGTCCAACAATAATAAATGTTCATCTATTGAAAAATAAACAATTGTCCGCTCACCACTTCCTACGATCACTTGTGGCTGTAAATTAATCTCCACATTATAAGAGAAGGATGGTTGTAGTTCTTCCAAAGCACTTGCTTCCTGGCAGATTCTTAGACATCTGTATAGCACAGTGTGGATACCTTGAACCTTTCTCTAGAGCGGAAATGCATGCCCACATGGATTCACTGATGCTGGCAGGAGATCAACATAGCCGGGATGGAAACAACCTGTGGCCCTTGAGGGGGGATGTGTACCCCTCCGCCTACAGGTTTAGCCCCTCCCACTGCCTGGGGCTTCATCTGGGTGTATGAGGGGGTTGAATGGAAGATCCCTTATATACCCCGTGTTCGACCATTTCTAGTCCTCTCACTTGGAAACTCCACCCTAGGTATTAACCCCTTCCGTACCGTGTGAGCATTCTCATACAATATGGCTATTCTGTTTTCTATCTATTAGCTCTTACAGGAATGCCTGTAAAGAGAGTTAATTATTTAAACCTAAAGGCGTCATACTATTGAGCAAGAAAATCCATCTGGATACTTTTTTAAGTAGATGTAGCACCCTGATGTTTAGGCAGGGCTGCTATTAGATTTAGTTGCCAGGCGATAGTTGCCTTGGCCAATTGTTAGGCGATCAATTGATTTACCCCTAATTCTGGAGTTGCTGCCCTTCTCTCTTCTGTAATTAGGTAGCATGTGACATTGGATAAGACAAGGGCATAGCAAGGACAGATTATGAATGAATGGGGTATCTCAGCCCATGCACAGGGATTTTCTTGGGTCTCTTGGCCTGTGACGTTGGGAGAGCCTATTTATTTGGGTGGAGTCAGGTGATCGGAGTTCTGTGCCACCTGGACGTCTGTCTGGGTGGACGTGTGTTGTATTGCCCCGGGCTGCTAGGCTATCAGAGAGCCTATCCAGAGGCTTGTAGTCTAAGCAGAAGCAACGGTTCCGCCGGCAGGGGAAACAGTCGTGTTCAGAGATATAGGGTAAGCTGTACTAAAGGACCATCCACCTTGAGATCAACCGGAGATCACTGTGAGTAAGCTGAGGCCAGTACCAAAACAGACTTCTTGCCAGCCGGGGATGGTGAAGAAGTGGGAAAGCATCAGCAAGTGCCAAGTCAGGGACCCAGCTGGAGAGCAGAGGTGACGCTTGTGGAGCATCTGTGAGTGCCAAGACAGGGACCTAACGTGTCAGTGGGGGTGAAGCCTGAGGAGTATCTGTGAGTGCCAAGCCAGGGACCCAGCAGGGAAGCGGGGGTGACGCTTGAGGAAGATACTTAGTGATAAAGTGGAAGAGCTCAGGGGATTCAGTGGCTAGTGGATCTGAAGTCTAGTGAGAGAGACTGGGATCTCTTTGAGCAAAGTCCCACAGTGAGAGAGTGTGGGGAAAGCTGAGAACTGTTCGTGTTGCAAATAGTTGAATACAATTGTTGTTAGTAACAGCTACAAGATTGTTGCCATAGGAGACAGTGGTACTACCTATACAGAAGTGGTATCCGGCTGGAGGCCTTCACCTGTATAGCTGTCTACCGATAGAAGTCTCTGAGTCTGCCAAGTAACAATGCATCTACCTAAGGGTGTCCTGGCCCTAATCCCCTCTCTTCCACAGTTCTGTTTAAAGCCTCGTACACACGGCCGAGAATCTCGTCGCAAAAAAAACGTTGTTTTTCTCAACGGGTTTCTTGTCAAGCTTGACGAGATTCTTGTCAAGCTTTCCTTGCATACACACTGTCAATCCAAAATCTCGTCGGTCTAAAAGCGCGGTGACGTACAACACATACGACTACAGTATAAAGGGGAAGTTCAATTCTCATGGCGCCACCCCTTGGACTGCTTTTGCTAATCTTGTGTTGCCGCGTGTTAGTAAAAGTTTGGGAAGAGACGATTCGTGCTTTTCAGACTTTGTGCTTTCAGATCGATTTCTGCGGTTCAGCTGGTGCTTGTGGGTTCGTATCTTGTCTTTCAGGGCGAGTAGTCAGGTGGTATCTGTTTTTCAGTGCGTTCTTGTTCACTCGTTTCTGATTTTTTAGGTCGTTCTTCATAGGCCTTGCTGTACTTCAGTGCGTTCTGTTTAGTTCGTTCTGATCAGACGACCATTTTCTAGCCATGTTGCGGATACGTTCTCATCGTAGAGATCGTGTTGTGCATCGTCTTTGTGTTTCTGTTGGTCTTCTTATCTTGGACCAAGACGAGTCCATGAACAGGGTGAGGAGAAGTTCATGGACCAAGAATTGGTTGCTCCAGCGGGACCAATTCTCTCACATGCCTCTGCTGCGGGAGATCGTGGAGAATAATCCTGAGGACTACAGGAATTTTCTTTGGATGTCTGACCCCGTTTTTAAGCATCTGTTGGCTTTGGTGTTCCCCTATATCAAGCCATCAGTGCTGAGCAGAGGCTCATCACCACCTTACGCTACCTGGCGACAGGGAGAAGTCTGCAGGACCTGAAGTTCACGACAGGCATCTCCCCCCAGGCTCTGGGCGTCATAATCCCAGAGACCTGTTCTGCCATCAGCCAAGTCCTGCAGGATGACTATATGAGGGTAAGTTTACTCATTTAATAACACATTCTATGTATTTCATGTATGATAATGTATTGTATTTCTTTCATCCTTCCCTAATTACCATGATTGTAATATGCTGTGAATGTCCCCTTTGTCCCTATGCATGCTGTAATTTTTTAAGTCCTTTTTTGGCCTACATGCATATTTTCCTTGACTTACGTCCCCAGCATGTTCTCCTGGGCCCAAACTCATCTAGCCTAGTCTGTTAACAATGCATTTTGTCAGCTCCATTGTAGTGCTCCCACACCCCCCTCAAATGGTTTCTAAAGTCTACATTTTCCAGAATTCGATTTTTGGGGGGTCCCAAACTCATCTAGCTCCCCCCAAAAGAAAAACAATGGGCCATCAGAGGGGGGTGAGCAATGTGATAATTGTGCTTTATATTTAGAATTTTAAATAACCCTTAAACAAAATGTTATACTGATGTTGGCCAAGAATGTTTTTGTATAATCTGCTTGCAATGTTATTTGCAAAAGTACTAATATTTTTGTTTCTTGTTTGATTCCCCAGCTTCCTTCCACGCCACAGAAATGGCAGACTGTGGCATCGGAGTTTGCCAGGCGGTGGGACTTCCCCAACTGTGGTGGAGCCATTGACGGGAAGCACGTCCGCATCGTGCCACCACCCCGTTCGGGCTCCTTTTTTTACAACTACAAGGGGTTTCATAGTATCGTGCTGATGGCGGTGGTGTCAGCACAGTATGAATTCCTCTATGTGGATGTGAGGAAGAATGGCCGGATGTCGGATGGGGTAGCCTTCGCACAGACGGAGTTTGCTCTTCGTCTACAGAGTGATGACCTTGCATTGCCACCGGATGCAGGGAATGTGGAAGGACTCCCCTTTGTCTTTTTGGATGATGAAGCCTTTGGTCTGTGTCCGCATCTCATAAGGCTTTTCCCCCCAGAGGACCCTCACCCCGGAGAGAAGAGTCTTCAACTACCGGCTGGCCAGAGCCCGAAGAGTTGTGGAGAATGCCTTCGGGATAATGGCCAGCCGGTTCCGCCTATTTTTAACAAGTATTCACATGGCGTAGTACAAACTGAACTACCGTATTTAGCGGCGTATAACACGCGCCGGTGTATAACACGCACCCCAAGTTTAGGAGGGAATTTTAGGGAAAAAAACTTTTAGGAGGGAAGTTTAAGGAAAAAAAACGTACATTTAAATGCAGCCTTACCAGTGTCCATTGCAGCCTTGTCAGTGCAGCCTTGCCAGCAGTGTCCATTGCAGCCTTAGCCTTGCCCCAGTGTCCATTGCAGCCTTTTCAGTGCAGCCTTGCCAGCAGTGTCCATTGCAGCCTTTCCCCAGTGTCCATTGCAGCCTTTCCCCAGTGTCCATTGCAGCCTTTCCCCAGTGTCCAGTGCAGCCTTGCTCCAGTGTCCAGTGCAGCCTTGCCCCAGTGCAGCCTTGCCCCAGTGTCTAGTGCAGCCTTGCCCCCAGTTTTCATTGCAGCCTTGCCCGAACCCCGCAGAGAACGCAGGGACTGGGCGGAGCCGAGATACGCATAGCCGAGTGTACTCGGCTCTAGTCGGCTCTTCTCGGCTCCGCTCACAGTCACGCCGAGTCCCGCCCTATGATGGACATAACACAGGTCCAATGGCGGGACTGGGCTTGGCTGTGAGCGGAGCCGAGAAAAGCCGAGTACACTCGGCTATGTGTATCTCGGCAGCGATCGCTGCGCTCCGCTCAGTCAGCGGTGATCGCCGGGATCTGTGAGTATCGGCGTATAACACGCACCCACGATTTTCCCCTGATTTTAAGGGGAAAAAGGTGCATGTTATACGCCGATAAATACGGTATATAGTATTTTGTTGCTGTGTTCTCTACAATTTTTTGCGCAAGCAATCGCTAACTGATATGGCCACAGTTGGGCCCGAGGCCGAACTTGCAGCAGACAATGCCCTGCCGGGCCTCGAACATGTCCGTGCTGGCTTGTCCCCACAAAGTGCCCGTGCAATCCGGCAGAACTATGTGGACTATTTCATGGGTAGGGGGGCCATTCCAATGCCAGCCAATCTTTGATAGTTTTTACTATTTACCCAAAAAATAAAAATTAAATCTGAATTTTCATTTTGTATATTTTCTTTGTTTTTATTTTAGCTGTCTGTTAGTTTTTCAAAGTGTACTTGTAGTGCCAAGTGTATTTTCCTAAAGACCAAACATTTCACTGATAGCAACAAAACTAAACCCAAAAAAGGTTATAGTGGATTTAAAAAATAGAAGCCCTACTTTTTTGGTATTTCCATGTTTTTTACTCTGTGCACAATCACACATGGTCTTTAGAACATTTTTTTGTGTGTCTACTTTTTTTAAACACATTTTTTTGTTTTGACATAAACTGGCAATTTTTTTGGGTTATGAAATTACAAAAATTCTCCTAAACATACCTCAAAATACAACAATGTAAACCTCTCTAGGCAAGATCTCAGACCTTCGATTTTTCAAAAAAGGTCTATCTGCTCTTCATAAGATGGAGTGTTGTCACTCCTGAACAAGACAAAATTTGAAGATGCACACAATTTTTTGGAGGGTAAAATAGGTTATTTACTTCCTCATCCCTATTGTCAACATGTGCTATCCGCCATCATGGGGGATCAATCAACATGTTTTGGGGGGGGGGGCAACCCCTTCTTCCTTTCACCTACTTGAGTTGTGAGGAAGGGATTGCACCCACAAAACACGTTCATGGAGATCCCGTGATGGCAGATAGCACATGTTGACCCACTGTGTGCATCTTCAAATTTTGTCTTTTAGTAAAAGTGCCAAAAAAGTGAAAAAAAAATAGAAAAAAAGGGGGGTTTTATTCTATTAGCCCCAACACATCAATGATGTCCTTAAATGTATTCTCCATAGCATTCATCCTTTTCTTCATGAAGTCTAGTCGAGTACTACAATCCATTATTTGTTGGATGATTCTTTGTGCACTATCACTGGAGAATCGAGGAATTTCATCAACATGTTCATCCCCTAAAATAAAAATAAAATCATAAAAATCTGCAGGCCTACATCTCTTACCTGAAGCTGTGGTGACAGATACTGACCTGTTGTAGTGACAAGTTCCACCACCTCATCCACTTCTCCTTCCTCCACTTCTCCTTCCTCCACCTCTCCTTTATCCACTTCTACTTCCTCCACATCCTCAGGTTGGGCTTGTTGGGGAGGTTGGGGTTCTTTAGAAGGTGTGGGGTTCCTGGGCTCTGAGGAGTGGTGTCCTCCCAGTCTTCTCTCCCCTATGAGAATGAAACAAATGGTACACTTAACACACACATATATGAAGTCATAAATAGGAATATGAAACATTGCTTGCAAGTGGGGTACAATTGTCTGTTTTGGCACAGTTCCAAGCTGAAGACAAGATTTTTGAACTTAACAAAGCTGGAATACTGACCTTTTTGTGACAATTTTGTCACATGCCCCCCCCCCCAGTACCCACTGTAGCACCTGTGTGGGACACCCTAAAAAGGTTGTTCTGGTGGCCCACACTATAGTGCTCCTGTGAGTGCAGATGTGTAAACAACTGCTGAGTGTCCTCTCCTTAACATTGATTCAAGTTTGTATTTCATTCTAGTTACAAACACATCATCTAGACAACAATGTCATAACTGTAGCGGGGTCTCCTTTAAGGCCCCGGGACTACGTTACCCAGAACCCCGTTCGGCACCCAGGGTGCATTCAGCCACCGCAGAGACTGATGGGAGGGGCTATATAAGAGGAGGGCGAGGCTGAGCTCGGCCTCTTTGGACACCGCGCTGCAATCAACAGGTCTTCCTGTGCGGATCTGCTGCAGTGCAGGGCCTGAAGCCAGGGCCTTGCACAACTTCCAGAGAGCCTTCCACCCCACTACGGAACCTGGGTGACACCTGACTTCGCTGACTACTTACATCAGTTGGATCGGAGACCCGACCGTTGCAGACGCTGTGTGTGTAGACACAGCAGGTGGAAGTCCCGGACTGGGATCGCGTCCGGAGTGGTGAGCGAGCACCTGCTCAATCCTATAGGCTGTACTGTTGTTAGGCCTAGAGACTGCCTTGGCCCACTGGCCTTTATTTACTGTTCCACTTGAGACTAGTGACGGAACTGAGTTGAGTTAGTCTCCGGTGAAGTGTTCTTTATTGTCTACCCCTTTGGATTACAAATACTGTTCCTGTTGTGCACCACCAGTCAAGTTGCATGCGAAGAAATCGTTCTGCTAGAGACTGAGTTAAATCTGAGTCAGGCCTGACCAGGAGTTAGAACTTTTTGTTGCTGCGCCATAAGGGCGCATAGATAGAGATAGCTGCACTAGAAGGGAAATAGCCTGCATTATTAGGGTGTACTATATTTTCTGCTGCAGGGCTCTGCAGACATATATGTGTTATGTATTAACCTTGTGCCTTTTACCCAAAGTAAAAAAAAACCTTATACTTCATCACTTGCTATCAGTGTGTTATCATTATGCAAAAGAGGTTACCCTTACAATACAGATAGATTGTGATGCAAGACAATCCCTAGACTAACTGTGCCAGAGTGGGTCGAGTAGATTGCCGGGGGTTGGCGGTGCTGTATTCAGGGCCCGCAAACAAATCCAGCGGCTCTCTTAACTGGGGGTAGCGCTACATAACATTTATGGAATCTAAACAGACATTTTACCAAAAAATTTAAAACATGGATATTGACAAATCATCGTATGTAGTGTGCAAACGATGTGTCTGTATCGATTGATTACTGTGCCCACTAAATTTTTTAAGATGTCATTTTAGAATGTACAATAGTAAAAATCAACAACATGGAGCAACATGCAAGTTGTTAAATACAACAATAGGGACACAGGAGAAGTACTTACTTTTTTTGAGCATTCTGTTAATGCTCCTTAACTGCTCCGGCTCCCTCAGTTTGAGGTCAGACCACCTCTTTCTGAGCTGCTCCTTTGATCTTTTCACACCGAAACATTTCTTCAGACTTTTCACTACTTGCTTCATAATTTTCGCCTTCCTTCGATTAGGGTGGGAATACGGACCATGCTTTGCATCATAATCAGAATTGTTCAATATGGCCACCATCTCCGCCATCTCCTCAAAGGATATATTAGATGCCTTGTAGCGCCTCCTTGTTCATGACGTTTCCCGCTCCGGGCTTGTCTCCTCGTTAGAATTATCTGAATTCACAGACACCTGCTGTGACTCCGCCATGTCGCCTGCGCGCCAAAAGAGAAGGGGCGGGGAAACACCCAGAAAGAACGTCATAGGCGGGCGACGTGTAGTGTATATAAAGCTAACACACATGTGACGTACCTACTTTCTGTGTGCGGAGGAATGAGTTAAGAGTGCCGAACGTTAGACCGAAGGTAAGATTTTAACTTGGTTCATCAGTGGCCTATACTGCATAGAGATTGAAGAGGCATATATGGGCATAAAGATTACTCGAGTTTAGAGTGTGATTGACATTTGTATTTTTGTCTGGTGTTTTGTCTTGCAGAAACAATGAATGCTTTTCTGGAAAAAAAAATTCTGACCGATACACAAAAAAAAAGGGGTAAGGAAAGCAGCGCTGGAGAGCCTGCTCCCATTTGTGCACACCAGGATGCCCAACGCAATCATTGAGCAGAGGATACAAAAATTGGGACCTTGAGAGGCACATATAGAACTCAGCGCTATCAGGTCCTGGATTCTCAGAGGTCAGGAGCAGCAGCAGGGAAGGTATATGTCCCACATTTGTGGTACTACGACAGGTTGGCCTTTCTGAATGACCACATTACACAGAGGGAATCACTTTCCAGCCTTCCCTCCAGCCTTCCCTCCTGCCAAGATGATCCTTCTCAGGATCAGGAGGAGCCTTCCATCCTGGATGAAGGCCCAGATCTGTCCGTCTGGAGCCAGGTATAGTCTTTTCTAAACATTTATTGTGAAAAAATTAATGCTGTAAAATAGATGTTAAGATGGGAACAAATTTAGTCAATCAAGAAAAAGTGTTTGACATAGCAATAGACAGTAGTGGGCAAAAAAGCTTGGGAGATGAATGAAAAATGATGGGGGCATAATGAGAGTAATAAAAAATATTTAAAATTCTATTTGCAACAGTCAGGAGCTGAACATTGTGGGGGTTCTTTACTAAAAGCAAATCCACTTTGCACTACAAGGGCAAACTACAAGTGCAAAGTGCACTTAAAATTGCACTGAAAGTGCACTTGGAAGTAAAGTCGCTGTAAATTTGAGGGGTAGATCTGAAATGAGGGGAAGCTCTGCTGATTTTATTATCCAATCATGTGCAAGCTAAATTTCAGATTTTTATTTTCCTTGCATGCCCCCCTCAGATCTACAGCGACTGCACTTCCAAGTACACTTTCAATGCAATTTCAAGTGCACTTGTAGTTTGCACTTGTAGTGCAAAGTGGATTTGCCTTTAGTAAATAACCCCCTCTGTGTGATTGATGAAACAAAACTCAAAATATGTCCCTTTTTTTACACAGGAGGAGGTCAGCCAGGATGAGGCTGGGGTTAGTGGCAGAGAGGAGGCAAGCGGGTCAGATGCGGATAAGTCTTAGGATCAGGTTCTCAGGTACTAAATGCTGTAGAGCAGACAGCAGGGACTGTCTGTCATTGACAGGTTTAAATAGGCCTTCTGGCGCCACCTGCGGAACACGCGCGCACCTGCAGTACACGCGCGCGCACCTGCAGAATGCACCCGCAATCGGGAACCAGGAAGTCCGGGGCGCCTGTTTCTGGCAGGATCTCCGTGACATTGCCCCCTCCAAGGGGCAGCCTCCGGATGCCCATCCGGGTAAACCTTTCAGGGTGAGACCTCTTGAAAGACTGCACCAGGCTCCTGGCATGGATGTTCTCCTCAGGTTCCCAAGAGTTTTCTTTGGGTCCGTAGCCCTTCCATTTAATCAGGAATTGGTTCCGGTTATTTCTTCTCCTGAAGTCCATGATAGCTTCCACTTCAAATTCCTGCTCACGTCTATAATGATCGGATCAGGGCGAGCCGGGCTTCGACCTGGAAACGGGTTGGAGACTGAAGGTTTCAGCAGAGAGACATGGAAAACCGGATGGATTTTAAGAGAGTCAGGGAGTTCCAGCTCATAAACCACTTCATTAATCTTCCTTTTGACAGGAAACGGCCCTAAGAATTTGGGGACCAGTTTTTTAGAAGGGCATGCCATCCTTAGGTTTATGGCGGATAGCCATACTTGGTCGCCGGATGCCAACACTAATTCACCCCGTCTCTTCCTGTCGTAGATCGTTTTGTTGTGTTCCTGAGTCTTGGTCATGGTTTCTTGCAGAAGTTGGTTGTTAGCCGAAAAAAAATCAACTTTTCCTGGACTGCAGGCACAGAACACTCAGGAAGGGAATTGGGCAGAAATGTAGGGTGAAAACCATAGTTTGCGAAGAATGGAGTCTGACTGGTAGCGGAATGGATAGAGTTATTATAGGCAAACTCGGCCAACGGAAGCAGGGAAATCCAGTCGTCCTGCGCAAAAGAGGAAAAGCAGCGCAGGTACTGCTCGGGGGTCTGATTCATCCTCTCCGTCTGTCCGTTGGTCTGGGGATGGTAAGCAAAGGAAAATGATAATTCTATCTCCAGAGTCTTGCAGAGGGATCTCCAGAACTGGGAGGTAAATTGTACCCCCCGATCAGAGACAATATTGGCTGGTACCCCGTGGAGTCTGACGACCTCTCTTATGAACACCTGTGCAGTTTCAGGAGCTGAGGGAGTCCCTTTCATAGGAACGAAATGTGCCATCTTGGACAGGCGGTCCACTATCACGAAGATAGTGGTATGGTTCTCAGCCGGGGGCAACTCAACAATGAAGTCGATGGACAACATTCTCCAGGGCCTATCTGGAACGGGTAAGGGTCTCAGTAGTCCCCAGGCCTTGGATCTGGAACCCTTGTTTCGGATGCAAATTGTACAATAGTCCACAAACCTCCTACAGTCTTCGCGTAACCGAGGCCACCAGAAGGTGCGCTGTACCAGGTCAGTGGTCTTGGCAACGCCAAAATGCCCGGCAAGGGCGTGGTCGTGGCAGAGTTCCAGGGCGGTTATTCTTAACTCCTCAGGTACGTAGATCCTATTCTGGTACCACAACAGCCCATCCTTAGCCTGTAATTCCAGCTCGGAGAAGGGTCTCTGCCCAGTGGAGGCTTGTTTGATCCGGGTAAATAGGTCCTCCTGTAGAAGAAGGAAATTTCCAGGGGCAAGGATGGTGTCAGACGGAGAGGTTTCCTTAGACTTATGAAACATTCGAGACAGGGCATCGGGTTTAATGTTCTTGTAACCAGGACGATAAGTAATGTGAAAAGAGAACTGGGAGAAGAAGAGTGCCCACCTGGCTTGTCGTAGTTTCAATCTACTTGCGGCCTTCAGGTACTCCAGGTTTTTGTGGTCAGTAAATATCAGAATCGGGTGGACAGCTCCCTCCAGCAGGTACCGCCATTCCTCCAATGCAGACTTGATCGCCAGTAGTTCCCGGTCCCCCCACGTTGTAGTTCCTCTCTGCTGCAGATAGTTTGCGAGAGAAGAAAGCTACTGGATGGAGCAAGGCCCTGGCCCCCTGTCTTTGGGACAGTATTGCTCCTACCGCAATTTCAGAGGCATTTACCCCAAGTACGAATGGCAACGAGGAATCTGGGTGTTTCAGGATAGAGGCAGAGGTAAAGAGACCCTTCAGGACCTTGAAGGCCTTTTGGGCCTCAGGGGACCAGTGGAAGCGGGTTCCTTGTTTAGTTAGCTGGGTAATGGGTGCGATGATGGCCGAGAACCCCCTGATGAATTGGCAGTAGAAGTTGGCGAATCCAACGAAATGTTGGATTCCCTTCTTGTCCGCCGGTACTGGCCAGTCCAGGATTGCGGCAATCTTTTGAGGATCCATCTTGATGCCCTCACTGGAGATGATTAACCCCAGGAATGATATACTTTCTAGCTCAAATTCACATTTCTCGGCCTTCGCATACAGGCCATGCTGGCAAAGCCGACCCAACACACTTTTGACATGCCTGCGGTGAGAATCAAGGGAGGAAGAAAAGATTAGTATATCATCAAGATAAACAATGACAAAGAGGTCTAGGAAGTCCCGAAGTACATCGTTAATAAAGTACTGGAATGTAGCAGGGGCGTTACACAACCCGAAGGGCATTACCAGGTACTCGAAATGCCCATATCGGGTACGGAAAGCAGTCTTCCACTCATCCCCCTCCTTGATGCAGACCAGGTTGTAGGCTCCGCGGAGATCAAGCTTGGTAAAAATGATGGCAGTCCCCAGTCTCTGAAACAGTTCTGGTACCAGGGGGAGAGGGTAACGATTTTTTACTGTCATTTTATTCAGTTCATGGTAATCCACACAGGGTCGAAGGGTATGGTCCTTTTTTTCTACGAAAAAGATGCCTGCGCCTGCTGGGGATGTGGAAGGGCGAATGAACCCCTTTTACAGGTTCTCATCAACATAGTTCTTTAATGCCCCTTGTTCTACCTCTGTTAATGGGAAGATTCTGCCGAACGGAATTTCTGCTCCGGGAAGTAGGTCGATGGGGCAATCATAGGCCCGATGGGGTGGTAGAGTCTCTGCCCCTTGTTTGCTGAATACGTTGAGGAAGTCGTGGTAAACCTCAGGGATAGATTGACATATTCCAGCTTCTGTATCCATGCACAGTAAGGAGGCCGGCCCAGGGGGTTCGTGTGGCCCAGTTGATGGTGGGATTGTGGGCTTGTAGCCAAGGCATACCGAGGATCATAGGAAACAACGGAGAGGAGATTATGTCCAGACATAGGTATTCTTGGTGGGTTCCAGAGGTGGTAGAGATGGTAACGGGTATAGGGGCGGTCTCCTGGACCACGGGTCCAGACTTTATGACGGACCCATTAGCCAAATGAACACATAGTCCATGGGTCTTGGTAAGAAGGGGGATCTGTTGTTTGACGGCAAAGGCTGAGTCCATAAAACAGCTTCAAGCCCCAGAATCAATAATGGCGGGCACAGAGTCCTTCATGGGAGCTGTAATGAGACAGAAAGAGCAAGGTGAGATGTGGATTTGGCCTGTGGGTTGGTCATGTTAGGAGAAACTGAAAAGCACTTACGAAGCTTCAGGGGACAGTTTCTAAGGAAGTGTCCGGGTTCCCTGCTGTACAGGCACAAGTTATTCGTTCGGCGACGCTGGCGTTCCTCTGGAGTGAGGGATGGACGAAGGACTCTGAGCTGCATTGGCTCAGGCACGTCAGATGTGGGGGCTGGAGGTGCAGCAGGAGCCGGGTACAAATGGCTAGGAGCCCAGGGAGCATCCAGGTTGGGCGGGAGAAGCCTGTAGCCCTCTCAGCCCTCCGTTCCCTCAGACGTCGGTCAATCTGGATAGTTAAGTCAATTAACAGGTTCAGGGTCTGTGGTACACCGACTCTAGCAAGCTCGTCCTTCAGGGGGTCGGAAAGTCCTATGCGGAACTGATGGCGGAGGGCGGCATCATTCCAATTGGTATCCACGCTCCACCGCCTGAATTCCGCTACATAGTCCTCTGCCACTCTGCGCCCCTGCCGAAGGGTACGCAAGACGGTTTCTGCGGTTACTGAGAGCTGGGAGTCTTCATATAACTGGGCCATGGCATCGAAGAAGGCAGCAAGGCTGCTTAAAGTCACATCTTTCCGTTCCAAGAGACGGTGGGCCCAGCTCTGAGGGTCTCCGGAGAGCAAGGAAATCACAAAGCCCATCTTGGTGGCCTCTAAAGAGAAGGTGCGAGGCTGTAGGGCAAAGTACAGTTCACAAGAATTACGGAAGGCCCTAAACTTGCTCCGATCCCCGGAGAATCTTTCGGGTGTAGGAACCTTGGGTTCAGGAGGAAGCATGACAACTGTGGGTGTAGATCCTGTCCCGGGTGTGGAGGTGGAGGCATGAGGGCCCCCTTGGGCAGCAGAGGGATTGGAGAGGGCCCGCACTTGTTCTTCCAGGTAGGTGTAGCCTTGTTGAAGGCTCTTGACTCCTTCAGTCAATCCTGCCAAGTGCCGGCAAAGTTTCTCCATAGGTGAGGCTCCCTGCTCGGGCTCAGACATGGCTGTCTGCTACTGTCACGTACCTGACGAGCCCGGATTTGCAGAGGAAGGCCTCCCTTACGGCTCCCACCAGTGGCCCCTGGTAGTGTAACAGAAGGCACGGAGGTAGGAGGGGTACGAGTGCCTGGCAGGATCAACCAAGGTAGAGGTAATTCCGAAGACTGGGCTGGATCCAGGCACACAGGAAGTACGGCAGACAGAACTGGAACCAGGAACACAGGAATACAGCAAGCGGAACTGGAACAGCTACAGCAGACTGGACCGGAACCAGGAACACAGGAAACCAGCAGGCAGAACTGGAACCAAGAACACGGGAACACAGCAGGCAGAACTGGAACCAGGAACACAGGAACACAGCAGACAGGACTGGAACCAGGGGTGGTAAGATTGGTCAGACAAGCCGGGTCGATTAACTGGCTGGCAGCAAAGGTACTGGAGGATCAGGCAGAGGAGAAGTCACAACAAGCCAGAGGTCAGATGCAGGCGGAAAACTGGAGAGGTCACAGGCAAGCCGGGTCAGATACGGGTAAGTCTTAGGATCAGGTTCTCAGGTACTAAACGCTGTAGAGCAGACAGCAGGGACTGTCTGTCATTGACAGGTTTAAATAGGCCTTCTAGCGCCACCTGCAGAACACACGCGCGCACCTGCAGAACGCGCGCGCACACCTGCAGAATGCACCCGCAATCGGGAACCAGGAAGTCCGGGGCGCCTGTTTCTGGCAGGATCTCCGTGACAGTGACCTCGGGATGAATATCCTCAGCCGCAGAGGATTGCAAAGCTGACTCCCCACCATGCTGGAAAGACAAAGGCACCGGATTATCCAACAAGAGGAGGCAAGAAAGTTCCAGGAAGGGTCTAAGAAAGGCAAAAACAAAAACATAGTAAGAGAATTACTGGTACATTGAAAACAAAATTCATTACATTATTGGTTTGCATTTCTATAATTTGATCTAAATTGAACTGTGTACATAGTTATATTTGCAATTTCTCACAGTAAATACAATACATTGCGAGACATAGCAATATCTAGAAATGCCATTGTCCCCTTATTTGTATGATATTTTCAGTAGGTTTTCCTGGCACATACCCTTTTAAAAAAGGAGCATAGGATATGGACTAGTTCAGGCCAGGGTGAGAAGTGGCTTGTAAATTGAAGATCCACTTCTGTTCCTGCTGAAGTAGAGGTTTGTTCCAGTCACCTCCTTGATTTGGAATGTGGACCCGGTTGAGGATGGTGAATGTGACTTTAGGTACTCTCAAATTATGTATTAGGAGCGTATGTCTCCCTATGGGGAGGTATCGGTTCCCAATCTACATACTGTATACATGAAATAATAAATATGATGAAGTGTTGCGCATACCAGAAAAAATAAGCAAATATTGTAAAACAAATAGCCTCAAATGATCCGTGATGAAAATATATCAAATCATCAAATTAAATCAATGCACACTCGCACATTAGAATAGTTTAAATAAAAGTGTGCAAAAACGTGCATGATAGTCCATATTGATTGATAAATAAGGTGTCTAGTTTTCTTTCTTCAGTGCAGGCAGTTTCAGTGTGACAACATATAAACAAACTGTGTACTTCCACCCGATCGTGACACCTCAGTGCTCCCAGTATTCTCACCTCAATAAATAATCAAATACACATATGATTACATATAGAAATCCTCCTCCATCAATGTTCACCACCTTGCAGTCCTTTTCCATTGATTTGGATATCCTCTGGTGTTGGTCCCTTTAAAACTCCCTCACATGCGCTCTTTCATATGTTAGGGTAAAAATAAAGTGACCTCCCATAGTGTAATATTGTCAGTAAAAATTGTTTCATTAAAGGATTAACTCTTACATCAGAAAAGCAGTAAAAATGCCTTTGGTATCATATACTCAGCATAAAAAGATCTTCAACACATCACTTCCAGTCTAGGATGCCCTACGCGCTACATCATGTCCACGTGACTTCATCAGGGGACATACATACTGTATACATGCTTTGAGATAAGTCGCCAAAATTCATGTATCGTCATTAGAATGCACCGCATTCTCACAACATCAGATAGACTACACGTGTCGTTTGGCAATTCGCAAAATGTACTGGTGTGAATGTCTTACTGTTGGGAAGGTTTTTTGGAAGGTTTTTCACTTGTTGAGGGGTCAGTAGAAGCAGTGTCCACAGGGGAGGGATCCTGGGATCCTGGGATCAGGCAGTGCTGCCTATTAGCCTCTCCTTTAAATTCACTTTGTACCAACTTATCTTTTAAGGAGCTAGCCCTTTCGAAGGTGATTGACGGAGTGGGACTCACAAATTGCTTGACTTTGGGGTCATCAGTTAGTATGGACCAGTGTGTGTTCAAAATACTCCTTATTTGTTCATGTTCTTTCGAATAACGCATGATAATTCTTTTGGGTCTTTAGTAGTGTTGAGCGAACCCGAACTGTAAAGTTCGGGTCCGTACCGAACTTTAGCTTTTTCCCGAACCCGGACTTTGCCCAAAAGTCCGGGTTCGGGTTCGGGTTCGGCAATCTAATTACGCATTTAGAAATGCTTCAGGGGCCAGCCAATCACCTTTTGATTAGCTGGTGTGCCCTTAGAGGCCATCATAGCCATGCCTACTAATGGCATGGCTGTGATTGGTCAGTGCAACATGTGACCCAGCTTCTATATAAGCTAGAGGCACACAGCACACATGTCACTCTGCTTCAGAATAGATAGGGAGAGGATCTAGTCTGCTGCTGCTGCTTTTAGGGAGAGATAGAAAGATAGATGAGGTAGTCCTGATTCTACAATCTGAGGGAAAAGATAGAGAGATAGTGTAGTGTAGGGCCAGGTTCCTGTGTTGGTGCTTTCAGGGAGAGAGAATATTGTATAGGAGTCCAGATTCAGAGATTAAAATCAGCGATCTGCATAGGTTTACCTATTTGTGTTGCAGTGCAGTCTTTTTACACTGCCATGAGCCCAGTGTCAGAGAAAATCTAACTTTTAGGGGGAAAAAAAAAGGCACTTTATTGTGCTCTTTTCCAAAAGACCCATAGGGCAAAAAAAAAAAAAAAAGCATTTTATTTTGCTCGTGCAAAAAAAGACCCGTTTAGGGCAAAAAAATTAAATAAAAAAATTTGCACTTTAATGTACGCTTGCAAAAAACGCCGTTTAGGGGCACAAAAAAAGTTTGCAGTGTGTTATACATATTTTGAGGTGTGTGAAATAAACAATTTCTATATAGTTTTCTCCTACTGTGCTATACTAAAAAAACAACATTTTTTTTGAATAGCATTTTCTGCAGTTCTGTAGCTGTGCGATTCAGCGGTTACGTACTGTGGGTGTGTTCTGCTCTTCCAAAAAACGCAGTTTAGGGGCACAAAAAAAAGTTTGCAGTGTGTTATACATATTTTGAGGTGTGTGAAATAAACAATTTCTATATAGTTTTCTCCTACTGTGCTATACTAAAAAAACTAAATTTTTTTTGAATAGCATTTTCTGCAGTTCTATAGCTGTGCGATTCAGCAGTTACGTACTGTGGGAGTGTTCTGCTCTTCCAAAAAACGCAGTTTAGGGGCACAAAAAAAAGTTTGCAGTGTGTTATACATATTTTGAGGTGTGTGAAATAAACAATTTCTATATAGTTTTCTCCTACTGTGCTATACTAAAAAAACAAAATTTTTTTTGAATAGCATTTTCTGCAGTTCTGTAGCTGTGCGATTCAGCGGTTACGTACTGTGGGTGTGTTCTGCTCTTCCAAAAAACGCCGTTTAGGGGCACAAAAAAAAGTTTGCAGTGTGTTATACATATTTTGAGGTGTGTGAAATAAACAATTTCTATATAGTTTTCTCCTACTGTGCTATACTAAAAAAACAAAATTTTTTTTGAATAGCATTTTCTGCAGTTCTGTAGCTGTGCGATTCAGTGGTTACGTACTTTGGTTGTGTTCTGCGCTTCCAAAAACACCCATTTAGGGCAAGATCCTAAATTTTGAAAATATGAGGAGAAGGTCAAAGGGACGTGGTGGCCCCGGTCGTGGTGCTGCTGGTGGAGCTCCTGTTGCAGGGAGAGGACGTGGTGGATCTGTGCCAGATACAAGCACAAGTGAAACACCTTCCTCAGGTGCGAGTAGGCGATCGAGCCTGCGGCGGTATTTTGTCGCGCCTAATGAGGCTGTACGAATGTTTAGGCCAGGACAAGTACAGGCGATAGTAGATTGGGTTGCTGACAGTGCCTCGGGTTTCTTCACATTGTCTCCCACCCACTCTTCTGATGAAAGAACAGAGTTGGCACCTGAAACCCATGTCCATCAGTCTTTCACCTCACCCCCTTGCAAATCAGCCAAGCAGTCTGAGCCCCAAATCATGCAGCAGTCTCTTCTGCTTTTCGATGACTCTGTTAGCAGGGTTTCCCAGGGCCATCCACCTAGCCCTGCCCCAGAAGTGGAAGAGATTGAGTGCACCGATGCCCAACCACTTATGTTTCATGAGGAGTACATGGGAGGACCATCGCAGTACGTCTCGGATGATGACGAAACACAGGTGCCAACTGCTGCTGCTTTCGCAATTGTGCAGACAGACAAGGAGGGCAGGGGTGAAGACTGGGTGGAAGATGATGTGGAGGACGATGACGTCCTCGACCCCACATGGAATCAACGTTATGCAGGTGACCAGTGTAGTTTGGAGGAAGAGGCGGTGGTCGTACAGAGCCACCAGCACAGCAGAAGAGGGAGCAGGGTGCAAAAGCGGAGCGTCTGTCAGCTAGACAGTATGTCTGCTACTGCCCAACGCAGCAAGGGACCGAGCACACCAAAGCCAGGTCCAAGGAGTTCCCCAGCGTGGCAATTCTTCACACAATGTGCTCATGACAAGACACGAGTGGTTTGCACGCTGTGCAATCAGAGCCTGAAGCGAGGCATAAACGTTCTCAACCTGAGCACAACCTGCATGACCAGGCATCTAAGTGCAAAGCACGAGCTGCAGTGGAGTAGACACCTCAAAAACCAAGAAAGGTCTCTGGCTCCTCCTGCTTCCTCTTCTGCTGCAGTCTCGGCCTCTTCATCCACCTCTGTAGTGACAGTGGCACCTGCCACCCCGCAAACAGAGGATCTGCCAGCAACACTACCACCTGGGTCACCAACCATCTCCACAATGTCCCATGGAAGCGTTCAGCTCTCTATCTCCCAAACATTTGAGCGGAAGAGGAAGTACCCCCCTAGCCACCCGCTATCCCTGGCCCTGAATGCCAGCATTTCAAAACTCCTGGCCTTTGAAATGCTGTCATTCCGTCTGGTGGAGACGCAGAGTTTTAAAAGCCTGATGGCATTGGCTGTCCCACAGTACGTCGTGCCCAGCCGCCACTATTTTTCCAGGCGAGCCATCCCTTCCCTGCACAACCAAGTGGGGGACAAAATCAGGTGTGCACTGCGCAACGCCATCTGTGGCAAGGTCCACCTAACTACGGATGCGTGGACCAGTAAGCACGGTCAGGGACGATATATCTCCCTAACAGCACACTGGGTAAATGCAGTGGCGGCTGGGCCTGAGGCAGATAGCAGTTTGGCGCATGTCCTTCCACCACCGAGGATTGCAGGGCGCTTCAGTTTGCCTCCTGTTGCTAACTCCTCCTACTCCGCTTCCTCATCCTCTACCGCCTCCTCATCCGGTCAGCGTAACACCTTCACCACCAACTTCAGCACAGCCAGGGGTAAACGACAGCAGGCAGTTTTAAAACTTTCCTGTTTGGGGGAAAAACCCCACACCGCGCAGGAGTTGTGGAGGGACATGGAACAACAGACCAATGAGTGGTTGCTGTCAGTGAGCCTCAAGCCCGGCCTGGTGGTGTGCGATAATGGGCGAAATCTCGTAGCAGCTCTGGGCCTAGCCGGTTTGACGCACATCCCTTGCCTGGCGCATGTGCTGAACTTGGTGGTCCAGAGGTTCCTTAAAAATTACCCCAATATGCCAGAGCTGCTGCAGAAAGTGCGGGCTGTGTGTGCGCACTTTCGGCGTTCTCACCCTGCTGCTGCTCGCCTGTCAGCTCTGCAGCGTAACTTCGGCCTTCCCGCTCACCGCCTCATATGTGACGTGCCCACAAGGTGGAACTCCACCTTGCACATGCTGGCCAGACTGTGCGAGCAGCAGCAGGCGAAAGTGGAGTTTCAGCTGCAGCAATCACGCGTGAGTCGCTCTGCGGAACAGCACCACTTCACCACCAATAACTGGGCCTCCATGCGAGACCTGTGTGCCTTGTTGCGCTGTTTCGAGTACTCCACCAACATGTCCAGTGCCAATGACGCCGTTTTTTTTTTTTTTGTAAAATCTTTTTATTGAAGTTTTATAGAACATACACACATTTTGCCCACACCTAGACACAACATCTGCCCACGCAGGGGCCATTACCCTTTTTCGGCATCAGACCGCCACAGGGTGACAAATAACATATACACTTAACTTAACCTATACTATAACCCCAAGCTTGGGGAGAGGGTTCATTCAAGATAAGTCATGCTCAAAGTGATATTGATAGAGGAAGGTAGCCTGGAAACAGTATTTGGGTTAATAGATCGATATTCCAACGATACAATAGGAGTCTAGGCAGTGGTCACTGTATCACTTGCCGTGCTTCTGTCATCTAGCCAACAACTCCACACCTTTTCAAATTTGTGCGGACAACCTCTAGACAAGTACGTGGCTCTATACAGGGGCAAACTGGCATTAACTAAATTTTCCCAAAATTTAACAGAGGGGGGAGACGATTGTTTCCAGTTCATTGTAATGGCTTTGCGCGCATAGTACAATAGTAGGGATATGAGTGTTTTTCTGGCTCTGAGCATTGGCAGTTGGTCAACCAGTCCTAGCAAACAGTGTATGGGCTCACATGGGACGCAAGTCCCAGTGGCCTTAGTGATCACCCGTAGCACTTCACTCCAATACTGTACAATTGCTGGGCAAGCCCAGAAAATATGGAAGAAACCCCCTGGCCGGTAGGAGCAGCGCCAGCACTCCGGAGAATGCTCCGGTGACATCTGGTGCAGCCTGTGAGGCGTGTAGTGAGCCCTGTGCACAATTTTATATTGGACTAATTTGTCCCTTGCTGAGATCAGAGGGGAGAAGGGATAATCCCAAACCTCCCTCCAGTCGTCCGCGTCCAGCCCCGGTATGTCCTCCACCCATTTCCTGCGGAGGGAAGACAGCTCGGGGATAGCAGCAACCAGCAGGGATCCATAGATCTGAGACGCGGGTTTCTCCAGGTCCTTCACCCGGATGGTAGATTCCAGCTCTGAGTATGCCAGTTCAATTGGCCTGCCCAAAAATTGGCACCTGAAGGCATGTGCAATTTGGAGATATCTAAAGTGGGCTCGGTCAGGTACGTTGAATTTAGCACATAAAGTATGAAAGGGGGTGAGATCTCCGTTGGTGATGATATGTTTGAGGGTCAGTATTTTATACTTGGCCCAGGCCTGCAGATCGGGGATAGTGTGGAATTGCGATAGGTTGGGATTCAGCCACAGGGGGGTGTGAGGAGACCAAGAGTTCGGCTGGGGTGCCCTTAGTGCCTCACCTGCCCTCCATGCCCGCATAGTGGTACGCATGGAAGGGGTGAGATTGTGAGGCGTTTTAGGCCCCCTGAATAGCAGTCCCTCCAGTGCCTCCAGGGACCCCACTATGGCTGTCTCCAACACCGTTGCGGAGTTGGTCAGGTCCGGTCTCAGCCACCAATGGGCGGTCACAAGCTGAGTGGCCAAATAATACTTGTAACAATCAGGGAGAGCCAAGCCTCCACTGTCCACAGGACTGGTCAAGGTGGAATATTTGAATCTAGGTGGCCTGCCCCCCCAAACAATGACGCCGTTCTTAGCGTTACTATCCCAGTTCTATGCCTCCTTGAAAAAACGCTTCGGGCGATGATGGAAGAGGATGTGGCACAGGAGGATGAGGAGGAGGAGGAGGAAGCGGGATCATTTCAAAGGCTTTCAGGGCAGTCTTTCACAAGTGGCTACGAGGGTGGGTTCCTGCACCAACAAACGCCAGGTACACAATTGTCCGGCAGAAAGGGCACAGTTCTGGAGGATGACGAGGTGGAGGAGGAGATGGAGGAGGAGGAGGAGGAGGAGCCATTTTCACAGCAGGGTGGCACCCAGACCAGCTCGTGGCCATCACTGGTGCGTGGCTGGGGGGATACAGAGGACACAGACGATACACCTCCCACAGAGGACAGCTTTTCTTTGCCTCTGGGCAGCCTGGCACACATGAGCGATTACATGCTGCAGTGTTTCCGCAATGACCGCCGAGTTGCCCACATTTTAACTGGTGCTGATTACTGGGTGGCCACCCTGTTGGATCCCCGTTACAAGGACAACGTACCGTCCTTAATTCCCTCACTGGAGCGGGATCGTAAGATGCGCGAGTACAAGCGCACGCTGGTAGACGCGCTGCTGGTGGCATTCCCACCTGACAGCGGGCGTACGGTGGAAGCACAAGGCGAAGGCAGAGGAGGAGGAAGAGGTCGCCAACGCAGCCGGGGCACCGGCAGCACCTCAGAAGGCAGGGTTAGCATGGCTGAAATGTGGAAAAGCTTTGTCAGCACGCCACAACAACCAGCACCACCAGCTGAGATGGAACGTCTTAGCAGGAGGCAGCATTTCACCAACATGGTTGAGCAGTATGTGTCCACAGGCCTACACGTACTGGATGACGGGTCTGCCCCCTTTAACTTCTGGGTCTCCAAATTGGGCACATGGCCTGAGCTTGCCCTTTATGCCTTGGAGGTGCTGGCCTGCCCTGCAGCCAGTGTATTATCTGAACGTGTATTTAGCACGGCAGGGGGCGTTATCACAGACAAGTGCAGCCGCCTGTCCAGAGCCAATGTGGACAAGCTCACGTTCATTAAAATGAACCAGGCATGGATCTCACAGGACTTGTCCGTACCTTGTGCAGAATAGACATGTATACCGGTGTTGTGACAAAAACTGTCCGGCCATCGGATTGTGTCCGGCCCATACTGCGAAGGCGCAGCGCTTGCGCAGTACAGAGGACAAGGAGATTCACAAAATCTCCGAAGATGAACGGCGCCTGCGCTGTGAGTGCAGGTTCAAGCCCCACCATCCAAGTGGACATACGGTAGCACATAGTAACAGGGCCCCTCACGGGCTTGGTTCGATCGCCACGCTTCGGGCACGGCCTCACTTGGCTCGGCTTGAACCACGGATGGTGTGGCCTTCACCTGAACTCACCACGCAGGCGCCGTTCGTCTTGGGAGATTTTCGAAATCCCCTTGTCCTACATACTGAGCAAGCGCAGTACAGGGTGGACACTATTCGACGGGGGACAGAATTCGACACATCACCGGCCTTACCCAGCCATTGTTGTATTTTTGAATCAGTGCTGGCTACCTCGTCCTCCTCCACCGCCGCTTCCACCTACACAGCCACATCCACCGCCACCTCAACCTCCTACTCCATATAGACCTCGTCCTCCTAGGTCAAGATTATTATTTTTTATTTTTATTTTTTTTATGTTATTTTAAGTTATTTCCCTATCCACATTTGTTTGCAGAGCACTTGCCATGCTCTTAACAACATTTTGCTGCCATTTGCAGCCCTCTAGCCCTTTCCATTACCTTTTTAGAGCCTTTTTAGTCCTTAGAAGTCCGGGTCCCCATTGACTTCAATGGGGTCCGGGTTAAAGTTCGGTCCCGAACCCGAACTTTTTTCCGAAGTTCGGCCGAACCCGTCGAACCCGAACATCCAGGTGTCCGCTCAACTCTAGTCTTTAGTAGATTTGGGGTTTTTGTTTGTTAAACAGTAATTGCTGGCAGGTTTGTTGGATTGTCCTGTTAGGCTTTCCCTAAAAGAAGAATGACTTTACCCTCTATTAGTAGTCTCATTTGCAATTTGTTTGCCTCTTCTATAACCACCTCAATACCACACACTGTCATATGTCTTAGTATTTAGGGGGGGATATCTGAATGATGCCTGCAGCTACAGGCATCATTCAGATATCCTTCTTTTCAGCCGGCGATTCTGCGCACTATAAGAATGATAATAGCGGCAGTTCTGTCGCTTGATCATTCTTATAGGTGACGGGAGAGGATGTCCCCCCCTCCCGCCGCCATCCGGTGCTTCTCTGGGCTCTCGCGTGCCATCGGGGGCGTTTGAAAAATGATTGCGCAAATACCGTTCAAGATAAAAAGTTGCAATGACCGCCACTTTATTCCCTAGGGTGTCTGCTAATATATATATATATATATATTGTGAGGGGGTTAGCTCGGCAGCGGGTGTGTTTGACCCCCGAGATGGGCTCCCCACACAAAAACAGGCCCAGCAAACGGAGGTTGTGGTTTTCAAAATCAAAAAGGTGCGGTTTATTTTCTATTTACAGTGACAAAACACAGCAAAGCAAAAGAAAACATAAACAAAATAAATCCTGGTCAACTTGACCTCTGACTAAACATACAGGTTTCCTAACTAACAACTGGGATCAGCCTAGTGCTGTCCTAGTCCCTAAGTCCCTGGTTTTAAATGTCCAAGCAAATAGCCACACAGGCTTTGTCTCACCGCACAGGGGTTCACTCTCCCTAGACAGTCCACACAGGTCTGGGTCCAGGCATGAGCAAACACCTAATGAATCTGGGAGTTTTTATAGAGGCCTTAAACGAACTGACAGGCTTCAGCTGGTCTCATCAACTCCCTGCCTGCACGACGCCCAGCCCTCTCCCTAGAGGTATGAGTCATCCATGAGCCTACTAGCCTCAGCTGGGCTTATACAACTCTCCACCTAGTTGTATAAGTCGGCGTAAAGCCTGAATCTGGGCGAAATATATCTACCCCCCTGGATGCAACCAGGTGACTTTACCTTCCTGCTGTCACATACCCCCCCCCTCTTGTTTTAACCTCGGGGTTGGAACACCAGCAATCAGGCATTCATGTACTCGAGACAAAGCATCCACATTCCCCATTTGAACGCCAGGGCGATGCTTTACTGTGAAGTTGAATTCCTGGAGGGCCAGGAACCACCTATTCACTCTTCTATTTGTTTCCTTGTTTTGAGCCATCCACTTTAACGGAGCGTGATCCGTAACCATGTCAAAGTGCCTACCTAGCAGGTAGTACCGAAGGGAATCTAGAGCCCACTTCACCGCTAAACACTCCTTTTCAACGGTGGCGTAATTTACCTCATGGGACTTCAACTTCCTGCTGAGGTAAATGACTGGGTGCTCTTCCCCGTTCCAGACCTGGGACAATACTGCTCCTAACCCCACATCTGATGCATCACTTTGTACGACAAAGTCTTTAGAGAAGTCGGGTGAGTACAACACTGGCTGGCTACATAAGGCTTGTTTCAAGAATTGGAATGCTGCCTCAGCCTCGGGGGTCCATTTAATCATGACCGACCCTTTCCCCTTCGTCAGGTTGGTTAGGGGCACAGCCTTAGAAGCAAAGTGGGGAATGAATCGCCGATAATACCCAGCGATTCCCAGAAAGGCTCGTACCTGCTTCTTGCTGTTGGGACGTGGCCAACTCTGGATGGCCTCGACTTTGTTGAGTTGGGGTTTTATTACTCCCCTCCCAATGGTGTACCCAAGATATTTGGCCTCCTCCTGCCCAATGGTACACTTCTTGGGGTTAGCCGTAAACCCCGCTTCCCGAACAGAGTCCAGGACTGCTTGCACTTTTGGCAGATGTGAGGCCCAATCTGTGCTATGGACAATTATGTCATCCAGGTAAGCCGCAGCATACTTCCGATGGGGCCTCAGCATCTGGTCCATTTTCCGCTGGAATGTGGCCGGCGCATTCTGTAACCCGAACGGCATTCTTTTGTATTGGAACGCCCCGTCTGGGGTTACAAATGCGGTTTTCTCTTTGGCCGACTTGGCCAGGGGGATTTGCCAATACCCTTTTGTGAGGTCAAGAGTCGTCATGTATCGGGCTGTTCCCAGCCGGTCGATCAACTCATCTATACGTGGCATGGGGTAGGTGTCAAATTTTGTAACTTTGTTCAACTGACGAAAATCGTTACAAAATCGCCAGCTCCCATCCGGTTTAGGCACCAGCACAATGGGACTAGACCAATCACTTTGGGACTCCTCTATCACCCCTAAGTTCAGCATTTTCTGTACTTCCTCCCGTATTGCCTCCCGTCGGGCCTCTGGGATCCGATAGGGTTTTAACTTCACCCTTTCACCGGGCGGGGTAATGATGTCATGCTCTACCCCAGATGTTTGTCCCGGCAGCTCAGAGAATACCTCCTTGTTGCGAAGCACAAACTCCTTAACCTCCTGTTGTTGGGGTTGTGACAAGGTGGCTGCTATTCCAACCTCAGGAATCACGCAACCAGTTTGAGCTGGTGACCAAGTGTCTGCGACTAGGGACTCTCTATCCCTCCAGGCTTTCAACAGATTAACGTGATAGATCTGTTCGGGCTTTCGCCTTCCTGGTTGTCTGACCTTGTAATTCACTTCGCTCACTTTTTCCATTATCTCGTAGGGGCCTTGCCATTTGGCAAGGAATTTACTTTCAACCGTAGGGACAAGTACCAGTATCCTATCCCCCGGGGAAAAGGTACGGGTCTTGGCTCCACGGTTGTACACTCTCTGCTGTGCTAACTGCGCTTGGGCCAAATGTTCCTTCACGATGGGCATTACCTGTGCAATTCGGTCTTGCATCAGGGCGACATGCTCAATCACACTCCTGTGGGGAGAACTCTCACTTTCCCAAGTTTCCTTGGCAATATCCAACAGCCCTCTTGGGTGTCTCCCATACAGTAACTCAAAGGGGGAGAATCCCGTAGAGGATTGGGGCACCTCCCTAATAGCAAACATCAGATAAGGAAGTAGACAGTCCCAATCCTTTCCATCTCTATCCACCACTTTCTTCAACATTTGTTTTAGGGTTTTGTTGAACCTTTCAACCAGCCCATCGGTTTGGGGGTGATACACAGATGTACGTAATTGCGTCACTTTGAACAATTTACACAGCTCCTTCATAACCCGGGACATAAAGGGTGTACCTTGGTCCGTAAGCAGTTCTTTACAAATACCCACCCGGCTAAACACAAGAGATAGCTCTTTGGCTATGGTTTTGGCCGAGGTATTTCGGAGAGGGATCGCTTCTGGATAACGGGTGGCATAGTCCATTATAACTAATATGTACTGGTGCCCCCTAGCGGACTTGATTATAGGACCTACCAAATCCATGGCGATCCTCTCAAACGGGACCTCAATGATGGGTAGAGGGACCAGCGGGCTACGGAAATGTGGCATCGGGGCCGACCTCTGACACACAGGGCAGGAGGAACAATAATTTTCTATGTCCTTTATCACCCCCGGCCAATAGAATCTCTGTAATACCCTCTCTCGGGTTTTCTCTGTCCCCAGATGACCTCCAAGAATGTGCCCATGGGCCAACTCCAACACCAACTTCCTGTAAGGTTTGGGCACCACAAGCTGCTCAACGGTTTCTTCTGCCCTTTTTGCCACCCGATACAGTAGGTCCTTCTCTACGCTGAAGTATGGGTAAGTGCAGGTATTATCTGGGTTCACTAACTCGCCATCTATTTCCACTACGTTTTCCCGTGCCTTTATTAGGGCGGGGTCTTTTAACTGTTCTGTGGCAAAATTTTCCCTGTGAACCTCCAGATCAGAAAACTCCACAGACGGTAGGTTTTCGTCTGAGGAGGTGGGCTCCTCTCCAGTTTCTTGAGTCTCCCCTGCCAATACTGATAAGGGAAATTCCGGAGAGTCCTCACCACTCTCAGGGGAGTTCTGGCTATCACATTCCTGGTACATAGGGGCACCAGTGGGGGGCTCAGGATCATCCCACAGTTCCCAGAACTTCGGAAAATCCCTTCCCACAATGGCGTCGTGCGGTAACTGAGATACTAAGCCCACTGGATGAGAGAGGGTACCTTTGGGGGTCTCGAAACACACTGTAGTCACTGGATACTCTCGGGTGTCCCCATGCACACAAATAACAGCTACCTTGCTATTCCCAGAGACCTCTGTTTTAACTAACTCAGCCTTTATCAGGGTCACAAGGCTACCTGAATCCAGCAATACCACAACATTTCTACCATTAACACACATTTTGCATAAATGTTTCTCAGTTCCTCGAATGGCAGTGCATGCGACTGTCGCACACAGCGACTGACGTCTGCCCGTCAGAAAGTCACACTGCATGGGTTCCTCCACAACCGGGCAATTGGCTGCAATATGTCCCGCTTGCCGGCAGCGGTAGCAAAAGATCCTTCTTGCGGCCTCTTGAGCCGCTGATTTCCCAGGCTGTTCTCGCCAAACTTGGGGTAGAGCTCCCACCCTCTCACTCTCTCCACCCTCACCCCTTGGAATCCTCTTATCCGCCCCTGGGGATGGTCTGGTCTTAGGGTGGAAAGTCCGAGTGTCTCTGGAAGAGGCCGTCAGGTTCTCTGTAGCCAAGTATTTCTCCACACGATCCACAAGACCATCGGCCGTCTCTGGGTCTCCATGGCTTACCCACTTTTGGATGGCAGTAGGAAGAGCTCTCAAAAACCGATCCATTACAACACGTTCCACAATCTTTGGTGCGGACAAAGTCTCTGGCTGTAGCCACTTTCTGCTCAGGTGAATGAGATCATACATTTGAGACCTGGGGGGTTTTCCAAGCTGGAAAGTCCAGTTATGCACACGCTGAGCCCGGACAGCCTGGGTGACACCCAGCCTTGCCAATATTTCAGCTTTTAGCATCACATAGTCTTTTGCTTGGTTAGGCTCTAGGTCATAGTAAGCTTTCTGCGATTCACCAGTTAACAGAGGAGCCACCAGTCCAGCCCACTGCTCCTCAGGCCACTTTTCTCTTTCAGCGGTCCTTTCAAATGTGGTCAAAAATACCTCTGGATCATCCTCTCCAGTCATTTTTGTCAATAAACGACTCACCCCAAAGGACGCGGTATTAGTGGGACGGCTTTCCTCACTGGTCTGCGGACGTTGCTGCATTACTGCTTCCATCTGTTGTTGTAGTCTCTGCTCTTGCTTCTGCAACAGGTCTATGAAGTGGGCCTCAGATTGCTGCTGGGCTTGTTGCTGAGCCTCCAGACTCTGTTGCAAAGTTGCGTTTGTCTGCTGCTGGGCTGCAAGGCTCTGTTGATGAGCTTGCTGCTGGGCTGCGAAGTTCTGTTGTTGAGCTGCAAGGCTCTTTTGCAAACCTGCATTTGTCTGCTGTTGATTGGCATTTGCTAGAGCCAGCTGCTTCAGTATCTCCTCCATGCTGGCTTAAAAAAAAACTGCCACTGGTTCTCCACCAACTGTGAGGGGGTTAGCTCGGCAGCGGGTGTGTGTGACCCCCGAGATGGGCTCCCCACACAAAAACAGGCCCAGCAAACGGAGGTTGTGGTTTTCAAAATCAAAAAGGTGCGGTTTATTTTCTATTTACAGTGACAAAACACAGCAAAGCAAAAGAAAACATAAACAAAATAAATCCTGGTCAACTTGACCTCTGACTAAACATACAGGTTTCCTAACTAACAACTGGGATCAGCCTAGTGCTGTCCTAGTCCCTAAGTCCCTGGTTTTAAATGTCCAAGCAAATAGCCACACAGGCTTTGTCTCACCGCACAGGGGTTCACTCTCCCTAGACAGTCCACACAGGTCTGGGTCCAGGCATGAGCAAACACCTAATGAATCTGGGAGTTTTTATAGAGGCCTTAAACGAACTGACAGGCTTCAGCTGGTCTCATCAACTCCCTGCCTGCACGACGCCCAGCCCTCTCCCTAGAGGTATGAGTCATCCATGAGCCTACTAGCCTCAGCTGGGCTTATACAACTCTCCACCTAGTTGTATAAGTCGGCGTAAAGCCTGAATCTGGGCGAAATATATCTACCCCCCTGGATGCAACCAGGTGACTTTACCTTCCTGCTGTCACAATATATATATATATATATATATATATATATATAATATTATATTATATTATATATATATATATATATATATATATATATGTGTAGCGGGGTATTCCCCTTTAATATCCGGAGACTACATTTCCCAAGACATCTTACAGCACCCAGGGTGCATTGACCTGGAGCAAGGACTGCTGGGGCGGACTTTATAAAGGGAGGCAGAGTTTATTCTGTCTCTTTGGACACCTGCCGGCTAGCAAGCAAGAACTCTGTCTGAGACTGCTGAAAACCCAGGCCTGAGGCCTGGGCATTTTCTTCCAAAGAGCCCTCCGCCAGCCTAGCGGAACCTAAGAGACATCTTTTCATCCTTGCTGTACTGTACCAGGAGGACCGAAGACCCAGATGTCGATGGATCCATGTGCCTAGACGCATCGGCGGAGGAGACGGACTGGGACTGGTCCGTTTGGTGAGAGAGCACTTGCTCACAGACAAATACTGTCTTTCTACTACCCTGTTGGATTACAAAGTTTTGTTCATCAAGTGCACCCCCGAGTTTTGCTAGCGAAGATTCCTTTACAAAACTTCCATTTAGTTCAGTCAGGCCTGACTGCATAGGTAGACATTGCTGGGCGTCAGTCTGCCCACGAGGGGAAGTAGCTGAAAAAGGGTATCGGTAGAGTTGCATAGCAATACCTGTCTATTTTGTTTGTTTGAATACTGTTTATTGCAGGGAGCTGCAAATAATCTTATTCTCTTGTTTATTACTTGCCCATTGGTCTCAATAAATATACCTGGGTCAAGTACATTGGTGTCTGTTTCTTTTACTTTATATAGAAGTTTAAACATTTTACTGTGTGTGTTTGCCATAGGACTGTGTCACCCAGAGTTGCCGGTCATGCAGTCCTATCTCCCCTTACTAGCTGTGCCACGGGAGGGTAGAGCCGATTGCCAGGGGTTGACAGCGGTGCACTACAGGGCCCAAGAAATTAATACCAGCAGCCCTCTTAACTGAGGGTACCGCTATACATGGGGGCTCGAGTTCAGGATCTCTGTACATTGCACGCTGCAATCAAGCCGGCCAGAAGTACTAGCATGGACCCACTGGCAATGGAACAGTGGTGGGTAGCGATTGGCACCGATCCAACCACGGCGGTAGTTATTGTACTCCCAGGGGAAAGATGGCCGGAAGAGGAGATAAAACAGCTAGTGTTGTTGCTGTCGCCGAGCCAAAAAGCATGGGTGATGGATGTCAAGCCAGATCCAGTGACCTCGTTTACATACGCTAAATCCCAGAACATTTTAAAGGTCGGAGTATACAAGCCATAGATAATCAGACCTATCACTTGATACATACGCTGCCAGTGAAGGGAGAATGGTTTCAGACACCAAAGCTACCATCCCCGCGATTATCACCACCACTATCCCCTAAAACAGAAAAGCCTAAGGAACTATTAAGCCCGGGATCACCGCTGGCTGCTATAGGGCCTAAACTGTTGAATGCTCTAGGAGACTTTGTAGCCAAGTGCCAAAAAAGCGATACGGTGCATGTGGAAGCCGGTTACCGGAAGCTTCGCACCTTCTCAGGGAAGCAACCAGTGTCTGCCGGAGAAGAAGAATTTGAAACCTGGATTGAACAGACCATGCAAGCGGTAGAAGGATGGGAGGTACCAGAGGCGCAGAAGAAGCAGCGCATCAGCGAAAGTCTAAAGGGCACGGCTGCTGAAGCTGTGAAGAACCTCAGGCTCAGCAACGCTACTTGTTCCACATACGATTATCTGGCGATGCTGCAAGAGGAGTTTGGCCAGCTAGAAAAGGCGACTGAACTGATGTACCAGTTCGAACATACCCTCCAACAGCCGGGAGAAAAGTTATCCGAATATGTGCGGAGGTTAAACCGGAAGCTGTGCCAAATTGTCCTAAAGAAGGGAATACTGCCACAGGTCATAGACGCAACCCGAATGAAGCAGATTCTGAGGGGAGCCTTGCGTTCAGATCCAGTTTGGCTCCACTTGATGACCTCTGAAAGAGTAATGACTTTGAGTTACCCCGACCTTGTACGGATTATAAGAGATGAAGAGGCCCTCTTAAAGGATCAGCAAGGGACTGAGAAAACTACTACCATCCCCGCGGTGGGGGTCAGATCAGCTATGGCCACTGAACGGGACTCAGAGGTGGAGACCCTAAAGTCTCAAATGACCCAGGTGCTGGATCTTTTGACCTCACTCCTGTCTAAAAACTCAGGAATGAAGGAACCCGAGGAGAAGAGGAATGAACCACGCCAGAGTAGTTCAACACCGAGCTCCCCACCAAAGAGAAGAGAGATTGTATGTTTCAATTGTGGAGGAGTTGGCCACCCTGGAAGAGTGTGCCCCAGTCCAAGAAAGAACAGAGGCACAAATTTGCAGCCGGCGAAAAACGGTGAAGGAGTCAGCCGGGCACCTGCTATTTACAGAAAGCTCCACTAAGATCCAGAAAGAGGAAAAAGTAAAGAGCAAGGGAAACAGAGCCCCTCTCAAACCACTCAATACCCCCTGTCAGGAGTTAAAGTCTAACAATCTGCAGGGAATCAATGCATACCAGGCCCAAAAGGGGCTGAGATCCAGAGACAAATGGACAAAGAAGAAAACCGCCAAGGGAAAACCCCAGAGTCCAAAGAAGAAGCCACCTCGGGAGAGCTTTCCGGATAAGCTGGTGGGACCCTCTCCGCTAGTCCCTATTCAAGTGGAGGGAGTTTACACCAGAGCCATCCTAGACACGGGAGCCCAAGTGACACTCTTGTATAGGGACTTTCACCAGAGACACTTGAACCACATACCTCTACAGAAGCTCGACGACCTCGAAATATGGGGAATTGGTACTCAGATCTTCCCTTACGACGGCTACGTTTCAATCAGGCTGGCATTTGATCCCTCTGTAACGGGAAAAGCAGAGGTTTTCGACACTTTGGCAGTGGTTTGTCCTCACCCACCAGGAGCCAATAGAAGTTCCCTGATTATAGGAACCAACACTGACTTGGTCAGGAGAATACTGGCCCCCATAGTGCAAGAACAAGGTGCTTCGGTAGCCAGGATCCACCCCATGCTACAACAGGTTTACCGGAAGTTGGTCCTGGAGCAGAATGCCCCAGAAGAGGGGGTGGGAAAATTCTGGAGATTATCCAAGAAGGACAAGGTGCTGCAACCTGGTGAGATGACCTGTCTGCAGGCTACTGTCAAACTCAACTGCCTGGCCCCTTTGTGGTCTTGGAGCAAGATCTGTTGGATACACACCCAGGGCTGGAGGTGATTCCCGAAGTGGTCCCGTTGAGGGCATTGGAGAAATCGAGGGGCCAGGTTCCAGTGAGTATCAGGAATGTCACTGACTCCCCTATGAAGATTCCGGCCCGGATGTTACTGGGGAAAGTGAACCCTGCCACCCCAGTGGGCCTGTCCGATCTAAGGAGACCAGAAGGAGGAGAATCCCCTTTGGAGGAACTCCGTCTGGAAAACACCAACCTACCACCAGTATGGAAGGAGAGAGCTAGGGCTCAACTAACAAAATGGAGAAAAATATTTTCAGAAAATGAGTTTCACGTGGGGTGTGCAAGGAGTGCCACTCATAGGATCCGTCTGCAGGAAGATAAACCCTTTCGGGAAAGGGTCCGGCGAGTTCCTCTCACTGATCTGGAAGACCTGCGTGAGCAGTTGGCCGAGTTGAAGAGAACTGGAGTGATTAAAGAGTCCAGGAGCCCCTATGCCTCCCCTATTGTAGTAGTCAGGAAGAAAAATGGATCATTAAGACTGTGCAAAGACTACAGGACTCTCAATAGGAGGACCATACCCGATCAGTACACCACTCCCAGGATTGAGGATGCCCTGCAGAGTCTGTCAGGAGCCAAGTGGTTCAGCGTTATGGACCTGAAGAGTGGGTACTACCAAATCCCAGTGCATCCTGAAGACAGGGAGAAAATGGCTTTCATCACACCGATAGGGTTCTATGAGTTCAACAGGATGCCCCAAGGCCTGTCGGGGGCCCCTGCCACTTTCTAGAGGCTGATGGAGAAGACGGGGGGGGGGGACATGCACCTTATTGAAGTCCTGGTGTACTTAGACAACATCATTGTCTTTGGAAGGACTCTAGAGGAACATGAAGAAAGGCTGGAGAAAGTTTTGAAAAGACTCAGTGAAGAGGGACTCAAACTCTCCAGAGAAAAGTGTCAGTTCTACCAGTCTTCAGTACACTATCTAGGACACATAGTGTCTGAAGAGGGAGTGTCTACCGATCCTGACAAGCTTGAAGCCATTACCTCCTGGCCTCGCCCAACCACTATGACTGAACTCAGATCCTTCCTCGGGTTTTGCTCCTACTACCGTCGATTCGTGGAAGGATTTGCAAAAATAGCCAAACCTCGGAATGAGTTGCTGAAGACAGAGGGAGAGGAAGATGAGACTGGCCCCAGAAAGCCGGGAGAGTCTGTGGAAGGCCAGTGGACAGAGAGATGTGAAGAAGCCTTCAAAATGCTAAAGAAGAGTCTGACCACTGCCCCGGTATTGGCCTATGCTGACACCAAGAAACCGTATGAACTGCATGTGGATGCCAGCCATGATGGCCTGGCAGGTGTGCTGTACCAGGAATATGAAGGACAGCTAAGGCCAGTCGCCTATGTCAGCAGAAGTCTAAAACCAGCTGAGAAGAATTACCCCACCCACAACTTAGAGTTCCTGGCCCTAAAGTGGGCAGTTGTGGACAAGCTCAGAGACTACCTGTATGGGGCTGAATTCACTGTAAAGACTGATAATAACCCACTTACCTATCTCTTCACCACAGCCAAGTTGGATGCCACCGGCCACCGTTGGTTGGCAGCCCTTTCCGGCTTCAACTTCAGCCTGAAGTATAGGCCTGGAGCGGGAAACCGAGATGCTGACGCAATGTCAAGAAGGTCTCATGCTCCCACTTGCCGCATTGAAGATTGGACCCAGGTGACCCCGGACAGAGTGTGGGCCCTATGTCAAGGGGCACAGCTTCAAGTTAGTGGCGGATCCAGGGCCGAAGAAGTCGGAGTCTCTGTGGTGGGAGTACCCAAGTACTATTGTGATGTGCCCCAGATTGGCGAAGATGACTTGCCGAAGCTATCCAAGAAGGACCTCAGAAGGGATCAGTTGGAAGACCCCTGGGGAAGATTAGCTTTGGAAGTTCTTGAGGATCAGGATCCGGATAGGCTCCTACATGACCCCTCAAAGGAGGCCCGATTCATCCACAAAGAATGGGACAGGTTACAGGTGCATCAGGAGGTGGTCTACCGAAGGGGCCCCTCTGATGACCTGGAAGATAAGTGGCAACTGTTCTTGCCAGAAAAGCACAAGAAAACTGTCTTAGCTGCTCTGCATGATAATCATGGCCACTTAGGGGCTGAACGAACCTTTCAACTAGTGAGGAGTAGGTTCTATTGTCCCTGCATGCGGGCTGAAGTGGAGGAGAGTACTGTCACTTATGTGCTCTCTGCATACAAAGGAAGACCCTGCCACGTCAAGCTGCCCCAATGGGCCATCTAGAAAGTCAGGGACCCTTGGACTTGGTATGCATTGACTTCCTTTGTCTAGAACCTTACCTGAGTGGACATGCAAATCTTCTGGTGGCAACCGACCATTTCACTCGTTACGCCCAGGCTTTTCCAACCAAGGACCAGAAGGCCTCCACCGTTGCTAAAATCTTGGTGGAAAAGTACTTTGTCCATTAGGGATTACCTCAACGTCTCCACTCAGACCAAGGAAGGGATTTCGAGAGTCGATTAATCAAGAAGTTGCTGGATTCTTTAGGCATAAAGAAGACTCGCACTAATCCCTACCACCCTCAGGGGGATGCCCAACCAGAGAGGTTCAACAGGACTTTGCTAAACATGTTGGGAACCCTGTCTAGTGAGGAAAAGCAGCACTGGGGCAAGCACATAGCAGCAATAGTGCATGCTTACAACAGCACCATCAGTGATGTCACAGGATATTCCCCCTATAGACTCATGTTCGGGAGAGAGGCGAGACTGCCAGTGGATTTGGCTTTCGGCACTTCCGTGGACCATACATCTGCTGCCTCACATAAGGGGTATGTGGACAGGCTGAGGAAAAGCTTAAAGTTGGCCTATGAGAAGGCTCAGTTAACCTCTTCCATTTTCTTCCATTTTCACCCAACTCTAGGGTAATAGTAAGCTCATCCCTATACTTGACAGAAGTTCTAACCTTTTTTAATTCTATCCCAAAAATTTCAGTCTGACATGGGTTTGAGGCGAATCCTGTCCATTCATGGTTGAAGGTTCCACATTAAAACATCTGGGATTTTGCCACCATAGTAATCAATGTAGTTTCTGACCTTTAAACTTAGGTCAATTAGCTTACAAGGACCAATACAGGGGCTTTTGGATAAGCTAATCTTCTCACTGTAAAAGGTTGGGTTTTCTTCTTCCATATTGACCATGTGCTTTAGCTGTGACATGGAAAGCATGGGAAGTGTTGCTCATAGAGTCCAGTGTTGCTCTTGTAGGCACTGGATCAGGGGTGTTTTATGAAATCAGTGGGCCTGTGTGCAAGATCAGAAGTTGGGCTCCATTGCTTGAAAAGAAAATGAGGAATGCTTAGTGCTGTGTCAACCAGTACTGGCTATAGGGGGAGGAGAGAGACCTTGGCAACGGCTAGTAATGCCTAAGCGGTGATGTCACCCACAGGTTACTCTGGCCCATCTATTGTTGGCACTCCCAGTGGCCGCTGCCTGACACAGGGGAGGCGATCACGTGACTGGATGAAAGCAGCCTGAAAATAGGCAAGTATGGACATCAGCATAGTTAGTAAAAGTACCAAATTCTCCTTTAAAGTTGATGTAATCACTTACAGAATGTCATGTAAGTAGCAAAATGCTGTGTATCTTGGGGAATTTCGGGGCAAGGGATAAAGGGTTTTTATAGCCTAATGCTGCTGAATTCCTAAAGCCTCATTACAGAATGTCCCTGTCTACATGCACTACAGTAATAACTGACTGCATGTGCTTTTATTGCAGGGCATATTTTCTAATTATTGTCTCTACAACAGTTTTTTTTACAGCCTCTTTACAGGCTGCCACTGTGCATATGTACTACAGCGATAACAAGCTTCATGTTCTTTTTTACAGGGCATATTGGAAATAATTCTGTCTGTGATTGTTTTTTAAAGCCTCTTTACAGCCTGTCTCTGTCTGCATGCCGGATCTTATTTTTTCATATGCCTTTTATACATGGTGACAACAGTGGTGTCACAATTGCCTCTCCTATGATCCAATGTGTGGTCTTCCCTCCAGTGTGTGGCTACTGGCACTTTCAGGCTTCACTCAGAGCATTGGCAACTCAGCCAATCAAGAGACAGTTCTCTTAACTGGTGCCACAGCCAATCTGTAGACAGCTCTCTTGATTGGTTCTGCCTCAAATTGTGAGACAATACATGGCCCCTGCTACAGTACTCATTTGTGTACTTCATGATTCCAGTGCATCTAACTGTATCTAAGCATCCTGTGTCATCTGTGTCCCCCTTGACCACAGTACACCTCACAGTATCTGAACATCCTTTCACCTGTGCATCCCATTACTCCAGTGCACCCCACAAAATCTGAGCATCTTCTGTCACCTGTACGCCACATGATCAGTGCTCCCAAAAGCATCAAAGCACTTGACTCCAGTGCTCCCCAGAGTATCCTCTGTTCTCTAGTGATCCCAGTGCACTCCTGTATGTGCCATGACTCCATTGCACCTCAGAGCATCCTGTGTCATCCAGTGATTTCTTGTGTACCTTGTGCACCTCTTTAATACCTATGTTACCACACAGTGTTTGGTACATTCTGCAGTTTTTTTGCCTGCTATACTCCATTTTCAATACCCTCTGTTGACTGTCTACTCTTAGGCATACCTCCCAACTGTCCCAGATTTGCCGGGACTGTCCCGGGATTTGATGTAAGTCTCGACGCCCCGGCGAATCAAAGCATAGTGCATGCTTACAACAGCACCATCAGTGATGTCACAGGGTATTCCCCCTATAGACTCATGTTCGGGAGAGAGACGAGACTGCCAGTGGATTTGGCTTTCGTTACTTCCGTGGACCATACATCTGCTGCCTCACATAAGGGGTATGTGGACAGGCTGAGGAAAAGCTTAAAGTTGGCCTATGAGAAGGCTCAGTTAACCTCTGACAAGAGAGGAGCCCGAAACAAGCGGAATTTCGACTTGAAGTTTCGGATTCAAGATCTGCTGCCTGGAGACCGAGTGTTACTGAGAAATTTAGGTGTGCCCGGAAAACATAAGCTGGCAGACAGGTGGAGATCAGAGCCTTATGTGATCTGCAAGAAGTTACCGGATCTGCCAGTCTACCAAGTGAAGCCAGAAGGGAAAATAGGGCCACTGAAGACCTGGCACAGTAACCATCTGTTACCTCTGTCTGAGGCCGTTAGGATGCCACCTACTCTGGATTCTCCTAAGCTACCTTCTACCACTCATGCTCCTTGACCTAGCACTAGGTCACAAGCAACTTTACCTAGGGAGGAGGAAGCCTCAGACCAAAGTGAGGAGGAAACAGAACTCAGCTGGTTGTGGCCGTCTCAGGCCCTTGCACCATCGTCCATTGACCTTCCACCCTCTGAAGATCTTGTGGATAACACTTTGAATGTAGAAGCCACTGAATTCGTCCCGTCCAGTCTTCAGTTCCAAGAATGGGAAGATGTTCAAGACAATTTGCCTGCTGAGGATCCAAGGGACCCCATATACCCCTCTGCATCTGAGTTGGATGCCCAGGAAGCAGAGGAAGTTTTCACCACAGTGCCAGAAGAAGAACCTGGAGTGGCTGAGACTGTGACCCCCAGGGAGCAAAGAATGAAGAGAGTCATTTGTCCTCCCCGGAAATTAACCTATGCGGTAGCTTCCTAGGCATAGGTAGGGTGAACCAAGATGGCGGCGACGGCATCGAATGTGACGAGCGCATGCTCGTCGTATTCGATGACGCCACCGCGTACGCTCCATTCAAAGAACCGCGGGTTCTTTGAAATGAGCGTGTGTACACTCGGCCGGGACAAGTTTCTTGTCCATGGATCTCGTCGTAAAAAACAACATGTTTTTAACGACGAGATTCTCGGCCGTGTGTACGAGGCTTCAGCTTCATTCCTTGCCATAAGTGCATGCTACTTTTGTGTTGAACAACATAAACCTGAACACATATTGTTGGCCCTTGAACAAGTATCCCACCCACACACTGCACAGTCAATCAAATCCTGTGTGGACAAATGCTTGCAAGACTGGGACATACCATACTGATAACAGACAATGGGAGCGATATGGTGGCGGCATTTAAACAAACCACAGCAGCAGCAGAAGAACCATCCAGCTCTAGTGAGGAAGACTCCCCCATGATGGAAAGTGACTCTGAAGCCTCGTACACACGACCGAGTTTCTTGGCAAGAACCAGCAAGAAACTTGCTGGCAGAGATTTCTTGCCGAGAAATTCGTTCGTGTAACCTATGCCCAGATGGGAGAAAATTCTGAGGACACAGTCACGACCGCAAGAAGGACAATACCAACATCCGGTCCCTGCACTGTACATTTGGTGGAGGGCAACCCCAGCTCACTCCCTGGCACAGTTAGGCAGGCCACTCTTGCAGAAGTGACCTGTGGGCAGGGTAATTCCCTTCCTCGTTTCTGGTGGGAACTTCCCCTGCCAACATCTCTTACAGCTTTGAATGATGTAGTATGTTCCTTTTGTTGATGTTGTCTTTGGGGACCAAAAATTCTAAGTGGGGGGAGTGTGTAGCGGGGTATTCCCCATAAATATGCGGAGACTACATTTCCCAAAACATCTTACAGCACCCAGGGTGCATTGCCCCGGAGCAAAGACTGCAGGGGAGGACTTTATATAGAGGAGGCAGAGTTTATTCTGTCTCTTTGGACACCTCCCAGGCTAGCAAGCAAGAACTCTGTCTGAGACTGCTGAAAAACCCAGGCCTGAGGCCTGGGCATTTTCTTCCAAAGAGCCCTCCGCCAGCCTAGCGGAACCTGAGAGACATCTTTTCATCCTTGCTGTACTGTACCAGGAGGACCGAAGACCCGGATGTCGATGGATCCATGTGCCTAGACGCATCGGCGGAGGAGACAGACTGGGACTGGTCCGGTTGGCGAGAGCTGTGCCACGGGAGGGTAGAGCCGATTGCCAGGGGTTGACAGCGGTGCACTACAGGGCCCTAGAAATCAATACCAGCAGCCCTCTTAACTGGGGGTACCACTATATATATATATATATATATATATATATATATATATATATATAGTGTTTGGGGGTTCCGAGTAATTTTCTAGCAAAAAAATTATGATTTTTACATGAAGGAGAGAAGTGTCAGAATAGGCCTGGTATTGAGGTGGTTAAAGAGGATATCCTCAGAACAGTTTCTGCATGGTCAAAGGTACTGGCTGTAAGGAATTAAATTCTTGAGTGGTGTCGGATGTAAGCTTGAGGCATGCATCACTGTGTTTCCAAGTATTGTCATCTTGCTGGTTGTGCTATATGATGGGACTGTATAAATCTATCTCAGGACTAAATGGAAAGGAATGCAAATCATTTGGGTGATAAAACAGTTCCCTTATTTGTATTTATATGTTTTCCCAACGTTTAGTTTTAGCTGCAACATATTATAACTGCCCAAAAAAAAAAGTTAAAGAAAATAATATATTAATAGGATGTTTTAAAATGACAAGGGAACATACATAAGTCCTCTCCAATTTTAGTCATGCTGAATGAAATATCAGGTAAAAAAAAAACCTTCTTTTTAAAAGGTTGCAGTAAAACATTTTTAGCTTCAGCTTCTGTACCAGTTGATCAGAGTTATATTTACTTCTGCTGCCTCGCTTTCCTCAGTGTGCTGATAAATGTTGTTAATTCTCAAGCTCTAACACAACCACTGCAAATTGAGGTGCCATTTAGTTGAGAAATATCTTGACACATTTTATAGAACAATAATGTTTTTATTTGTGTGAACTCGCTGGAGAAAATGCTAGGAAATTAGGGGTTGATTTAGTAGAAAATACATTTTTTCACTTAGCCCACAAAATCTGTGATTGCATCAAATACCTGGAAATGAGTGAAATATTCAGGCTCTCAATACAGTTCTTTCCTTCTGAAAATACTAGTTGCTTGGCTGTCATGGCATTCCAATGGTTCAGTTCTTTCGAAGTCACTGACTAGGCAGACACATTCAAGGAGGAATTTGGACTTCTGTCTCACTTTGCCAGCTGCTTAGTTGTTTCAGATTAGACCAGTGTTAATTTCGTCAACGAAAACGTTTTCGTCAACGATTTCGTCAGCGGCAATTTTAAAGTGACGAAAACGGAACGAAAAGTACAGCACGTTTTCATCCTCTGACGAAAACTATGACGAAAATTTGATCCGTTTTATTTATCGGACGACAACAAGACGAAAATGGGAAATAGAGACGTTTAACAACTTACGGAGCTCCGCCTACTTACGCAATCCGCGCGCCCAGCAATACCATAAGAGTCCGACGCCAGTGGTGAGGCGAGGCCGCCCGCGTGAGGACACAGACAGGAATCAGACAGAGAAAGCACTCCGAGTCTCCAGACAGAGTCCCGCTCCCGACTCCCGACTACTCCGACTCCACCCGCCACTCTTCTCCTACCCAGAGTACAGACATCACATCAGAGCTACACAAATTGTGGTACGTACAACAGGCCTGAGGCCTCCCCCTCCTCTGACCCACTACTACTAGTTAGTACAGTACTAACTAGCCCTTAGACGACCACTTGTTGTGTGATGAAATTCTGCTGCTCAGTGGAGTGGCACTGGCATCCATTCCAGGCCTTTTTTCAAAATATGTCTCACTGTCCATTATAGGCCATCCCCTCAGAGTCAGACCAACATCCAGGCAGAATGTGTACTGTACTGACTGCATGCCATTTATTTCCTAATTTCACAGGCCTACTCTACTTTACTCAGAGACCACCGTCGAGAGAGCACTGCCACATACAGGCTCCCCCCCACCATACAATATCCAAGACTCCAAAGTCCAAACTATTACTATACAGGAATGTCGGCTGTGATTATCACTGGTAGAAAGAGAAGAGAAGATCTATGGCTGTATTTTACATTTGATGTTAAGGACAACAAGACTCTTTGCAAACCATGTGGAGCGACACTCGCTGGTAAAAATACAACAAATTGGAAGCGTCATTTGCGGACAACTCATCCTGAAATTCATAAAAAGGTAAGCACAGCAACATGTGATAATATAAAATAAATAAAATGAATAAGAATTATTTTTTTAAAGCGTCCCCCACGAGCTGAAAACGTAAGTGGCCCCTGCATAATGCATTTTTTAAGATGTAGATGTTTAGGTACAGTAGTGTAGTTTGTCGCCAATTCGCCATTATTACACGAGTCATGTTTGGTATTTACTCCTCGTAACATCATCTGATCTTTCACATTATACGAAACAATTGAGCTTTACTGTTTATTAATTTTTTTATTCATAAAAATGCCTTTTTTCCTAAAAAAAAAAATGCGTTTGAAATACCGCTGCACAAATACTATATGACATAAAATATCAACGACCGCCATTTGTTTCTCTGCTATACATATAGTATATTATAGAGAGGCAACTTAGTTGGAGCTGACTGACTGTGTGGGTGGGGAGGGTCACTGGGGTGAGAGAGCACGTAAAATCAGAGTAAATTAAATTTTCCCCCCTAATTCAACCCCACAGATACTGAAAACATCAAATGATGAACTAAGTCAAGCCAGTGGCAGTGCACAACCACAGCAAACTATTTGCACTGCTCTTTTAGGTGCTTCAAAATATAAAATTGACTCTAAGGAACAACATGCCAGGGAGGAGGCCATAGCAAGATGGATTGGGCGCACCGGATTACCAGTCAGAACGATTGAAGATGAGGACTTTGTTAGCATGATGGAGACACTAGATAGGAAGCTGACTGTTCCAAAGAAAACTAAAATAAGCAATCTGATTGACAAACAATATGAAGATGATAAACAAAAATTCAAAAAGAGAGTGGCTGCTGCTCGGAGAGTATCTATTTGCACTGATTTGTGGACCAAAATAGGACTCTCAAGCCTCGTACACACGACCGAGTTTCTCGGCAAGAACCAGCAAGAAACTTGCTGGCAGAGATTTCTTGCCGAGAAAATCGTTCGTGTGTATGGTTTCTCGTCAAGAAAAGCGACAAGAATCTCGACGAGAAAATAGAGAACCTGCTCTCTATTTTCTCGTCGAGATTCTCGTCAGCCTGTTTCTCGATGAGAAAATTGAGTGTGTGTACACTTACCTGTTCGCCGGGAAGCCCGCGCATGCTCGAAATGACTTTGACGCATGCGCGGTAGCTTCCTAGGCATAGGTAGGGTGAACCAAGATGGCGGCGACGGCATCGAATGTGACGAGCGCATGCTCGTCGTATTCGATGACGCCACCTCGTACGCTCCATTCAAAGAACCGCGGGTTCTTTGAAATGAGCGTGTGTACACTCGGCCGGGACAAGTTTCTTGTCCATGGATCTCGTCGTAAAAAACGACATGTTTTTAACGACGAGATTCTCGGCCGTGTGTACGAGGCTTCAGCTTCATTCCTTGCCATAAGTGCATGCTACTTTTGTGTTGAACAACATAAACCTGAACACATATTGTTGGCCCTTGAACAAGTATCCCACCCACACACTGCACAGTCAATCAAATCCTGTGTGGACAAATGCTTGCAAGACTGGGACATACCATACTGATAACAGACAATGGGAGCGATATGGTGGCGGCATTTAAACAAACCACAGCAGCAGCAGAAGAACCATCCAGCTCTAGTGAGGAAGACTCCCCCATGACGGAAAGTGACTCTGAAGCCTCGTACACATGACCGAGTTTCTCGGCAAGAACCAGCAAGAAACTTGCTGGCAGAGATTTCTTGCCGAGAAATTCGTTCGTGTGTATGGTTTCTCGTCAAGAAAAGCGACAAGAATCTCGAAGAGAAAATAGAGAACCTGCTCTCTATTTTCTCGTCGAGATTCTCGTCAGCCTGTTTCTCGACGAGAAAATTGAGTGTGTGTACACTTACCTGTTCGCCGGGAAGCCCACGCATGCTCGAAATGACTTTGACGCATGCGCGGTAGCTTCCTAGGCATAGGTAGGGTGAACCAAGATGGTGGCGACGGCATTGAATGTGACGAGCGGATGCTCGTCGTATTCGATGACGTCACCGCGTACGCTCCATTCAAAGAACCGTGGGTTCTTTGAAATGAGCGTGTGTACACTCGGCCGGGACAAGTTTCTTGTCCAAGGATCTCGTCGTAAAAAACGACATGTTTTTAACGACGAGATTCTCGGCCGTGTGTATGAGGCTTGAGGCTGAGACGGAAATTGATGATCTGCGGTGAGTGAGTGAGACATTTTTATTCTTTTACATGATGACATGGTTGACACGGTGACAGTCACCAGTCAATTATCTAATGGCTATGAGATGATTGATATGGGGGCACAGCGCTATCTGCTCTAGTCTACGTGGTGCAGTCAGTCAGTGCACCTTTTTTATTTTTCCACTATAATTTGTCTTGTGTACTGTAAAAGTATTCCCATAAGATGTTAAGTGTTAAAATAATAGAATGGAACAAACATTTTCTATAGTATACTTTATGCTTATTGGGCTGTGTGTGTGTGTTCAACTTGATAGGTACCAACAGATCGACATGGACCGGACACCATGTGTGGTGCATACGTTGCAACTTGTGGTCCACATGGTGCATAAGGAGGCAAGTGTGAAGAGAATACTGGATAAAGCAAGATCAATAGTGCACCTCTTCCGCAAGTCTTCAGTTGCAACACAGAAGCTATTGGAGCATTGTGGCCTTATTCTTTTAAATGACTGCCTCAAACGCTGGTCAAGTACATTCAACATGATCGCAAGACTCCTCAAACTGAAAGAGTCAGTCTGCCAAATTGCAAACAGCATGGGATGGGACAGCTTGCTCCCTAGTGAATGGCAAAAGCTCACATCATTGCATGACCTACTGCTGCCTTTTGCAGAACATACCAAAACCCTCCAGAGTGACACGATGTCCATGTCCCTGTCTGTTCCTGCCCTCTTTGATCTGCTCAGCCATCTTGAGGACTTTAAACAGAACACTAGCTACCAAGACCTTGCCACAATTGCACAGAAAATGAAAGGGAGTGTCAACCAACGTTTTGCTTCATTCTTAGATCCAACTGACGAAATGTTCTCTCCACTTGCAGCAGCTGCTTGTTTTGTCAACCCTATCGTCTGTGAAACCCTTGTTGATGTGGCGGATGAGAATATTCAAGAACTGCCTAAAAAGGCAGAGGAGTTTGCCACAAGAAAATCCACATTGCCACACACACCCCTTGAGGAATTGTCTGACGATGATGTGGTAGAAGAACTATCGCAGGAAGTCGAAGAAGCACCGCCACCGGCATCCACATCTAAGCAACCAGTCTTTCGGTTTCTTTTTAAATGCCGCAGAAGACCCAAGCAGAGGATCTCCCCAAACAGCATAGAGCAGCAGTTCAGAAAATATAAGGAAGAGCTTTTGCACCAAGTTGCCATCAGTGAGGAGTACACCACCGCAACAGATTTTTGGCTGTCAAAGAGTGACACTTTGTATCACCAGCTAAAACCTTTTGCATTAGACCTGCTGGCTATGCCAGCTTCTCAAGCCTTTGCAGAGAGGGTATTCAGTGTTACAGGTGACCTCTCTAGAGGTCGGCGGAATAGAGCAAGGGTCATGTTGGCACGAAGTGCTTTCCTTAAAATGAGTCGAAACAAATAGGAGTGTTTTATTATTCTCTTCAAGTATTTCTATTTACAGAAGAATACCTAATACTTGTGGGTTCTGCTTATTGCGATAGGATAGGAAGAATCAGTAGTTCAACAGTTTTTATTGTCAGTCAAATTCATAGGAAAAATGCACAGGCTCAGGCTGAGGCTACAAATGCCATGCCATTAGTATGTGTATTCTGGAACAATAACAAGCCAACCACCACTTTTTATCAACCAACTTGTTGACTGACAATGTACCCCCTCTTTTGACAAATTTGACAATATAGGTAAATATCACACTAATGAAAGAAAAATAGATCAGTAACGGTAATGGATGGTCAAAAAGGGCAACCGTCTTTTCTTTTAGTGTGATATTTACCTCTATTTTGTCATTGTGAAACTGGATACTGAGAGAGAGAGGACTGGAGTTGATAAAAAGTGGTGACTGTTATAATCCAGTAAATCCATGCACTAATGGCATTATTGTAGACTGTGCACTTTTTCTTTGAATGTATCTGAGAATTAGAACTGTTGAAATAATAAACTGACAGTAAACTTATTCTTATTGTAGAAATAAGCATTACCCTCAAGTACTGGTTTGTTTGTTATGCTGTCACAGCATAGTATTAGTCGGGAGTTGGGAGTCGGACTCGGGAGTGCTCTCTCTGTGCCTGTGCCACTGCCAGACAGGCACCAGGCAGTAAGTAAGTAACAGTGCCTGTGCAGTGTGCTGCTGTCTGTACTTGGTTGGCCATGGCATGTACATGTACAGCTATGGCCAAAATGACACCAAAATAATTTTGACAATGTCTGCTAGTGCTGCTTCAGTGTTTTAGATCTTTTTGTGTCAGTCTCAGATGTATCTGGGATACAATGATCTGACATTTGTGTCAGACAGTGGCGGAATTATCAGGGTCGCAACAGTCACAGTTGCGACTGGGCCCTGTAATTCCGCCAAGTCCGGGGGGCCCGCCACCCGCCCGTGTGAGGTGCCCGACCGCCGCCCGCCAGTGTGAGGGGCCCACCTGACTGTCATGTCATCACTGTGTTGGCCTGGTGCATGCTGTTCGTTCCGGGGATCGGGTGCTTTCGCCCACTAAGAGAAGGCAGAGGCAGCGCTGAGAGACTGGGGCCGCCCCGCTCCGAGCTGAGAGAAGTGTGATTGGCATTTAGTGAAGGTTATGTGGTTGTGATTGGCTGGACGTCCTGTAGGCGGTGCCCTCCCAGGGTTAGTCGTGTTTGGCCCGGGCTTTTTCAAACTGTCACTGGGCATGTAGAGACAGGAGCGGCCGGTCACACTGCGAGTTAGCGGGACATGGACCATCAGCTGGCCGAGTTGGATGAAGGGCCGTCATGCTCCTCCAGTGACTGTCGGATCTGAAGCTTTCCCGGGCAGCTGCACACTGGCTGCTAACTTCTCTCTCCCTCCTGCACTCCTTTGGGGCATAACAGCAGTAAAAGAGCCATGCCGGTGAGTACACTTACTCTAGCCCTACAGCCGCAGAACAGATGCCTTTGATCCTTCTCACACGCTCCCCCCTCCTCTCCCTCCCTGTGCTTGATAATGGAGGTGAAGTCCACTCCAGCCAGCTACTGTCTCTGATGTTTTTCCAACCACTGCACGGTGCCTCTTTGATCCCCCCGCTCTCTCCCCTCCTCTACTTGGGCTTGATAACAGGTCACTCACTGCAATGGCTCCTTTTCAGCCTCACAGACTGCACACCTCCTGTCCCTGCTTTCTCTGCATGCCTGCTTGCTGTGAATCTCCCTGAGCTCCCTCAAACCCCACAGTAGAAGGGCCATTTAGGGCCGGTTCACACTGCTGCGATGTCAAACATCACATGTGATTCGCACTGCACTGCTTGTATGGCTGAAATCGCATTCAGATCAAACTCACACAGGACCCATTTTTTGGTCCGCACCAGAATCGGATCGCATGGGTGTTCACACCCATGCGATCCAATTCCTGTCCGAATTCACAGTTCGCATATGCAAACTTTACTGGAGGTGTCATTAACATTGTATTGACACCCCCAGCAGTTCGCAAAGGGCAGTGTAAACTGCCTGTGAGTTGTATGCGATGCGGGAACCCATACTGGATTCGCAGGGTTCCCGCATCTCTGCAGTGTGAACTGGGCCTAAGAGTACCTGTCTTGCTTAGCAGTAGCCTGGCCTGTCATCACAAATTCTGGCCCTGCTACCTGCACCTGTGATTTCTGCGGGGAAGCAAGCAGCGAGTACTTCTGGCTCCCTTGCCAGCCTGGCCAACCACAACTCACAAACGGCCGTCAGGAAAACACTTTGGGGAAAAAAATTGTCTGTGATTCTGAATTGTGCATGCGCAGTCTGAAGCCAGCCGTTTAGTGAACTGCTTGGCTCAGCCTCAGATTAGGCAGTGGGATGTGGTTTAAATTCACACACCCCACCACACAAGTAGAGGCTGAGCCCAGCAGTTCACTAATCGGCTGGCTCCAGACTGCGCATGCACAGTTCAGAGTCACAGACAAGGATTTTTCTTCTAAAGTATTTTATCGCCAGCCGCTCATGAGTTGTGACCAGGCTAGGAGGTATTAAACCACCTGCAAACCACACTAATTTCATGATACGCCCCTGCCCCAAAAATCAGCAAAAAAATATGTCAAAAAACATATTTTTTTTGGGGGGGGGGGGGGTAAGTGACAGATCACTACAAGGCCACACACACACGCCTATAGTACTTCATTGTGTGTGATCTGTGCTGGTGTCACAGAGCTGAGGGGGTGTGACAGGTGAGATCTGCTGGTGTGTGCCTAGAATAGATCACTCTGCTCCTCCCATCCTCTACACTGACCCCCAATAATGATGGGGGACCATCCTCCTCCATATACATACATGTCTAAGTCCCAGTCACACCGCTGCGACTTTATTTACTTTGACAGTTCCAAATCACGTGACAAGTTGCACCCCATTGCTGGCAATGGACTAGTTCATATAAGCAGTGGTACTTGAGGGGGGGTGGCAGCGGTGGTACTTGAGGGGGGGTGGCAGCGGTGTTACTTGAGGGAGGTGGCAGCGGTGGTGCCATCCTCTCCCACCACCACCTGTGCCTCCTTACTGATCCCATCCCCCCCACCTCTGATCTTATCCCTATCCCCCCCCATTACTTCTACAACAGAGGTGATGGGGGGAGGATAGGGATGAGATCAGTGGTGGGGGGATGGGATCAGTAAGAGGCACAGGTGGTTGTGAAAAAATATGTGGTGTTGGGGTGTGTGGCGCTGCCTTCCACCTGAATGGTGGTGTGGGTAGAGAAATACTTAAGTGCTAATTAAGTGAGATCCACCTCCACAAGGGTGGTTGTATCCAAATTGATAGTGAACCTTCCAAAGTGATAATGGCATCTTCAATTGTTGTGTCAAGTGAAACCCGTTGCTACATGCCACCTATGAAGAGAGAATCAATGATCGCGTCGCTCTTCCTGGGGGCCAGTCATCAAGGGATGTGTAGCAAAACTTGGTTGCTAAGAGTTTAGGAATTAACCTGAAAAGTGATCCAAACTCGTGTCACCCTTCAACGGGTGGTATTAACCCTTACTGGTTAAATTAGAAACACTCAAGTGCACTAAATGCTAAATCAGGTGTTCAAACAACATATGCTAAACATCACAGCAATAAGCATCAGGATAAAAAAACATATAGTATAGTTGCCCTATAATCAAACACCTGTGGGCAGTACTTCGTGAAGAAAAAAAAAATAATAATAATAATTATATTTTTTTTCACAAAGTACTGAGTGTTTCTAATTTAACCAGTACCCCTCAAGTACCACCGCTGCCACCCCCCCCCCCCTAAAGTTGAAATCAGAAACAGAAATTTCTTACTTGTACAGTGTAAAAAATTAAGTATCAAAATCAGGCTTTTGGGGGGGGGGGGCCCTTCATGATTTCTTGCTCCGGGGCCCTGGAGTCTCTAGTTACGCCACTGGTGTCAGATCATTGTATCCGGTAAAAGCATTACATAAGTGTTAAATGCTTTTATTCACATTAATTTTATGCATTGCAAATGCAAAGAGTCAATATTTGCACTGCAGTCACGCAGTCACAGTGTTGACTTGAGTTAGTTGACCCTTCTTTTTAAAGACCTCTGCTCTGCTGCAATTTGCCCTGGGCCTGACAATCATGTTGGCATGTTGTCATTGTCAATCAAGTTCAACTTGTCAGAATTTGTGTTTTTTTTTGGGGTTCCCTTTCCCTCACCCTCATCACCAGCCTCTTGAGGTTGGATTGACCATGACCACCAGTCCACCACACGTTCAACTTGTTACTTCTCAAAGAGATTAAGGTCTAGATTCCCTGGCCATGGACCCAAAATGAATTTTTTTTGTTCCCAGTACCGCTTACTTACTAGTACTACTTATCACTTTTGCCTTATGGTAAGGAGCTCCATCATGCTGGAAAAGACATGTTGTTCTGTTCATCACCAAACTGTTCTTAGATGGTTAGGAGTAGGACTTGGGAGAAGTTGTTCTCGGAGCCTGAATAGTATGTTTTTGTACCATTTATTCATGGCTGTGTTCTTCTTAGGCAAAATTGTGAGTGGGCCCACCACACCGCACCCTCCCTTGGCTGAGAAGAAGCAGCAGAGCCAACAGCGCACACATGAATGTCACGCAAAGTGTTCCTATATTTTTTTTTTGGGGATATTTTATCCTTTTATTAAAACAGCAATATTCTTGACGAAAAGTTTTTACTTAAATAAAGACGTTATATAACGACTAAATCTGTGTCTCTGTAGTGCATGTTCAAACCTAACCATTAAAAAACAACATATTTGATTTCTCACTCCAGCAGCAGTTACTATATAATAATGAGTTTGGAAATGGTAGAGAAATGCTTAATTGATGCATTACAATTACAATTTAACTACACCCATTAGATTTTAGACAACTAAAAGGAGTTTTAGTCGACTAAAACTCGACTAAAATGAATTGGAGTTTTAGTCGACTAAATACGACTAAAACTAAAACTATTGCAGAAGACTAAAATGGGACTAAAACTAAAATGCCATTTTAGTCCTGAGACTAAGACTAAAACTAAAACAAAATTTGCTGTCAAAATTAACACTGGATTAGACTTAGAATGTATTAAAGTTAGAGACAAATAGCATTTTCAGTAGAATATCAACCTCTTCATTTCTCTAGGTACATTTTTTTTTATTATTGTATTTAGATAATTTGATGTGTCACATGAGCACAGGGTTACTGGGTGTAATGATAATAGCTCTTAGTGAATGACCCCGCTGTAACAAGAAAAGCAAAAGACAGACTGACATCTCTTACCCGAACACCCAACTCTAGGGTAAAAGTAAGCTCATCCCTATACTTGACAGAAGTTCTAACCTTTTTGAATTCTATATCAAAAATTTGAGTCTGACATGGGTTTGAGGCGAATCCTGTCCATTCATGGTTGGGGGTTCCACATTAAAAAATCTGGGATTTTGCCACCATAGTAATCAATGTAGTTTCTGGCCTTTAAACTTAGGTAAATGGGCTTACAAGGACCAATACAGGGGCTTTTGGATAAGCTAATCTTCTCACCGTAAAAGGTTGGGTTTTCTTCTTCCATATTGACCATGTGCTTTAGCTGTGACATGGAAAGCATGGGAAGTGTTGCTCATAATGTCCAGTGTTGCTCTTGTAGGCACTGGATCAGGGGTGTTTTATGAAATCAGTGGGCCTGTGTGCAAGATCAGAAGTTGGGCCCCATTGCTTGAAAAGAAAATGAGGCATGCTTAGTGCTGTGTCAACCAGTACTGGCTATAGGGGGAGGAGAGAGACCTTGGCAACGGCTAGTAATGCCTAAGCAGTGATGTCACCCACAGGTTACTCTGGTCCATCTATTGTTGACACTCCCAGCGGCCGCTGCCTGACACAGGGGAGGCGATCACGTGACTGGATGAAAGCAGCCTGAAAATAGGTAAGTATGGACATCAGCATAGTTAGTAAAAGTACCAAATTTTCATTTAAAGTTGATGTAATCACTTACAGAATGTCATGTAAGTAGCAAAATGCTGTGTATCTTGGGGTATTTCGGGGCAAGGGATAAATGGTTTTTATAGCTGAATGCTGCTGAATTCCTAAAGCCTCATTACAGGATGTCCCTGTCTACATGCACTACAGTAATAACTGACTGCATGTGCTTTTTTTGCAGGGCATATTTTCTAATTATTGTCTCTACAACAGTTTTTTTTACAGCCTCTTTACAGGCTGCCACTGTGCATATGTACTACAGCGATAACAAGCTTCATGTTCTTTTTTACAGGGCATATTGGAAATAATTCTGTCTGTGATTGTTTTTTAAAGCCTCTTTACAGCCTGTCTCTGTCTGCATGCCGGATCTTATTTTTTCATATGCCTTTTATACATGGTGACAACAGTGGTGTCACAATTGCCTCTCCTATGATCCAATGTGGGGTCTTCCCTCCAGTGTGTGGCTACTGGCACTTTCAGGCTTCACTCAGAGCATTGGCAACTCAGCCAATCAAGAGACAGTTCTCTTAACTGGTGCCACAGCCAATCTGTAGACAGCTCTCTTGATTGGTTCTGCCTCAAATTGTGAGACAATACATGGCCCCTGCTACAGTACTCATTTGTGTACTTCATGATTCCAGTGCATCTAACTGTATCTAAGCATCCTGTGTCATCTGTGTCCCCCTTGACCACAGTACACCTCACAGTATCTGAACATCCTTTCAGCTGTGCATCCCACTACTCCAGTGCACCCCACAAAATCTGAGCATCTTCTGTCACCTGTACGCCACATGATCAGTGCTCCCAAAAGCATCAAAGCACTTGACTCCAGTGCTCCCCAGAGTATCCTCTGTTATCTAGTGATCCCAGTGCACTCCTGTATGTGCCATGACTCCATTGCACCTCAGAGCATCCTGTGTCATCCAGTGATTTCTTGTGTGCCTTGTGCACCTCTTTAATACCTATGTTACCACACAGTGTTTGGTACATTCTGCAGTTTTTTGCCTGCTATACTCCATTTTCAATACCCTCTGTTGACTGTCTACCCTTAGGCATACCTCTCAACTGTCCCAGATTTGCCGGGACCGTTCCGGGGATTTGATGTAAGTCTCGGCGCCCCGGCGAATCAAAGCAAAGTCCACGAGTGGAGCCCAGTGCCAGGGCTCCACTGACTTTACTGGCCATGGGCACCAGCGCATTTTTTTCAGTGGGCGGCACAGACCCCCCCTTCCCATCTAGGAGAGCAGAGGAGGGAGAAGGGGGGGAATATACACCACTGCTTGTCCCATCAGAGAAGAGGAAGGAGGGGTGGGGAATCTATATGGCCGTTCGTCCCATCAGATAAGAGTTATCGGAATCTGGAAGCCCCTTTTAACAAAGGGGACCCCCAGATCCCAGCCCCCCTATGTGAACTGGTTAAAAACCACAGTACACAGCCTGGGACAAGTCCTTTATTAAAAAGAAAAAAAAAAAAAAGAAAAGAAGAATTACAGCGATGTAATCCAGTCTCAATCCCCAGCGATGTAAATCCATTCTCGATCTCCAGCGAGGATACGACGCCGACACGATCCTGTCTCCAGCCCGACAGCTCTTATATAGCTGAGGGCGGGGCCACCCGTCAGTGCGCGGGTGACCCCTACCCCCTCTGACACAACGGGGAAAGGCCGGGGTTACCCAGTGACATGTACGGGTGACCCTGCCCCCTCTGACGCAATGCGGGTCACCGTCAGAGGGGGTGTCGTATCAATGTACCCTTTACCAATTTACATTGGGGGGGCCGGGATCTGGGGAACCCCTTTGTTAAAGGGGGCTTCCAGATTCCGATAAGCCCCCCGCCCGCAGACCCCCACAACCACCGGGGCAAGGGTTGTGAGGATGAGGCCCTTGTCCCCATCAACATGGGGACATCCTCCCCATGTTGAGGGCATGTGGCCTGGTATGGTTCATGAGGGAGCGGCGCTCTCTCATCCCCCCTCTTTTCCTGCGGCCTGCCAGGTTGCGTTTTCGGATAAGGGTCTGCTATGGATTTTTTATGGCATCTTGGCATCTTACACTTACCAACTATGTAACAGGGTATTTACTATGACAGACCCTTTCCTGCCTCTCTGCTAATCTCTGCATCTTTATTCACCTCCTCTCAGTACACCTGTGCATTCTAAATACCCCTACTAATCACTGCACCCCAAACAGTCCCATGCACCCAAAACCCCCTCATCTCTGCTTAACTCCACATGCCTCTGCTCATCTTTGCACCTAGCCCCCCTGCACACTCTGTTTTTGGTCATATTTGCCCTCCAAGCTTCAATCCCTTCTCTGTTTACCTCTGTTTACCCCCCCCCCCCCATCCATCTAGTCACCTTTGCAGTACACAAATGACAGGTTCAGTGACTGTGGCAGGCAGAGATTTTGTACATCCCCAATGTTGGCAGCATTCAGCAAAGGTGATAGTGGACCAGGGCTCAGGGAGTTTGACATACCTATGAATGCTCTAGCAATTTGTTATATTAATGCTGCTCATGATTTACATATTAATGCCACCGCAATTTATAAATCAATCATGTGTACACAGCACACAGAACAGAGCTGGGCAGCATTAGTGACTCACTCACACCACTGGGCTGGGCCTATCTTAAAGAAGGGGCCTGGAGCTGCAGCTCTAATAACCCCTATGTTAATCTGGCTCTGGGTAGCCCTATACATAAGGAAGTAAATCAAGTGGATCTGGTTATACGGGAAAAATGATGAAGCCTTCTTCATGTGTTTACCTGACATTTACATTGATTATTCTCAATATGTTTGCTGATTTTCCTTATTACCTAACAGACAGCTGTGACACTGATACCCGCTCCAGTGGTCTGCTGGTACAATAGTATCAATTTAGTTAATTTAGTGGTAATATTTTATCGTTATTGCTCTGAAAACTATCATATACCACTCTTGTCATTTTCACCTTCTTATTATATGGTGTTTGCTATCTTAGCTTAAATATACAATATTTGGAAACTGGGAGACCATTTCTTTTTGAAAGGTATGACACCATAACTTCTTTTAAACTATCTATACTTTTTAGTTAGATTCTACATTCTAAAAAAATGTTCTAAAGTTAGAGATATTAGTTCTTGCAATGTACTGACCTTTTGCAATATGAAAAGTTTGCACTAAGACCCGGCAGGACCAAAAGGTAGTCTGCCAAAGGCTTTCACTAAATATAACTGGATCATTTCTGAATACCGTACTTCAGGGGAATGCAACACAAGGTGATAAAATGAAAAGTTGTCTGTATATACTAATGTATTTTTTTGTTCAGTTAATATAGAAAGTAATGAAACGGAATAGAGAATATCCAGGCTGAGGCACACTAAATGTTTGAGACTAGAATAATATTTCTAATTAAAGTAATATATTTTCACAAATAGGGATACTTTCAGCAGAGTTGGAGTGATTTTGGATGCTAAATCACTCAATGTTTCATCTATTGATTTATGTCTTTGTTAACCATTGCTCAAAAACATAATGTAATTATTTTACCATATGAATCAACTGTAACAAAAACGATATTGTAGATTAAATATGCTGTCCCTTACATGTGGCATTTTTATTAGTTTAGTTTATTCAGAACTAATTAAAACTCCACAGCAAACTGGTATGTATATGTGTGGTATGAATTTTATTTTATTTGTGTAGGGTGACAACGTTGTCTCAGTTTTAATTGGCTGTCTAGAGGGGTGTCAGTCAGTTGATCGAAAATGACTATAATCAATAATGTTTACATTTTGTTATATCAATAAAGTACTTTTGCATATTTTCTAATTACAGCAGTTGGTTCTCATTGTACAACTTTTTGGCTGGGTGGTTTTGTTTTTTTACTGGTATGGAGATCCCCCTTTTCCAACATTCCACCAGTACTAGAGAAAACAGATATTTCAAGTTTTCACAGAATGTGGTGGTTGGTGTGTTGTCACAGAATGTGGGGATTTACAAACTTTGGGATTGTTCCGATTTATAGAAGAGGGCTAGAAATAATTGAAATACGATGTAGAATTGGATATATGATTTTATTTTTTTAAACCATAAAGCTTTTATTAATGCTTAATAATAACATTTGTACAATCATACTAGCATTTGTACATAAGTATCATATAAAAGTATAACAACATTTGTACAATCATACTAGCATTTGTACATAAGTATCATATAAAAGTATAACATTGTATAATTGAGTTCATGGCTAGAAGAGATACATCTACTCAGAGGTATGGAGGAGATCAGGGCTACATCACAGGAGAATACAGAAAAATTCAATAAAATGTGGATATATGATTTTAAAATGTGACCCTAGATATGCATTAACAAACATAATTAGTAACTGTGCAATAAAAAGATGAATTATTAGCTGGTGTTCAAAAGATTTTCTTCATCAAAACATAGCAAGAACCAGTGTTCAGAGAGCAAGAATACTAAGAGAGCAGATCTCACTGCTCAAAGTTCCTTGTAAATTGAGATGTCAGGATGTTAAGAAGCTAATTAGATAAGTAAACCATAGTTGTGAAAGGCAAAAAATAAATAAAAGTATAATAAATATGTGTGTAGTGTTTGAACTTAAACACAAGAAGGAAGCTGCAGAAACCTATTCATTTCCCTAGTTATCCACGGAAACATTCATATAATATTTCTGTTTTCTTTGTAAAACTGAAGACTGCTAATAAATGTATTATCGGTATGTTTCAGGTTTCTATGGCTATCTGGGTCTCTGTTAGGCCCCTTTCACACTGGGGCGTTTTTCATGCGGTTTAGCGCTAATATTAGCGCTATTATACCGCATGAAAAATTCCTGCCTGTAGCCTTCAATGTGAAAGCCCGAAGGCTTTCACACTGAAGCGGTGCGCTAGCAGGACCGCTCCAAAAGTCCTGCTAGCCGCTTCTTTACAGCGGTAAAGGAGCGGTGTGTTCACCGCTCCTTTACCGCGGCTGCCCATTGAAATCAATGGGACACCGCGGTAATACCGCCCGCCAACCGCAGCAATAGCCGCGGTTTGCGGGCGGTATTAACCCTTTTTCGGCCACTAGCGGGGGTTAAATTCACCCCCCTAGCGGCCGCATACCGCGGTAAGAACGACGGTATAGCAGCGCTGAAAATCACGCTGCTATACCGCCACCGCACCTGCCCGCCCCAGTGTGAAAGGGGCCTTAGAGAAATTTCCCCTCACATACTGCTGTGCTGATAATGTTTCTAACAAACAGTTAAAAATCTACAACAGCAGCACAAGCATCAATAATAATATATATATTTTTTATTGTAGGTAGAAGAATGTTAGAACCTCTGTCAGCTTTTTATTGCTGTCTGTTACCCTATTGCAGATTTTTCCATACTTCTGGTCTGGGTAAACCAATTTTCACTGTAAGAGTAAATAAGGGGAAACCTCTCTAAGGCTGCTTTCACACTGGGGCGCGGGCGGCGTCGGCGGTAAAGCGCAGCTATTTTTAGCGCCGCTTTACCGTAATTTTTGCAGAGGTATTCGTTCGCTAGTGGGGCGTTTAAACTCCCGATAGCGGCCGAAAAAGGGTTAAAACCACCCGCAAAGCACCGCTGCAGCAGGATCGGCCGCGCTGCCCATTAATTTCAATGGGTAGGAGCGGTGGAGGAGCGGTTAATACACCGCTCCTTCACCTCTCCAAAGATGCTGCATGCATGAGTTTTTTTAACGTCCTGCCAGCGCATCGCTTCAGTGTGAAAGCCCTCGGACTTTCACACTGGGACTGCAGGGGAGCCGTTTTTCAACAGGCGCTATTTTAAGCCCAAAGGCGCCTGAAAAAGGCCCCAGTGTGAAAGGGGTCTAACAGAGCCTCACAAAGCAATAAGAACATAACTGTGAATCCAATCCATCTTAAATCCAAAATAAAAAAAAATCGTTTCTCATTAATTTAATCTGTGCATCTCAGTAGATTGGATTCTGGGTCTAGGTTTGATTCAGCAATAGTAATTTTCAGCAGAATAATAACTAATCTTTTAATGAATCTCACTAACAATTGTTAGCATGTCAAATAAAATAAAAAAAGGAAGTATGGTTTGCTGGATGATTCACTTTAGTCATGTTTTTGGGGCAAGCTATGAAATACTGGAGAGTAAGCCATTGAAGTGAAGTTTTGAAAAAGTCCAGTAAAACAAAGAAGGATTAGTATGGACAAAAAGCCACCACATGGTTATTTTAGAAATGGAACCTAGCAACAGAGCACTTTCACCCTTGAAAATTATTAACGCATCAAGTTCTAATAGGAAGTCACTGTGCTTCCAATTAGTAACTGGTGAGATGTGGCCTGTGTCTTATAATTTTGCTCTGTTCCAGCACTGCAGTCACTTCAGCATTTTACACTTCCCACAGTGTTGGGTTCCTGTGCCCCCATTTCCCCATGGGCTGTGGTTTTATCCATCAATAGTCACTACAGGACACAGCAGTGATGTAGGGGTTTGGTAATGGAACCAAAGTGTGCAGTAGAGGACAACTACATTCAACACTACCGCAAGTGCTGAATGCTAAAGTCTGGTGGAGGCTGCAGAGCTGTAATAAAGATAAAGTAGGAGACAGACGCCAACAGGGGGGGGGGGTTGAATTTATCTTCAATTTTTTGGTTTTTTAACACAGTATAGTAATTATATAATAAAGTTCCAAACACTTTAAAAGTCAGCAGCTTGTAATTAAAACCGCAGCTACTGAATTTTCAGAACCAGTGTCAGGAAATTTTGAAGTGAGCTTATTTGAACTGGTAAGAGGTTAAAGTAATACCCTACCAGTTCATTTTTTGTTGATTTTTATTTTTCATTAAAACTCAGCAATAAAAAGAACATAAAGTTTAACCGACCTAGAAATCCACTTAATGCTCAACAACAATTTTAGGAAAATATTTAAACTTTATTATCAAAAATACTTCACTCTTATTTGCAAATGTCATGAAGTGTATTTGTTAAAGAGTAAAGAAGTGAGAAACATTTGGAAACAAAGATCAGTGAAAACTGCTTTGGTCATATTAAAGAAACTATTTTACGCACCTTGATAAATTGAAAGACGGAACTTTTTTGTGACAAATGGGTAAAGGTAAGCCTTCATTCTAAGGCAAACATTTATATTATCTAAAAATCTGAAATGTATTTCAGAATTGTAAGGAGATGTGTCATAATTCTGGTATATTATATCAGATTGCTTTGAGACGTTGTTTAGAATACAAATACTTTAAGGATAATTTACTATTCCCTTAATTATCCATTCACGTGAAAATAAATCCCTGTCTACTCAAATGTATCTGCAAATGGCTGGATAACTAAAGTATATCTTCACACAATTTATTGATCAATTTTAAATTCTTTAGTAAATCTTTGATTTCTCTGAAATATTATTTTGTTACTGTCAGTGTTTTTTTTTTCACTTGGTACCAGAACTCTCGAATAAAGTCTTACTAAAACAAACGAGTAAAATTGATTAAAGATAATTACAGAAGACTAAATACAGAAGAATTAAAGTGATTTTAAACCTTTAAACAAACTTGTTATACTTACCTGCTCTGTGCAATGGTTTTGCGCAAAGCAGCCTCAATTCTCTTCTTCTGCGGTCCCCTGCCAGTGCTTCTAGCTCCTCCTGCCTTCCGAGTAAACCCCCTGCAAGCCATTTGCTGGTGGGTACTCATCTTGGCTTGCTCCTGAGCCCCACTGTCCAAAAACATAGACAGCTGGGCTTTGCTCCGCCCCCTGCTCCCTCGTCATTGTAGGTGATCGACAACAGCAAGAGCCAATGGCTCCTGCTGCTATCAATCTGCCCTGTGATAAGAGAGAGAGAGGAGGGAGCCACTGCTCTTGTGCACAGTGCTGGATTGAAAATTGAACTCAGGTAAGTATAAGGGGGGGGCTTGGGGGGAACCCTGGACAGAGAAGGTTCTTTGCCTTAAAGTAGAGAATGTATTAAGGTAAAAATAACCTTGAGGCTTTAGAACCATTTTAAGGTTTGTCATATTTTAATATAATGCGTGTTTTTAAAGTTGATCTCAGGGCACAAAGACTTTAATTCATATATATTCTTAAACAGCCAAAATTAATAAATATGAACTTTGTGTGCATCAAATGCTTTTATAATCTTAACTCTTATCTTGTAAAAGCAGCCATGGCATCAATAGCTGTGCTGCACATTGCACGTTCTAAGGACAGAACTCTGGGTGGGACCCAACAGCTTCACCTACAAAAGGAGGGAAGATAAAAGACAGGTCTCCATACACAAAGAGAGCAAGCAGCAGCGACTGGTCTCTTGTACAAAGGCAAAGTGCAAACATTGTTTCCTGCTGGATAACTGCACAGAAAGGAATACATAACAGGTACCAAGATTAAAGTAAGAACTCATATGGCTCTTGTATTGTGACATTTTATTTATTTACCATGAATTTCAGTTTGAAATACACTTTTATGTTTTAATTAGAACCAGTGGCGGTGCGTCCATAAAGGGCGCAGGAGCGCCGCCCCCTCTCTCCTGCACCTGTCTATCACCAACAGATAGATTCATGCATTGCATGAATCTATCTATTGTCGCCGATGCCGCCCCCTATGTCGGGCGTCAGGCACGCTGTTTACTTGTTATATATATTGTTGTCATTGTGGTCAGGCAACGCACTAGCACCTTTGCTTCCATGTGCTGGGTGTTTAGTGTGCTCCTGCCCCTTTAATGGAGGGTGGGCTCCCCCCAGTCATCTGCCCTTTATCTATCCATCAGCATACATGTGCTTCCATTGAGGAGACCTTACATTTTAGAATTAGGTCTGCAGCATACAGGGAGCCTTGACGGGGCCTGCAGCTTACACATGTATTTGCAAATGCGTGCAACTAAACCCCTGTTTTTAAATGCACTGTTAGACAGGTGAATTTGTTTGGTTGCTGATTGGTTGGTAAGTTGAGCTTGGATATTCTGTGTGTTTTTTATTGACATGCGTCCGCCCATCCAGTGCTCCTTGCTGTGAAGACCAGTCATAGATGGGGGCAGTGACATTTTTGTTATATGTATTGTTGTCATTGTGGTCAGGCAACGCACTAGCACCTTTGCTTCCATGTGCTGGGTGTTTAGTGTGCTCCTGCCCCTTTAACCACTTAAGCCCCGGACCATTTGGTAGCTAGAGGACCAGAGGTGAATTCAGAATTTTGCACTGCGCTGCTTTAACTGTAAATTGTGCGGACATGCAATGTTGTACCCAAACGAAATTTGCGTCCTTTTCTTCCCACAAATAGAGCTTTCTTTTAATGGTATTTGATTGCCTCTGCGATTTTTATTTTTTGCGATATAAACGGAAAAAGACCGAAAATTTTGAAAAAAAATGATATTTTCTACTTTTTGTTATAAGAAAAATCGAATAAACTCTATTGTAGTCATACATTTAGGCCAAAATGTATTCAGCCACATGTTTTTAGTAAAAAAAATGTCAATAAGCGTATATTTATTGGTTTGCGCAAAAGTTATAGAGTTTACAAACTAGGGTACATTTTCTGAAATTTACACAGCTTTAAATTTATGACTGCCTATCTCATTTCTTGAGGTGCTAAAATGACAGGGCAGTACAAAACCCCCCCAAATGACCCCATTTTGGAAAGTAGACACCCCAAGGAAATTGCTGAGAGGCATGTTGAGCCCATTGAATTTTTTATTTTTTTGTCCCAAGTGATTGAATAATGACTAAAAAAAAAAAAAAAAAAAAATTACAAAAAGTTGTCACTAAATGATATATTGCTCACACATGCCATGGTTATATGTGAAATTTCACCCCAAAATAAATTTTGCTGCTTCTCCTGAGTACGGGGATACCACATGTGTGGGACTTTTTGGGAGCCTAGCCGCGTACGGGACCCCGGAAACCAAGCACCGCCTTCAGGATTTCTAAGGGTGCAAATTTTTGATTTCACTCCTCACTACCTATCACAGTTTCGAAGGCCATAAAATGCCAAAATAGCACAAAACCCCCCCAAATGACCAAATTTTAGAAAGTAGACACCCCAAGGAAATTGCTGAGAGGCCTGTTGAGCCCATTGAATATAATTTTTTTTTGTCCCAAGTGATTGAATAATGACAAAAAAAAAAAAATTACAAAAAGTTGTCACTAAATGATATATTGCTCACACATGCCATGGTTATATGTGAAATTACACCCCAAAATAAATTTTTCTGCTTCTCCTGAGTACGGGGATACCACATGTGTGGGACTTTTTAGGAGCCTAGCCGCGTACGGGACCCCGAAAACCAAGCACCGCCTTCAGGATTTCTAGGCACAAATTTTTGATTTCACTCCTCACTACCTATCACAGTTTCGAAGGCCATAAAATGCCAAAATCGCACAAAACCCCCCCAAATGACCCCATTTTGGAATATAGACACCCCAAGCTATTTGCTGAGAGGAATGGCGAGTATTTTACAGCTCTCATTTGTTTTTGAAAATGAAGAAAGAAAATATATATATATATATATATATATATATATATATATATATATATATATATATTTTTTCAATTTTCAAAACTTTGTGACAAAAAGCGAGATCTGCAAAATACTCACAATACCTCTCAGCAAATAGCTTGGGGTGTCTACTTTCCAAAATGGGGTCATTTGGGGGGGTTTTGTGCTATCTGGGCATTCCATGGCCTCCGAAACTGTGATAGGCAGAAGTGAAATCAAAAATTTACACCCTTAGAAAGCCTGAAGGCGGTGCTTGGTTTTTGGGGTCCCGTACATGGCTAGGCTCCCAAAAAGTCTCACACATGTGGTATCCCCGTACTCAGGAGAAGCAACAGAATGTATTTTGGGGTGTAATTCCACATATGCCCATGGCATGTTTGAGCAATATATCATTTAGTGACAACTTTGTGCAAAAAAAAAAAAAAATTGTTGTTTTTCCGCAACTTGTGTCAACATATAAAATATTCCATGGACTCGACATGCCTCTCAGTATATAGCTTGGGGTGTCTACTTTCCAAAATGGGGTCATTTGGGGGGGTTTTGAACTGTTCTGGCATTTTATACACAACATTAGGAAGCTTGCATCCACTCTTCTAACCACTTGAAGACAAAGCCCTTTCTGACACTTTTTGTTTACATGAAAACATTTTTTTTTTGCAAGAAAATTATGTTGAACCCCCAAACATTATATATATATTTTTAAAGCAAAGGCCCTACAGATTAAAATGGTGGGTGTTGCATTTTTTTTTTCTACACAGTATTTGCGCAGCGATTTTTCAAACGCATTTTTTGGGTTAAAAAATACACTTTTTTTAATTTTAATGCACTAAAACACACTATATTGCCCAAATGTTTGATGAAATAAAAAAGATGATCTTAGGCCGAGTACATAGATACCAAACACGACATGCTTTAAAATTTCGCACAAACGCGCATTGGCGACAAACTACATACATTTTTAAAAGCCTTTACAGGTTACCCCAGTAGATTTACAGAGGAGGTCTACTGCTAAAATGATTGCACTCGATCTGACCTTCGCGGTGATACCTCACATGCATGGTGCAATTGCTGTTTACATGTGACGCCGGACCGACGCTTGCGTTCGCCATTGGGCAAGAGCAGGGCAGGACAGGGGTGCTTTTTTTTTTTTTTTTTTTTATTATTAATTTTGCTTTTTTATTTTATTTTTAAATTGTTCCTTCCAAGTATTTTTTTTTTTTATCATTTTTATTGTTATCTCAGGGAATGTAAATATCCCCTATGATAGCAATAGGTAGTGACAGGTACTCTTTTTTTGAAAAAACTGGGGTCTTCTAGACCCTAGATTTTTCCTCTGCCCTCAAAGCATCTGACCACACCAAGATCGGTGTGATAAAATGCTTTCCCAATTTCCCAATGGCGCTTTTTATATCCGGGGGGGGGGGCATTCCCTCCCACTGCTTGTAAAAGCAGTCCAGAGGCTAATTAGCCGCTAGGATTGCTTTTACATGAAAGCCGGCCACAGGCTGAAAAGAATTATACCAAGATGATACCTAAACCCGCAGGCATCATTCTGGTATAAACATTCAAAGTCCAGCAACATACCAGTACGTTGCTGGTCCTTGTTGGACATGTATTGTAATCTTTTTATTTCATGCAGCCAGTTGGCTGAACGAAAAAAGAGATTGATCGGTGGGTATGCCCACCATTAGAATACCGCCCTTCATCCACCCACTTCCAATGATGGGCATACACGCACCATTTATATATGCCGAAGCATGGGGGCATCCTCTCGCAAAAAAGTTATGCCGCACACACATGGTCGGACTTTTCCACGGGCAAGCCTCCGTCGGAATTTCGACCGTATGTACGCGGCATTAGGAGCAAAATCGCTCCTCCGCCCCTGCTGCCCCAATGCTTCGGCATATTTGCTTTTTTTTTTTAACTGTGGTGGTGAAATCACCTCCTACAGCACTGGAGTCGCAGGGATCAGGCCTGTCTCTGCGAACGCTGCAGTTATGTGTGTTTTTGTTTTGTAAGTGACAGTGATCGATCAATACTGCACTTGGGTGGCCTGGGCTGGACGGAGGGGCAAAACGCAGGTGCCAGCAGGTATCTGGGCTGATCCCGCTAACACTGCGTTTTTGGGAACCCTAAACTGCTGGGGACGCTAGTATAGATCTGATCAGATCAGATATTGATCTGTTCAGATACTATACCACTAAGGGGGGTGTATGCTTCACGCGTGGGTGTTAGCGTTACTGGCACTAACCTGACGCTGCCTGGGGTGTGACTCAGACCCTCTCTGACGCTAAAACCTAATTGATATCACCCGCCGGGCGATCAGGGGGTTAAACCTTTATTGGGTTATATACACCGCGGGTGCCCTGACACTATAAAAAGCAAACTAACTAACCAGCGTCACCCGTAACACTTATATGGTGATCACTGGTGAAAGGGTTAACTAGGGGCAATCAGGGGGTTAAAACCTTTATTAGATAATATATGGGGGTACCTGACGCTATAAAAACCTGCGGCGAACCTAAAAAAAATTACCAGCTACCGATCTGCATCACCGACACTAAGACAGCGTTTAGAAAAACGATTGCTTAGCGACAGTGGTGATGGGGGTGAAAGGGTTACCTGGGGGGGGCGATCAAGGGGGTTAAACCTTTATTAGATAATATATTGGGGTACCTGACGCTATAAAAACATGCGGCGAACCTAAAAAAAAATACTGGCTACGATCTGCATCACCGACACTAAGACAGCGTTTAGAAAAACAATTGCTTAGCGACAGTGGTGATAGGGGGTGAAAGGGTTACCTGGGGGGCGATCAAGGGGGTTAAACCTTTATTAGATAATATATTGGGGTACCTGACGCTATAAAAACCTGCGGCGAACCTAAAAAAAATTACCGGCTACCGATCTGCATCACAGACACTAAGACAGCGTTTAGAAAAACGATCGCTTAGTGACAGTGGTGATAGGGGGTGAAAGGGTTACCTGGGGGGCGATCAAGGGGGTTAAACCTTTATTAGATAATATATTGGGGTACCTGACGCTATAAAAACATGCGGCGAACCTAAAAAAAATTACTGGCTACGATCTGCATCACCGACACTAAGACAGCATTTAGAAAAACAATTGCTTAGCGACAGTGGTGATAGGGGGTGAAAGGGTTACCTGGGGGGCGATCAAGGGGGTTAAACCTTTATTAGATAATATATTGGGGTACCTGACGCTATAAAAACCTGCGGCGAACCTAAAAAAAATTACCGGCTACCGATCTGCATCACAGACACTAAGACAGCGTTTAGAAAAACGATCGCTTAGTGATAGTGGTGATAGGGGGTGAAAGGGTTACCTGGGGGGCGATCAAGGGGGTTAAACCTTTATTAGATAATATATTGGGGTACCTGACGCTATAAAAACCTGCGGCGAACCTAAAAAGAATTACTGGCTGCCGATCGGCATCACTGACGCTAAGACAGCGATCAGAAAAATGATCGCTAAGCGACAGTGGTGATAGGGGGTGAAAGGGTTATCTGGGGGGTGATCAGGGGGTTAAACCTTTATTAGGGGGGGTTAGGGGGCTACACTGGACCTAAGACTAAACTTTGGTGACACTTTTACAGTCACAAATGTCACTGATTGCAGTGATCACTAAATAAATGGTCACTGCAATCAGTGACACTGTGACTGGGGGCTGGGGGGGTGATCTGGGGGGTGATCTGGGGTGTCTGGGGGGGCCTGGGGGGGCGATTTATGTCCCTATGTGTCCTGGTGTCAGTGTAGTGTTGTGTGCACTGACCTGATATCTTCTCTTGTACGGCGCTCGGTATATGTGAGCGCCGCACCAGAGATGACATCACTTCCTCCTGCTCCCTCTGTCTGACACAGACAGAGGGGGCATTTCCATTCGCCGGGAGCGATCGCGAGGGGGTGGCCAGAAACGAATGGCTGCCCCCTCATCCCGGAACGCTCCCGGACACTTAGCCACCGCTCACTGTATAGAAGGGGGGTCAGATTGGACCCCCCAACTGTACAAAGGCAATCACGTACACTCTACGTGATTGTGCCTGTCGGTGCCATTCTGCCAACGTATATATACAGTGAGCGGTCGTTAAGTGGTTAACCACCTCGCGCCGGCCGTACGACTATATACGGCCACGAGGTGGCTCTAAAAATCCGGGAGGCCGTCTTTTTACGGCCTCCGCTTCTTTGGCCACTGGGGGGCGCGCAAGCGTCGCAGGCGGCGCACGCGCGCGCCCGGCGCGTCACTGTAATGCCGATGCGCGTGCCTGGTGGCCGCGATGTCCGCCAGGCACCCGCGATCGGCGGTTACACAGACAAGGACATGGATCTGTCTGTGTAAACACACAGATCCATGTCCTGTCAGGGAGAGAGGAGACCGATGCTGTGTCCCTTGTACATAGGGACACAGATCGGTCTCCTCCCCCAGTCGGTCCCCTCCCCCCACAGTAAGAATCACCAATAGGGAATACATTTAACCCCTTCCTCGCCCCCTAGTGTTAACCCCTTCCCTGCCAGTCACATTTATACAGTAATCAGTGCATATTTATAGCACTGTTCGCTGTATAAATGTGAATGGTCCCAAAAATGTGTCAAAAGTGTCCGCTGTGTCCGCCATAATGTCGCAGTCATGAAAAAAAACACTGATCGCCGCCATTACTAATAAAAAAAAAAGTTTTTTTTATAAAATGCCATAAATCTATCCCCTATTTTGTAAACGCTATAACTTTTGCGCAAACCAATCAATAAACGCCGATTGCAATTTTTTTAACGAAATATATGTAGAAGAATACGTATCGGCCTAAACTGAGGAAAAAAAATGTTTTTTTTTTTAAAAAATTGGGATATTTATTATAGCAAAAATCAAAAAATATTGTGTTTTTTTTTCAAAATTGTCGCTATTTCTTTGTTTGTAGCGCAAAAAATAAAAACTGCAGAGGTGATCAAACACCACCAAAAGAAAGCTCTATTTTTGGGAAAAAAAGGACGTCAATTTTTTTGGGGAGCCACGTCGCACGACTGCGCAATTGTCATTCAAAGCGTGACAGTGCCGAAAGCTGAAATTTCGCCTGGGCAGGAAGGGGGTATATGTGCCCAGTAAGCAAGTGGTTAATGGAGGGTGGGCTCCCCCCAGTCATCTGCCCTTTATCTATCCATCAGCATACATGTGCTTCCATTGAGGAGACCTTACATTTTAGAGTTAGGTCTGCAGGGAGCCTTGACCGGGCCTGCAGCTTACACATGTATTTGCAAATGCGTGCAACTAAACCTCTGTTTTTAAACGCACTGTTAGACAGGTGAATTAGTTTGGTTGCTGATTGGTTGGTAAGTTGCGCTTGGATATTCTGTGTGTTTTTTATTGACATGCGTCCGCCCATCCAGTGCTCCTTGCTGTGAAGACCAGTCATAGATGGGGGCATTTTTGTTATACGCTGTTTACTTATGCCTCGTTTTTCCACTGAGCGGATCGGTTCAGTACGGTTCGGTACGGTACGCTATTTCGGGTGTTTCCATTATGAAAGCGTGCCATTAAACCGAACCGTACCGCACCATTAAGGGTCCTGCTTCAGATGTGGGGCCATAGAAAATGGAACGGTACAGTTAGGGCGGAGCTACTGGCGTCACATGATACATTCCACTGATTGGTGGACAGAAAAACGTCAATGCTGACGTCAAAGCAAAGCACCAAACAAGCACCACGTCACCGTTCAGTCAATATAAAGGGGAAGGATGCCTGCAAACAACAGCATAGTCTGGTCATCTGAGGAACTCTCTACTTTCCTAACGATTATTGGTGATAGTGTTATTCAGAGTGAGCTTGATGGATCAGTGAGAAATGAAAAGGTGTACAAAGATATTTCTCAATGGATGGCAGCCGAGGGATTTGATTGGACGTTAAGGTCAGTGTAGGGCAAAGCTTAAGAAGCTTAAAAGACAATATAAAAAAATTAAGGACGACGACAGCCGTAGTGGAAACTGTCGGAGTACTTGGAGGTGGTATGACGCCATGGACGCCAATTTACAGTCATAGGCCGGCAAACCAAGGCAGGGTGGGTGGTCTGGACTCTGCAACTGCAATTCTCGAATCCATGGTAGAACCCTTTGGTAAGTTTTTTTTTTATGCCATAGGATTTCGCTCTGCTAACCATTTAAAAAAATATATATAACCAAATGTTTATTTTCAGAAACAGCTAATGGACTATCCAATGATGCGTCAAACTTTTCAGATGATGGACCTTCAATGTTTTTCACCAGCACCAGTAGTATTTCATCAAGCCAACCACAGAGTAGCTAACCACAGAGTACGCCTAATGCACCCCAGCACAATGGTAAGACATGATGATAATAGTGAAATTTGGGCATTTTCTTAAAGTCATCAGTGGGGCAGATGTACAGGGGGTACAGAGGTGTAAGAGATGAGAAGGGGGGTTCAGCTGTGGGGCAGAAGAGCAGTGGGGCAGATGTGCAGGGGGTACAGAGGTGTAAGAGATGAGAAGGGGGGTTCAGCTGTGGGGCAGAAGAGCAGTGGGGCAGATGTGCAGGGGGTACAGAGGTGTAAGAGATGAGAAGGGGGCTCAGCTGTGGGGCAGAAGAGCAGTGGGGCAGCTGTGCAGGGGGTACAGAGGTGTAAGAGATGAGAAGGGGGTTCAGCTGTGGGGCAGAAGAGCAGTGGGGCAGATGTGCAGGGGGTACACAGGTGTAAGAGATGAGAAGGGGGGATTCAGCTGTGGGGCAGAAGAGCAGGGTTTACAGTGGTGGGGCAGTAGATCAGTGTGGTACAGTCTGGTGGGGCAGATGAGAAAGGGGGTTACAGTATTGTTCTGACAGATGTTACCAAAAACACTAGTTTGGTCTTTTGAATATTACAGGTGAAAGGAGACCTTTACAGTTGGATCTGCGCACAGTCATGGAGGATATGCGGGCAGCAGAGGAAAGGCAGCTGGAAAGAATTGTTAACCATTCTGAGAGGCGGTTTCAGGCACTGCGTCAGGATGCACAGGAAGCTATGCGCCAGGAGGCAGAAATTGCCCGGCAGCAGATGGAGCAGTTGGCTACCTTCAACCAAGCCTTCCTCTGTGTCCTAGGTCAGCTTGTTCAAGTCCTTTCAGCCAGTCGTGAACCCAGGTCACCACCCAGACAGTAGTGCCTTTCATGCAGCAAAGGACCTGTACCCTTTTTTTTTATTTATTTTTTTATTAAGTTTTTATAAATAATGTTTCTTTATTGATATATTTTTCAAAGTTTTACTTTAAAGAATATATTGAAAGATGATTTTTTGTGGAATAAAAAACATGAGAGACATTTTTGAGTATGTCTTATTTAATGTAACACTTTATTAACAATATAGCAAAAACGTACTAAAAATTTAAAAAAATCATGGTAAAAATGTAAACGTTGAGGTGCCGCATCAGAGCCTGACGTATTTCACTGCACTCTTCTTCCAAATCATGTGGTGCTATTACTGGTACTGGCTCTTCTGGAGATGTATTCCAATCCTGGTCAAAGTCTTCTCCATGACTTTCACAAAGATTGTGAAGAGCACAGCAAGTTAGCACCATGGATTTGGCAAGTTTAATGTCACTGTCATTCCTCTTCATAAGACACCTCCATCTACCCTTAAGTCTTCCAAAAGCATTTTCCACTACAACACGTGCCCTGGATGTTTTTTTGTTGTAGGTCTGCTGTTCTGTTGTCAGGCGGCCATTGTCAGGAAATGGTTTCAGGAGCCAATTTTGCAAAGCGTAGGCAGAGTCCCTGAGAACATAATAGCCAACATTGACCCCACAAATGTTCTTAGTGGAACCAGGGTACAGTCCTCCCTGGCCAACCCAGTCCCAAAATGTGGACAATCGTAGAACCCGAGCATCATGCAAACTCCCAGGCTTTCCTACATTGACATTCCAGAATAGTCCCTTGCCATCCACTACTCCCTGGAGGATGATGGAATGCCAGCCTTTTCGGTTGAAATAGTCAGTGTGGTATTCTTGTGGTGCTATTATTGGTATATGTGAGCCATCAATAGCCCCAACACACTGTGGAAGGCCCCACCTGTTCTCAAAGTACTCAGCCATGTCTTTAAGCTTTTCCCTGTCCGGAACATGAACAATTTCAGGAGCTAGAAATGTGCAGGCAGCCTTACAGAAGTCCTGCACACCGGCACACTGAAGATTTACTGACACCAAAAATATGACCTATACTTCTGTACAGTGGCGGCTGGTGCTCAAAATTTTTGGAGGGGCGCAAACAAACTGAAAATAAAAACATCAATTGCCGCCACTGTGCCCATTAAACGCAGCCACTGTGCCCATTAAACGCAGCCACTGTGCCCAAACGCCACTAGTTTGTCCCCAAATGCAGCCAGTTTGTCCCCATATACAGCCAGTTTCCCCCCATATACAGCCAGTTTTTTCCCATATGCAGCCAGTTTCCCCCAAAATACAGCCAGTTCCCCCCAAAATACAGCCAGTTTCCCCCCAAAATACAGCCAGTTTCCCCCAAATTACAGCCAGTTTCCCCCCAAATTACAGCCAGTTTGTCCCCCATATACAGCCAGTTTGTCCCCCATATACAGCCAGTTTGTCCCCATATACAGCCAGTTTGTCCCCATATACAGCCAGTTTGTCCCCCCCATATACAGCCAGTTTGTCCCCCAAATACAGCCAGTTTGTCCCCCAAATGCAGCCAGTTTGTCCCCAAAATACAGCCAGTTTGTGCCCCAAATACAGCCAGCTTCCCCCATATACAGCCAGTTTGTCCCCCAATATACAGCCAGTTTGTCCCCCAAATACAGCCAGTTTGTCCCCCATAATACAGCCAGTTTCCCCCATATACAGCCAGTTTGTCCCCCAAATACAGCCAGCTTCCCCCATATACAGCCAGTTTGTCCCCCATAACACAGCCAGTTTCCCCCATATACAGCCAGTTTGTCCCCCATAATACAGCCAGCTTCCCCCATATACAGCCAGTTTGTCCCCCATAATACAGCCAGTTTCCCCCATATACAGCCAGTTTGTCTCCCAAATGCAGCCACTTTGTCCCCCAAATACAGCCACTTTGTCCCCCCCCAGCCCTGCACTTACCTTCCTCGGGTCAGCGCCGTCCTCGATGTCTTCTCCCGCCCTCGATGTCGCTTCAGCCAATAAGGTTACCAGTAACCAGACTCAGTGAACCTGATTGGCTGAAACGCAACCAGGGAACGCACCCCCCGTGCGTCCTCTCGTTAGCTTTTTAGAAGCCGATTACAGCCCTCAGGCTCTGATAGGCACTTCTAAAGACCAACCAGATGCTGTTATTCAGATGGCCGGCGCTCAACAGGGGGCCGGCCATCTGAATAGTGGCAGCGGCGGCGACAATACATAGGTTCATGCAATGCATGAACCTATGTATTGTTGTGAGTGACGGCTGGGCGCAGGAGTGAGGTGGGGTGGCGCTCCTGCGCCCACTATGGACGCACCGCTCCTGCTTCTGTATTCACTGTTGGTAGCCAGCTTTCACAGTGCAATGGCAATTCTTTTCCTCACAGGCAAACTAGCTCTGAAGTTGGTGCTTTGCTTCTCCATCGCTGGACGTAGCTTGGCACAAAGGTATGAGAAGGTTTCCTCTGACATTCTGAAATTCTGCACCCACTGTGTGTGTGTGAATCCCGGGACGGTCACATCCCACCACTCATTGGCACGGGGGAAAGCCCAAATGACTGGTCGGCGGCGCTGCTTTGCCAAAAGCAGAAGCATTTAAAAAAAAAAAAAGAAAACAGATGGTAACATATCACAAAAAATAATAATAATCATTCTACATATATAACATAAGTGTCAGTCAGTGTGTGTGTGTGTATGTCAGGTAGGTGGGTCAGTGTGTGTGTATGTATGTGTATGTCAGGTAGGTGGGTCAGTGTGTGTGTGTATGTCAGGTAGGTGGGACAGTGTGTGTGTATGTCAGGTAGGTGGGTCAGTGTGTGTATGTCAGGTAGGTGAGTCAGTGTGTGTGTATTTCAGGTAGGTGGGTCAGTGTGTGTGTGTATGTCAGGTAGGTGGGTCAGTGTGTGTGTGTGTCAGGTAGGTGGGTCAGTGTGTGTGTGTGTGTGTATGTCAGGTAGGTGGGTCGGTGTGTGTGTGTATGTCAGGTAGGTGGGTCAGTGTGTGTGTGTGTATGTCAGGTAGGTGGGTCAGTGTGTGTGTGTGTATGTCAGGTAGGTGAGTCAGTGTGTGTGTGTATGTCAGGTAGGTGGGTCAGTGTGTGTGTGTGTATGTCAGGTAGGTGGGTCAGTGTGTGTGTGTGTATGTCAGGTAGGTAGGTCAGTGTGTGTGTGTGTGTATATGTCAGGTAGGTGGGTCAGTGTGTGTGTATGTCAGGTAGCTGGGTCAGTGTGTGTGTATGTCAGGTAGGTCTGAGTTAAGTCGGTCAGCTGTGCTTACCCTATAGTTTTCTTTTCTTTTCTGCTGTGTTTCTCATTGCTGCTCGCAACCTTCTCTCATAAAGTGCGGCACGTATTTTGACTACAAAGAACCAAAAGGCAAGTAGAGAAAAGACGAGCTGCTGGATGAAAAGGGGGGGGGGGGTGTAAGGAAGCTGCTGGGAATCCGTCTGCGCACGCGCGCATTCGTCAACAGTCTCGGAATGCTGGCGGGCGCACGCGCATCCCCGGGCCGCAGCGGCCTTTCCGGAGTATCATTGCGCATGCAAAGCAAGTTGTGCATTTCCTAGGACTTGTCATCTCCGCCAAGGGTATCTCCATGGACCCCCAGAAAGTCGCTTCTGTCTTAGAATGGCCTGCTCCTACTGACAGAAGAGCTGTGCAGAGGTTTGTGGGGTTCGCCAACTTTTATAGAAAATTTATTAAGAACTTTTCTGGCATCATTACTCCCATTACTCAGCTAATGAAACAGCATGTTCCCTTTCGATGGACCCCAGAAGCTCAGACAGCGTTTGAACAGTTGAAAGCCTTATTCACCTCAGCTCCCATCTTGAAGCATCCCGATCCCTCCTTAGCTTATGTTTTGGAGGTAGACGCCTCGGAAAATGCAGTTGGGGCTATTATTTCCCAATGCCAAGGTCCCAAATCATTGCTCCACCCTGTGGCCTTCTTCTCTAAAAAATGTAATCCTTCCGAAAGGAATTATGATGTTGGTGACCGAGAGCTACTGGCTATCAAGGCCGCTCTTGAAGAATGGCGTTACCTTTTGGAGGGAGCTTCTCATCCAATTCTCATCTTCACATATCACAAAAATCTCCAGTATTTGAAGACAGCTAAACGCCTAAGACCTCGGTAGGCAAGATGGGCACTTTTTTTCTCTTGTTTCATGTTTCATATAACTTACCGTCCTGGCTCAAAGAACAGGAAACCAGATGCCTTGTCCTGCATGTTCAGTGATCCAGTTGTATCCTCGGAACCTGATACTATTCTACCAGCCAAGGATTTTTTACTTCTTCAGGCGGATCTGATGTCACAAATAAGAAAATATGTGGAAGACCAACCGCCTTCCAGGGACCTGGCTCTTCAACTAAGGGATGGCCTGTACTTTCATAAAAGGCAAATCTTTATCCCAGAACAGTTCAGAGTTGCCGTCCTAAGGCGATGTCATGATCATCCCCTAGCGGGTCACTTTGGGATTCACAAAACGGCTAATTTGATCTCCCGTACATTTTGGTGGCCAAACTTGATGAACGACTGCAAGAAATATGTAAGATCTTGTGTCTCATGCCTTTGGAATAAGACAGACAGAGCCAGAACTTGGGGTCTACTTGAGCCCCTTCCTGTACCTGAGAAACCATGGAGCATGATCTCCATGGATTTTATCGTAGAACTTCCCCCATCTGAAGATTTCACTACCATTTTCATTGTGGTTGATCGTTTGACCAAAATGGCCCACTTTGTACCTCTGCAAGGAACTCCTTCTGCCTCGGAGACTGCCTCAACTTTTATCAAGGAGATTGTAAGGTTGCATGGCATCCCCGACAGCATAGTTTCTGATCGAGGGGTGCAGTTCACTTCTAGATTTTGGAGGGCCTTATGTGAAACCTTGAACACTGAACTCCGCCTCTCCACAGCTTATCACCCACAAACTAATGGGCAGACTGAAAGGGTCAATCAAACCCTTAAACAGTACCTACAATGCTTTTCTTCTTTTGCACAGGATGACTGGCTATCACTTCTCCCACTCGCGGAATTTTCATACAATAATTCCATCCATTCAGCAACCCAACAGTCACCTTTTTTCGCCAATTATGGATACCATCCTTCTTTCTTGCCTGAGCTGCCCATTGATTCTTCTGTACCTGCCGTACAAGACAGGTTGAACTTCCTTAACTCCAACTACCAGTTACTGCAGGATACAATCTCCAAGACCCAGGCAGATAATAAAAAGTTATTCGACAAGAAGAGAAGAGGCAATTTGAATCTTGAACCTGGAGATAAGGTCTGGCTTTCCACAGCGAACTTGAAACTAAGTTGCCCCTCGAGGAAGCTTGGCCCAAGATTTTTGGGGCCTTTTCCAGTCAAGAGAAAGATTAATGCAGTAGCATTCGAATTAGTGTTACCCAAGAACCTGAGAATCCACCCAGTATTCCATGTTTCTTTGTTGAAGCCTACAGTGCCAAATTCTTTCTGAAACCCCTCGTATTGGACTGTAGGAAGAGAGGTAACCAAACACAGTTTCTCATTAAATGGAAAGGCTACGGGCCGGAAGAAAGTTCCTGGGAACCAGCTTCTGATGTGCATGCTCCAAGACTGGTACGAGCTTTCTTTCTACGCTACCCGGAAAAAGAGGTCCTGAGGGGCATCCGGAGGCCGCCCCTAAAGGGGGGGCAATGTAAGGAAGCTGCTGGGAATCCATCTGCGCATGCATGCATTCGTCAACAGTCTCGGAATGCTGGCGCGCGCGCGAGCATCCCCGGGCCGCAACGGCCTTTCCGGAGTATCATTGCGCATGCGCGTGCGCACGGGCAACGTGCGCGCAGGAGCGCGCTCCTAATTCCCTTTGGCGCCAGGATGCTCTGACTTCTGACAAGTGCTGACTGGTCTTCAGCAAGTACCCTGATACCTGAACTCGGTTTAAACCTGGCTTGATCCCTGTTGCTGAACCTTGGCTTCCCTTTGACCTTACTTCCGGACTTGAATACTTGATTACTGGTTCCTGATCTCGGCTTCCCATCTGACCTCCATCCTGCCTATGCCTTGTACCTCGCTGCCCGTCTGCTACGGAACACGGCCATCCTTGTGATTCTGCACCAGCCTCCTGCTTGGCTTAACGCTGTCTCCAGTGCCTGTGCTGGCTGTCCATCCTACCAGCTTCCTGAGTCCAGTTCCTTACCAGATGCTCTGCCGGCATCTCCACGTCTGCAACTCAGCTGACAAGTTCTGCATGCAACTACAGGCACTCGTGTTCCTCCTCACCATAGCCACCATCTGTCCCATCCTCAGTGGGGCTTGGGTCGGAGATACAAGGGAGGCCGACCTCGTCATTCCAGACTCCTACCAGGTACGTGACAGGGGGGTACTAATGTGCCTACCACTTGGTATAAATAAAGTGCTAGCACCCTATAAAAATAAATACTAAAGTGAATAACAGTGACAGATAGCAGCTGAACTCCTATGGTGTAACCAACACAGATGAAATTGTAAAAAAAATATTGAAGCAGCGCTAATAATCAAAGTGCAATGTGCTAATATATGGTTCAATAAGACATAAAATTATGATAACTAAAAACACTTATAAATCCTTAAAGTGTCTGTGAATATTAATAAAGTGTCATGCAATCTAAAGTGCATCAGCAAAAAGAAACAAAAAGTGTATAAAAAACAAATGCAAAATATACAATAATGAAAGTCCAAACGTGATATTTCCAAAAAATAAGGTGTATGGTAATATAGTTCATATAAACCATAACAATCTCCCAAGAAAGATTAAATAATCTGGTAGACTAGGAGAAAGGAGGGGGAGAAGAACAGGTGTGGGAGACCCAGAATTCACATCAAATAGAAAGCCAACAATGCAGGTAAAATTCCACAATCCTCCCCCGGTAGTGCCAGCCTCTCACCTTATTGATGGACCCAAAAGGGTCAGACACAGCTCTGATCACTCTCCAGCACACACTCCACAGAGGATCAACACAACTTTTTCACCACTTCACCACGCCAGTCTTGTGGATGGATCCAGAAGGGTCAAGACTAGTGATGAGCCGAACACCCCCGTGTTCGGTTCGCACCAGAACCCGAGAACGGACCGAAAGTTCGCACAAATTTAGAACCCTATTAAATACAATGGATGCGAACGTTCGAAATCTAAAGTGCTATTTATAACGACTAATATGCATGTTATTGTCCTAAAAAGGGTTTGGGAACCCGGGTTCTGCACCAGGGGACATGTATCAATCCCAAAAAAAGTTTTAAAAACGGCCGTTTTTCGGAAGCAGTCATTTTAATGATGCATAAAGTGAAAAAAAAAAGTCAAATATTCCTTTAACCACTTAACGACCGCCCACCGCCGATTTACGTCGGCAGAATGGCACGGACAGGCAGAATCACGTAGATCTACGTGATCGCCTTTGTGCAGTTGGGGGGTCCATCCGGACCCCCCTTCACTGCAGTGAGCGGCCGTTAAGTGTTCGGGAGCGATCAGGCATGAGGGGGGGGCCGCTCGATTCCGCCCCCCCCTCGCGATCGCTCCCGGCCAATGAAAATGCTTCCTCCGCCATGTGATGTAAACAAGGCTGGAGGAAGTGATGTCATCTCCCTCGCCGCGGTCTTTTCGTTCCCGGCGCCGAGCAGAGAAGAAGCAGGTTAGTGCACCAACAGTCCACTGACACGTAGGTACACATAGGCACACAAATCACCCCCCAGTCACCCCCAGATCACCCCCCAGGTCACCCCAAAGCCCCCAATCACAGTGTCACTGATTGCAGTGATCATTTATTTTACTGATCACTGCATTTAGTGTCATCTGTGATTGTAAAAAGTTGCAGGGCAGTTAGGATTAGGCCCCTTTAGGTCCAGGGTAGCCCCCTAACCCCCCCTAATAAAGGTTTAACCCCTTGATCACCCCCCAGGTAACCCTTTCACCCCCTAACTTCAGCGTCACTAAGCGATTGTTTTTCCGATCGCTGTATTCGTGTCGCTGGTGTTTTAGATAGGCAGTTATTTTTTTTTAGGTTCGCCGCAGGTTTTTATTAGTGTCAGGTACCCCCATATATTATTTTAACCCCCTGATTGCCCCTAGAGTTAACCCTTTCACCAGTGATCGCCGTATAAGCGTCACTGGTGTCACTGGTTAGCCAGTAAGTTATCTAGTTATTTAGGTTACCCGTCAGGTTTTTATATAGTGTCAGGTACCCCCATATTTAACCTAATAAAGGTTTTAACCCCCTGATTGCCCCTAGTTAACCCTTTCACCAGTGATCACCATATAAAGGTTACGGGTGACGCTGGTTGATTAGTTTGCTTTTTATAGCATCAGGGCACCCGCCGTATATAACCCAATAAAGGTTTAACCCCCCTGATCGCCCGGCGGGTGAGATCAATTAGGTTTTAGCGCCAGAGAGGGTCTGCGTCGCCCCAGGCAGTGTTAGGTTAGTGACAGTAACGCTAACACCCACGCGCAAAGCATACACCCCCCTTAGTGGTATAGTATCTGATCAGATCTGATCAGATCTATACTAGCATCCCCAGCGGTTTAGGGTTCCCAAAAACGCAGTGTTAGCGGGATCAGCCCAGATACCTGCTAGCGCCTGCGTTTAGCCCCTCTGCCCAGCCCAGCCCAGCCCAGCCCACCCAAGTGCAGTATCGATCGATCACTGTCACTTACCAAACACAACACACATAACTGCAGCGTTCGCAGTGCTTGGTTTTTGGGGCCCTGTACGCGGCTAGGCTCCCAAAAAGTCCCACACATGTGGTATCCCCGTACTCAGGAAAAGCAGCAGAATGTATTTTGGGGTGCAATTCCACATATAACCATGGCATGTGTGAGCAATATATCATTTAGTGACAACTTTTTGTACATTTTTTTTTCTTTTTGTCATTATTCAATCATTTGGGACAAAAAAAAAATATTCAATGGGGTCAACATGCCTCTCAGCAAATAGCTTGGGGTGTCTACTTTCCAAAATGGGGTCATTTGGGGGGGTTTTGTGCCATCTTGGCATTTTATGGCCTTCAAAACTGTGATAGGTAGTAAGGAGTGAAATCAAAAATTTATGCCCTTAGAAACCTTGAAGGCGGTGCTTGGTTTTTGGGGTCCCGTACGTGGCTAAGCTCCCAAAAAGTCCCACACATGTGGAATCCCCGTACTCAGGAGAAGCAGCAGAATGTATTTTGGGGTGTAATTTCACATATGCCCATGGCATGTGTGAGCAATATATCATTTAGTGACAACTTTGTGCAAAAAAAAAAAAGTTTGTCATATTCCCGCAACTTGTGGCAAAATATAAAATATTCCATGGACTGAACATGCCTCTCAGTAAATAGCTTGGGGTGTCTACTTTCCAAAATGGGGTCATTTGGGGGGGTTTTGTGCTATTTTGGCATTTTATGGCCTTCGAAACTGTGATAGGTAGTGAGGAGTGAAATCAAAAATTTGCGCCCTTAGAAATCCTGAAGGCGGTGCTTGGTTTTCGGGGTCCCGTACGCGGCTGGGCTCCTAAAAAGTCCCACACATGTGGTATCCCCGTACTCAGGAGAAGCAGCAGAATGTATTTTGGGGTGCAATTCCACATATAACCATGGCACGTGTGAGCAATATATAATTTAGTGACAACTTTTTGTAATTTTTTTTTTTTGTCATTATTCAATCACTTGGGACAAAAAAAAAAATATTCAATGGGCTCAACATGCCTCTCAGCAATTTCCTTGGGGTGTCTACTTTCCAAAATGGGGTCATTTGGGGGGGGGGTTTTGTACTGCCCTGCCATTTTAGCACCTCAAGAAATGAGATAGGCAGTCATAAATTTAAAGCTGTGTAAATTCCAGAAAATGTACCCTAGTTTGTAAACGCTATAACTTTTGCGCAAACCAATAAATATACGCTTATTGACATTTTTTTTTACTAAAGACATGTGGCTGAATACATTTTGGCCTAAATGTATGACTACAATTGAGTTTATTCGATTTTTCTTATAATAAAAAGTAGAAAATATCTTTTTTTTTCAAAATTTTCGTTCTTTTTCCGATTATATCGCAAAAAATAAAAATCGCAGAGGCAATCAAATACCATTAAAAGAAAGCTCTATTTGTGGGAAGAAAAGGACGCAAATTTCATTTGGGTACAACATTGCATGTCCGCACAATTTACAGTTAAAGCAGCGCAGTGCCTAATCCCAAAAACAGGCCTGGTCCTAATGGTCCGAAATGGTCCGGGGCTTAAGTGGTTAAATATCGTACCTGGGGGGTGTCTAAAGTATGCCTGTGAAGTGCCACGTGTTTCCCGTGTTTAGAGCTGTCCCTGCACAAAATTAAATTTCTAAAGGAAAAAAAGCCATTTAAAACTGCTTGCGGCTTTAATGTAATGTCTGGTCCCGGTAATATGGATGAAAATCTTTAAGAAAAATGGCATAGCTACCCCATCACAGCCCCCCCCCCTACCCCAGCCCATTACCAGACCCTTTGGGTCTTGTATGGATATTAAGGGGAACCCCTCACACAAAATAAAAAAGGCCCTATATACTCTAAACAGCTGTATACAGGCGGTGCATACAAGACAGGGACTGTAGGTTTGTTCTTATGTAGAATCTGTTTGTAATTTTGAACAGGTACATTGTTTAAGTGTAGCTCCAGCCAAAAAATCTATTTTTAAGCTTTTTGGAAAACATAGGGAAGGGTTATCACCCCTGTAACATTTGTTTTGCTGTCTGTGCAGTGTGCACCTGTTCAGAACAGTTCACCTCACTTTCCGTCCTAATGACAAATGTTTTTTGAAAATTTGGGGTTTTTATTGAAAAAAGAATTGGTGATAAAGCATCAGTGGAGAGGAGACACTTTTTTCCCATATTAACTCTTACAGGAGAGAATTTGCCTTCCTAGGGGTAGATTTCCTCTCACTTCCTGTTGTATCCTTCCGTTTGCAAGGAGGAGTCGTTTGTAAGTTGGATGTTTGAAAGTAGGGGCCTGCCGTATATACTCAGCTGAAATTTGCCCCTTACATGTTGGTGTTGCCACAACACTGTGAGCCCTCACAGTTACTCTTGGTGGGCGCATGAATGGGTCCTGCTGTGAATTATTAGTTCAAGAATTGTAATTACATGCCCCTGTTAAACAGGGGCAGAAAAATTGGGCCTTAGGCACTGGTGCAACAACACTGCAACCACTCACAGATACTGTACTTGGAGCACAGCAATGAGCCCTGTTGCAAAGTATTGCATCAAAAATTGTAATTACACGCCCCTGTTAAACAGGGGCTGAAAAATTGGGCCTTAGCCACTGGTGCTGGTGCCACGACACTGCAACCACTCCCAGATACTCTAGTTGGAGTGCAGGAATGAGCCCTGCTGCAAAGCATTGCATAAAAAATTGTAATAACACGCCCCTGTTAAACAGGGGCTGAAAAATTGGGCCTTAGCCACTGGTGGTGGCACCCAGAAACAAAAATGTTCTTCCAAGCTATCATCATCAATCGGATCATTGAGGAGGAGGAGGATAGTCAGTCAACATAACAGGACAGTCTCTCAGCATCAGCATCAGTCTTGAAGGGATGTGACATTTGAAAATAAATAAAGCTTCAGGTGTTTGGTAGCTGGTGGTGATCCAAGACTGGTTCATCTTTATGAAGGTCAGTCGATCAACAGAGTCAGTGGACAGGCGCACCCTGTGATCTGTGACAAATCCTCCAGCAGCACTGAATGTGCGTTCTGAAAGAACGCTGGATGCAGGACAGGCCAGTAGCTCAATTGCATACTGTGCAAGCTCTGGCCAGTGATCCATCCTCAAGACCCAGTAAGCCAGAGGATTTTCGGTGGGGAAGGTGTCCAAGTCTGACCTTGCCCCTAGGTATTCCTGCACCATGTATATCAGACGCTGGCGATGGTTGCTGGAACCGATCATACCTTGGGGCTGCGGACTAAAGAATTGTCTGAACGCATCGGTCAGACGGCCACCTTCCCCACCGCTCCTTCTTTAACTGACCGAAGCCTCAGCAGCTCGTTGTCCAGGACCAGGAGTTTGTAACCGCCCAGTCTCTGGGAACGCGTTGCACAGACCTTTCTGCAAGGCCTCCCGGAGTTGTCTCATCCTCTGCTCACTCTGCGACGGTAAGATAAGGTCCGCAACCTTACCCTTGTACCGTGGATCAAGGAGAGTGGCCAGCCAGTAATGGTCCCTCTCCTTGATCCGAAGAATACGAGGATCCTTCCGCAGACTTTGCAGGATCAGGGAGGCCTTGCAGCGTAGGTTAGCTGAGGCATTCGGTCCGGAGTCCTCTGGGTCACTAAGGACGACATGATCCGCAGCCACCTCCTCCCAGCCACGTACAAGTCCACTGGTTTCTTGGGACTGTAAATCATCCCTAAAAGACTGCTGCTGATGATGCTGAGTGCCAGGCTCCACCTCCATGCTGACACAATCCTCCTCCTCCTCTTCTTCCTGTGCGATGGGTGGGACAGAAGGAACACTGTCTGGGTAAAGGGGGCCTTGAGAGGCAAGGAAGTCCTCCTCTTCCTGCCTTTGTTCTGCCTCAAGTGCCCTGTCCATTATTCCACGCAGCGTATGTTCCAACAGGTGGACAAGAGGTACAGTGTCACTGATGCATGCACTGTCACTGCTCACCATCCTCGTGGCCTCCTCAAATGGTGCCAGGACAGTGCATGCATCCCTGATCATGCCCCACTGGTGTGGTGAAAAAAAACCGAGCTCCCCTGACCCTGTCCTGGTGCCGTAGTCGCACAGGTACTCATTGATGGCCCTCTGCTGCGTGTGCAGCCGCTGCAGCATGGCCAACGTTGAGTTCCACCTGGTGGGCATGTCACATATAAGGCGGTTCTTGGGCAGGTTCAACTCCTTTTGCAGCTCAGCCAGGCGAGCACTGGCATTATAAGATCTGCGGAAATGCACACAGACTTACCTGGCCTGCCTCAGGACATCCTGTAAGCCCGGGTACCTGCCCAAGAACCGCTGCACCACCAGGTTAAGGACGTGAGCCACACAGGGCACATGGGTCAGTTGTCCCTGTCGGAGAGCGGAGAGGAGGTTGGTGCCATTGTCGCAAACTACCATTCCTGGCTTAAGCTGGCGTGGCGTCAACCACCTCTTGGCCTGCCCCTGCAGAGCAGACAGAACCTCTGCCCCAGTGTGGCTCCTGTCCCCCAAACACACCAGCACAAGCACGGCATGGCATCTTTTTGCCTGCGTACTTGCGTAGCCCCTTGAACGCCTACGGAGCACCGCTGGTTCCGAGGACAAAGCACAGGAAGAGGCCACGGAGGAAGAAGAAGAGGAGGGGGTGGAGGACAGAGGTGTGTCACAACCAGTAGTAGAATTTTGGAGGCGTGGCGGTGGAACAACCTCCAACACTACTGCACCTTGTCCTGCATCCTTCCCAGGTGCCAAAAGAGTGACCCAATGGGCCGTGAAAGAAAGGTAACATCCATGTCCATGCCTGCTGGACCATGAGTCAGCGGTAATATGCACCTTACCGCTGACCGCCCTGTCCAGCGAGGCCAAGACATTGCCTTCCACATGCCGGTAGAGAGCCGGAATCGCCTTCCGTGAGAAAAAGTGGCGTTTAGGAACCTGCCACTGAGGAACCGCACATTGCACAAACTCACAGAAGGGGGCCGAGTCTACCAACTGAAAAGGCAGCAGTTGAAGCGCTAGCAATTTAGCCAAGCTAGCATTCAACCGCTGGGCATGTGGATGGCTGGGAGTGAACTTCTTTCGACGGTCCAGCAGCTGGGGCAGGGAAATTTGCCTGCTAAAATCGGACGTCGGTGTACTGCTAGCAGAGTGCCAGCAAGTACTTGGCTGTGACACACCTAATTCTACACCTTCATTCCTCTCAGAGCAGGTTTCAGAGAGGACTGAAGGTATAGTGGGGTTGGAGATCCCAGCTGATGCGGTGCAAGAAGAGGTCCGCTTTGTTCTTTGGTGTGGGTCTTTAAGGTAGGCTTGCCAACGAGCTGCATGGCAGGTCAACATATGTCTGGTCAAGCCTGTGGTGCCCAAGCAGGTGATGTTTTGGCCACGCGATATACGCTTGAGACATATATTGCAAACAGCAGCTGTGCGATCTGATGCACTCGACTCAAAAAAGGCCCACACCAAATAACTTTTTGAATAACGGGCAGAGGCAGCGCCCTGCACAGGCGGAGCTCTGCGGTGTGATTCCGTCGGTGTACTGCCCTTATGCTGGCCCCCCGAGGGCATCCTGCCTCGTTGGAGATGTGCCTCCTCCTCATCCTCCTCCTCCTCATCCTTCTCCTACTCCTCCTCCTCTCTCCTATTAGGCACCCATGTGGAGTCAGTGACCTCATCATCCCCTCCCTCCTCATCACTGGAGCCAATCTGGCAGTATGCTGCAGCTGCTGGAACATGACTGCCAGATTGGTGTCCTTCTTGAGCATCCCCTCTCTCTGCTCTCACGCTACTGCCTTCCTCTAGCTGGGTATCATCATCAGACCCTTCGAAATGCTGGGCATCCTCCTGGAGCATGTACCCAACACTGTGCTCAAACAGTTCGGGGGACTCCTCAGGAGGACATGGTTGGTCTAGGGAAGGAGTGACTGATGATGACATTGATACCAGGGAAGAGGACGCTTTGGCAGCTGCTTTGCCAGTACCCTGAGCCTGGGTGAGAGAGGATGAGGAGGATGAGGAGGGCTTGGTCATCCACTCTATCACGTCTTCGGCATGATGCGGCTCAACACGTCCAGCTGCCGAAAAGAAGGACAAGCGTGTCCCATGGCCACGTGCTGATGGCGATGCACCGCGTCCACAACCAGCACTGTTGTCTCTAGACACAGAGCCTGCTTGCCCTCTTTTATTGGCTCCTGACTGTCTGCCTCTCCTTGTTTGCCTTCCAGACATTCTAATGGCCTGCAGGGAAATGGGAAAACCTGCAATACAGGCTAAGTTCAGGTGTAATATGGTCAGGAGGCACACTCCGCCCGCTGTAAGTGCCGCAAAATCCTGTTGGTGTAACACATCAGGAAAAAGCAGCAATACAGGCTAAGTTCAGGTGTAATATGGTCAGGAGGCACACTCCGCCCGCTGTAAGTGCCGCAAAATCCTGTTGGTATAACACACCAGGAAAAAGCAGCAATACAGGCTAAGTTCAGGTGTAATATGGTCAGGAGGCACACTACGCCCGCTGTAAGTGCCGCAAAATCCTGTTGGTGTAACACACCAGCAAAAAGCAGCAATACAGGCTAAGTTCAGGTGTAATATAGTCAGGAGGCACACTCCGCCCGCTGTAAGTGCCGCAAAATCCTGTTGGTGTAACACACCAGGAAAAGCAGCAATACAGGCTAAGTTCAGGTGTAATATGGTCAGGAGGCACACTACGCCCGCTGTAAGTGCCGCAAAATCCTGTTGGTGTAACACACCAGGAAAAAGCAGCAATACAGGCTAAGTTCAGGTGTAATATGGTCAGGAGGCACACTCCGCCCGCTGTAAGTGCCGCAAAAATCCTGTTGGTGTAACACACCAGGAAAAAGCAGCAATACAGGCTAAGTTCAGGTGTAATATGGTCAGGAGGCACACTCCGCCCGCTGTAAGTTCCGCAAAATCCTGTTGGTGTAACACACCAGGAAAAAGCAGCAATACAGGCTAAGTTCAGGTGTAATATGGTCAGGAGGCACACTCCGCCCGCTGTAAGTGCCGCAAAATCCTGTTGGTGTAACAGGAAAAAGCAGCAATACAGGCTAAGTTCAGGTGTAATATGGTCAGGAGGCACACTCCGCCCGCTGTAAGTGCCGCAAAATCCTGTTGGTGTAACACACCAGAAAAAAGCAGCAATACAGGCTAAGTTCAGGTGTAATATGGTCAGGAGGCACACTCCGCCCGCTGTAAGTGCCGCAAAATCCTGTTGGTGTAACACACCAGGAAAAAGCAGCAATACAGGCTAAGTTCAGGTGTAATATGGTCAGGAGGCACACTCCGCCCGCTGTAAGTGCCGCAAAATCCTGTTGGTGTAACACACCAGGAAAAAGCAGCAATACAGGCTAAGTACAGGTGTAATATAATCAGGAGGCACACTCCGCCCGCTGTAAGTGCCGCAAAATCCTGTTGGTGTAACACACCAGGAAAAAGCAGCAATACAGGCTAAGTTCAGGTGTAATACGGTCAGGAGGCACACTCCGCCCGCTGTAAGTGCCGCAAAATCCTGTTGGTGTAACACACCAGGAAAAAGCAGAAATACAGGCTAAGTTCAGGTGTAATATGGTCAGGAGGCACACTCCGCCCGCTGTAAGTGCCACAAAATCCTGTTGGTGTAACACACCAGGAAAAAGCAGCAATACAGGCTAAGTTCAGGTGTAATATGGTCAGGAGGCACACTCCGCCCGCTGTAAGTGCCGCAAAATCCTGTTGGTGTAACACACCAGGAAAAAGCAGCAATACAGGCTAAGTTCAGGTGTAATATGATCAGGAGGCACACTCCACCCGCTGTAAGTGCCGCAAAATCCTGTTGGTGTAACACACCAGGAAAAAGCAGCAATACGGGCTAACTTCAGGTGTATAATGTGCAGGAGGCTTAGCAACAATGACACTGACACTGTCCCCTGCCTATCCTTCTCTCTCCCTGCACACAAGGTTTATCAAAGTATATGACACTGACACTCTTCCTGCCTATCCTTCTCTCTCCTTGCACACAAGGTTTAGCAAAGAATATGACACTGACACTGTCCCCTGCCTATCCTTCTCTCTCCCTGCACACAAGGTTTATCAAAGTATATGAAACTGACACTCTCCCTGCCTATCCTTCTCTCTCCCTACACACAAGGTTTAGCAAAGAATATGACACTGACACTCTCCCTGCCTATCCTTCTCTGTCCCTACACACAAGGTTTAGCAAAGAATGGATTTGACACTGTCCCTGCCTATCCTTCACTTTCCCTGCTCCGGAACACACTACACGAGGCCGCCGCGCTGGCGGCCTTTTATAGTGTGGGGCGTGTACTAAACCCCCTCAGCTATAATTGGCCACAGGCATCATGCCTGTGGCCAATCATTGCTCTCCTCGCTGCTGGCGCTGTGATTGGCCAAGCATGCAGGGTCACAGTGCATGCTTGGCCAATCACAGCGCCGGGATTACACTGCGATGGCGCAGTGTATTGTGGGCTGTTCATGTCACTCGAATTTGGCGCGAACGGCCCAAATCGTTCGTTGTTCGCCGAACGCGCGAACAGCCGATGTTCGAGTTGAACCTATGTTCGACTCGAACACCGAGCTCATCCCTAGTCAAGACAAGGCTCTCACCGATCTCCAGCACAAGCTCCAAAGAGGATATACTTCACTATTATCCATGGGCTGGTATTATGTCTCAAGAGGCCCAGCTGAAGCTGTCAACCTCATGGCAACATCATTTTATGTCTTATTGAATCATATATTAGCACATTGCACTTTGTTTGTTATTCATCTTATTGCACTTTGATTATTAGAGCTGCTGGATGACCTCCATTGTTGTATTTGTTGTGTAGCTGACTGACGCTGCGTCATGTTTCTTGTCGCACTAGTGTGACATCACGCAAGGCATTTTTTCTAAAATCTGTATGGCCCCTGGCGGTCCGACTTGCAGTGGAAATGCTCACCAGAATAGACCGGACCATTCTAACCGTTCCAAACCGTACCGACCCGATCCGCTCAGTGGAAACGAGGCATTAGTGTTGTGTTAGGAAAGCGATTTATTCGCTTCCCTAACACTGACCCGTCTCTCAGCCAATCAGGTGCTCGGGTCTGGTTACCTCTCACCTGATTGGCTGAAGTGACAGGTGTTGTGATTGGACGCCTATCAGGCATCCAATCATAGCAGAGGACGGGAAGAGGATGGGAGAAAACATCGAGGACTCGGAGCATGGAGGACAGCGCCGTGACCCGAGAAAGGTAAGTGCCGGGCGGGGGATGCACACTGGGGCAGCATTTGATGGGGCACAGTAGCAGCATTTGATGGGGCACAGTAGCGGCAATTGATGGGGCACAGTAGTGGCAATTGATGGGGCACAGTAGTGGCAATTGATGGAACAGTAGCGGCAATTGATGGGCACACTGACGGCAATTGATGGGGCACACTGACAGCAATTGATGGGGCACAGTGGCAGCAATTGATGGGGCACAGTAGCAGCAATTGATGGGCACACTAGCAGCAATTGATGGGGCACAGTGGCAGCAATTAATGGGGCACAGTAGCGCCAATTGATGGGCACACTGGCAGCAATTGATGGGGCACAGTAGCAGCAATTGATGGGCACAGTGTCAGCAATTGATGGGCACACTGGCAGCAATTGATGAGTACAGTAGCTGCATTTGATGGCACAGTGGCAGCAATTTATATGTACAGTGGCTGCGTCTAATGGCACTGTGGCTGCGTTTGATGGCACAGTGGCTGGGCTTGATGGGCACAGTGGCTGCGTTTGATGTTTTTTTTTTCAGTTTGTTTGCGCTCCCCCCAAAAAAATTGAGCACCAGCCGCCACTGATTAGAACTATGCCCTTCCATAAAAATGATGTGCTGCAGCATTTAATTATAAGTTCGTCTGCATTTACAGTTTCTCTTTAGCTGTCCATTCACTGGTAAAATTCTATTCATAATTTTTCATTTTAGGCCTCATGCACACTGGGTATCAAAAACTCCACTTTTAAGGGAGTTTGAATTTTTTTTCTGCCTCTAAATGTCTCTCTATGTTAGTATGTGTCCTTGCACCCATAGGCGTTTACACGTAGGCAGGAGCGTTTACAGGCAGAAAAAAACTCCCAGTGGCAACAAATTCAGGATTGGAGCGTTTTGCCATAAAAAAAGTCTGACGCACCTAAACAAATGTAAACACATCTAAATGTGCTTAAGCACGAGGTGCCTTTAGTACTAGAGCATTTTTTTTTTTTCATTTCAATTGACAGAATATATTAATACTGTTGCCAATGGAATGAATGAACACCCAGACGCTTGACACACCTAAACGTGCCTGTGTTTACAAAACGTGGTTTTAGAGGTGTTTTTTATAACCCTGATTTTTCCTCCCCAGGTGCAAAGGCATCCAGGGGAAGAAAAAATATGTCCTGTGTGCATAAGACCACAGTGTATGTGGTTTTTGTTCGGGAAAGTCTAATCATATCAAAACCTGCAATAAATATGTGGTAAATATTTTGTTTACTGTTATATAAATGTGCCCCAGGTATTTCTCTTGTATGTTTTTCTTACAGGGGTTGTAATACAGTCCTCCTCTAAGGTTTTCAGTGTTGTCAAACACATGTGAAATGCATAAAACGTTTCGTATACACATTTCACGGACTTGCATTCTCAGAGGGGCTTGTATGCATTACAATAACATGCCTTTTCAGTTTATATTCCTACATATTTAAATCAAATGAAAATGTCATACAGTATGTACATATGCAGATGAAGTTGCTTAAAAATAGTACTTTATTATGTAGCGGGTATGTACTTTCCCGGGTGTAATTAGAACTTGGCAGAGACATCAGTGATGTGTAATTCCCTGCGGCCCAGTGGGTGGCGCTGTCGCCCTGGGTTGGGGTTGAATCATTGCTGTGTGCCGGGCCTCCTTTTTGTCCTCTCTCGGCAGCAGTATGGTGGGGCAGGGAACCCGCCGTGCTTGCTGGGAGAGGGTATAATAGGGCCGGCCATCTTTGTCACGGGTCGGAGTCCCAGGCACCTTCAGCCTGAGGGCGGTGGTTCGTGTCGGTCCTCTAGGCGGCCTAGGCCTAGGCCTAGAGGACAGTCGGAGGTCGTGTTCCATCCCAGGCACCTTTGGCCTGGGGTGAGGTACTCGGATGGAGGTCTGGAGCTCAGTGCCCAACACTGAGTTCCGCGAGGGAACGAGATCCTAGGGAACCCCGGGAGTGGGTACCCGAATCCGGAAGGCGTAATGGACCGGGGGGAGCTCCTCACTTGAAGACCCGGTGCAGCATATTGCCGGTGACGGGTGAGCCTCTCGACGGAGACCGCCTGGAGGGAAATCTCCCCTCGCTCGGAGACCACAGCCCACTTTCAGGAAGGAAAGTGGAGAACGCATTGTGTCTGGGCCTATTCGCATCCACACCTCCTTTCCTGTTCTATTCCTCACGGGAGTTCAACTGATTGTGTTCATTCGCATGAGAATAAAGGAGTGTTGGACTTCCGAAGGTAAAACAAGAACGTTGCTTATACCGCATTGACACATGTGGTGGAGGCCAGGCGTGGTGTCCCCGCTCCCTCCCCTCTAAGGTACCCCTAGACAAGAGAAAGACAAGCTGAAGACAAGAGCGGAGTGAGGGGGCCGCTACAATTATATTACACACTACAATAAGAGATATTTTATGGTGTATTTTTGATGGCTAGATAGTCCTTCCTTAGTTAGAACACTTTTTTACCATGCTGTTTGTTAATTACTAACATATAATCCCTGATGGTACATTTTTTAAATGTAATTTAGAATATTTAAATTGTAATCAATTTCTCAGTTTATGCGCCTTGAATCTTTGATGTTATATTTATTCAGTAGACTGTTCATTTTCAGAGCCTTTCAAGTTGATTAAAACTTTTAATTGTTTATGTATAAAGGTTGCAAATTGATTACAAGGTATTTCAACATCATAATTAATTAAAGTTTGGTCATAACTTATTACAGTTCAGTTATGCAGAACAAGGCTTAAGCTACAGTAATGGTTGAGTAAAAGTTTTTATACTGATAATTACAACTGTGTTTAACAAAGTGGTGCTTGGCTTTGTCCCTAAAGATTTATAAAAGGCCTTCCTAATTGGGTCAAACTCATATTGCTTGGAAATCATTTAACCAAATTTTACCTAACAACAATGCACAGTATTCTCAAGATTTATAGCAGAGCCCCTGAAACTGCAGCTCAAAGCCTGCCAGCCTTTTAATGGGAACATACTCTGGGTGCTTGGAAACAACTGAAACCCATCTCTGTTGTGAAATTAAAGAATCAATTACACCACAGTAGGTTCTGCCACAGAGGCCAGTGTACTGCGTGTTAAGAACATGTAAATACTTTAATATCCGTGGCCTGGCCACAGGTTCATTTTAATCTTAAATTCAAACAATCGCTTCATGAAAATACTCCACAAACCTAAGCTTAACCCCATGACCCCTTACTCCAAACCTAATGAGACTTTCAACCTAATGCCTAACACTAACTACCCTATAAAATTCAGGTTTCTAAAATTCAAGTGCTACACATACACTATAAATATATTATTGACCCCGCTACTTTGACAGTATGATCATACTTTACATGTATATTAAAACTGTGGACCTTACTAACTGTTTGCCCTTTATCAGCAAAGATTTAACCATAGAAATCTTGCAATTCTGCATTGCATTGAAGGTCAAACATTTGGACACTGCACCTGATTTCAAATAAAAAAATGCATTAGTACAGCTTAAGGTTCTGGTAGTGGTAAAGATATTAATGTGGATTTTACTAACCTTTAATAAGAGTACACTTCAATGTGGCATTAAAAGAGAAGTATGGGTTTTCTTTTCAGAATAATACTTACCTAGGTGGATGTAGGATCGGTCTGATGCAGCATCTGTCCCCTGGTGCCTCCAAGACTGAAAACCGAGCGATCCAACACCACTGATCACTCGGTTCTCAGAGGTCCCTGAGCAGAAAGCTGATGACTGTCAGTTGGCAGCTCTATTCTCACCCCCCCCCCACACTCACTGGAGTGCTGGGCTATGGAGGGGGTGGGAGTTGCCGGCTCAGGCTCTGAGGGACTCGCGGAGAGGCTGAGCCGGGGGCTGGTCCAGCCATATCCTTTCCGAGTGTAGACCAGCTCTCTGACATCAACCGACAGTGGGCTTCAGCCGCTCTTTGCTGAAAATGGGTCACGGAGTGCAGGACGAACTGCAGTCCTGTAACCCATTGGAGAAGTATAGTCAAACAAGCATTTGGCTGTACTTCTCCTTTAACAAACAAGTCATAGGGTTTATGTGCTTACTATTTCAAACACAAAAGTAAGCAGAAGTCCAGTAAAGGTAAGGTGAAAGTTACTTCTACATCCATACCACAGTCATCTGTTGCTTCAACATCTGTATTAAACTGACATTGTATAATTTGTCTGCCAGCACATTTGACTAACTAACTATTACAAACTAAAAAAAGCCATACCAGCCTACATCTGGCTGCCACAGGAAGTTGCCAAATAAGGTATACATTTTTAATAAAAATGCATATTTTATTTATATTTTATTTTTATTCATGGATTCCCTACTTTGTCAGTTCATTATTTTGCTGCTGTTAGAATATTCCAAGAAAATGTTAATTTAAGAATTCTCTATTCAATTTTAACTTATTTTTCTTGTGCATCATCATAAACATAGATAGCTTACACTGCTTGGTTGGTTCAGGATGCTGCACTTAAAACAGAAAAATCTATTTTCTCCTTAGGCTTTTCTGCTTACTTGTTGCTCCTGGAGCTACCCCAACAGTGCTGCATAGAAAAAAAGAACATTTGTGACTGCTAGCAACGTGCTCAGACCCCATTAGAAAGAAACTGTCAACAATTGTAACATATTCTTTTGCCTTAAGCAAAAAACACTCTTCTCCTGTAAACATTTCTGGACACATTTCCACCCGTGTGTTCATCTCCAAATAAGAACTCAGTAGGGGGAATTTCTTCTCTGTTTTTCCGTGACAAAAACTCATTTAACCACTTCGATCCCCAGTGTGAAAATTCAGGATTTGCTGCAGGTAAATATTTGGAAAGTAAGTCACATACATGAGTAGATAGTCTGTCAATGCAGTGGTTCACTCATGTTCACTGCTTTTCTGAGAACACCTATCATTCATTGAATATATACTATTGAAATGCACATACAGTGGGTATAGAAAATAATCCCTCCCCCCCCCCACTCCAGTTAACCACTAGTAAACCACTAAAAGCAATAAAAATAAAAAATATATATTTTTAAGATAAAATAAAAAATTGTGCCTTTAAGGCTGGAGGGCAGAAGTGACGTTTGATGTCGCTCCGGTCTTCCAAGGACATAGAGTTGAGTGGGGACCATCTTGCCCTCATTAGTCTTCCTGACCATCCATCCCGGGGATGGGATTGTTTCTGCTACCCATGGCTCAGGTAAGCGGCGGAGACTACCTGGATGCGGCGGGAGGGGGCACCTCTCCCGCCGTTAATAAAAGTTATCTTGCAGTGAATCTGCCGCTGAGACTTTTATGGTAAAGAAGACCGCCCGTCGTTTAAAAAAATACAGTGGTTATGGCAGCTATCTGCTGCCATAACCTCTGTATTTAAAGTCTAAGTAGCGATGTATATCCACGGTGGGCGGTCCAGAAGTTGTTGAAATAATCACATTTTGTTGCTTTGCAGTCTGAAATGAAGACAGACACAGTTTTTGTTATATCCAGGTGTATTTTCTCAGTGCAACTTATAACATGTGTCTTTGGTTTGCTATTAAAACAAGAACTGGAAAAACATATGCAAAACAAATGTTTTAGATTTCAAAAGAACACATTTTGCTGAAATGCTGAAATTTCTTAAAAAATAATTGAAAGGTTTCATTATAATTACAGGAGTAAGTAATCAGTGAACACAGACAGTCTCCTGTGCCCGGGAGCTCGATCACTCAGTGGTACAACCAGAGCCTTCCGTCGAAATAGGGAATGACAAACAGTCTTGCTGCCCTCCTCAGAACAATGGGTATTCTTGAGGCTACAATATACAAAAGAAAAAGAAGGGCGCACCGACCTTGTGCATTACCAATGGCAAGGTTTAATTAATGAAATGTACAAAGATCATGACTACTCACAAACAAGTTGAAAAAAATAGCTTTACATCACTCCGTCAATGGAAATAGATGCCTCCAAAACGCATTAGACTGGAACCAGATAGCCGGGGGGTCGAGATGGCATAAAATATGGCTTACACGTTACGAGGGCGAACCCTCTTCCTCAGAGCCAAAACTACTCGCGGTTATTTATGAATTGTTGGGTCCCAGCAATACACATAAAAGTAATTGAAAGAAACGGCAGGGGTTCCCCCCCAGTCCATTACCAGGTCCTTTGGGTCTGGTATGAATATTAAGGGGAACCCCTGCCGTTTTTTTCAATGACTTTTATCTGTATTGCCAGGACCCGACAATTCATAAATAGCCGCAAGTAGTTTTACATGACTTTTTTTCCTTCAAAAATTAAAGTTTGTGCAGGGAACCAAAATGAAAAAAAAAAGGCTTGGGGTCCCCCCAAAATTCCATTACCAGGCCCTTCAGGTCTGGTATGGATATTAAGGGGAACCCTGCACCAAATTTTAAAAAAAAATGGCGTGGAGGTTCCCCTCAAAATCCATACCAGACCCTTTATGTCTGGTATAGATTTTAAGGTGAACCCCGCACCAAATAAAAAAAAAGGTGTGGGGTTCCCCCAAAAATCCATACCAGACCGTTATCCGAGCACACAACCTGGCAGGCCGCAGGAAAATAGGGGGTGACTAGAGAGCGCCCCCCTCCTGAACCGTACCAGGTCACATGCCCTCAACATGGGGAGAATGCTTTGGGGGTCTGTGACCCCCAAAGCACCTTGTCTCCATGTTGATGGGGACAAGGGCCTCATCCCCACAACCCTTGCCCGGTGGTTGTGGGGGTCTGCGGGCGGGAGTCTAATCGGAATCTGGAAGCCCCCTTTAACAAAGGGGACCCCCAGATCCCACCCCCTATGTGAATTGATAACAGGTACATTGTACCCCTACCATTTCACAAAAAAAATAAATAGTAAAATTGTTAAAAACCACACAAACAGCTTGAGACAAATCCTTTATTAAAAATAAAAAAATAAAAAAAAGATTCCAGCAATGTAATCCACTCTCGATCTCAACTCCAGCGATGTAATCCATTCTCTGTATTCAGCGATGGATGATCTCCACTCTCCAGCGATGATATCCAGTGAGGAACACGCACACGATCCTGACTCCACTGGAGACACCCCGGGAATGACGCGGTGCTAGCCTGACAGCTCTTATGTAGCCGAGGGCAGGGCCACCCATCACGTGACCCCGTCCCCCTCTGACGCAAGGGGAAACACCAGGCTTTCCCAGTGACGTGGATGGATGTCCCCACCCCCCTCTGATGCAACAGGAAACCCGGGGTTACCCAATGACATGCCGGGTGACCCCGCCCCCCGTCATTGGGTAACCCCAGGCTGGCAGCGTGTCATTCCTCCGGTGGAGCCAGCATCGTGTGTATCATCGCTGGACACATCATCGCTGGAGAGTGGAGATCATCCATCGCTGGATACCGAGAATGGATTACAACGCTGGAGATCGAGTGGATTACATCGCTGCCACTGGAATCTGGGGGTCCCCTTTGTTAAAGGGGATTTCCAGAATTCGATAAGCCCCCCGCCCGCAGACCCCCACAACCACGGGGCAAGGGTTGTGGGGATGAGGTCCTTGTCCCCATCAACATGGGGACAAGGTGCTTTGGGGGTCACAGACCCCCAAAGCATCCTCCCCATATTGAGGGCATGTGGCCTGGTACTATTCAGGAGGGGGGTGCTCTCTCGTTCCCCCTCTTTTCCTGCGGCCTGCCAGGTTGCGAGCTCGGATAAGGGTCTGGTATGGATTTTTGGGGGAACCCCACGCCATTTTTTTTTATTTGGTGCGGGGTTCCCATTAAAATCCATACCAGACCTGAAGGGTGTGGTATGGATTTTGAGGGGGACCCCTATGCCATTTTTTTTTAAATTTGGTGCAGGGTTCCCCTTAATATCCATACCAGACCTGAAGGGCCTGGTAATGGAATTTTGGGGGGACCCCCACGCATTTCTTTTTTTTAAATTTTGGTTCCCTGCACAAAATGTCATTTTTGAAGGAAAAAAAGTAATTTAAAACTACTCGCAGTTAATAATGAATTGACGGTCCTGGCAATACAGATAAAAGTAATTTAAAAAAACGGCAGGGGTTCCCCTTAATATTCATACCAGACCCAAAGGGCCTGGTAATGGACTGGGGGGAACCCCTGCCGTCTTTTTCAACGACTTTGATCTGTATTGCCGGGACCGACAATTCATTAATACAGTTCTAGGGACAGTTCTAAGCACGGGAAACATGCACTACTTTACAGGCATACTATACACACCCCCAGGTACGAAATTTAAAGGAACATTTTGCTTTTATTGTTTCACTTTAAGCATTATTAAAATCACTGCTCCCGAAAAAACTGACGTTTTTAAAACTTTTTTATGTATTGATACATGTTCCCTGGGCAGGACCCAGGTCCCCAAACACTTTTTATGACAATAACTTGCATATTAACCTTTAAAATTAACACTTTTGATTTCTCCCATAGACTTTTAAAGGGTGTTTCGCGGCATTTCGAATTTGCCACGAACACCCCAAGTTGTTCTCTGTTCGCCGAACGGGCGAACAGCCAATGTTCGAGTCGAACTCATGTTCGACTCGAACATAAACTCATCCCTAGTCCCCATGACTGGCGGACAGCTAATATTGTACCTTTTCACAAGAAGGGCGGCAGGGAAGAAGCTGACAATTACAGGCCAGTGAGTTTAAATTAATTGAATAATTCCTGAAAAGAAAGACCATTGATTACTTTAAAAATACACAACTTTCTGGACCCAAAGCAGCATGGCTTTACTGAGGGCAGATCATATCAGACTAATCTGATTGAATTTTTTGTCTATATTACCAGTGTTTTGGACCAGGGTGGTGCTGTGGACATAGCATATCTTGATTTCAGCAAGACATTTGAACAGTTCCACATAATGATCTAATACAAAGGTTATACAACCCAGGACTTAATCCTTGGGTGCTTCAGTGGATATGCAGTTGGCTAAAGGATAGATATCAAAGTGTGGCTGTAAATGGGTTTCATTTAGAACAGAGAGCAGTCCCTAGTGGTGTACCACAAGGCTCTGTACTAAGTCCTGTTCTATTTAATCTATATATAAGTGATATAACTAAAAGGTTTGTTTGGCAAGGTATGTCTTTTTGCTGATGATACAAAGGTGTGTAATAGGGTTAATATCCCTGGAGTTGTCTGTAACATGGAACATGGTTTGGCATTTCTATAAGATAGGTCAAAGCAGTGGAGACTGCAGTTCAATGTCTCTAAATGTAAAACAATGCACCTAGGGGAAAATAATCCCTTGAGAGCATAAAACATTGGGGATACAGTGTTAGCCAGCACTACATTTGGATTTGGGGGTACTTATTTCAGATGATTGCACAATGAGAAAACAGTGTGACCAGGCAGTGGGAAAAGCAACTAGAATTCTAGGATGCATCACTAGAAGGATCACCAGCAGGAAGGCGGTCCCAATTCCCCTATGAAGATCTTTAGTGAGACCTCATTTAGATTACTGTGTCCTGTTCTGGAGACATCACTTACAAAAATATATTGATAAGATAGAACCAGAGATGGGTAACAAAAATGGTGAAAGGTTTGGGGGATGAAATATATTAAGAGCGACTTCAGGAACTTAATATGTACAATCTGGAGGAAAGAAGGGAAAGGGGAGACATGATTAAAACCTTTAAATACATCATGGGGTAAATAAGGTTCAAGAGGGCAGTTTTTTCAATATGAAACCAACATCAAGAACACAGGGACATGACCTCAAACTAACTGGAGGATAGTTCAAAGCTAATCTTAGAAAGTATTATTTTACTGAAAGAGTAATTGTTTGGAATAAACTACCAGCAGAGGTAGTAAGACAGTCAACAGTAAATGGCTTCAAACATGCTTGGGACAAACATAGATCTATACTCAGACAAAAATGTAAACAAAATAAAAAACAAAAGTGTGCCACGTTCCTGCAAACAGGAAATAAAAATAGATTGTAGAGTGTTTTGTTTGTTGCAGAAAACTGAAGTTTTTACTAGTAAGGGCTCTTTCACACGGAGGTCCGTTCAGGTCCGCCTGTCAGTTTTTTAGGCGGACCTGAAACGGATCCTCCATGTACCCCTATGGAGGCACGGATGTCAGCGGAGACATGTCCGCTGACATCCGCTCCGCTCCGCCAAAGTGTGACGGAGGAAAACCCTATTTTTCCTTCCGTCTGCGGATCGGATCGGATGACGACGGACTCTACGGTCCGTCGTCATCCGATTCCCCATAGGGGAGAGCGGCGCTCTGACAGGGCGGTCCCTGCACAGTGTGCGGGGACCGCCCAGTCATCCGTCGGCTCAGCGGGGATCAACGGAGCGATCCCCGCTGAGCAAGCGGAGCTTCACGGGGCGGATCTGCACGGATCCGCCCCGTGTGAAAGGGGCCTAAGGGAAATAATGAGGGAGAGAGAAGGGGGGAGAGAGAGAGAGAGGGAGGGAGAAAATTGATCTTTTATGTGGGGCAGTAAACTCCCCTTCCCTATAGGCAAGCCTGCGTGCTCATTCACACCTATGTGTTGATGTAAGGCTTGTGTTAAAACACACTTTAGCCCTGGTTCACACTGGTGCGTTTTGACATGTCAAATCGCATGTCAAATCAGTGGCAATTGCTGGCAATGGCACCCTCCTAATTTCAAAAGTAGTTTCTGTACTACTTTTTGCTATTTCGGGGTGTGATTTCCTTGCAGAAACCCGCACATGTCTGTGAAATCGCAGCCGAAATCGGGACTGACATGTGGGAGTGAAATCGTGCGATTTCAGCATTGCAACGCCAATCTGCTTGCACCATTTAAAAGTGTCCATAATGGTGGATGGCATGCGTTCCACGCCTCAAATTCAGTGCCAGCAAGCGGAAGAGGCGACGATCACATGACATCGCTTGTGATGCCTGAGCGTATTAGCGTTGCTTTGAATGCTAATTGGAAGTTTTATGGCCATTTGTTCTATATATTGGGGGAGTCAGCTCATACCCCAGTTGAAGTCCATTAGGATGAAATGTGTCGGGTTATAGAGAGTAGGCTTGTGCAATTCGTTTCGTAACGAATCGAAATTCGTCCGAATTTAGCAACTTTCGGACATTCGGAAGCATTCGAATTTCCGAACAGAGCAATTACGAATAAAACCGAATCCGAAATAAATTATACCGCAAAATAGCGAATGCCCGAAGGTCTTCGGCATAATTCGTTATGAAAAAAGTTACGAATGTACGAATCCATTCGAAGCACAATAACACTCACTCTGCTCTCTGCTTCTCCCTCACCATGCTGAACTCCCTCTCAAAATGGTGTACAGGGGCGGAGGCTATAGCCGCATGAAAAAACGAAAGTAAAATACGAGATTTCAAATCCATTCGAAGCACAATAACACTCACTCTGCTCTGCTCTCTGCTTCTCCCTCACCGTGCTGAACCCTCTCAAAATGGTGTACAGGGGCGGAGGCTATAGCCGCATGTAAAAAACGAAAGTAAAATACGAGATTTCGAATCGTTACAAATAACCGTTATGTATTTAGAAAAGTACAAATCCATTCGAAGCACATTAGGCATAATAGGCAGCGTCGTTGTGAGAGAGACACGGAAAATTACGAATCAACGAACCCAAAAAAAGTTACGAAAGTAGGAGTTGTGTCCAGAATCAACGAAAAACAACGTACTCTACCGAAAGTACGAATTATAAAGCAACAAAAAATTCAACTAAAAATGTCGCTTGCTAAAATACGAATGAGTCCGAACACGAAAAATCCCGTCTAGCAAAATTACGAATGATTACGAATCAACAGGACCGGAAAGAAACGAACCGAAACGGAACGAATTTTTCCGTTGTGCACAAGTCTAATAGAGAGCCCGCTCCATACATTGCGCTTATTGGAATTCACGGTGATCACTTTGATTTTATTGTACACATCAGCCTTGATGTTGGTACTTATGTTTTTTTAAATGAATCCATTCATTTTTGATCTACGCTATGTGAAGGTCCTTTCTTTCCTTTATTTTACGATCTTATCCATGATCATCAGCTGGACGAGACGTTGGCACATTGCATTTGGATTTCCAGTATCAGTTCGCTAGAGTTCCTGTCTCTATTTTTAAGCTTGTCTGACTCACTGCCGCTGGCATGCGAGTCCACTTCCTCTGGTAAGAGTACCTACCCCTACCCCTGGGTGTCGGATGCACTATCCCTGGTGATCCTGAAGCAGACGATTATCCTTTACTGTCTTCATTGAGCAAGACTTTTTCTCCGATTTTTACATCTATTTATCCACTTTTGCAAATTTTTTCTTATGAACTTTAATTGCTGATGTTGGAGGACATTCCACCTCTAGCAGAGTCTCACGGCTCATTGTTTTGCTTATGTTTTATTTTTAGTGTCACCAGCAATTGATTTTGCATTTAGATATGTTCAGCACTTATGCATTTTAACCACTTCCATACTGGGCACTTATACAGCTTCCTGCCCAGACCAATTTTCAACTTTCTGCGCTGTTGCACTTTGAATGACAATTGCGCGGTTGTGCTACACTGTACCCAAACTACATTTTTATCATTTTCTTCCCACAAATAGAGCTTTCTTTTGGTGCTATTTGATCACCTCTGCAATTTTTTTTTCTGCAAAAAAAATTCAAAAAAGACCGAAAATTTAGAAAAAAAAATATATTTTTTTGTTTCAGTTACAAAACTTTGTAAATAAGTAAGTTTTCTCCTTCACTGATGGGCACTGATGGGGCTGCACTGATGGGCACTGATAAGGCGGCACGGATGGGCACTGATGAGGTGGCACGGATGGACACCGATAGGCGGCACGGATGAGCACCGGTAGGCGGCACGGGTGGGCACAGATAGGCGGCACGGATGGGCACAGATGGGCACAGATAGGCGGCATGGATGGGCACAGATAGGCGACACGGATGGGCACCGATAGGCGGCATGGATGGGCACTGATAGGCGGCATGGATGGGCACTGATAGGTGGCACGGATGGGCATGGATGGGCACTGTAATGTGGTACTAATGGATGCCAATCAGTGCCAAACAATAATGCCTGCCAATCAGTGATGCCCATTGTGGGCACTGATTGGCATCCATTGTGGGCACTGATTGGCATCCATTAGGGGCACAGAATGGCATCCCTAGTGGTCTAGGGAGGCATACCTGGTGGTGGGCATCCCTGGTGGTCCAGTGGTATCCCTGGTGGTCCAGTGGCATCCCTAGTGGTCCAGTGTGGGCATCCTCGGGGGGCTGCGCTGATAATCAATCAGCACAAACCCCCCTGTCAGAGGAGCAGCCGATCGGCTCTCCTCTACTCGCGTCTGACTGTTTATATCGTGATCAGCCGTGATTCGGAGACTCTTTATCTAGATCGGTGTTGCGGGGTGTCAGACTGACACCCTGCAACAACGATCGCCACGATGTGCGCCCCCGGGGGCGCGCAGTGGCTCAAAATCCTGAGGACGTCATATGACGTCCAGTCAGGATTTTGAAACCACTTTGCCGCCTTCAATCCGCTATAGGGCGGGCGGCAAGTGGTTAATATTGGTATATATTTATCTTTGTATTCAAATGTTGTTTTTAGTTCAATTTATATTGAACTGCTCTACAAGACTCTGGTCCGGCCGCACCTAGAGTATGCTGTCCAGTTCTGGGCACCAGTCCTCAGGATGGATGTACTGTAAATGGAGCGAATACAAAGAAGGGCAACAAAGCTAATAAAAGGTCTGGAGGATATTAGTTATGAAGAAAGGTTGCGAGTACTGAACTTATTCTCTCCGGAGAAGAGACGCTTGAGAGGGGATATGATTTCAATTTACAAATACCGTACTGGTGACCCCACAATAGGCATAAAACTTTTTTGTGGAAGGGAGTTTAACAAGACACGTGGCCATTTTATTAAAATTAGAAGAAAAGAGGTTTAACCTTAACCACTTCAGCCCGGAAGGATTTACCCCCTTCCTGACCAGAGCACTTTTTGCAATACGGCACTGCGTCGCTTTAACTGAAAACTGCGCGGTCATGCAACGTGGTACCCAAACAAAATTGACATCCTTTTTTCTCACAAATAGAGCTTTCTTTTGGTGGTATTTGATCGCCTCTGCAGTTTTTATTTTTTGCGCTATAAACAAAAAAAGAGCGCAAATTTTGAAAAAAAATGCAATTGTTTTTACTTTTTGTTATAATAAATATCCCACATTTTTTTTCAAAAACACAAATTTGTTCCTCAGTTTAGGCCAATATGTATTTTTCTACATATTTTTGGCAAAAAAAATCTCAATAAGCGTATATTCATTGGTTTGCGCAAAAGTTATAGTGTCTACAAAATAGGGGACATATTTATGGCATTTTTTTTTTTTTTACTGGTAATGGCAGCAAACTGTAACTATGTATTGTAGCGGTGCACTTTTTTCTTTATTCTCTACTAGAGTTGAGCGGGTAGCTGGATATTCGGGTCCGGCGGGTTCGGCCGAACTTCGGAAAAAAGTTCGGATTCGGGACCGAACTTTAACCCGAACCCGGACCCGGACCCCATTGAAGTCAATGGGGACCCGGACTTCTGACGACTAAAAAGGCTCTAAAAAAGTAATGGAAAGGGCTAGAGGGCTGCAAATGGCAGCAAAATGTTGTTAAGAACATGGCAAGTGCTCTGCAAACAAATGTGGATAGGAAATAACTTAAAAGAACATAAAAAAAATAAAAAAATAAAAAAATATGCTGGAGGCCCCCTTTTCAGCAGAAGAGGTACAGGAAGTCATTAAGAACCTCAGAAACTCAACGGCACAATGCCACACATATGGTGGGAATGCCCCAGAATACGCCCTTTCTGGAATAAATTATTTAATTTAATGGATAAGCTAGTGGGAAAATAAAATACTTTGAAATAAAAATGTAGCGGGGTGCTAAATTTAAGGAAAGTGTTTGAGTGGTAAATAGGCTCAAATACCCTAATTCTGTAGGATTCATGGACCATTTTGTCCTCGGGGGACAGTATTGGTGTGCAGTTCCCTGCGGCCTACAGGTGGCGCCTTTTGTGTCCCCTCTTGGCAGTAGTACAGCGGGGCGGGGAACCTGCTGTGCATGCCGGGAGAGCATATAAAAGGGGCAGACCTTTGGCCTGGGGGCTGATGTCCAGTGGGGTCCGCGCCCAGGTGCCTTCGGCCTGGGTGCATGTGTTCCTGTTCCATCTCGGGCACCTTTAGCCCGGGGTGAGGTACTATCCTGGAGTTCTTGCTGCCCTGGGTATGGAGGCCTAGGGGCGGGAGTAAAGCCTGGAGTCCAGAGCCGCCTCGTGTAGGGGACCCTGTTCCAGGGAAGGGAGGATCATTCTGATGGACCGATGCGGGAGTCACGGTGAAGGAATGGTCTGTTGACTCCCTGGAGAGATGTCTTCCCCTTGATATGGGCTAGGTTCGTAGAAGGAGAAGCTCAAGGTCACCTTGACTGTATCAGAGGCCTTATTCAACCGGCCCGTGGCAGGGGCCTTATACACCCTGGTCTGTGGCTGAGACCAAAGTTCTCCAGGCCCGTGGCAGGGGCCTTGTACACCCGGTCTGTGGCAGAGACCAACCTCAATGTCTGTGGCAGAGACCGTGCGCCAAAAACTGTTTGAGAAACCTAAGCAGTGAAGTGACTGTGCTACGTTTGTGCCTGGACCTCCTCCACACCTTAAGCTGTCCGGTTTCTTTGCTCTAACCTTTTCTATCTGAGTACAGTTTATTTTGCCATGAGAGAATAAGAGTTGGAGTTTCAGCTGGTGTGGACATTGACTTTACTGGCAATTAAAGGACTTGCCTCTACCTACAGTAGAGGTGAGAATCATCCTCTGGAGGAGTTTTGACTCCGGCTGTGGACACGGCCCGTCAAGTACACCGCTCAACCTCTTTATATAGGATGATACGGGCTGGTAGTAGGCTTGTGCACAACGGAAAAATTCGTTCCGTTTCGGTTCGTTTCTTTCCGGTCCTGTTGATTCGTAATCATTCGTAATTTTGCTAGACGGGATTTTTCGTGTTCGGACTCATTCGTATTTTTGCAAGCGACATTTTTCGTTGAATTTTTTGTTGCTTTATAATTCGTACTTTCGGTAGAGTACGTTGTTTTTCGTTGATTCTGGACACAACTCCTACTTTTTTTTTGGGTTCGTTGATTCGTAATTTTCCGTGTCTCTCTCACAATGACGCTGCCTATTATGCCTAATGTGCTTCGAATGGATTTGTACTTTTCTAAATACATAGCGGTTATTTGTAACGATTCGAAATCTCGTATTTTACTTTCGTTTTTTACATGCGGCTATAGGCTCCGCCCCTGTACACCATTTTGAGAGGGTTCAGCACGGTGAGGGAGAAGCAGAGAGCAGAGCAGAGTGAGTGTTATTGTGCTTCGAATGAATTCGAAATCTCGTATTTTACTTTTGTTTTTTCATGCGGCTATAACCTCCGCCCCCTGTACACCATTTTGAGAGGGAGTTCAGCATGGTGAGGGAGAAGCAGAGAGCAGAGTGAGTGTTATTGTGCTTCGAATGGATTCGTACATTCGTAACTTTTTTCATAACGAATTATGCCGAAGACCTTCGGGCATTCGCTATTTTGCGGTATAATTTATTTCGGATTCGGTCTTATTCGTAATTGCTCTGTTCGGAAATTCGAATGCTTCCGAATGTCCGAAAGTTGCTAAATTCGGACGAATGTCGATTCGTTACGAAACGAATTGCACAAGCCTAGCTGGTAGTGCGGTGTGCCTTTCTCCCTCCTGCGAAGAGCCAACAACATAAAGGCAGGTAAGGGGGAAAGGATCTGTGCGCTACAAAAAATAAAATAAAAATTTTAATCTTGGCCTAGCAGGACGAGGTCCATATGGAGTAGGAGGTTGAGGTGGCGGTGGATGTGGCTGTGTAGGTGGAAGCGGCGGTGGAGGAGGACGAGGTAGCCAACACTGGTTCAAAAATACAACAATGGCTGGGTAAGGCCGGTGATGTGTCGAATTCTGTCCCCTGTCGAATAGTGTCCGCCCTGTACTGTGCTTGCTGAGTATGTAGGACAAGGGGATTTCAAAAATCTCCCAAGACTAACGGCGCCTGCGTGTTGAGTTCAGGTGAAGGCCACACCATCCGTGGTTCAAGCCGAGCCAAGCAAGACCGCGATCGAAGCGAGCCCGTGAGGGGCCCTGTTACTATGTGCTACCGTATGTCCTCTTGGATGGTGGGGCTTGAATCTGCACTCACAGCGCAGGCGCCGTTCATCTTCGGAGATTTTGTGAATCTCCTTGTCCTCTGTACTGCGCAAGCGCTGCGCCTGCGCAGTACGGGCCGGGCACAATCCGATGGCCAGACAGTTTTTGTCACAACACCGGTATACATGTCTATTCTGCACAAGGTACGGACAAGTCCTGTGGGATCCATGCCTGGTTCATTTTAATGAACGTGAGCTTGTCCACATTGGCTCTGGACAGGCGGCTGCGCTTGTCTGTGATAACGCCCCCTGCCGTGCTAAATACACGTTCAGATAATACACTGGCTGCAGGGCAGGCCAGCACCTCCAAGGCATAAAGGGCAAGCTCAGGCCATGTGCCCAATTTGGAGACCCAGAAGTTAAAGGGGGCAGACCCGTCATCCAGTACGTGTAGGCCTGTGGACACATACTGCTCAACCATGTTGGTGAAATGCTGCCTCCTGCTAAGACGTTCCATCTCAGCTGGTGGTGCTGGTTGTTGTGGCGTGCTGACAAAGCTTTTCCACATTTCGGCCATGCTAACCCTGCCTTCTGAGGTGCTGCCGGTGCCCCGGCTGCGTTGGCGACCTCTTCCTCCTCCTCTGCCTTCGCCTTGTGCTTCCACCGTACGCCCGCTGTCAGGTGGGAATGCCACCAGCAGCGCGTCTACCAGCGTGCGCTTGTACTCGCGCATCTTACGATCCCGCTCCAGTGAGGGAATTAAGGACGGTACGTTGTCCTTGTAACGGGGATCCAGCAGGGTGGCCACCCAGTAATCAGCACCAGTTAAAATGTGGGCAACTCGGCTGTCGTTGCGGAAACACTGCAGCATGTAATCGCTCATGTGTGCCAGGCTGCCCAGAGGCAAAGAAAAGCTGTCCTCTGTGGGAGGTGTATCGTCTGTGTCCTCTGTATCCCCCCAGCCACGCACCAGTAATGGCCACGAGCTGGTCTGAGTGCCACCCTGCTGTGAACATGGCTCCTCCTCCTCCTCCTCCTCCTCCTCCATCTCCTCCTCCACCTCGTCATCCTCCAGAACTGTGCCCTTTCTGCCGGACAATTGTGTACCTGGCGTTTGTTGGTGCAGGAACCCACCCTCGTAGCCACTTGTGAAAGACTGCCCTGAAAGCCTTTGAAATGATCCCGCTTCCTCCTCCTCCTCCTCATCCTCCTGTGCCACATCCTCTTCCATCATCGCACGAAGCGTTTTTTCAAGGAGGCATAGAACTGGGATAGTAACGCTGAGAACGGCGTCATTGGCACTGGCCATGTTGGTGGAGTACTCGAAACAGCGCAACAAGGCACACAGGTCTCGCATGGAGGCCCAGTTATTGGTGGTGAAGTGGTGCTGTTCCGCAGAGCGACTCACGCGTGATTGCTGCAGCTGAAACTCCACTATTGCCTGCTGCTGCTCGCACAGTCTGGCCAGCATGTGCAAGGTGGAGTTCCACCTTGTGGGCACGTCACATATGAGGCGGTGAGCTGGAAGGCCGAAGTTACGCTGAAGCGCTGACAGGCGAGCAGCAGCAGGGTGAGAACGCCGAAAGTGCGCACACACAGCCCGCACTTTCTGCAGCAGCTCTGGCATATTGGGGTAATTTTTAAGGAACCTCTGGACCACCAAGTTCAGCACATGCGCCAGGCAAGGGATGTGCGTCAAACCGGCTAGACCCAGAGCTGCTACGAGATTTCGCCCATTATCGCACACCACCAGGCCGGGCTTGAGGCTCACTGACAGCAACCACTCATCGGTCTGTTGTTCCATGTCCCTCCACAACTCCTGCGCGGTGTGGGGATTTTCCCCCAAACAGGAAAGTTTTAAAACTGCCTGCTGTCGTTTACCCCTGGCTGTGCTGAAGTTGGTGGTGAAGGTGTTACGCTGAATGGATGAGGAGGCGGTAGAGGATGAGGAAGCGGAGAAGGAGGAGTTAGCAACAGGAGGCAAACTGAAGCGCCCTGCAATCCTCGGTGGTGGAAGGACATGCGCCAAACCGCTATCTGCCTCAGGCCCAGCAGCCACTGCATTTACCCAGTGTGCTGTTAGGGAGATATAACGTCCCTGACCGTGCTTACTGGTCCACGCATCCGTAGTTAGGTGGACCTTGCCACAGATGGCGTTGCGCAGTGCACACCTGATTTTGTCCCCCACCTGGTTGTGCAGGGAAGGGATGGCTCGCCTGGAAAAGTAGTGGCGCCTGGGCACGACGTACTGTGGGACAGCCAATGCCATCAGGCTTTTAAAACTCTGCGTCTCCACCAGACGGAATGACAGCATTTCAAAGGCCAGGAATTTTGAAATGCTGGCATTCAGGGCCAGGGATCGCGGGTGGCTAGGGGGGTACTTCCTCTTCCGCTCCAATGTTTGGGAGATAGAGAGCTGAACGCTTCCATGGGACATTGTGGAGATGGTCGGTGACCCAGGTGGTAGTGTTGCTGGCAGATCCTCTGTTTGCGGGGTGACAGGTGCCACTGTCACTACAGAGGTGGATGAAGAGGCCGAGACTGCAGCAGAAGAGGAAGCAGGAGGAGCCAGAGACCTTTCTTGGTTTCTGAGGTGTCTACTCCACTGCAGCTCGTGCTTTGCACTTAGATGCCTGGTCATGCAGCTTGTGCTCAGGTTGAGAACGTTTATGCCTCGCTTCAGGCTCTGATTGCACAGCGTGCAAACCACTCGTGTCTTGTCATCAACACACTGTGTGAAGAACTGCCACGCTAGGGAAGTCCTTGGACCTGGCTTTGGTGTGCTCGGTCCCTTGCTGCGTTGGGCAGTAGCAGATGTACTGTCTAGGGGACGAATGCTCCGTTTTTGCACCCTGCTCCCTCTTCTGCTGTGCTGGTGGCTCTGTGCGACCACCGCCTCTTCCTCCGAACTACACTGGTCACCTGCATAACGTTGATTCCATGTGGGGTCGAGGACCTCATCGTCCTCCACATCATCTTCCACCCAGTCTTCACCCCTGCCCTCCATGTCTGTCTGCACAATTGCGAAAGCAGCAGCAGTTGGCACCTGTGTTTCGTCATCATCCGAGATGTGCTGCGATGGTCCTCCCATGTACCCATCATGAAACATAAGTGGTTGGGCATCGGTGCACTCAATCTCTTCCACTTCTGGGGCAGGGCTAGGTGGATGGCCCTGGGAAACCCTGCTAACAGAGTCATCGAAAAGCAGAAGAGACTGCTGCATGATTTGGGGCTCAGACTGCTTGGCTGATTTGCAAGGGGGTGAGGTGAAAGACTGATGGACATGGGCTTCAGGTGCCAACTCTGATCTTTCAGCAGAAGAGTGGGTGGGAGACAATGTGAAGGAACCCGAGGCACTGTCAGCAACCCAATCTACTATCGCCTGTACTTGTCCTGGCCTAAACATTGGTACAGCCTCATTAGGCGTGACAAAATACCGCCGCAGGCTCGGTCGCCTACTCGCACCTGAGGAAGGTGTTTCACTTGTGCGTGTAGCTGGCACAGATCCACCACGTCCTCTCCCTGCAACAGGAGCTCCACCAGCAGCACCACGACCGGGGCCACCACGTCCCTTTGACCTTCCCCTCATATTTTCCAAATTTAGGATCTTGCCCTAAATGGCGTTTTTTGGAAGAGCACAACACACCCACAGTACGTAATGGCTGAAACGCACAGCTACAGAACTGCAGAAAATGCTATTCAAAAAAAAAAGGTTTTTTTTTTTAGTATAGCACAGTACAAGGAAAATATATAGAAATTGTTTATTTTACACACCTCCACATGTGTATTTCACACTGCAAAATATTTTCTGTGGCCCTAAATGGCGTTTTTTGAAAGAGCACAACACAACCACAGTATTTAACCACTGAATCGCACAGCTATAGAAGTGCAGAGAATGCTATTCAAAAAAAATTTTGTTTTTTTTAGTATAGCACTGTACAATATATAGAAATTGTTTATTTTACACACCTCCACATGTGTATTTCACACTGCAAAATATTTTCGGTGGCCCTAAATGGCGTTTTTTGAAAGAGCACAACACAACCACAGTATTTAACCACTGAATCGCACAGCTATAGAAGTGCAGAGAATGCTATTCAAAAAAAATGTTGTTTTTTTTAGTATAGCACTGTACAATATATAGAAATTGTTTATTTTACACACCTCCACATGTGTATTTCACACTGCAAAATATTTTCTGTGGCCCTAAATGGCGTTTTTTGAAAGAGCACAACACAACCACAGTATTTAACCACTGAATCGCACAGCTATAGAAGTGCAGAGAATGCTTTCAAAAAAAATGTTGTTTTTTTTAGTATAGCACTGTACAATATATAGAAATTGTTTATTTTACACACCTCCACATGTGTATTTCACACTGCAAAATATTTTCTGTGGCCCTAAATGGCGTTTTTTGAAAGAGCACAACACAACCACAGTATTTAACCACTGAATCGCACAGCTATAGAAGTGCAGAGAATGCTATTCCAAAAAAATGTTGTTTTTTTAGTATAGCACTGTACAATATATAGAAATTGTTTATTTTACACACCTCCACATGTGTATTTCACACTGCAAAATATTTTCTGTGGCCCTAAATGGCGTTTTTTGAAAGAGCACAACACAACCACAGTATTTAACCACTGAATCGCACAGCTATAGAAGTGCAGAGAATGCTATTCAAAAAAAATGTTGTTTTTTTTAGTATAGCACTGTACAATATATAGAAATTGTTTATTTTACACACCTCCACATGTGTATTTCACACTGCAAAATATTTTCTGTGGCCCTAAATGGCGTTTTTTGAAAGAGCACAACACAACCACAGTATTTAACCACTGAATCGCACAGCTATAGAAGTGCAGAGAATGCTATTCCAAAAAAATGTTGTTTTTTTAGTATAGCACTGTACAATATATAGAAATTGTTTATTTTACACACCTCCACATGTGTATTTCACACTGCAAAATATTTTCTGTGGCCCTAAATGGCGTTTTTTAAAAGAGCACAACACAACCACAGTATTTAACCACTGAATCGCACAGCTATAGAAGTGCAGAGAATGCTATTCCAAAAAAATGTTGTTTTTTTAGTATAGCACTGTACAATATATAGAAATTGTTTATTTTACACACCTCCACATGTGTATTTCACACTGCAAAATATTTTCTGTGGCCCTAAATGGCGTTTTTTGAAAGAGCACAACACAACCACAGTATTTAACCACTGAATCGCACAGCTATAGAAGTGCAGAGAATGCTATTCAAAAAAAATGTTGTTTTTTTTAGTATAGCACTGTACAATATATAGAAATTGTTTATTTTACACACCTCCACATGTGTATTTCACACTGCAAAATATTTTCTGTGGCCCTAAATGGCGTTTTTTGAAAGAGCACAACACAACCACAGTATTTAACCACTGAATCGCACAGCTATAGAAGTGCAGAGAATGCTATTCCAAAAAAATGTTGTTTTTTTAGTATAGCACTGTACAATATATAGAAATTGTTTATTTTACACACCTCCACATGTGTATTTCACACTGCAAAATATTTTCTGTGGCCCTAAATGGCGTTTTTTAAAAGAGCACAACACAACCACAGTATTTAACCACTGAATCGCACAGCTATAGAAGTGCAGAGAATGCTATTCAAAAAAAATGTTGTTTTTTTTAGTATAGCACTGTACAATATATAGAAATTGTTTATTTTACACACCTCCACATGTGTATTTCACACTGCAAAATATTTTCTGTGGCCCTAAATGGCGTTTTTTGAAAGAGCACAACACAACCACAGTATTTAACCACTGAATCGCACAGCTATAGAAGTGCAGAGAATGCTATTAAAAAAAAAAATTGTTTTTTTTAGTATAGCACTGTACAATATATAGAAATTGTTTATTTGACACACCTCCACATGTGTATTTCACACTGCAAAATATTTTCTGTGGCCCTAAATGGCGTTTTTTGAAAGAGCACAACACAACCACAGTATTTAACCACTGAATCGCACAGCTATAGAAGTGCAGAGAATGCTATTCAAAAAAAATGTTGTTTTTTTTAGTATAGCACTGTACAATATATAGAAATTGTTTATTTTACACACCTCCACATGTGTATTTCACACTGCAAAATATTTTCTGTGGCCCTAAATGGCGTTTTTTGAAAGAGCACAACACAACCACAGTATTTAACCACTGAATCGCACAGCTATAGAAGTGCAGAGAATGCTATTCAAAAAAAATGTTGTTTTTTTTAGTATAGCACTGTACAATATATAGAAATTGTTTATTTTACACACCTCCACATGTGTATTTCACACTGCAAAATATTTTCTGTGGCCCTAAATGGCGTTTTTTGAAAGAGCACAACACAACCACAGTATTTAACCACTGAATCGCACAGCTATAGAAGTGCAGAGAATGCTATTCAAAAAAAATGTTGTTTTTTTAGTATAGCACTGTACAATATATAGAAATTGTTTATTTTACACACCTCCACATGTGTATTTCACACTGCAAAATATTTTCTGTGGCCCTAAATGGCGTTTTTTGAAAGAGCACAACACAACCACAGTATTTAACCACTGAATCGCACAGCTATAGAAGTGCAGAGAATGCTATTCAAAAAAAATGTTGTTTTTTTTAGTATAGCACTGTACAATATATAGAAATTGTTTATTTTACACACCTCCACATGTGTATTTCACACTGCAAAATATTTTCTGTGGCCCTAAATGGCGTTTTTTGAAAGAGCACAACACAACCACAGTATTTAACCACTGAATCGCACAGCTATAGAAGTGCAGAGAATGCTATTCAAAAAAAATGTTGTTTTTTTTAGTATAGCACTGTACAATATATAGAAATTGTTTATTTGACACACCTCCACATGTGTATTTCACACTGCAAAATATTTTCTGTGGCCCTAAATGGCGTTTTTTGAAAGAGCACAACACAACCACAGTATTTAACCACTGAATCGCACAGCTATAGAAGTGCAGAGAATGCTATTCAAAAAAAATGTTGTTTTTTTTAGTATAGCACTGTACAATATATAGAAATTGTTTATTTTACACACCTCCACATGTGTATTTCACACTGCAAAATATTTTCTGTGGCCCTAAATGGCGTTTTTTGAAAGAGCACAACACAACCACAGTATTTAACCACTGAATCGCACAGCTATAGAAGTGCAGAGAATGCTATTCAAAAAAAATGTTGTTTTTTTTAGTATAGCACTGTACAATATATAGAAATTGTTTATTTTACACACCTCCACATGTGTATTTCACACTGCAAAATATTTTCTGTGGCCCTAAATGGCGTTTTTTGAAAGAGCACAACACAACCACAGTATTTAACCACTGAATCGCACAGCTATAGAAGTGCAGAGAATGCTATTCAAAAAAAATGTTGTTTTTTTAGTATAGCACTGTACAATATATAGAAATTGTTTATTTTACACACCTCCACATGTGTATTTCACACTGCAAAATATTTTCTGTGGCCCTAAATGGCGTTTTTTGAAAGAGCACAACACAACCACAGTATTTAACCACTGAATCGCACAGCTATAGAAGTGCAGAGAATGCTATTCCAAAAAAATGTTGTTTTTTTAGTATAGCACTGTACAATATATAGAAATTGTTTATTTTACACACCTCCACATGTGTATTTCACACTGCAAAATATTTTCTGTGGCCCTAAATGGCGTTTTTTAAAAGAGCACAACACAACCACAGTATTTAACCACTGAATCGCACAGCTATAGAAGTGCAGAGAATGCTATTCCAAAAAAATGTTGTTTTTTTAGTATAGCACTGTACAATATATAGAAATTGTTTATTTTACACACCTCCACATGTGTATTTCACACTGCAAAATATTTTCTGTGGCCCTAAATGGCGTTTTTTGAAAGAGCACAACACAACCACAGTATTTAACCACTGAATCGCACAGCTATAGAAGTGCAGAGAATGCTATTCAAAAAAAATGTTGTTTTTTTTAGTATAGCACTGTACAATATATAGAAATTGTTTATTTTACACACCTCCACATGTGTATTTCACACTGCAAAATATTTTCTGTGGCCCTAAATGGCGTTTTTTGAAAGAGCACAACACAACCACAGTATTTAACCACTGAATCGCACAGCTATAGAAGTGCAGAGAATGCTATTCCAAAAAAATGTTGTTTTTTTAGTATAGCACTGTACAATATATAGAAATTGTTTATTTTACACACCTCCACATGTGTATTTCACACTGCAAAATATTTTCTGTGGCCCTAAATGGCGTTTTTTAAAAGAGCACAACACAACCACAGTATTTAACCACTGAATCGCACAGCTATAGAAGTGCAGAGAATGCTATTCAAAAAAAATGTTGTTTTTTTTAGTATAGCACTGTACAATATATAGAAATTGTTTATTTTACACACCTCCACATGTGTATTTCACACTGCAAAATATTTTCTGTGGCCCTAAATGGCGTTTTTTGAAAGAGCACAACACAACCACAGTATTTAACCACTGAATCGCACAGCTATAGAAGTGCAGAGAATGCTATTAAAAAAAAATGTTGTTTTTTTTAGTATAGCACTGTACAATATATAGAAATTGTTTATTTGACACACCTCCACATGTGTATTTCACACTGCAAAATATTTTCTGTGGCCCTAAATGGCGTTTTTTGAAAGAGCACAACACAACCACAGTATTTAACCACTGAATCGCACAGCTATAGAAGTGCAGAGAATGCTATTCAAAAAAAATGTTGTTTTTTTTAGTATAGCACTGTACAATATATAGAAATTGTTTATTTTACACACCTCCACATGTGTATTTCACACTGCAAAATATTTTCTGTGGCCCTAAATGGCGTTTTTTGAAAGAGCACAACACAACCACAGTATTTAACCACTGAATCGCACAGCTATAGAAGTGCAGAGAATGCTATTCAAAAAAAATGTTGTTTTTTTTAGTATAGCACTGTACAATATATAGAAATTGTTTATTTTACACACCTCCACATGTGTATTTCACACTGCAAAATATTTTCTGTGGCCCTAAATGGCGTTTTTTGAAAGAGCACAACACAACCACAGTATTTAACCACTGAATCGCACAGCTATAGAAGTGCAGAGAATGCTATTCAAAAAAAATGTTGTTTTTTTAGTATAGCACTGTACAATATATAGAAATTGTTTATTTTACACACCTCCACATGTGTATTTCACACTGCAAAATATTTTCTGTGGCCCTAAATGGCGTTTTTTGAAAGAGCACAACACAACCACAGTATTTAACCACTGAATCGCACAGCTATAGAAGTGCAGAGAATGCTATTCAAAAAAAATGTTGTTTTTTTTAGTATAGCACTGTACAATATATAGAAATTGTTTATTTTACACACCTCCACATGTGTATTTCACACTGCAAAATATTTTCTGTGGCCCTAAATGGCGTTTTTTGAAAGAGCACAACACAACCACAGTATTTAACCACTGAATCGCACAGCTATAGAAGTGCAGAGAATGCTATTCAAAAAAAATGTTGTTTTTTTTAGTATAGCACTGTACAATATATAGAAATTGTTTATTTGACACACCTCCACATGTGTATTTCACACTGCAAAATATTTTCTGTGGCCCTAAATGGCGTTTTTTGAAAGAGCACAACACAACCACAGTATTTAACCACTGAATCGCACAGCTATAGAAGTGCAGAGAATGCTATTCAAAAAAAATGTTGTTTTTTTTAGTATAGCACTGTACAATATATAGAAATTGTTTATTTTACACACCTCCACATGTGTATTTCACACTGCAAAATATTTTCTGTGGCCCTAAATGGCGTTTTTTGAAAGAGCACAACACAACCACAGTATTTAACCACTGAATCGCACAGCTATAGAAGTGCAGAGAATGCTATTCAAAAAAAATGTTGTTTTTTTTAGTATAGCACTGTACAATATATAGAAATTGTTTATTTTACACACCTCCACATGTGTATTTCACACTGCAAAATATTTTCTGTGGCCCTAAATGGCGTTTTTTGAAAGAGCACAACACAACCACAGTATTTAACCACTGAATCGCACAGCTATAGAAGTGCAGAGAATGCTATTCAAAAAAAATGTTGTTTTTTTAGTATAGCACTGTACAATATATAGAAATTGTTTATTTTACACACCTCCACATGTGTATTTCACACTGCAAAATATTTTCTGCGGCCCTAAATGGCGTTTTTTGAAAGAGCACAACACAACCACAGTATTTAACCACTGAATCGCACAGCTATAGAAGTGCAGAGAATGCTATTCAAAAAAAATGTTGTTTTTTTTAGTATAGCACTGTACAATATATAGAAATTGTTTATTTTACACACCTCCACATGTGTATTTCACACTGCAAAATATTTTCTGTGGCCCTAAATGGCGTTTTTTGAAAGAGCACAACACAACCACAGTATTTAACCACTGAATCGCACAGCTATAGAAGTGCAGAGAATGCTATTCAAAAAAAATGTTGTTTTTTTTAGTATAGCACTGTACAATATATAGAAATTGTTTATTTTACACACCTCCACATGTGTATTTCACACTGCAAAATATTTTCTGTGGCCCTAAATGGCGTTTTTTGAAAGAGCACAACACAACCACAGTATTTAACCACTGAATCGCACAGCTATAGAAGTGCAGAGAATGCTATTCAAAAAAAATGTTGTTTTTTTTAGTATAGCACTGTACAATATATAGAAATTGTTTATTTTACACACCTCCACATGTGTATTTCACACTGCAAAATATTTTCTGTGGCCCTAAATGGCGTTTTTTGAAAGAGCACAACACAACCACAGTATTTAACCACTGAATCGCACAGCTATAGAAGTGCAGAGAATGCTATTCAAAAAAATGTTGTTTTTTTTAGTATAGCACTGTACAATATATAGAAATTGTTTATTTTACACACCTCCACATGTGTATTTCACACTGCAAAATATTTTCTGTGGCCCTAAATGGCGTTTTTTGTAAGAGCACAACACAACCACAGTATTTAGCCACTGAATCGCACAGCTATAGAAGTGCAGAGAATGCTATTCAAAAAAAATGTTTTTTTTTTTAGTATAGCACTGTACAATATATAGAAATTGTTTATTTTACACACCTCCACATGTGTATTTCACACTGCAAAATATTTTCTGTGGCCCTAAATGGCGTTTTTTGAAAGAGCACAACACAACCACAGTATTTAACCACTGAATCGCACAGCTATAGAAGTGCAGAGAATGCTATTCAAAAAAAATTTTGTTTTTTTTAGTATAGCACTGTACAATATATAGAAATTGTTTATTTTACACACCTCCACATGTGTATTTCACACTGCAATTTATTTTCTGTGGCCCTAAATGGCGTTTTTTGCAAGAGCACAACACAACCACAGTATTTAACCACTTAAGCCCCGGACCATTTCGGGCCATTAGGACCAAGCCTGTTTTTGGGATTCGGCACTGCGCTGCTTTAACTGTAAATTGTGCGGACATGCAATGTTGTACCCAAATGAAATTTGCGTCCTTTTCTTCCCACAAATAGAGCTTTCTTTTAATGGTATTTGATTGCCTCTGCGATTTTTATTTTTTGCGATATAAACAGAAAAAGACCGAAAATTTTGAAAAAAAATGATATTTTCTACTTTTTGTTATAAGAAAAATCGAATAAACTCAATTTTAGTCATACATTTAGTCCAAAATGTATTCAGCCACATGTCTTTAGTAAAAAAAATGTCAATAAGCGTATATTTATTGGTTTGCGCAAAAGTTATAGCGTTTACAAACTAGGGTACATTTTCTGAAATTTACACAGCTTTAAATTTATGACTGCCTATCTCATTTCTTGAGGTGCTAAAATGGCAGGGCAGTACAAAACCCCCCCAAATGACCCCATTTTGGAAAGTAGACACCCCAAGGAAATTGCTGAGAGGCATGTTGAGCCCATTGAATATTTTTTTTTTTCGTCCCAAGTGATTGAATAATGACAAAAAAAAAAAAAAAATTACAAAAAGTTGTCACTAAATGATATATTGCTCACACATGCCATGGTTATATGTGGAATTGCACCCCAAAATACATTCTGCTGCTTCTCCTGAGTACGGGGATACCACATGTGTGGGACTTTTTAGGAGCCTAGCCACGTACGGGACCCCGGAAACCAAGCACCGCCTTCAGGATTTCTAAGGGCGCAAATTTTTGATTTCACTCCTCACTACCTATCACAGTTTCGAAGGCCATAAAATGCCAAAATAGCACAAAACCCCCCCAAATGACCCCATTTTGGAAAGTAGACACCCCAAGCTATTTACTGAGAGGCATGTTCAGTCCATGGAATATTTTATATTTTGCCACAAGTTGCGGGAATATGACAAACTTTTTTTTTTTGCACAAAGTTGTCACTAAATGATATATTGCTCACACATGCCATGGGCATATGTGAAATTACACCCCAAAATACATTCTGCTGCTTCTCCTGAGTACGGGGATACCACATGTGTGGGACTTTTTGGGAGCCTAGCCGCGTACGGGACCCCAAAAACCAAGCACCGCCTTCAAGGTTTCTAAGGGCATAAATTTTTGATTTCACTCCTCACTACCTATCACAGTTTTGAAGGCCATAAAATGCCAAGATGGCACAAAACCCCCCCAAATGACCCCATTTTGGAAAGTAGACACCCCAAGCTATTTGCTGAGAGGCATGTTGACCCCATTGAATATTTTTTTTTTGTCCCAAATGATTGAATAATGACAAAAAGAAAAAAAAAAAATTTACAAAAAGTTGTCACTAAATGATATATTGCTCACACATGCCATGGTTATATGTGGAATTGCACCCCAAAATACATTCTGCTGCTTTTCCTGAGTACGGGGATACCACATGTGTGGGACTTTTTGGGAGCCTAGCCGCGTACAGGGCCCCAAAAACCAAGCACCGCCTTCAGGATTTCTAAGGGCGTAAATTTTTGATTTCACTCCTCACTACCTATCACAGTTTTGAAGGCCATAAAATGCCAAAATAGCACAAAACCCCCCCAAATTACCCCATTTTGGAAAGTAGACACCCCAAGCTATTTGCTGAGAGGCATGTTAAGTCCATGGAATATTTTATATTTTGCCACAGGTTGCGGGAATATGACAAACTGTTTTTTTTTTGCACAAAGTTGTCACTAAATGATATATTGCTCACACATGCCATGGGCATATGTGAAATTACACCCCAAAATACATTCTGCTGCTTCTCCTGAGTACGGGGATACCACATGTGTGGGACTTTTTGGGAGCCTAGCCGCGTACGGGACCCCAAAAACCAAGCACCGCCTTCAAGGTTTCTAAGGGCATAAATTTTTGATTTCGCTCCTCACTACCTATCACAGTTTTGAAGGCCATAAAATGCCAAGATGGCACAAAACCCCCCCAAATGACCCCATTTTGGAAAGTAGACACCCCAAGCTATTTGCTGAGAGGCATGTTGAGCCCATTGAATATTTTTTTTTTTGTCCCAAATGATTGAATAATGACAAAAAGAAAAAAAAATGTACAAAAAGTTGTCACTAAATGATATATTGCTCACACATGCCATGGTTATATGTGAAATTACACCCCAAAATACATTCTGCTGCTTCTCCTGAGTACGGGGATACCACATGTGTGGGACTTTTTGGGAGCCTAGCCGCGTACGGGACCCCAAAAACCAAGCACCGCCTTCAAGGTTTCTAAGGGCATAAATTTTTGATTTCGCTCCTCACTACCTATCACAGTTTTGAAGGCCATAAAATGTCAAAATAGCCCAAAACCCCCACAAATGACCCCATTTTGGAAAGTAGACACCCCAAGCTATTTGCTGAGAGGCATGGTGAGTATTTTACAGCTCTCATTTGTTTTTGAAAATTAAGAAAGACATTTTTTTTCTTTTTTTTTCTTTTTTTACATTTTCAAAACTTTGTGACAAAAAGCGAGATCTGCAAAATACTCAACATACCTCTCAGCAAATAGCTTGGGGTGTCTACTTTCCAAAATGGGGTCATTTGGGGGGGTTTTGTGCCATCTGGGCATTCCATGGCCTCCGAAACTGTGATAGGCAGTGAGGAGTGAAATCAAAAATTTACACCCATAGAAATCCTGAAGGCGGTGCTTGGTTTTTGGGGTCCCGTACGCGACTAGGCTCCCAAAAAGTCCCACACATGTGGTATCCCCGTACTCAGGAGAAGCAACAGAATGTATTTTGGGGTGTAATTCCACATATGCCCATGGCATGTTTGAGCAATATATAATTTAGTGACAACTTTTTGTACATTTTTTTTTTGGTCATTATTCAATCACTTGGGACAAAAAAAAAAATATTCAATGGGCTCAACATGCCTCTCAGCAAATAGCTTGGGGTGTCTACTTTCCAAAATGGGGTCATTTGGGGGGGTTTTGAACTGTCCTGGCATTTTATGCACAACATTAGGAAGCTTATGTCACACATCATCCACTCTTCTAACCACTTGAAGACAAAGCCCTTTCTGACACTTTTTGTTTACATGAAAGAAAATTTTTTTTGCAAGAAAATTATGTTGAACCCCCAAACATTATATATTTTTTTAAAGCAAAGGCCCTACAGATTAAAATAGTGGGTGTTGCATTTTTTTTTTCCACACAGTATTTGCGCAGCGATTTTTCAAACGCATTTTTTGGGGGAAAAACACACTTTTTTTATTTTTAATGCACTAAAAAACACTATATTGCCCAAATGTTTGATGAAATAAAAAAGATGATCATAGGCCGAGTACATGGATACCAAACACGACATGCTTTAAAATTGCGCACAAACGCGCAGCGGCGACAAAACTACATTCATTTTTAAAAGCATTTAAAAGCCTTTACAGGTTACCACGTTAGATTTACAGAGGAGGTCTACTGCTAAAATGACTGCCCTCGATCTGACCTTTGCGGTGATACCTCACATGCATGATGCAATTGCTGTTTACATATGACGCTAGACCGACGCTTGCGTTCGCCTTTGCGCAATAGCAGGGGGGGACAGCGGTGCTTTTTTTTTTTTTTTTTTTTTTTATTATTTATTTGGCTTTTTTATTTTATTTTTAAACTGTGCCTTCCATATTTTATTTTTTTACCATTTTTATCGTTATCTCAGGGAATGTAAATATCCCCTATGATAGCAATAGGTAGTGACAGGTACTCTTTTTTTGAAAAAAATTGGGGGGTTAGACCCTAGATCTTTCCTCTGCCCTCAAAGCATCTGACCACACCAAGATCGGTGTGATAAAATGCTTTCCCAATTTCCCAATGGCGCTTTTTATATCCGGGGGGGGGGACATTCCCTCCCACTGCTTGTAAAAGCAGTCTAGAGGCTAATTATCTGCTAGAATTGCTTTTACATGAAAGCCGGCTGCTGGCTGAAAAGAATGATACCAAGATGATACCTAAACCCGCAGGCATCATTCTGGTATAAACATTCAAAGTCCAGCAACATACCAGTACGTTGCTGGTCCTTGTTGGACATGTATTGTAATCTTTTTTTTCATACAGCCTATTGGCTGAACGAAAAAAAGAGATTGATTGGTGGGTATGCCCACCATTAGAATACCTCCCTTCATCCACCCACTTCTAATGATGGGCATATATGCCGAAGCATGGGGGCATCCTCCCGCAAAAAAGTTATGCCGCGTACACACGGTCAAGCCTTCGTCGGAATTTCGACCGTATGTACGCGGCATAAAAGGTTATGCCGCGTACACACGGTCGGACTTTTCCACGGATAAGCCTCCGTTGGAATTTCGACCGTATATACGCGGCATTAGGAGCAAAATCGCTCCTCCGCCCCTGCTGCCCCCATGCTTCGGCATATATGCTCTTTTTTTAACTGTGGTGGTGAAATCACCTCCTACAGCGTTGGAGTCACGGCTTTATGTATCGTGGGAGCAAACGCTGTTGCTGTCAAGATAAATAGATCCGCGCTGCAACTGAATGGCGTACCTGCTAAGCAAATGGTGGTTAACATTAAAACAAAGTAACATTACAGTACAACAGTAAGACCTTACCATGCCATACCTGCAAAGCAAATACCAAAACAAAACCTAGTAAAAAATAAAAAAATGTTTTAACGCAACCTGTGCCTAAAATATATATATGCCGAAGCATGGGGGCATCCTCCCGCAAAAAAGTTATGCCGCGTACACACGGTCGGAATTTCGACCGTATGTACGCGGCATTAGGAGCAAAATCGCTCCTCCGCCCCTGCTGCCCCCATGCTTCGGCATATATGCTCTTTTTTTAACTGTGGTGGTGAAATCACCTCCTACAGCGTTGGAGTCACGGCTTTATGTATCGTGGGAGCAAACGCTGTTGCTGTCAAGATAAATAGATCCGCGCTGCAACTGAATGGCGTACCTGCTAAGCAAATGGTGGTTAACATTAAAACAAAGTAACATTACAGTACAACAGTAAGACCTTACCATGCCATACCTGCAAAGCAAATACCAAAACAAAACCTAGTAAAAAATAAAAAAATGTTTTAACGCAACCTGTGCCTAAAATATATATATGCCGAAGCATGGGGGCATCCTCCCGCAAAAAAGTTATGCCGCGTACACACGGTCGGAATTTCGACCGTATGTACGCGGCATTAGGAGCAAAATCGCTCCTCCGCCCCTGCTGCCCCCATGCTTCGGCATATATGCTCTTTTTTTTAACTGTGGTGGTGAAATCACCTCCTACAGCACTGGAGTCACGGCTTTATGTATCGTGGGAGCAAACGCTGTTGCTGTCAAGATAAATAATTCCGCGCTGCAGTTGAATGGCGCACCTGAAAACAAAAAATTACATACCTGAAAAGCAAGCATGATAAAACATTGCAGAATAGAATACAGTAAAAAAAGAGCAGAACAATAGAGAGAAAATAGAGAGAGAGAGAACAATAAAACGACAACTATTTTTGGTTTTTTTATTTTATATTTTTTTTGTGTTTTGTTTTTTACGTTTTTTTTTTCTTTTTTACACTTTTTTTTGTAACTTTACAACTGTAATGGTTCGGGTCTCTCAAAATGTAATGGCATCTTGGGAGACCCTGTGTAAGTGTGTCCTAGTCTGTGAAATGCTGTACCCTACGCTAAAACTTCACTTTTGAGTGGTAGCGTTCAAAACATTCACCTTGGCAAAGACCAGGCTTGTCAGGACAGAGTGGACAAAAACTACGGGTGTCACGCCTAAATCCGCGCTTGCTACAGACACGACATCTTTTTTGGGGGTGGCTTTGGGTAGGGGTACTCGGGAGGACATACGAATAATGCCTCTCATGCAGCCGGCTTACTGCATTTGGTTGGGGATGGTGAGGTGCAGAACCGCCTGGATACAGGAGTTCTGTGACTATCTCATTCTGGAATTTTAGAAGAGATAACGTCCCGCCTGAAGCTCTGTATAGCACATGAGCGTTCAGCAAAGCCAATTGGAATAATGATAGAGACACTTTTTTGTACCAGCGTCTCGCCTTACGGTCAATTAGATACGGCGCCATCAACTGGTCGTTGAGGTCCACCCCTCCCATATTTTGGTTATATTCGTGGACACAGAGGGGTTTCTCCACAACACCAGTCGCCGTACGAATTTGGACTGTCGTGTCTGCATGAAGGGAGGTAAGAAGGAAAACATTCTTATTGTCCCTCCACTTCATAGCGAGCAAGTTATTACACTTCAAGCAGGCTCTCTCCCCCAGCCTAAGACGGGCATCTACAAGCCGCTGGGGAAAGCCCCGGCGATTAGGTCGCACGGTGCCACATGCTCCAATCTTATGATCAAACAAGTGACTAAACAGTGGCACGCTCGTGTAATAATTGTCCACATACAAGTGGTACCCCTTTCCGAATAAGGGTGACACCAAGTTCCACACTATCTTGCCAGCGCTCCCTATGTAATCCGGGCAGTTGACCGACTCAATCTGACTGTCTTTTCCCTCATAAACCGTAAAGTTCACTACATAGCCTGTTGCCCTGTCACAGAACTTGTAGAGCTTGACCCCGTATCTGGCACGCTTGCTGGGAAGGTACTGCTTGAAAGACAAGCGGCCAGAAAATTTAATCAGGGACTCATCAACGCAGACAACTTGATCGGGAGTAAACAAGGCTGCAAAACGTTCGTTGAAGTGGTTTATGAGGGGCCGAATTTTATAGAGCCGGTCGTATTCAGGGTCCCCACGTGGACGACAAAGTTCATTGTCGTTGAAGTGCATGAACCGCAAAATCTGCTCGTATCGTGCCCTGGACATGGAGGCAGAGAACACGGGCATGTGGTCAATTGGGTGCATGGACCAATAAGCACGCAATGACGGAAATTTATGTGTGCCCATGTTGAGGGAAAGGCCCAGAAAGGTCTTAAATTCGGAAACCGTAATTGGTTTCCAATTTCTGGCAATTTTAGGCAACTGGGGGTTAGCGGCGATAAATTGACCAGCATACAAATTACTCTGGTCCACAATAGATCTATAGAGATCTTCCGTGAAAAACAGCGAATAAAAATCGATTGGCATAAAATCAGCTGTTTCCACCTGAATACCGGGTTGGGCAGTGAATGGGGGAAGTACGGGTTCTGCAGAAGTGGTGGGGACCCAATCAGGATAGGCGAATTCTGCAGGAAGGGCAGTATGGGCACGACGGGCCTGCCTTTGTCTTCTTGGTGGCAGCGGGACACTACTTGTGCTTGCCACCTCGCCAGCTTGAACTGCACTTATGGGACTCGCCACGTCACCAAGTGTTACTGCAGTGCTGGATGTACGTCCAGGCTGTACTAGGCCGCTGGTGCTTGCCAGTTCACCAGAAGGAATAGCGGCGCTAGTACTACTCTGCTCCATGATACGAGAGACCTGCGGTTCTTGCTCCTCAACAACCTCAGAAGATCGGGATCGGGTACGCCTGACCTTAGCAGGGACCTCAACTTCGTCGTCAGAGCTATCTGACGTGGGGCCGCTGACGTCACTGTCTTCTACGGAAAGATATTCTGAGCCTGAATCTGACAGATACGTGACCTCCTCTTCACTATCTGTCATGCTCAGAATCTCGTAGGCCTCTTTACTAGTGTACCTTCGACTTGCCATTTTGGGCTCTAAATTTAGGGGTACACTAGTAAGATTCACAGGAAAAAAAGCACCTGACTGTCGTCAGCAAATATATCAAACGCTACAAAAAAACTGTTAGCGATCGCAGGGATCAGGCCTGTCTCTGCGAACGCTGCAGTTATGTGTGTTGTGTTTGGTAAGTGACAGTGATCGATCGATACTGCACTTGGGTGGGCTGGGCTGGGCTGGGCGGAGGGGCTAAACGCAGGTACTAGCAGGTATCTGGGCTGATCCCGCTAACACTGCGTTTTTGGGAACCCTAAACCGCTGGGGATGCTAGTATAGATCTGATCAGATACTATACCACTAAGGGGGGTGTATGCTTTGCGCGTGGGTGTTAGCGTTACTGGCACTAACCTAACACTGCCTGGGGCGACGCAGACCCTCTCTGGCGCTAAAACCTAATTGATCTCACCCGCCGGGCGATCAGGGGGTTAAACCTTTATTGGGTTATATACGGCGGGTGCCCTGATGCTATAAAAAGCAAACTAATCAACCAGCGTCACCCGTAACCTTTATATGGTGATCACTGGTGAAAGGGTTAACTAGGGGCAATCAGGGGGTTAAAACCTTTATTAGGTTAAATATGGGGGTACCTGACACCAATAAAAACCTGCGGCGAACCTAAAAAAAAAATAACTGCCTATCTAAAACACCAGCGACACGAATACAGCGATCGGAAAAACAATCGCTTAGTGACGCTGAAGTTAGGGGGTGAAAGGGTTACCTGGGGGGTGATCAAGGGGTTAAACCTTTATTAGGGGGGGTTAGGGGGCTACCCTGGACCTAAAGGGGCCTAATCCTAACTGCCTTGCAACTTTTTACAATCACAGATGACACTAAATGCAGTGATCAGTAAAATAAATGATCACTGCAATCAGTGACACTGTGATTGGGGGCTTTGGGGTGACCTGGGGGGTGATCTGGGGGTGACTGGGGGGTGATTTGTGTGCCTATGTGTACCTACGTGTCAGTGGACTGTTGGAGCACTAACCTCTGTCTTCACTCCTCGGCGCCGGGAACGAAAAGACCGCGGCGAGGGAGATGACATCACTTCCTCCAGCCTGTGTTTACATCACATGGCGGAGGAAGCAATTTCATTGGCCGGGAGCGATCGCGGGGGGGGGGGGCGGAATCGAGCGGCCGCCCCCTCATGCCTGATCGCTCCCGAACACTTAACGGCCGCTCACTGCAGTGAAGGGGGGTCCGGATGGACCCCCCAACTGCACAAAGGCGATCACGTAGATCTACGTGATTCTGCCTGTCCGTGCCATTCTGCCGACGTAAATCGGCGGTGGGCGGTCGTTAAGTGGTTAACCACTGAATCGCACAGCTATAGAAGTGCAGAGAATGCTATTCAAAAAAAATGTTGTTTTTTTTAGTATAGCACTGTACAATATATAGAAATTGTTTATTTTACACACCTCCACATGTGTATTTCACACTGCAAAATATTTTCTGTGGCCCTAAATGGCGTTTTTTGAAAGAGCACAACACAACCACAGTATATAACCGCTGAATCACACAGCTGCAGAGAATGCTATTCAAAAAAAAGTTTTTGTTTTTTTTTAGTATAGCATAGTACAAGAAAAATATATAGAAATTGGTTATTTCACACAACTAGAGATATACACTGCAAAATATTTTTTTTGCCCAAAAATAGGTCTTTTTTGCGCACAACAAAGTGCCTTTTTTTTTTTGCAACAGCACAATAAAGTGCCTTTTTTTTTTTTTGGGGCCCAAAAATGGGTCTTTTTAGCAAAAGCACAATAAAGTGCCTTTTTTTTTTCTGACCAAAATAGGTCTTTTAGCAAGAGCACAATACAGCCACAGTATGGAATAGGTGTATCACTCAACGTAATGCAGTGCTGGTGCACTGAGCTTGCAACACAAACAGATAAACCTATGCAGATCGCTGAGCTATTATATCTCTCAATCTGGACTCCTATCTAAATCTCTCTCCCTGAAAGCACAAACAGGATCCTGCCCCTACACTACACTACACTACACTGTCTCCCTATCTTTTCTATCAGTAGATTGCAGAATCAGGACTAACTCCTATCATATAATTCTCTCCCTCACAGCAACAGCAGCCAGGATCCTTTCCCTACACTGTCTGAGAAAATTAAGTACTGTCCGTGATACTTTTTTTATTTGCACTAACATAGAATTTTTCAGGACAAGCTTTCGGGGTATGTCCCCTTATTCAAGGTCCAAGCAGTGCCGCCTACACTGTCTAAAAGCAGAGTGACGATCTGTGCTGTGTGCCTCTTTCTTATATAGAAGCTGGTCACATGCTGGGTCACATGTTGCACTGACCAATTACAGCCATGCCATTAGTAGGCATGGTTATGATGGCTTCTAAGGGCACACCAGCTAATCAAATGGTGATTGGCTGGCCCCTGAAGCATTTCTAACTGCGCCATTAAATTCCCGAATCCGAACCCGAACCCGGACTTTAGCGCAAAATCCGGGTCCGGGTCCGGGGTCGGGAAAACGCCAAAATTCGGTACGGACCCGAACTTTACAGTTCGGGTCCGCTCAACACTATTCTCTACACAATTTTGTCACGTTGCAGTGTCAGCAGCTTTCTTGTCATGTCATGTCATGTCATTTTTTTTATTGATTTTTGTGACAAAAGGTTGACAACCTTAAGAGGAAGATGGAGCCTGCTGGGCCACAGCTTGGTGGTTTACCAACATTGCTGTAAATAACTGTTGAGATAAGAGATTAGTCACGCAGGGAGTACATTTAGTTCTAGGTTCACACTTATCTGACGTGGTGCATTGTCATAAAACACTTTTTTGGTTTGTTTACATGCATTCAATTGAAAAGCCAGCAACACATTGCAATGACCCTAAAGAATTATATGCACCATTTTTGAGAATGCAGTGCACCAGAACGCAAAATAGTGCAGTACCGTGCGCATAGCTCCCAACTGTCCCTGTTTTCAAGGGAGTGTCCCTGATTTGGAACAAAAACCTTCTGTCCCTCTTTTCTCCTCATTTGTCCCTAATTTTGGTCTAATCTTTATAGTTAAATATAAAAAGCACTATTTATCTTTCAAAAAGTGTTTCACAGTGCTAAACCATTCATCCAGTTTGTAAAATTCTGCATTGGTATATATTAAAAGCCAGTATAAAGTAATAGTAGTGCTTAAAAAAAAAGCACTTTTGGGTTTAACTAATCATTTTGTTTGCATAATTATCCTTTAAGGGGGCGTGTTAAGGTGTGTGTCCTATGCCTACATATTCTTGCTAATAGGTGTCCCTCATTCCTATGGCAAGAAATTGGGAGGTATGCATGTGCTGTGGTGCGCTGCAATGCATGTGCTTTGGAGCTGTGTTGCTGCTGGGCTGCACATACATACGTACATGAGTGTATCATCAACTAGATAGTTAGGTACATGGACTAAGATCAGTATGTGCGCAAATATCTAAACATGCATGCGGACCAGTAATCTAAACATTTTTTAGCACTGCAAAGCAGGAAGTGGACCCTGTATTCCTGAGTATGGCTATCACCATGAAAAAAAGATCATTTCAAATTATACACAAAAACAACATTTTAAAACATTAACACATTGATATGGTTTAATTTATGGGTTTATCTATTCAAAAACTGAAAGGAGTATATAGTACATTCTATTTAAGTAGAAAGTGCAGTTCTGTAAAACTACCAGCAGATGACACCATATCACAAAATAAGCTTTTTCTTTGAGGCTCTCAGTTCTGAATAATCACTTTACATAAAGGCTTACCTTAGTGTCTTTAGTTGAAAACCAATACAAAGACAGTGTGTTTGCACCTGTAAGACTTATTTTTTAAAATATAAATTTAACAATTTATTAGAAATATTTCAAGATACAAGTGAATGATTAAGTGTTAAAGCAGGCTATGTTACTGTACAGATGACTCAGTAAGTTTATGTTAAATCTACCTCCCTGAAACACATCTGTCAGTAATAGTTTGTATACAGTATCTGTTGCATACAAGGAAATATAAATCAAAATCAGTGAACGTGGCATTCACCAGACATTTACAGGTGGGTAATCATTCCATGTCATTTTAAAACACATGCACCAGGGAGATTCACCTGCAGTGAAAATATTGTGAATGTTGAACTTACTGCTGTATAAATATGCTGTAACATTGTGTTGCAGAATGAGACACCATAGAAACTACTACTCTGAGTGCTACTGCTTGAAATCCTGGTTGGACTGCTGAGCCACTTCCCCTGGAAAATCAAAGGTTCTTTTTAGTATTATTTAACCACAGCCCCGGAAGGATTTGCCCCCTTAAAGTGGAAGTAAACCCTCCTATCATTTTCAGCCAAGGAAGCTGCCATCTTGGCCTCTGTTTAATCTTCAACTGCCATGATGCTGCACATGTAATCAGTTATGACACCAGCCATTGGATGGTGTGACAGTTTGGTTGAGAGCACAACCAATGTGACAGTTAGCATTTCTGGCATGCCTGGAATGTATTTTTTTTTTTAACCACTTGTCCCCCGCCCACTGTCAATTGACGGCGGGCGGAGGATACTCTCGTTCTGGGAGGACGTCATATGACGTCCTCCCTTTAAAACGAGCTAGGAGGCGCGCGCGCCCGCCGCGTTCACAAGGCCCCGGTGCACGTGCCCGGCGGCCGCGATTGCCGCCGGGCACCCGCGATTGCCCGGGAAACGAGCAGGAAAGTGGATCTCTGTGTGTAAACACAGAGATCCACGTCCTGTGAGGGAGAGGGGACCGATGGTGTGTCCCTTGTACATAGGGACAACCATCGGTCACCTCCCCCAGTCAGTCACCTCCCCCCACAGTAAGAACACATTGAGGGAACATATTTAACCCCTTCCCGCCCCCTAGTGGTTAACCCCTTCCCTGCCAATCACATTTATACAGTAATCAATGCATTTTTATAGCAGGGATCGCTGTATAAACGTGAATGGTCCCAAAAATGTGTCAAAAGTGTCCGATGTGTCCGCCGCAATATCGCAGTCACAATAAAAAAATCGCAGATCGCCGCCATTACTAATAAAAAAATAAAAAAATAAAAATGCTATAAATCTATCCCCTATTTTGTACACGCTATAACTTTTGCGCAAACCAATCAATACACGCTTATTGCGATTTTTTTTTTTACCAAAAATATGTAGAAGAATACGTATCGGCCTAAACTGAGGAAAATGTTATTTAAAAAAAAAAATGGGTATTTATTATAGCAAAAAGTAAAAAATTGTGTTTTTTTTCCAAACTGGACGCTCTTCTTTTGTTTATAGCGCAAAAAATAAAAACCGCAGAGGTGATCAAATACCACCAAAAGAAAGCTCTATTTGTGGGAAAAAAAGGACACAAATTTCGTTTGGGAGCCACGTCGCACGACCGTGCAATTGTCATTCAAAGTGTGACAGCGCTGAAAGCTGAAAAATGGCTTGGGCAGGAAGGGGGTTTTCGTGCACAGTAGAGAAGTGGTTAAACTATTAAATCGTTGGGTTTACTTCCGCTTTAATGACCAGGCCATTTTTTGCAATACGGCACTGCGTCGCTTTAATTGACAATTGCACTGTCGATCGACGCTGTCCCCTAACAAAATTGATGTCTTTTTTTCCTACACAAATAGAGCTTCCTTTTGGTGGTATTTGATCACCTCTGCGGTTTTTATTTTTTGCGCTATAAACAAAAAAAGAGCGACAATTTAAAAGTTAAAGCAATATTTTTTACTTTTTTCTATAGTAAATATCCCCCCCAAAAATATAAAAAAAAAACACATTTCTTCCTCAGTTTAGGCCGATATGTATTCTTCTACATATTTTTGGTAAAAAAAAAAGAAATAAGTGTATATTAATTGGTTTGCGCAAAAGTTATAGCGTCTACAAAATAGGGGATATATTTATGGCATTTTTTTATATATTTTTTTTACTAGTAATGATGGTGATCTGTGATTTTTAGCGGGACTGCGACATTGCGACAGACATATCAGACACTTTTGACACTTTTTTGGGACCAGTAACATTTATAAAGCGGTCAGCGCTAAAAATAGTTACTGATTACTGTATAAATGTCACTGGCAGGGAAGGGGTTAACACTAGGGGGCGATCAAGTGGTTAAATGTGTGTCCTAGGGAGTGATTCTAACTGGGAGGATGGGACTTAGTATGAACAACAGATCTGTCTCCTCTCTCCTGACAGAACGGAGATCTGTCTGTTTACACTGTTTACATCTCCATTCTGTTTCTCTCAGGAGCGATCGCGGGTTCCCGGCGGACATCGCGGGCGCTGGGCACGCACATCGGCTCCATTGTCATGCCGCGGGCCCCCTAGTGGTCTTAAAGCGACCGACGTACAGCTACGGTGATTTGCCCAGGGGCGGCTAGTCCTCAAGTGGTTAAATCTGTGACACTTTTGCACCTTTGAAAATACAGTATTGAGCTGTAACATAATTTACTGTATAAATTTTTTTTTCTCAGTGAAAAATAATATTTGTTTTTCTCAGTGAAAAATAATATTTGTTTTTTTCAGTGAAAAATAATATATATATTCGTTTTTTCAGCCAAAAATAATATAAAAACATCTTGGAGAACTAACCACAGATTTTCTGTGGATGTAGGCAGCCTCAAATCGTTCTCTCTTCATGTAATCCCAGACAGACTCGATGTTGAGATCAGGGCTCTGTTGGGACCAAACCATCACTTCCAGGATTCCTTGTTCTTCTTTACACCGAAGATTCAGTAGTTCCTAATGACATTGGCTGCATGTTTGGGGTCCTACTGTAGAATATATTTGGGGCCAATCACACACCTCCCTGATGGTATGGCATGATGGATAAGTATCTGCCTGTATTTCTCAGCATTAAGGACACCATTGATCCTGACAAAATCTCCAACTATATTTGCAGAAATTTAGTCCCAAACATGCAAGGAACCTCCACCATGCTTCACTGTTGCCTTCAGACACTCATTATTGTTCTGCTCTGCAGCCTTTGGTGAACAAACTGCCTCCTGCTACTGTCAAATATTTAAAATGTTAACTAATCAGTCCAGAGCATCTGCTGCCATTTTTCTGCACCCCAGTTCCTTTGTTTTCACACATAGTTTAGTCGCTTAGCCTTGTTTCCACGTCAGAGGTGTTGCTTTTTGGCTGCAATTCTTCCATGAAGACTACTTATGGCCAGACTTCTCTGGACAGTAGATGAGTGCTGATGGCACTGCTGGATGTCTTCCAAAGGTAAATTGAAGTAAACATCTGCTGCATTAAACTAATTGTAAAGTCTTGTTTAATTTTTGTAAGGCTCACAGAGGGGCGCGGGGGGGGGGGAGGGGGTGGGCGTCAGCAGTAAAACGCCGCTAATTTTAGTGGCGCATTACCGCTGTAATAGTGGCGCTTTTCTGCCACTAGCGGGGCACTTTTAACCCCCCGCTAGTGGGCGAATAAAGGGTTAAAAGCGCCCGCAAAGTGCCGCTGCCGAAGTGCTTTGTAGGTGCGTCGGCAGCAGTGCCCATTGATTCCAATGGCAGGGGCAGTGGAGGTGCAGTGTATACATCGCTCCCGCACCTCCCGAAAGATGCTGCTTGCAGGACTTTTTCTAACGTCTTGCAAGCGCACCGCCCCAGTGTGAAAGCACTCGGGCTCTCACACTGGGGCTGCAGGGAAGGCATTTTTCAGGTGCTTTACAGGCGCTATTTTTAGCCCAAAAGCACCTGAAAAATGCCTCAATGTGAAAGGGGTATTAAAATAACAAATATGTTATACTTACCTGCTCTGTGTAATGGTTTTGCACAGAGAAGCCTGGATCCTCCTCTTCTTGGGTCCCTCTTTGGCTCTCCCTGCTCCTCCCTCCTGTTGAGTGCCCCCACAGCAATTAGCTTGCTATGGGGGCACTCGAGCCGAGTCACAGCTTCCTGTGACCATTCAAACATGGAGCCCCAGCTCGGCCCCGCCCCCTCTTTCTCCTGATTGGCTAACTGACTTTGACAGCAGTGGGAGCCAATGACGCTGCTGCTGTGTCTCAGCCAATCAGGAGGAGGGTCCCGGATGGCCGAGGCACTGGTGGACATCTCTGAAGAGAGATGGGGCTCAGGTAAGTATTAGGAGGGTGCTGGGGAGGCTGCTGCACACAGTAGTTTTTTTTTATCAAAATGCATATAATACATTAAGATAAAAATACTTCTGACTTTACCACCACTTTAAGTTTCCTTGGCAGATCACGGTGTCTACGGTCCTCAAAGTTGCCCGCTTGTGCTTCTTCAAAAGAGCTTGAACCGAACATCTTGAAATTCCTGTCTGCTTTGAAATATTTTCCTGAGAAAGCCTGTGCTGATGCAGTATACCTACCTTGTGTCTTGTTGCAGTGCTCAGTTTTGTCATGATGTTTGACCTGTGACAAGAAATTGTTATCCACAATCTCAGCTGTTTTGCTATTCTTCACCCAGTTTTAAACCTCCTACACAGCTGTATCTGTTTCAGCTAATGACTGTTTTTTTTTTTTCAAACAGCTGATCTTTAGCACCTGCTTGGTAGCCCTGTTATCCTATAAAATCCCTGACTTTGTGCAAGTGTACAAAATGTGCAAGTGTAAGAATTGATGCTGGTTTGCAGCCAAGGGGTAGTCGCACCAAATATTGATTTGATTTAGCTTTTTATTCTGTATGTTCTCTTTGCATGGGCACTGATTAGCATTTCCCTGGCGGTCCAGGGTGGCCTACCTGGTGGTCCAGTGTTGTTACCTTCCCTGGTGGTCCTGGCGGAATCCTGGTGGTCCTGGGCGGGCATCCGAGGGGGGGGGCTGCGCTGATAAACAATCAGCACAGACCCCCCCTGTCAGCAGAGCAGCCAATCGGCTCTCCTCTACTCGCGTCTGTCAGACGCAAGTGAGGAACAGCCGATCGACGGTTCTTCCTGTTTACATCGTGATCAGCCGTGATTGGACACGGCTGTTCACGTGGTAAAGAGCCTCCATCGGAGGCTCTTTACCGAGATCCGTGTAGCGGTGTGTCAGACTGACACGGGGTGCGCGGCGGCTGTTATCATGCTGGACGTCATATGACGTCCAGTCAGGATAACTGAACCACCGCCTGGCCGTCATTCTGCTATAGGTCTGGCGGGAAGTGGTTAAACCATTGTTACTTTATAGCATTTCTTCACACCTCCCTAAAACTTTTGCACAGTCCTGTATGTCATGAAAATCCTTATATATACTGTATACATTGCGTCTGCCAAACCCACTGATTTGCTCCCCCTCTGGCGCCCCCGCTATCTAGTGCATGAAATGACGTACAGGTACGTCGTTTCGCACAATAGAGCCACCCTGTTGCAGTATATCTGCGGTGGGCGGTCTTTAAGTAGTTAAAGTGGTTATAAACCTTTACATATACCCAGTGATGTGACTATCCTCAGGCGATACATAAACATGAAACAAATCCTCCTACATAAGTCGTACCTGCCTATCTGCAGTCTTCTCGTCTCAATGTTTGTTCAAATTGCAGAATTTACAAAGCTTGTCTGGGAGTTCAGAAAAAAGAAAGCGAAAAGCTGATATTACATTCTTCAGAACTCAGTGAGGAGAGTTCTGACAGCTGATTGGAGGGAAGGGACACACCCCCTTCACACAGCACACAGGAAAAGAGCTGAATCTGTCAATCTGCTGGAGATCTCTCCCCTTTCATAATTTTTGGTGTCAGGAAAACTTGTCAAAAATTATACATGCTGATAGCATGCAGAATGAAGCAGCAAATAGAAAAATGACACCTAGCACTCTTAATTGAAACAAGCACACACTATAGAGGGATATGCTTTCTTCATATTACATGTCTGAGGTTTACAACCACTTTAACCACTTCAGCCCAGAGCCTCATTTTGAGATTTGTTTTTTACAAGTTAAAAAACATTTTTTTTGCAAGAAAATTACTTAGAACCCCCAAACATTATATATATATATATATATATATATATATATATATATTTTTCAGACACCCTAGAGAATAAAATGTCAGTCCTTTTGCAATACTTTATGTCACACCGTATTTGCGCAGCGGTCTTACAAGCGCATTTTTTTGGGAAAAAAATAACTTTTTTGAGTTAAAAAATAAGACACCAGTAAAGTTAGCCCAATTTTTTTTTCTATATTGCGAAAGATAACGTTACGCCGAGTAAATTGATACCCAACATATCAAGCTTCAAAATTGCGCCTGTTCATGGAATGGCGACAAAATTTGGCAATTAAAAATCTCCATTGGCGACGTTTATAAATTTCTTAAGGTTTGGAACAAAAAAAAAAAAGTTTCTACAGGTTACCAGTTTTGGTAACAGAGGAAGTCTAGTGCTAGAACCGTTTTCATATGCGGGCGCAACTTACCTATGCGTTCACTTGTGCGCGTGAGCTCGAATGATTTCTTATTTATTTTACCTTTTATTTAATTTTTTTACACTGTCCTTTTAAAAAAATAAAATAAAGGGTCACTTTTATTCATATTACAAGGAATGTAAACATCCCTTGTAATAGAAAATAATCATGACAGGACCTCTTAAATGTGAGATATGGGGTCAAAAAGACCTCAGATCTCATATTTACACTAAAATGCAATAATAATAAAAAAAATGTAATGTCATTAAAAAATAAATAAAAAAATTCCCCTTTAAGGACATTGGGCAGAAGCGACGTTTGATGTCGCTTCCGCCCTCCAATGCTATGGAGCCAAGCGGGGACCATCTTTCCCTCACTCGGCATCCAGGCAGTGAGGGGATCGGACGCGATCGCCTCCGCCGCTACCGACCGCTCCGATAAGCGGCGTGGGTGCCATCTTTCACCACCAATAAAAGTGATCTTGCAGCGAATCCGCTGAGATCACTTTTATCTTAAAGAGAAATGCACGCCGTTTCTGAAAATACCAGGGTTATGGCAGCTAGCTGCTGTCATAACAACGTTATTTAGCATCAAAGTACGGATGTACAGGTACGGCGATATGCGTGAAGTGGTTAAGGAAGTTTTAAGCTGGCCATAGATGGCCAGTTCAACAGGAACCAGATGAGTTTTGTTCCATCTCTGATCATTCCAACTTGACAGAAGTCAATCTACTGTCAAACAGGAATGTTGAAAACGTTTTACTTAATGCAGACAATAGACTGCAACATATCAGTGTATTCTGACAGAGGAGGAGTCCCCCCCCTGCCAGAATAAAATAGCACAGCGGGGAGGATTCTTCCATCCACCTCACAGCGGGCTAATCCAGAAAAAAAAATCCCTCCTTTATGCCCAGCCTTTGTCTAAACAAGATGATATTGTAAGCCATTTTCCATGTTTTGTAATTACCGTATATACTCGAGTATAAGCCGACCCGAATATAAGCCGAGGCACCTAATTTTACTACAAAAAACTGGGAAAAATTATTGACTCGAGTATAAGCCTAGGGTGTCCATCTGCATGCCTCACTTTGCCTCACTGTGTCCATGTGCATGCCTCACTGTGTCCATGTGCATGCCTCACTGTGCCCATGCCTCACTGTGTCCATGACTAGACTGACGTTTATCATGGGAGTCTATGGAAGGGGTGCCGGATTTGAAAAAACGGTGCTCCTCGGCCGTAGGTCTCCCAGGCAACAAACTTTGCACACTTGTAGAGGAGAAATGGGGCTACATGTGTGACAAGTTTGGAGTTCAGGGGACCTAGGGCCGGCCAGTACCGGGTCCCCAAATCACTGGAGAAATTACAGTTTAACATGGGAGTCTATGAAAGGGGTGCCCGGGTTTGAAAAATCGCTGCTCCCCGGTTGTGGGTCCCCCGGACAACAAACTTTGCACAGTTGTAGAAGAAGAGTGGGGCTACATGTGTGCCAAGATTGGGGTCCAGGGGACTTACAGCCGGCGAGTACCCGGTCCCCAAATTTCGGGAGATCAGGCGCAAAAAGGTGACTCGAGTATAAGCCGAGGAGGGCATTTTCAGCACAAAAAAATGTGCTTAAAAATTAGGCTTATACTAGAGTATATAGGTAAATGCTTCATTCACAATGACCCGGGGATAAATCCACCCACAAATTGCAGGTGGTTCTTAAGGTACACTTCCTAGGTGCACCAGTGACTCAGGACCCAATTTAAAAATTGCACCAGTGTAGTCTAACCAGGACTATACAATTGATTTGAAAAACTAAAACATGCCACATTTATAAAGCACAGTGATCTATCTATCTCTTTATTCTAAACAGACCTCTACGTCACGTGTCAGACCCGATTAAACTTTATTCTGTGCATTAGTGTCCACCATTAGTTCATAATGTGAAAGTTAACATTTCACACGTTATTCATAAGAACAGTATATCCGTGTGAAACGTTAACTTTGGTCCTCTATCATCTGTCTGCCATGCGACAATAAAGATTCCTGTCAAGCAAACTTCTCGTTCCAGTGTGCGGACACTTTTTTTCTTCTACATAAATCATAGTGTGTCAAAGCCACAGAAAGGGAAATAGATGAAGCTGGGATTGTAGGAATATACTTAAAGAGGAAGTAAACCCTCTAGAAATTTTCCTAAAAAAAAAAAACCCTGCAAGAGAAAGGCATAATGAGCTAGTATGCATAGCATACTAGCTCAATAGGAATGATTTACCTGAGATCGAAGCCCCCGATGCGCTCCCCGTTCCCCTCCTCCGCCGCCGCCATGTCTCCTCTAAATGCCTTCCGGGTATCGCTGCTCCGGCACTGTGACTGGTCGGAGCGGCGATGACGTCACTCCCACGCGCGGGACCGGCAGATTCCTGGCAGATCCCATTCAAGACCCGGCACGCTCAGTGCGCCTGCGCCGTTGTCTACGGCACGCATGCGCCGTAGACATCGGTGTATTCTTTTTGGCAAATATCTCCTAAACCGTGTAGGTTTAGGAGATATTGCAAACACCTACAGGTAAGCCTTAATTTAGGCTTACCTGTAGGTAAAAGTTGTCAGAGAGGGTTTACAACCACTTTAATACACCTAAATTGGAGAGAGATTTGAACTGAATTTGTATTTCTATAGCTCTTTTCTTCCTTGGGACTCAAAGCACTTAGGAGGTGAGGCAGCCACCATGGACACACTAAACTGACCTAGCAGTTTGTTTTTGGAGTGTGGAAGTGTAGAAGGAACCTGCATTACCTGGAGGAAACCCAAACAAACACAGGTAGAACATGCAAACTTCATGCATGAAAATGTCCTGGTCAGTATTCAAACTTAGGCACCTAATGCTGCAAGGTGGCTAACCACTAAACCACTGTGCTACCCAATCTTTTATAGCTTTGTGGATTATTAAGCTCTATCCAAATTCAGCAAAAATGAAATAATCTATTTTGTTTGGATTTATCATTTTAAAAAGCTGCTCTTTTATTGATATTTGTTTTATAAGCCTTTTGTTATGCTGCCATAGGGTAAACTGTGCCATATTAGTTTATAGTATACACAGGTGATTACCGTTCTCTCTATATCTCTTCAAAGAGTTCTGATAATTCATTTACATTGTTTATTCTTAATATAATTCATGTAAAATTAATGAGCCAGGCTGCAAATAAAGAATAATTGTTTGTTTCTGTTCATAATATTTTAGCATATGTAAATAAAACTTCAGTATTTCCCTATAGTGAATAATAAAATGCTTAGCAAAACTACCTTTTTTAATCACAGTGTAAGCAGAGTGATATGAAAATGTAATTAGATAAAGGTTACAGTTACTGCATTGCTAATATTGAAGAAAAACTTTTCCTAGCTATATTAGTACTTGAAATGATTGAATTATTAATCATGAACTTCGCGTTGAAGACATACTGCAAATTAGTCATACTTTGTTCACGGAGTTCTATGTGTAGCATAACAAATTGTGAGTGCATTTTATGGAAACTAGCAGGATGATAAAGCATATTTGTTTTCCATTTTTTTTTCGTTTTATTTAGCTAAAACATAATCTGAAAGATGGAAGAAAGCCCTTCATCTTCTGCAAATGAATACTGTGACTTTCTTATACAGGTTCTAAATTGATGTTATTGTGACAAAACTGTCAAAATTGAATATAACCATAACAAATATTTTTATATTAGGTTAATGCCTTTAATTAAAACAAAACAAATGGATCCTGCATGGTATAGGAAGGCATAAATCACTGGTGAAATGAACCTTGTAAAGACATTATAAATTACTGGCCTGTCTACCAAAATATTTTTAGGGGTTTTAATGTAGTTAACATGAGAGGCAAAATATCCCACGTTAGATTTACAAATAGGTGAAACTACTGGAAACTGCAACTTTAGTCCTTGGGGGGGGGGGGGGACACTATTGGCTTAGTGCTCACATAAATTAAATCTGGCCCTGGAAGTATATAAAACACAAGCAGAAATGTATTTGATTTGTAGAAAATACAAAAGATACACCTGTACTCATCATGATGTTATGTGCTGTTACGAGATCTATGTCACCTGAAAAGGGAACATTCTTAGGACCAACTTAGAGCTTACACACTGAGGACCAGAATTTGGTGGTTGGGGTTCTGGGAATGCCAAATTCCAAGATCATGGATGATAGTGTATTTTGTTTTATAGCAAGCCTCCCCTGCTTTCTGGAGATACGAGCATAGGGGTGGAAACACTGGTGGACCCTACATAAGCAAACCTACATTTTTTTTTCATCTTGGGAGGAGAGACAAATTTACAACATTGCTTGTTTTTAGGTTGTGGACCAGTTATATGGTCAACATGTTGGGGTTTTTTTTTGGTTGGGGGAAGGCAAAGGATCAGATCTTTCAGTAGATGGTATCAATACAACTTCATATAATATCCACTGCTGAATTTAGAGGATTTTTTTTCTAAATTTATAAAATTTTCACTTTTGCATTAAGAAGAAATATCTCAATATTAGAGATTTTTTATTATGAACATACAACAATGAATGCTTTTCTATCATTATCTACATACAGGAGTTTATTTACTAAATTCGGAGAGTGCAAAATCTGGTGCAAAATCTGGTGCAGCTCTGCATAGAAATCAGCTTCCAAGTTTATTGGTCAGAGCTAAATGTAGAACTATAGGCTACATTTTGGATAGAGAAAGGGAGGGTTATAACCCCTGTCAAATTTATTTTCGCCATCTGTGTCCCCTTGTGGAGATTTTCCTTCACTAGCCAAACAAGAAGTGAGAGGAAATCTCTGCAATTTAGAGAAATTCCTTGGAGACCCCCAGATCACCAGAACTTGTGTCCCCATTGGAAGATTTATCCTCTAATACTTTTCTGGGGACATCCCAAAATGTTGAATTTTCTTTAAGTTCACTTTCAACGATAATGGTAAACAGGACAAATAGAGAGGGTGAATCTCCCTAACAGGGGCACAGACAGCAGTAAAAACGGGCATGTGTTCTCATCCCTCTCCACTCTATCCAAAACTGAAAAAAGTTTTGCCTTTAGTTTTACTTTAATTGAATACAATGAAGTTAGAAGTTAGAAGCATAGCTGCACAAGCTTTCGCATGCTTCAGTTTTAGTAAATCAACTCTACAGTATTAAAAATCTATACCATATAGCCATATCTTTCTTCTCCAAAGAAATTTGGTTGAACTAGATGAACTTTTTCAACCAGACTAACTATGTAACTATGTAAATAATACATATGGATTCTGAAACCATCTAATAATTCCATAGAAAAGGGCTTTAAGATAAGATTAGGTTTCCCTTTCTTCTTCTAAATTGTATTTCTTTATTTATTATGGTCAGGATAACAAAGTGTTTAAAAATGTTCTGTTTTTTCTTCTTGTAAAAAAAAAAAAATGTTCTGTTTTAGTCAGGTAAATATATGAAACAATTCATATTAACATTTTGCATTCTTTTTCTGAGACAAAATGTATGACTGTGAGTTCTAGGCTCCTTTTAATACGCTTTTCTCTATTTGCCCCTCTTCAACAGACTCAACTGTTTTCACAACTTCTTAGCTTAAGCTGCAATTTACATAATAACAAGAAAAGTGGCCAGTGACCCATTTGCTATCAGTTGAGTTAAAATGAATGAATACTGCTGTCTCTTCAGCCACCCCTAATGCTCTTGGATACATTGGTAAATGTATAGTTAAATAGATATAAAAACTGTTTGCAAGCATACTAGCTTAAACAATTAAAGTATTGACTCAAAATGATCAGGTTTCCTTTAATTGTATAGCACAATAAAAGTGTATTTTGTTTTGTAGCATGCCGCAGTAAATGTACATATCTGTTTCTACCTCACTGAAAGTTAAGCCGGCCATAAATGGAGCTATTTTCTTGGGTTGCAGGATTGCAGAAAAGAAACGTGCTTAATTCCCCCTTGAACACAGTTAGTGTTGATGGTGAAATTCCTCCCATGGGGGGCCGTCCCGGCCGGGAGAACACACAGTGATTAGTGCTAGTGGCTTTAGAGTGATTTAAGAGTGACTGTGAATCAAAAGACTTTTGGACTTTGTCTGCTCCCCGTCTGGAAAAACAATACAATCTATAAATTGTGCATTTTACATTTAATAATCTTGTAGCGGCCTCACCCCTCTCACCCCTTCTTCTTCTCAGCTTGTTGTCTCGCCTAGGGGGGAGTATGGGAGAAGGGATGCGATACACCACGGCCCATGTCCTCTTTTGGATAGAGGTGAAGGCCAGAACCTATTTTACCATCAAGTCGTGTGCATAACCCAGAGCCAAGTCTTTTCTGTAAACGACCCCCTCTGCTCCCAGTAACTGGAGTTCCACACCACTGAAAAGGTCCAACTCGTATTTATTCTCCAACAGCAATAAATCGTCATTTAGCACAGACAGGTTGTGACCAAAGAGCAGTTCAGTATTTAGATAGAACCAACCATTGTGGTGTCACCAACGGTTATGGCGTACAGTCGCTGCCACCAACTATGTAGAATTACCTTCGCTAAGCGCAGCCCCTGTCAGAGGGAAGACATCCGTCCAAGAGAGTTACCAGAGGCCCCGCCGTCACCAGCAATGCTGCACCGGACTGTTCGGAGGGGTTAGGCTCCCTGGCCTCCTCATCTCAGACTCGGGCACCCAAGGCTTTAGGGCTACCTCGGATTCCTCCACCCATGCGGGACCCAGTCAAAGGTACCGGGCCCCAGGCCTCCTCAATAGTACCTCACCCCAGGCTAAAGGTACCTGGGATGGACTCACTCTCCCGCTCCGGCCAGGTCAAGGGCACCTGGGCCCGGAACTCCGGAACGCCGGCACCCAGGCTGAAGGTGCCTGGGCACGACTCTGACCTTCGACTCTGAACCCTGTGTTCCGGGCGTCCGCCCCTTTTATCTCCTCTCCCTCAGCGTCACCGCAGGTTCCCCGCCCTGCGGTACAACCACCGGGAGAGGACAAAAAGGGTACGGTACTGCAGTGAGGGCTCAACCCCGGCCCAGTGTGACAGCGCCACCCACAGGCCAAAGGGAACCTCACACCACCAGAGTCCTCCAGGAACAACAAATGGTCCCAAATTCCCTAACAATCCGTGCATCTGGGCTACACTACCACCCAGATGCCTCCCCAAAATTCAAATACCCGCTACAATCTGAAAACAGTCATTCAGCAAAGATGCTAGACAGCGTCAATCTTATGAAAACTCAAAATAAATCTGAAATACCTACTCTTAACCAAAATTCTCTCAAAAACATTTAATTTATAGTAACACTGAAAATCTGTGTACATGGGAAGATAACACGTATCCAACATTTTTTGGTTAAAAATTACAAAGGTTGCTGTTGATTTATTAAAACAGCTTTGAAAAGGAGAGAATATATATTTTATCAACCACATTTTTCTTTACATAAACTGCATAAAACCTTAAGTCAGTTAATGTACCTGTATGTTGTCACAGTATTTTTTAATTGCAATCATGTTTGCTACCTTCTACTTATAATGTTAAAACATACATTTCAAAAGCTATTATTAAGTTACAAATCAGAACAGAACAATGATAGAATGAATTGAATACATAGGAATACATAACTACCTTGTGATATAAACCAGATAAGGAGTTTAAGTAACATACAATTTATTGTGTCACTATTATTTTATTTCTATGTCTCCAGAAAACGAAAAATTACTCTCTTGCAATTCATAAAGAAAATATGGGAAAGCAATGCAATAGCTTGGCACTATCAAACAAAATAATGGCAGTTAAGGAGTTTTGAACAACATTACTTTGCAGTTTAGTTCTATGCAGTATTTCTTATGATTTGCATGGTTCTGTAGAAGTAAAATGTTTGAAAGTGTACTGGCTTTTGCACAGTAAAATAGACAATTGCACCTTAGCTCATAATAACCACAGCAGAAGCAGAAACAAAGGAATGTTTCCAATTAGCAATGGTATGCAATTATTCATTTAAACATAAAATCCAGGAAACAAATGACACCAGTCTGTAAGATATGGAATAATTCCAGAAAATATTACAATTGTGCTAAATCAGAAAGCTCTTTCACTTTACCTTACTCTGAGAGCTCCGTTATCTACTGTTGCAAGAGTTTAGAAAGCAGCTTACAGGTTTACTGGGTGTGTATAGACTGATGCTTTGTCACTTGCTTTCTCTTTCTATGCTTCCTTTATCACCAATCACATTCAGATTTGCAATCAAGTTGGAATCGGATTTGTGGCTTTGAAAAGGAGCTTTTAAAAGTGCATGGTTCTCAGATAATCAGATTACTGATTAAATAGTGTGGAGCCCTACAACAATACCTAGATAAGTAAAATTGTTGAGCAAGCAGGCCATGCTTTATGTTCATATCCCAAGGTTCCATGGTTTCATGAAAAATATATTTAAGTTCTATAATCTAAAACATTTAGTCATATGCAGGACAGGTTTTTGCAAAATATTGTACCTGAAAATAACGTTTATATGGCCTGCAGATCAGTGACCAGTCCTTGCTTATTGCTCTTTTTCAGCTGCTTCATATTATCCAGTTTAAACCACAATATTACTTACGGTATATTAACCACTTAACGACCGCCCACCGCCGATTTACGTCGGCAGAATGGCACGGACAGGCAGAATCACGTAGATCTACGTGATCGCCTTTGTGCAGTTGGGGGGTCCATCCGGACCCCCCCTTCACTGCAGTGAGCGGCCGTTAAGTGTTCGGGAGCGATCAGGCATGAGGGGGCGGCCGCTCGATTCCGCCCCCCCCCTCGCGATCGCTCCCGGCCAATGAAAATGCTTCCTCCGCCATGTGATGTAAACAAGGCTGGAGGAAGTGATGTCATCTCCCTCGCCGCGGTCTTTTCGTTCCCGGCGCCGAGCAGAGAAGAAGCAGGTTAGTGCACCAACAGTCCACTGACACGTAGGTACACATAGGCACACAAATCACCCCCCAGTCACCCCCAGATCACCCCCCAGGTCACCCCAAAGCCCCCAATCACAGTGTCACTGATTGCAGTGATCATTTATTTTACTGATCACTGCATTTAGTGTCATCTGTGATTGTAAAAAGTTGCAGGGCAGTTAGGATTAGGCCCCTTTAGGTCCAGGGTAGCCCCCTAACCCCCCCTAATAAAGGTTTAACCCCTTGATCACCCCCCAGGTAACCCTTTCACCCCCTAACTTCAGCGTCACTAAGCGATTGTTTTTCCGATCGCTGTATTCGTGTCGCTGGTGTTTTAGATAGGCAGTTATTTTTTTTTAGGTTCGCCGCAGGTTTTTATTAGTGTCAGGTACCCCCATATATTATTTTAACCCCCTGATTGCCCCTAGAGTTAACCCTTTCACCAGTGATCGCCGTATAAGCGTCACTGGTGTCACTGGTTAGCCAGTAATTAATTTAATTGTTTAGGTTACCCGTCAGGTTTTTATATAGTGTCAGGTACCCCCATATTTAACCTAATAAAGGTTTTAACCCCCTGATTGCCCCTTTCACCAGTGATCACCATATAAAGGTTACGGGTGACGCTGGTTGATTAGTTTGCTTTTTATAGCATCAGGGCACCCGCCGTATATAACCCAATAAAGGTTTAACCCCCCTGATCGCCCGGCGGGTGAGATCAATTAGGTTTTAGCGCCAGAGAGGGTCTGCGTCGCCCCAGGCAGTGTTAGGTTAGTGACAGTAACGCTAACACCCACGCGCAAAGCATACACCCCCCTTAGTGGTATAGTATCTGATCAGATCTGATCAGATCTATACTAGCATCCCCAGCGGTTTAGGGTTCCCAAAAACGCAGTGTTAGCGGGATCAGCCCAGATACCTGCTAGCGCCTGCGTTTAGCCCCTCCGCCCAGCCCAGCCCAGCCCAGCCCACCCAAGTGCAGTATCGATCGATCACTGTCACTTACCAAACACAACACACATAACTGCAGCGTTCGCAGTGCTTGGTTTTTGGGGCCCTGTACGCGGCTAGGCTCCCAAAAAGTCCCACACATGTGGTATCCCCGTACTCAGGAAAAGCAGCAGAATGTATTTTGGGGTGCAATTCCACATATAACCATGGCATGTGTGAGCAATATATCATTTAGTGACAACTTTTTGTACATTTTTTTTTCTTTTTGTCATTATTCAATCATTTGGGACAAAAAAAAAAAATATTCAATGGGGTCAACATGCCTCTCAGCAAATAGCTTGGGGTGTCTACTTTCCAAAATGGGGTCATTTGGGGGGGTTTTGTGGCATCTTGGCATTTTATGGCCTTCAAAACTGTGATAGGTAGTGAGGAGTGAAATCAAAAATTTATGCCCTTAGAAACCTTGAAGGCGGTGCTTGGTTTTTGGGGTCCCGTACGCGGCTAGGCTCCCAAAAAGTCCCACACATGTGGTATCCCCGTACTCAGGAGAAGCAGCAGAATGTATTTTGGGGTGTAATTTCACATATGCCCATGGCATGTGTGAGCAATATATCATTTAGTGACAACTTTGTGCAAAAAAAAAAAAGTTTGTCATATTCCCGCAACTTGTGGCAAAATATAAAATATTCCATGGACTGAACATGCCTCTCAGTAAATAGCTTGGGGTGTCTACTTTCCAAAATGGGGTCATTTGGGGGGGTTTTGTGCTATTTTGGCATTTTATGGCCTTCGAAACTGTGATAGGTAGTGAGGAGTGAAATCAAAAATTTGCGCCCTTAGAAATCCTGAAGGCGGTGCTTGGTTTCCGGGGTCCCGTACGTGGCTAGGCTCCTAAAAAGTCCTACACATGGTATCCCCGTACTCAGGAGAAGCAGCAGAATGTATTTTGGGGTGCAATTCCACATATAACCATGGCATGTGTGAGCAATATATCATTTAGTGACAACTTTTTGTAATTTTTTTTTGTCATTATTCAATCACTTGGGACAAAAAAATAAATATTCAATGGGCTCAACATGCCTCTCAGCAATTTCCTTGGGGTGTCTACTTTCCAAAATGGGGTCATTTGGGGGGGTTTTGTACTGCCCTGCCATTTTAGCACCTTAAGAAATGAGATAGGCAGTCATAAATTTAAAGCTGTGTAAATTTCAGAAAATGTACCCTAGTTTGTAAACGCTATAACTTTTGCACAAACCAATAAATATATACGCTTATTGACATTTTTTTTACTAAAGACATGTGGCTGAATACATTTTGGCCTAAATGTATGACTAAAATTGAGTTTATTCGATTTTTCTTATAACAAAAAGTAGAAAATATCATTTTTTTTCAAAATTTTCAGTCTTTTTCTGTTTATATCGCAAAAAATAAAAATCGCAGAGGCAATCAAATACCATTAAAAGAAAGCTCTATTTGTGGGAAGAAAAGGACGCAAATTTCATTTGGGTACAACATTGCATGTCCGCACAATTTACAGTTAAAGCAGCGCAGTGCCGAATCCCAAAAACAGGCCTGGTCCTAATGGCCCGAAATGGTCCGGGGCTTAAGTGGTTAAAATATAGCAAAAAAAAAAAAAGCATACATTGGATTCTTTTTTTTTTTTTTTTTTTATACTTTTAAATTTAACTATTACTTACAGTACCAATTCCAGTCTTCAAGGTAACAACATTACTATGCAATTCACTGCAGAACAAACAACATTGTCACCCTATTACAGAAAGTGGCAAAATAACAGATTTACTAGCAGGATCAACAGGTAATAAACCATGTGACTGCATCATATATGTCATTTTTTTTATTTTAACTGTGATTTACTTTTAAGCACATGTTTTAGTACAGAGAGATAACTGATAGTGAGGTAAGTTCATTAAAGTTTAAACAATTCTCACAAGAGGTTATTGCCAATAGTGATCAAGCATGTTTCTCCCTGTTACAGGAATTGTGATTGGTTACTCGATTTTTTGCTCATTTTCATTTTCCTGTTTTTTTTTTTTTTAATCCAAAGTGTTGCTCCATCTGTATGTTTCCTACCATAATTTGACCACAAATGGCTCTTTTCCCATTCATGCTTTTTTTGTCATTCTCCTTTAACTAATTCAGGTTATCCTATTGCTACTCATTTAAAGCTAAGCTATGGGTTTTTGTTACCTTCTAAAGTGACCCCAGGTATACTGAGATGGCCTTCTTGCATCCTTGGATTTTTTTTAGAGAATCTCAGGACCGTCAAAATCTGTACCATCAAAATATATATATATATATTCATTAATACTGTGTGTGTATATGTGTGTGTGTGTGTGTGTGTGTGTATATATATATATATATATATATATATATATATATATATATATATATATTTATATATATATATATATATATTATATATAAAATGGCTTGCATAGTTGAGATTTGGTCTACCCCAATATCTCTTATGTGGGAAAGGCGGTAGGTTAGAATTTAATCCTGCAGGCTGTGGGCAATGTTTACATTTTGAGTTTCAATCTGGGTCTTGAGAATTTTCCATGGTGTTCCAAAGATAAACAGAGGGTGCAAAAGGGTACCTGGAGCCCCTTGGGCTGAGCACATAGGTTTTCTTTAAACAATGCATATATTCAGAAATAGGCAGCTACATGCTAACCTCCATCGGTGTAGTAAAAGTAGAGCTAGCCTTTGTCCAATCTAAACCTTCCTATTGTTCTTCTAATGTAATGGGTTGCCTTACCAACCAAGAGAGAGAGGAAAGAGGCAATGGAAAACCGCATTTACAGGAAAATTAAGATTTACACTTAAATTGAAATTCTTGTATCTGGCAGTAAAATTCTTAATGTGCATGAAGAGATATAGCTAAATTAAATATCCCTCCACAGCTGAGAGAAAGGTGTATAATGAAGGCATGGTGTGGTTCCTTTTTGGTTACATTCATAATGTGTGGCATGGATAGTGGGTCACTTTATGAAAAACAGGCTTCAATTTGTGCAGTTGACACAAACTTTATTGAATAACATTTTCTTTAAAAACGAGGCACAGGTCAAATAGCTTTCTAGTCCACAGGTTTATTGTTGATCTTTGCGTTTTGCTTAGAGCTCAGTAACTTTACATGTCTGCATGAAAAATTTCATTAAATCTAACAACTGTATCATTTTTTTTTTAAGATGTACCTTTTTTGTGTTTCAATCGTTTTTTATTGATTTTTAACAATAAAGAAAAGAATGTCTTTGAGAAGTACAAAATAAAAAACCAATTACAATGTCATTATACACCTCCAGCACATTCCGGGACAATGATAATAGAACTAGAACAAAAATACTTTATGGCTATGTGGGGATATTTATCCCTCAGAGAGGTGGGAATCATAATACCATATTAAAAGCAGCATTGTTACACACTAAAAAGAAAGAAGAAAAGGATATGAGAAGGAAACTGAGAAAAAAGAAAAAGTGGGAAAAAAAAGAGAAATGAAAGTACAAAGGAGAGAGTCTTGTCCATCCAGAAGATCCTCACCGATTACATGTTATTTCCATTAGACATCTGGTACTTGTAAATATGTGTGCCAGGTTTTCCATACCCTTTTAAAAAGTGTTTGGCTATCCCGCAAGACACTCACAATTATCTCATTGAGCATGATTCAGGTCAACTTGCATTTTAGTAGTCTAAAGCATCTATTGGCACGTCCAACAGCGCAATCCAAGCATCCCTAACAATATTAACCATTGTGACCGAATATATCAAAGAGTGAACACGTCCCCAAAAGGATCTAACCTTAGGATATGCCCACCAGATATGGAAGGGTGTCCCCACCTCTCCACAACCCCAAAAGCATAAGGGTGAGACTCCTGGAAATTTGTGTTCTGGTACTAAATAACACCTGGAATAAACCTTAAGTACCGGTTCACACTTGTGCAATGCTGGAACCCTATGAATCCACTGCGGGTTCCCGCATCGCACCGACTCGCATTGCAGTTCACATTGCTATATGCGAACTGTGGGGAGTGTCAAAACATTGTTAATGACACCCCCATTTCAGCTCGCATATCGCATGGCGAACTGTCAGTTCGGACATTAATCGGATCACATATGTGTGAACACCCATGCGATCTGATTCTGGTGATGACCAAAAAAATGGTGGTGTGTGTGTTTAGACTGAATGCAATGCTTTTTCCGCCATACTATCTGTATTTCTGAAATCACATTGCTCTGACATCACATGTGATTTTCACTGCAGTGCGGTGCGAATCACATGCGATCTCGCACCATGCAGCTGTGTGAACCGGCCATAAAGCTTGCTTCTACCAAGGTGACGTTCATAATACCCTTATAAATATGAGTGTTCCAAGTGGGCTAGTCTGCTTCATCAGGGTCTAAATTAAGGTCTTTCTTCCACGTCAGGACGGGGCAATGAATAGTTTATACATCATCGAAATACACCCTTGTTGCAATGTAGGTTGCAAGTATTTATTCTCAAATATCGTTTGTGTGGCAAGGTCAGAGCTCTGTTATTGAAGAGAGTGCAAGTAATGCAGAATTTGTTGTAAACGAAAACTTTCTGAGGGTGGCATTATTAGATGTTGCACAAAGTACGACGAGGAGTGTATGCCCTTACGATCAAAAATTGGCCTATACAATATATTCCCCTTATCTACCACATAAACTGTTGATATTGTAGACCTGGTGGGAACAAGGGATTGTTAAAGAGTGAAGCAAGTGGGATACGAGGAAAGCGAAGGGGCCACCTCCTATGGGAAAAGTCCTATAAACCTATGGAGTGAGAAAGGGTCAGGCTTAATAAAGCTTTGAAAAGTCTGGAAGGGTGCCAAAGCACTAACTCTATAGGTATGGGGCAACAAGCTTGGGCCTCCAAAGATACCCAATCCGGCCAATAATAGGAAGAGTGTATTGGCACATTTGGGCTAATTGTACCACCAAATAATTTTTACAAAAGTCCAGAACTTACAGACCTCCCAAGTCCCAAGCATCCATCACAGTGCATGCTAAATAGCTACCCTTAGTCCCCCAAATAAAGTTGAAGATTCTGGCTTGAAATTTATGGATCGCTTCCAATGGCACAGCTATTGGTAAGGTATGGAAGTAATACAGCAATTTAGTTACAATTGTAATTTTAACTGACAATTCTTCCCACCCAGGAAAGAGATGTATCAGTCCATGTCTGTACATCCGCAAGAAATTGACTAAAAATCGCCGGGTAATTCGCTTTAGAAAGCGTTGATAAATGAGGGGTAAGCTTAATACCTAGGTATGGGGGCGACACCTGTTGCCAGGCGAAAGAATATTGCAAATGTTGTATTACCGAATCTGCTAAATTGACGTTCATAGCTTCTGATTTTTCCCAATTAACCATAACCATGGGATCTTCTCAAAGCACTTTAATAGTTGGAGCAAGTTTGGTAAGGGAGTATGAGGGGAAGTAACATAAAGTAATAAGTCGTCTGCAAACAGAGCGCATTAATGAAAGCGATCTCAGCTTAACACACCCAGGATTTCAGAAATGTTACGTATTGCTATAGCCAGCATTGCAATAGCTATTAAAAATAATAGAGATGAAAGCGGACATCCCTGTTGAGTACTGACACAATCGTAAATGGGTCCGATTTATGGCCCTTCAGCATTATTTGAGCAGAAGGTGTGCTACAAAGTGAACGAAGAGAGGCCAGAAATTTCAGCCCAAAATTTCTATTTATGTTGGACCTTTTTTTATTTAAAAACATACCTTGTTTCCCCAATCTGGTGATTTTGCCTAGGCTGAGATGCTGCCATCAGTCTTCTACAAAGAGAATGAAGAATTTCCTTGTCTCAGGAATTAGATGATCACCTTAGATATTGGCTGAAAATGATGATGCTGGGCTTCGCATAAGAAAATGATATGGAGGCATTATTAAGAGGAGTATGATGATCTGATCTCTATAAGAGCTAATACCTGAAAGTGTTATACTTACACATGACATAGCATATACTTAACATGAAAAAATACTGTATATTTGATGCTAGGTCCACTTTAAGTCCAAAATCTAAACAATACTGAAAAATTATACTGGTGCTATATGATGTGACATGTCAGGAAAAAAATGACATGTAGGCCTGTATGATGAAACATTATGGTGACTGCAGCTGCTGCCTCTTCTTTTCATAAAAGCTAGTCACTCAGCTGCCATGCTGTTTCAAAGGATGTTATACTTCTGATGCACAGTTTGCTGATCAGGAATTCCATCTTTACTCTGACTAGCTGGATACCTATTATTGGTTAGTGACTCAAAAAGTTTTGAAGTCAGAGACAGCTGGGTAAATAGTATTTTCAGAAGGAAAACCACAATTGAAATGGCCAAATTTCTCCTACTGCAGGTTTGCTTCAAAACGTGCTGTATTGGCACTTTAGCTGCAGCATATACTCCCATATTTTGAACAGTAGAGAGCACCATTGTACAAGCTCTTGGCAAGATTGACTCTGGCATCCAAAACTGCATTGGATGAGTCTGCATTAGGGAGGATTGCAGTCCATGTTGAGATTATGTGGAAAATAAAAATCAATTTATGGAAAATAAACCATAAGAAAAATCATAGCAATGTCTTTTCTTTCTTTACACATCTTTATTATAATGACCATGTACATAATAATGGAATTTATTTTTGACCAGGTACATAATGGCACACTAATTAATTTATCAATTGATTTTTTTTATAAAATAATTGAACTAAATTCTCAAAACCTGAATTTTTATGTGATTTTTTTTAGAATCTGTATGATGTTGCCACTTTTTTTTCTAAAGCAAAATAAAAGTAGGATTTTTAAAACAGCTTACCTGTAAAATCCTTTTCTTGGAGTACATCACGGGACACAGAGCAGCATAGTCATTACTATGTGGGTTATATAGAATTACCTTCAGGTGCTGGCACTGGCAACTTCCAAAACAGGAAGTACCCTCCCCTATATAAGCCCCTCCCATCCGGGAGTACCTCAGTTTTGTAGCAAAGCAATACGTGTCCCCAAAAGAGGGGTGGGAGCTCTGTGTCCCGTGATGTACTCCAAGAAAAGGATTTTACAGGTAAGCTGTTTTAAAAATCCTACTTTCTTGTTCATACATCACGGGACACAGAGCAGCATAGTCATTACTATGTGGGACGTCCCAAAGCAATGCCACATGAGGGGGGGATACACCATACATAAGCTGGGCGCCATCAGGCATGAGGATCTTTTGCGGCCTGCAACACACTGCGCCCAAAGGCGACATCCTCCTGACTTCTAACGTCCACCTGGTAGAACCTAGTAAACGTGTGTACTGAAGACCATGTTGCGGCCTTACAAATTTGCGCCAGGGAGGCCTGGTGATGCACTGCCCATGAAGTTCCAACTGCTCTCGTGGAGTGCGCCCTAACTTTGAACGGAGGCGGTCTACTTCTCAAGCCATAGGCTTGTATTATGACCTGTCGAATCCACTTGGCTAAAGTAGATTTTGATGCTGCCTGACCCTTTCTGGGGCCTTCCGGCAGAACAAACAAAGAATCCGTTCTACAAATCTGAGCAGTGGCTTTTAGATAAGCTTTAACTGCTCTTACTACATCCAAAGAATGCAATAACTTTTCCTCTACCGAGCTTGGTTTGGGGAAAAAAGAAGGAAGAACCACATCCTGGTTCAAGTGAAACCTCGATACCACCTTAGGAAGAAAGGCTGGGTGAGGACGTAATACTACTCTGTCCTTATGGATAACCAGATATGGCTCTTTACAGGACATGGCGGCTAATTCCGACACTCTTCTAGCCGAGCATATGGCTACTAAAAATATCAATTTCCTGGTGAGTAGAACCAAGGGAATGTGCCGCAAAGGTTCAAATGGCTGCTTCTGCAGAACCGACAGAACCAAATTTAGATCCCATGGGCATATGGGAGCCTTAATCGGTGGAATAATACGAGTCACACCTTGCATAAAGGATTTGACAAGTGAATGCATAGCCAGGGGCCTTTGAAATAGTATTGACAAGGCCGAAACCTGGCCCTTGATAGTACTTAAGGCAAACTTCCTGTCTACAGCCCACTGCAGGAAGTCCAGAATTCTGCCTATAACGTACTTACGTGGATGCCATTTTCTGGCCTCGCACCAAGTGATGTACGCCTTCCAAACTCTATAGTAGATCTGCCTGGATACAGGCTTCCTGGCATTGATTATAGTTGATACCACAGAGTTAGAGAGACCTCTCTTCTTTAGGATGTGGGATTCAATAGCCAGGCCGTTAAACTTAGAGTTAGTAAGGAAGGGTGGTATATCGGTCCTTGCGAAAGCAGGTCCGGACGACGTGGAAGGGTCCAAGGACTCCCCACAGACATTTTGATGATCTCCGCGTACCAGGCCCTTCGGGGCCACGCTGGAGCCACCAGGATCACCGGCTTCTTCTCCAACCTGACTCTGCGAAGGAGTCGAGGCAACAATTGTAGCGGAGGGAATGCATATATCAGTCTGAACTGATCCCAAGGGAACACCAGAGCATCCGAGCCGCAAGCGAGGGGATCCCTTGTCCGGGAGACAAATCTGTCCACCTTTGCGTTGAATCTGGATGCTAGCAGATCTACATCCGGTGTTCCCCACCGCTGACATATTGCTCGGAAGACCTCGGGATGAAGGGACCATTCCCCTGGGCATAACTGTTGGCGACTCAGAAAGTCCGCCTTCCAATTCTCCACCCCTGGAATGAAGACAGCTGATATACATGGGACATGCTTTTCTGCCCATTCCAGGATGTGACTTACTTCCCTCTGGGCTGCACGACTCCTGGTGCCTCCCTGATGATTGATATATGCCACTGCTGTGGCATTGTCTGATTGAATTCTGACAGGGGACCCTTGGAGTCTGGATGTCCAGGCTACTAGGGCGTACCGGGCTGCTCGTATCTCTAAGAGATTGATGGGCAGGGTTTTTACTACATTTGACCATCTGCCCTGGAGAGACCATTGCTCCAGTACTGCCCCCCAGCCTATAAGGCTGGCATCTGTAGTGACCACCTTCCAAGATATCGGGCTGAAGGGTTTTCCCTTCTGGAGATTCTGGGGGATCAACCACCAGCAGAGACTCTTCCGAACGGAAGGGGACAAAGCCATCGGGAAGTCTAGAGCCTGAACTTTTCCGTTCCAGGCTGACCATATGGCCCTTTGTAAATTCCTTGAGTGGAATTGGGTGTATGGTACAGCTTCGAATGATGCTACCATCTTTCCTAGCAGCCTCATGCACAGGCGTATGGACGGCTGTCTTTTTGCACAAAGCAGACGGACCAAGGCCCTCAAAGAGGATACCTTGTCTAGAGGTAAGAAAATCTTCCTCTGGTCTGAATCCAGCCGTAGCCCTAGATATACCAGGTTTTTCACTGGCTGTAGGGCTGACTTGTCCAGGTTGATGACCCAACCGTGAGATTCTAGATACTTGATTGTATCGACAATTACCACTTCTAGCTTGGCAACTGAGTGGTCCATCAACAACAGGTCGTCTAGGTATGCCATTATCGTTACACCCCGTGTTCTTAGATCGGCCAACAGTGGGGCCAGAATTTTTGTGAACACTCGTGGTGCTGTGGCCAGACCGAATGGTAAGGCTCTGAACTGAAAATGGCGCCCTTCTACTGCAAAGCGTAGGAATTTTTGATGACCTGGAAAGATGGGAACATGCAAGTAAGCATCTTTGATGTCGATCGAGGCTAACCATTCCTCCCCTTGTAGGGCAGCGGTGACCGATCGGATCGACTCCATCCGGAAAGACCGGACGTTTAGAAATTTGTTTAGACTCTTTAGGTCCAATATGGGTCTTATGTCCCCGTTTGGCTTCGGGACTGTGAAAAGGTTTGAGTAGAAACCCAACCCCCACTCTTCCATAGGAACCTCCATAATTACTCCTTGGAGCAATAGTTGTTCTAACGCCAATAGGAGAGACCCTCTTTTCAGAGGGTCTCTTGGCATGCCTGACCACATAAAATGGGACGGAGGAGACTCTTTTAACTCCAACTTGTATCCCAGAGTTACTGCGGAGAGCACCCATCTGTCTTTGATCGTCTCCCGCCAGGTCTCTGCGAACAACTGAAGTCTTCCCCCCACCCGTTTGAGTGGGGGCAGCCCTTCATAGGCTTGACTTGGAGGCTGGTTTAGTACCTCTTCGGATCCAGGGCTTTTTATTACCCTGTGGCTGTCCCTGATTTTTACCTCCTGAGTTTGACCGAGGAGGCCGTCGGAACTGCTTAGTAGCAGACGTCGCAGGGATAGGAGAGGTAGTCCTCTTAAAAGATGGACCCCTAGACCTCTTTTTACTCGGTAAGAGAGTACTTTTACCACTGGAAATCTTCTGGATATACTTATCCAGGTCTTCGCCAAAAAGGCGTTCCCCATGAAATGGGAAGCTAACTAAGAGCTTCTTACAGGGAGCTTCAGCAGACCAGTTTTTGAGCCACAGAAGCCTACGCATATGTACCAAAGACAGCGTGAGGCGGGAGGCCTGATGGATAGAATCCTTGATGGCGTCAACCGCAAAGCATAATGCTCTAGGCAGATCAGCCAGAGCCTGGGCCTGCTGGTCTGGCAAATCCCTCAGGACCATTTTCATTTGATCCTTTAAAGCTTGGCATACCCCAATAGCTGCCACTGCTGGCTGTGTAACAGCCCCTGCTGTGGAAAAAGCAGATTTTAATAAAGATTCCAATTTTTTATCCACTGGATCTTTGAACATTTGAACATTATCTACTGGACATGTCAGTGATTTGTTCACAGAAGAGATGGCTGCATCCACCGTAGGAACATTCCATCTCTGGGTGAACTTTTCCTCCATGGGATAGATCACCGGAAACCTTTTAGGCGGAACAAATAGTTTATCAGGATGTTCCCAGTCCTGGTATATAAGTCCTTCCAATAATGGATGTATTGGAAAGGAGCAATTAACCTGGGGAGCTTTTAGCGACCCCAATGAGGAGACAGCAGTAGTTGATGGTTCAACAAGAGGCATTTTAAATGCAGATCGAACCATGTCAGTTAGGGTCTGGACCCACAGTCTGCGATGCTGAAAATGGTTCATCTACTGTCGATTCCTCAAAAACAGAGCTAACCTCCTCCTGATCCCCTTCAGGTAGGTCGGTCCCTTCCTGGGACTGTTGCTCTGCCAACAGGCACTCTAATGGAGGTGATGGAGATCTGGCGCGCTTTCTTTCCTGTAGAGAAGAAGCGATCAATGCTGCCAATCTCTGCTCCAATCCCTCCAGAGTTGAGGAAAAAACCTCCTCTGTTATATATGCAGGAGCAGGTGGACTGAGGACAGCCGCAGTACCTGGCACTCCCGGGGGTTCCTTATGGGTATTAACCTCTGATTTCTCAGGGGAGGAGGGTGCAGATGACTGCTCCAGATCCTCAGAGCCCGATGGAGACCTCCTACACTTCCTGAGAGGTATATCTCGGAGTTTTTTAGGCGGCATATTCCTTAGTTCAAAGCTGAGGTATTCCAGCCGCAATACACCCCTTACTGAAATAGTCTAATGCAATTTGCTGCTATGTACATCAGTGGGTGTCTACTAATGCGTCTTTCTGGGGATGCCTGTATCAACCGCCCGCTGTAAGCCCCTATACCATGCTACCAGCTCCTTTTCATGCTCTGTGTCCATAGCAAGCAGCGTGGACTGAGTCCTTTTATCTTGCTGGGACGCCCGCACATGCGCAGAAGCGCTGGGCGCACAGAGCGCGTCATCCGCCAGGCTCCGCCCCCTTTTTTGAAGCTAAACCTTATAAAAGGAAAGCATGTGTGCGCGCGCACGCGCGTGCACGTGTGCGCTCTTGGCGCCATGTAGGGAGAGGAGCCAGGGTCCCTGTTTCACCAGGACTCGGGGATGGAAGGAAACTACTTGGCAGCATGACAGAGGAATGCAGCTTCCCTGATAGAGAGCTCACTCATCTGCCTGGACTTTCACCATGGAAGGAATAGTCCCAAGAAAAAAGACGTTCCACAGCGGCCTCTAGTGGACAAACACAGGTACCGCACCTTTGTCTTTTTTTTTTTTTTTTTTTAAAACCTCCTTTATGAAAAAACATTTCCAGGTTTACAGTTTTTTTAAAACTTCCCTTATGAAAAAACATTTCTAGGATTTCTTAGGCATATACAGCTATTAGCGGGAATACCCTTTAGGTAACAGGCAGAAAGACATATTAGGCTTGGGGGTCCCCTCAATAGAACCAAGTTCCTGAGGGGCCCCCACTTACCTTTTCCCCGCCGCAGGACTTTGTTTGGTCCACAGAAGCCCAAACTTCACCTCTCACGGCAGGCATTGTACTAGACCTTCAGGGACCGGGTTCCCAAGGATTCCACTCCCCTGGACCTGTATAGCACCCTGCACAGATAGCCTCTTGGTTTTGGGTATGACCAGAGCTCTGGATCCCAGGGTCCAGCCCTCCTAAGAGAGGCATTACAGGCAAAACCCTGCTCTTCTCTGCAAGGCCCGGGTACCGACCGTTTAGCTATGAAGCTTTTTTGGTCGGATCCGGAATAGCTTGCTAAGGCCCAGAGAACCTGTACACAAGCCCAGATGAATACATGTTAACCTTGGCCAACACCTTAGACACTGGCAAAAAACTGAGGTACTCCCGGATGGGAGGGGCTTATATAGGGGAGGGTACTTCCTGTTTTGGAAGTTGCCAGTGCCAGCACCTGAAGGTAATTCTATATAACCCACATAGTAATGACTATGCTGCTCTGTGTCCCGTGATGTATGAACAAGAAATAATGTTATTACATTTTTAAAATAGAAAGAAATGGTCTCATGTTCACTTGTGGCTGTTACATGGAATAAACCATTTTGACTAAAGCACACAAAATGTGTACTTATTTTCTCTGGTACACGAGCAGGGATTTGCTTTTTAGATATCTATCTATCTATCTATCTATCTATCTATCTATCTATCTATCTATCTATCTATCTATCTATCTATCTATATATACATATATATAGACCTATATATATATATATATATATATATATATATATATAGAGGTCTATATATAGATCGTTATATGTATTGTAGCAGGTTAAAATTTACAGGAAAAATGATATATGTTCCTCCACGGATTCTTAGATTTGCAATCTAAGATAATTCCAGCAAAGACTTCAGGGTAAAGAAGGATAGTTCTTTACCCTGTATTGGTAAAGTCCGTTCCGGGGCTGGTTTTATTGGGAGTCTGATAGAGCTCTGGGTGGGACAGACTCCCAAGTCCGTGGATCCGCAGCATATCATTTGCCTTTCAGGTCCTGATTAAGGCAGCTGGGCCTAGCTCTCAGAGAGAGAGTGTGTGTCTCCATGTGAGGAGGCATCTAGGAGCATGGCTGCTCATCCCTGATGTTGGATACAAAGGATTTGAGTTGGTAAGGAAACTTACTACAAGACCAAGGACTGGTCAGTCTATGGACACAGTAAAGCTCGGTAGAGCAGAAGTTTATTTTTATTTGATTGATGGCAAGATGGTTTTCTTCTGTTAGGGAGTATCCTGTGGAATAAACGTGATGTTTTCCTAAAGAAATTGTGAGTTGGTCCCTGCATTGAGTCTAATCCCCTACAGTATATATACATATATAACCTTGCCTTACTTAACATAAAATTCACTTGGGGGTGTGGATATATATATATATACTGTATATATATATATATATATATATATATATATATATACAGTATATATATGTCCACACCCCCAAGTGAATTTTATGTTAAGTAAAGCAAGCTTATTTTTTCAATGTAAGGCTCTGTGTAGTATTGCAGTTTTTATGACATGTGTTATGCTCCTGTAAAATTTGACTGTATTGAGGAAATCCATGATATACCTCCTTTTTAGCAATGGTTGCAGTTATGTGTATAGGAAGTGCTTCCTCAATACACTTAAAGCTGAACTCTAGCAAAACTCAGATGAAATTTACCTGTCAGAGGATTTGTATTTCTGTCCACCTCAGCACCTCAGCACAGTCCTGTCTAGCAGGAGAGGAGATCTGATCTTTTCTTGCTGCAGTGTCACTTTCACTTACAGGTTTCTTCAGTGCCTCCACTCTGTGATTGGACAGTGAAATTAGAAGCAGTACACGGATAAGCTCTTGTCTGTCATACTGGGCATTCCTTTTTGCAGCATGCTCTTTGCATTGATGCACACCTGTTTGGCTGCTTCTCCCTCACCTGCTCTGAGCTCTACTGTGCAGACTGTACAGTAGGCTTCAGGAGGCAAATGCAAATTGGAATTCAGATACTTACACTGCTTCCTTTTTAAAATACTTTTATTGATGTAGTAACTATTACAAAGCTGCATAAATCCAAGAAGTAAAACCTATATCTTATAGGTAATTTAGACAGTCATTAATACATCTCTGGTACTAATGAACATATATATGGGTTCATTGAAGAAAACCTTTGAATATGTTCAAACGTATTTTATCTCAGCATTAAAACATGACAGAGCATCACATGAAATATAAAATTAGTTCTGTTGTCCTATGAAATAAAACAGTGCAAAGAGAACAGAGTAGTGGCCAATAGTATAGTAACAAATCAGTCATCTTTTCATATTAATAATTAAAGGAACCTGAAATGTGTTTGGTTGCATTAAGTTGCCACACATTTTCTATGTTCACTGTTTTTTGCACTTCTGATTGTATCTAGAAGAACTTCCTTAAAGTATAACTCTTTATATATTTTATTTTTCCTTTTCCCTCCCTACAATCGACTGGACACTTTAAAAAATGTTTTGTCTTATACATATCTTTAAATCTGCAATTTTTTTGCGCTGGTCTGTTGACATCATGGATCCCTTCTCTTCTCCTTGGTCCTTCCTTCAGGACAACGTGAGGGCACTCGCATAATGACATGTGAGTGCCACTCTGTCCAGGAGTATTGTGATTATGCACCTCCAAATGGTGTGTCCACGATTGTCTGGGCTCACAAGAAGTGGGTTGAGTGATACGGACAATCATTCAACCCAGAAGAGGACTGACAGAGGGGAGAGATAGAGACCATGACTGAAGTGTGGAGAGGGGGGAGTTGTCCTTTTTTTTAATACTGGAGGGGAAGGAAGTATTTTGTAATAACAAAATGTAGAGTTAAACTTTGTGAAACACAACATTTTCTTTTCATTTTATCACACACTGTACTGTACTGCAAAGAAAAGGAAACAAGCAGTTTAAGAAATCACAATAGTCCATTTGACATCTTCACAATTCTACCTGTGTGTGTGATGCTGACATTTTACATCTAAAGTTTTAATGTATGATGTCAGCAAAGATCATGTCACAAAATTAAAGTAGTTTAAGAAGTTTGAAGAATAATTTTTGTATATTATGGTAACACTCCAAAAAATCAAAATGACAATAAGTGCAATGCATCCAGGAAATACTCAAAAAGTCTTTTACTATTTCCTGTCTTATTGACTTTTTATTTACTTTGAAATAACCACGTTGACGTAATCACTTAGTCTTGAAAAGTTCAAATTGAAAAGATTTTAAAAAATGTTTGATAACCAATGAATGTTCATTACCCTATAGTTTTTTTTTTTTTTTAATGAAAAACCTGACAATATCACCATCTTGCCACTTGACTATTATAATCTTCAGTCGTGGCAGTTTCTGTTGGCCTTTCTTCCTTGTGCAGAATGTGGGATTTATGTTCTCTAAGAAGTCGTCTTTCCTCCTTTCTCTTCTCTCTTTTCCTCTGATGCTCTAATTGTCTGGTGTACTGGAAACGTTGTAGAAAAAGGTCCTTGGCATATTCATATAGTTGCATATCCAGATAATTAAGTTCCTTTATTCTTTCACGAGACCATTTATCAATGTCCACATTTGAAGCTCTGGTAGTATTGAACTGTGTAAATGGTGAAATAAACTTGAGATTGAATGTTCTCTCAAACAGGTATTGTGTTTTTCTTTGAAATTCAGTCAAGCCATAAAAAGCCATATTTTTAAGGTTATTTTTGGCACTCTGTAGAAGAATGTCATTCCTTTCACTTTCATTCATAAAAGTTAAGTTGTAACAGCCAACTAGACTAAGGTCTGCCAGCATGCGGACTTGGCGATTGTTAGCTAAGTTGTAGCTACAGTCCATGAATTCTTGCAGTGTGACTCCAGACCAGTCTTCTCCAAGATAACACGTTGGCAGCTCATCTGGGGTGGGGCTTCTTCCATCACAAACATGGAGGGATGCCTTCCAGGTTGCACCTCTCTGGACATGTTTCCATTCACTTAAGTATCTGGACACTGGGTCTCTCAACATCGTTATATAGTAAAAGTTCCTGTAAGGAGAAATAGAGAAAATATTATTCTACCATCAAAAATCCTCATAAAATATTTTAGAACTGTGTGTTTTTCTATTGGACACAAAACAAGTAAATAAAGAGCATGCTCGTTTTCTACAGAGGGCTAATACAAATTCTTACATTTACATTTTGATACATAAAGTTAAATAAAATGAGCAGAAACATTTCTATAGGGAAAGCAATGTTGTCATCAAATCCACAAACAAGCTTCTGTTTACAGAGTGTTTCATAGACACATGTACCTGGGTACAGCTGTTGGTAATACATAATCTAAAAATCCAATAAGAATATCTACATATAATTGTAAAAATTACAATGTTTGGCAAAATGCATTTAAAATGAAACTATAATATATTTATGTCAACTGTATTTTTTTTTTATATCAATTATTATTATTGAAGTGATTCTAAATATATATTTTTAAATAAAAAACATGATATACAGTACTTACCTGCTCTGTGTAATAGTTTTGCACAGAGCAGCCCTGATCCTTCTCTTCTTGGGTCTCCTGATGCTCCTGGCTCCTCACCCCTGCTGAGTGCCACTATAGCAATTTGTTTGCTATGGAGGCACTCGTGCTTGCTCGCTCCTGAGCCAGCTCTGTGTGTCCATTGTCACACAGAGCGCAGCTTGGCCCTGCCCCCGATTTCTCCTCACTGCCTGTGCTTGACAGCAGCAGGAGCCAATGGCTCTTGATGCTGCCTCTCTGTCCAATGTCTTGTGCACATCGCTGATTCAAGATCGGGCTCAGGTAAATATAAAAGGGGGCTGGTTGCAGAAGGTGTTTTAGACAGCGTTAAGGTAAAAAAACTCATACCTCTAGAACCACTTTATTATAAAATCTTTTGTTTATAATAAATTATTTAGTACAGAGTTCATCCATGGCACTGTTACTGCAGAGCAAACTAGCTTTCCCTAAAATGAAAGCTTATCTCGTCTAGCTGCTCCCTTTGTGACGGTCTCTGTAACTGAAACTCATTATAACCTCAAAGAAAGATAGCATGCAGCTGTGTGCAAAGTGGAACCCCATTTACTTAGCTTTAAAGACCATGTGATTCTTTCAGGAAAGCAGCGAAAGTTAGCCTGGCAAACATGAAAAAGTGCCTAGAGCAAACCTGTTGGCTGAAAGTAGTTAATATAAAAATGTCATAAACAATATTTTGTATTTAGCTTGGAATCAATTCAATGATAGTTCGAGCCCAGGGACTATTACTAATATTGAGATCTGAATTTCCCTTTAAAAAACTGGCGTGGTAAACAAAACTCAATACAGTGTATGAATGGGGAAAGTGCTTTTTAACCACTTCAATACAGGGCACTTTCACCCCCTTCCTGCCCAAGCACATTTTGAATGACAATTGCGCGGTCATGCAACACTGTACCCAAATGAAATTTTTATAATTTTTTCCCTACAAATAGAGCTTTCTTTTGGTGGTATTTGATCACCTCTTCGGTTTTTATTTTTTGCGCTATAAACAAAAGAAGAGGGGCAAGTTTGAAAAAAACACAATATTTTTAACGTTTTGCTATAATAAACATCCATTTTTTTTTTTTAAACAAAAATTTTCCTCAGTTTAGGCCGATATGTATTCTTTTACATATTTTTGGTAAATTTTTTTTGCAATAAGCGTATATTGCTTGGTTTACGCAAAAGTTATAGCAGCTACAAAATAGGGGATAGATTTATAGCATTTTTATTATTATTTTTTTTTTATACTAGTAATGGCGGCGATCAGCGATTTTTATCATGACTGCGACACATCGGACATTTTTGACACATTTTTGGGACCATTCACATTTATACAGCGATCCCTGCTATAAAAATGCATTGATTTCGGTATAAATATGACTGTCAGGGAAGGGGTTAACACTAGGGGGCGATCAAGGGGTTAAATGTGTTCCCTGGGAGTGATTCTTACTGTGGGGGGAGGGGACTGACTGGGGGAGGTGACTGATGGTTGTCCCTATGTACAAGGGACACACCATCGGTCTCCTCTCCCTGACAGGACGTGGATCTCTCCCTGACACAGAGATCCACGGTCCTGCTCAGTTACTGGGCAATCGTGGGTGCCCGGCAGCCATCGTGGCTGCCAGGCGCGCGCATTGGGTCCCCAGTGACACGGCGGGCACGCGCGCGCCCCCCTAGTGGCTTGGGAAGGCGTGGCGTCATATGACGTCCGCCCAGAACAAGAGAGTCTTCTTCCCGCCGTCATATGATGGCGGGCGGTGGACAACTGGTAAAATTGGTATGGTGAATCATGTCAAGGGGACCCAGTGTATGACTGTTCAGTAATGATTAGAAAAAAATAATTACCAGTTAGAAACCTGTATGTTAGGGTTTTTGGTATTTTGAACAAAAGTTTCATAACGCTTCTATTAAGTTATTTTATCAACATTTTGGCCCAACTTCAGTTACTAGGACAATAAATATGGATATATCCACCTAAACATCCAATTAAAATTTTAACTAAAATGGTTCTAGACAGCTTCCTTGCAAAACATATGACATCAAGCATCAGCTTCTTTTAATAATCGATAATCTATTCACAAACAGCTATTCTTAAAGAAAACAAGATACATAAATTAAGTGCATTCCCAAAAGATAATAGAAATGTACCATGGACTATTAGTAGTAGATCATAAAGCTAGTTTTAAAGGGGTATCTCTAAATATGAAACAGTCAGATTGCACTTAACGGCACTGGGCTCAAGGTCAGTCCAGACAAGGATAAGAACTGTAGTTTCAGGTAGGCATTTACTTTCTAGATTTGACACTCTTCCCATTTAGTACCTTATAAAAATACGTATGCATATGGAGAAATAAACAGATACTTTAAAATATAAAGTTCAACGGCACAATGCTATATTTATTTATGTAAATACTATATTTGATTTCTTTGAATCTTCTCGGTAGCTCTTCCTCCCCTACTTTCACTGACTATTGGCTCTAGTATGTGCTAAAAATACTAATATTTCAAAGAACATGTAAGTGAGAGCTCCCATGGCCTATACAGCTTCAAAGTGTCCTATTTAATACTTGAATTATATTCACTTCAGTCTCTCCCTTGCTCTCCAATATGGCATGATATAACTTCATAATATTATTGTTCAAATAGTTTTAATAAAGTTAAAATGGTTGTAAACCTCAGACATGAAATAAGAACAAATCATATCCCTCTATAGTGTATACTAAGCCCTGCTGAGTGTAACTTCAGCTCTCTGCCCCCTTTTTTTTAAACTCCCTGACAAGCTTTATAAATTCAGCACTTTAAATGAATGTAGAGAAGAGAAAACTGCAGATAAACAGGTACAATTTATGTAGGAGGATTTGTTTAATCTCTGTGTATCACCTGAGGCCAGTCACTTCACTGGGTATATGTAAGGGTTTACAACCACTTTAGCTAGCGTTTACTCAAGTGTATATCATGTGTATGTCTGCTTATATTTTGTCTTTACAACTACAGCATATCTAACTAACTGAAGTATGTGTCAGATTTGTATGGGAGCTATGCACACAACAGCTAAAAACACAAAAATACTCACATACCGATTAAGGTGCCTCCATTGGAAGCCTGTTTAAATATTTTGCAAACTTATATCAACATGATGTTTTTACACTGACATGTGTATCAAAGAGACACTGTTGCCTTGCCCATGTAGGACAAAGTAATAGTGTCTCTGCAAAGAGCTTCCCCCTATCCCCTGTACTCATCTGACCAGCACCGCCTCACCACTCCTTGCTCATCCACAGCCGGCACTGATATTATTGGTGTTTGTGGCTTAGGTTATATGTTTGCTCCATACCAGGAAGCTCTGGGTATTGTCGCTAACTCCAGAAAAGGAAAGAATAGTAGGGATGGGCCGAACAACCCCCCCTGGTTCGGTTCTTACCAGAACATCTCAAACAGGCAAAAAGTTCTAGCAAACATGCAAACTCTATTAAAGTCTATGGGACATGAACATGAAAATTCAAAAGTCCTAATTTTAAAGGCTTATATGCAAGTTATTGCCATAAAAAGTGTATGGGGACCCGGGTACTTCCCCTAGGGGACATGTATCAGTGCAAAAAAAAAAGTATTTAAAACTATAATTTTTAACCACTTGCTGACCAGCTGCTGTCATTATACGGCGGCAGGTTCCCGCGAATCAGTGTAACTATACGGCGGTCCTTTAACAGCTACAGCAGCTGCGCGTGTGCCAAGGCCTGGCGGACCGGCAGCGATGTCTGCCTGCCACCCGCGATCGATCCACAGAGAGCCAGAACGGGGATCTGTCTATGTAAACAAACAGATCCCAGTTCTGACAGGGGAGTTCAGAGTGATTGTCTGTTCCTAGTGATTAGGAACAGCGATCTCTCCTTACTCCCAGTCAGTTCCCTCCTCCACAGTTAGAAACACCTCCCAGGGAACACATTTAACCCCTTGATCACCACTAGTGTTAACCCCTTCCCTGCCAGTGTCATTTATACAGTAATCGGCGCATTTTTATAGCACTGATCGCTGTATAAATATCAATGTTTCCAAAAAAGTGTCAAAAGTGTCCAATCTGTCTGCCGAAATGTCGCAGTCCTTCTAAAAATTGCTGATCACCGCCATTACTAGTAAAAAAAATAATAATAATGAAAATGCCATAATACTATCCCCCTATTTTGTAGACACTATATCTTTTGCGCAAACAATCAATATAATCTCATTGCGATTACATGTGATGTGGCCCCGCCCCTTGTATATTTAAGAGCTGTGAAAGCAGAGAGGAGGCTTTTTTTTTTCTTTTTTTTTTTCTATTTTTGCAGGCGATGTGATTGACGATGCAACGAGGGACACTAAATTGGTTTTATTTTTTTAGTAAAGGACTTGTCAAGAACTGTTTACTGTGTTTCTAACTTTTTGACACTTTTTTGGTGAATGGGTAGGGGTACGATGTACCCGATACCCATTCACATGGGGGGGCCAGGATCTGGGGACCCCCTTGTTAAAGAGGGCTTGCAGATTCCGATAAGCCCCTTTCTCGCAGCCCCCGACAACCACATCCCAGGGTTGTCAGGAAGAGGCCATGGGGACAAGGTGCTTTGGGGGGTATAGTTCAGGCCGCACGTTCGTCCCCCCTTTTTTTTTTGGGCGTGGAGTTCCCCTTAAAATCTACACCAGATCCAAAGGGCCTGGTATGCCTTGTAGACTTGTGCACAACGGAAAAATTCGTTCCGTTTCGGTTCGTTTCTGTCCGGTCCTGTTGATTCGTAATCATTCGTAATTTTGCTAGACGGGATTTTTCGTGTTCGGACTCATTCGTATTTTTGCAAGCGACATTTTTCGTTGAATTTTTTGTTGCTTTATAATTCGTACTTTCGGTAGAGTACGTTGTTTTTCGTTGATTCTGGACACAACTCCTACTTTCGTAACTTTTTTTGGGTTCGTTGATTCGGAATTTTCCGTGTCTCTCTCACAACGACGCTGCCTATTATGCCTAATGTGCTTCGAATGGATTTGTACTTTTCTAAATACATAGCGGTTATTTGTAACGATTCAAAATCTCGTATTTTACTTTCGTTTTTTACATGCGGCTATAGGCTCCGCCCCTGTACACCATTTTGAGAAGGTTCAGCACGGTGAGGGAGAAGCAGAGAGCAGAGCAGAGTGAGTGTTATTGTGCTTCGAATGGATTCGAAATCTCGTATTTTACTTTCGTTTTTTCATGCGGCTATAGCCTCCGCCCCCTGTACACCATTTTGAGAGGGAGTTCAGCATGGTGAGGGAGAAGCAGAGAGCAGAGTGAGTGTTATTGTGCTTCGAATGGATTCGTACATTCGTAACTTTTTTCATAACGAATTATGCCGAAGACCTTCGGGCATTCGCTATTTTGCGGTATAATTTATTTCGGATTCGGTTTTATTCGTAATTGCTCTGTTCGGAAATTCGAATGCTTCCGAATGTCCGAAAGTTGCTAAATTCGGACGAATTTCGATTCGTTACGAAACGAATTGCACAAGCCTAATGCCTTGCTCCTCCACCAAGATGACTGCCTCTATACAGCAACACAATACAGAACAAGGCATAATAATTTAGTAATGGAGAAAATATCAGCTGCAGGGGGGCCACATGAAATACTGAGGACTAGTGCTGTGTGCTCTGTCAGCAGAGTTCAGGTCCTCTGCCTGCAGAGCTTACAGAGTTCAAGTCCTCTTTAAACCCTGGCCAAATGTAGTCAAATTATCCAAGCGTAAAATCAGTGGGTAGTAGTGACCACAGAGCCCACATAAATATTTCTACAGTCAGACTCTAGAATCCCTTTTATCGTAATCTTAGTTTTATTGGAGAATTATTGTACAAATAGACAAGTATACATACATTAATGGCATGATCATACCATCAAAACATCTTACTAATACAATATACAAACTAACATAACCAAAACAACAAATAATAAACAACAAAAACAAAAACAAAAAAAATGGGGGAAGAAAAAAAAGGGGGAAAGATGGCAACACATAGACATCATATATTGAAAACTTATTATGTCGCGTTTAGGTTCTACTCTAATTCCCATAAATCCTTTTAGTTCCTGTTGATTCCCTAAAAAATCTCGCCGCTGTCAACCAGTATCTGAGCAGACCCTTTTATTGTTTTTATAGGGGTCTGGTAAGATGGAACAGGGTAATTTGAGGTGTATTGGGGATTAACTCCCCTGTAACTGTAATATACAACTGCATGACCCTGTCCCAGAAATGATGAATTTGGGTGCATTCCTACCATATGTGTATCAGCGAGCCCTTGGCAGAATGGCATTGCCAACATATGTCAGATGCGTCTGGGTATATAAGCTGTAGGGATGTTGGAAACATCTTTTCAGCTTTTACTCAACCTGTTCAGCTCTAGCACTTGTATACCCCTCATGGGCCACAGAAATTTAGAAAATAAAATTTTGGTACAAATAAGGCTTCTCTATTTTGTTTTCTTTGCAATCTGTAGACAAAGGATGTAACATAATGAAAAAAATATATATAGTTTTACCAGTATTTTACACTGAGCAGAGTTTTAAAACAACTAATATCTGTAATGTTGTAAATTTTTTTGTGTTTTTTTTTTTTTAAATGTGTCATTTAAAATTTAAATAACAAAAAGAAGAAAAGAAGAAAAGCTTGAAAACTAATAAAATATAGAAAAACGAATTAGCAGCAAAAAACAAAACAAAACAAAAAAAACAACAAAAAAATAAATAAACCAAAAACTAAGGATGAATGAGTTAAAGAGTATGTTATTTCAACATTTCATATTCCTGTGTCTGTTGTACCATATTTGTGAAATTATTTGTGATCCTGCAACCCCCCCTGTTTTCCTATTTCAAACTGACCATGCCAGGCACGGTAGCACATCCTTTCTAGAGTGGTCCATTTCTAGCTATGATGGGAGCACAGCCTGCCTGTCCTCCAATGGCCAAGACTTGTGCTGATGCACTCTTCTGCACAGCTCTTTTCTGGAAAGATAAGTGTACTGCTTTTTCTCTGCCTTTTGGTGACACACCCCCTTCAATTTTTACCTACAGCTCTCTAAGCCCCTTATGTACTGTAGCTGAGGACAGAAGTCATGCGTTCATGGTATTTATAATGTGTATATACAGTCACACACACAGATGCACACAGAAACACACAAATGTTTTTCCTTGCAATTCTATTTTAAATTGAATGGGTTGTTTTATGAGGTAAGAGTTCACATATACTTTAGGTAGGGCTTCATATGGACTGTGCCTTGACCCTAATCAGAAAAAAATGTAATGCCTCATACACACGATCAGACATTCCGACAACAAAACCGTGTTTTTTTGCCGATGGATGTTGGCTTAAACTTGTCGTCAGAGTCTTCGAGGGTGACAGCGATAACCCTAATGAACCAAGGCCTGAGGTGTGCCTTGGCCTAGCTGGTCAGTATGCCTGAAAAGTGGGCATACCCTGAATGTAAGAATAAGGAAAATAGAATGAGTATGCATGAATCTGGGGGAAATGTGTGGGTGGGAGCCCAGAAATGACGGCAACCCAGACCCGACAGGGGAGGAGGCTTAAGTAGCCCTCTCAGCCTCCTCCCACAAATACAGGCTGGCCTGCGGCCAGCCTTACACTTGTCGTCAGAGTCTTCGAGGGTGACAGCGATAACCCTAATGAACCAAGGCCTGAGGTGTGCCTTGGCCTAGCTGGTCAGTATGCCTGAAAAGTGGGCAAAAAGAGACAACTGTAGGTGAAGAAGGGAAGGTAACGAATCGACAGAGATGCACCCGGATGGCAACAGTATCTGAACCCGGTCCCGAACAAGAATGGAATAAGCCTGATGCCCGGCACAACCCAGACATGAGAATGACCTGCTAGTAAATGAGAGGATACATGGGGGAAAGGAAGCACAGGCTGGCCTGAAGAGCCTCTGCAACCGATGGGCAAGAAGATCGTACTACTTCAACCGGACATCAGAGATGTGCCCCCTGGCCTACCCATACTAGGTATGGGGAAGAGAGAGGGCAAAAAAGGACAACTGGCAGGAGTTGTGGGGCTGGATACCTGATGGATGGGTTGCAGGAGTAGGCGGATAAGGCCAAAGCGCCACGGCAATGAGCATCGTCAAGCATGGAGAAACATGCCAGACACAGAACACTGGTCCCACCTGACTCGATCGGGTCGTGCCACCGCCTGTGACCTGACAACTGAGTCTGAAACCTGAATCGAGGAAGGAGGGTCAGACTCCATCCGGGCAAGAAAGTCTCATGGCATGATGTAGACATGCCCAAACAAGAGATCAGAGCCGCTAGCGGAACCCAGAAACATGACGACGTTGCCCAAACCCACCCCTGTGACCGACAAGGGGCCGCGGCTCAGCACACACCCTGAAAGAGACTGTGAAACCCTAGGTGGGGACCAGGGCCTCAGCAACAGAACGACAACTGAAAGAAAAATGAAGACTACTTCCTACCCAAGAGTGAGCCCAGAGGTGAAAGACATCCGCACCAATCAACTAGCCCTGGCAACGGGCAGGACTGATGGAAGCGAGTGCAAGCATAGTAGATAATGGCGAAGATGCCGGCGCAGCCCAACCTGAGAACACAAACTAGAGAAAATGACAGACAACCAGACATGAGAACAACAACGAGCCTACCTAAGAAAGAGAACATGCAGAAATGACAAGACCACCGCGCGTACATGAACCTGATGACAGATGACCCCCCCACCCTTGTGTGAGTGGCGAGTGAGCCCGAGTAACCTGTAGCGCAGAGACAGGTAATTAAACTGAACACTCAGGGCTGGTGTACCCACGGACCGTGGTGGGTGATCGTATAGGTGTAATGAATGAACGTGCATCGTATGACGTATGGTATACGGGCGAGAAGATTGTGGTCAACAATCATTTAACAAACGAAACCTCAGCCCGTATGGATCTGTAGACGTGACAGATCCCAAAATGTGAGCCCTAGCTAACTAACCCAGGTACAAACATGGACGAAGATACAATGATACATGGTATCCAACGAAGATAAGAACAGCTACCGGAGCATGCCGTGACTGAACCACAACGCCCCTCTGAAAAGCTAAGACTGAAACGTAGCAATGGAAAAGCTGAGACTGAACGCTGAGGCGGAAGCGATACGACAGAAGTTTGGAGCAGAAACGCAAGGACCGAAACGTTTGAGGCAGAAATGTAAAGACGGAAAAATGCTGAGACTGCAACGCTGAGGCAGAAACGCAATGACAGAAATCCTGGAGGCAGAAATGCAATGACAGAAAATCCAGGAGGCAGAAACGCTATGACAGAAAATCCAGGAGGCAGAAACGCTATGACAGAAATCCAGGAGGCAGAAACGCTATGACAGAAATCCTGGAGGCAGAACGCTATGACAGAAATCCTGGAGGCAGAACGCTATGACAGAAGTGCTGAGGCAGAAGTGCAATACCAGAATCTTGGGGCAGAATGCTGAGCAGAAAACGCCATGACAGAAAAACGGGGACAGATACGCTACGATGGAAACGCTGAGACAGAAAAACTGGGGCAGAATGCTACGATGGAAACACAGACAGAAATCCTGGGGCAGCAAACGCAGACAGAAATCCTGGGGCAGCAAATGCAGACAGAAATCCTGGGGCAGCAAACGCAGACAGAAATCCGGGGGCAGCAAACGCAGACAGAAATCCGGGGGCAGCAAACGCAGACAGAAATCCGGAGGCAGAAAAACGCAGACAGAAATACTTGGGTAGAAATGCTGAGGCAGGAACGCTAAGACAGGAACGCTAAGACAGGAACGCAGGGGCGGAAACGCAATGACAGAAACGCTGGGGCGGAAACGCAATGACAGAAACGCTGGGGCGGAAACGCAATAACAGAAACGCTGGGGCGGAAACGCAATGACAGAAACGCTGGGGCGGAAACGCAATGACAGAAACGGTGGGGCGGAAACGCAATGACAGAAATGCTGGGGCAAAAAAACGCAATGACAGAAATGCTGGGGCAGAAAAACGCAATGACAGAAATGCTGGGGCAGAAAAACGCAATGACAGAAATGCTGGGGTAGAAAGACACAATGACAGAAATGCTGGGGCAGAAAACGCAATGACATAAATGCTGGGGCAGAAAACGCAATGACAGAAATGCTGGGGCAGAAACGCAATGACAGAAATGCCGGGGCAGACAACGCAATGACAGAAATGCTGGGGCAGACAACGCAATGACAGAATTTCTGGGGCAGACAACGCAATGACAGAAAATGCTGGGGCAGACAACGCAATGACAGAAATGCCGGGGCAGAAACGCAATGACAGAAATGCTGGGGCAGAAACGCAATGACAGAAATGCTGGGGCAGAAACGCAATGACAGACATGCATGGGCAGAAACGCAATGATGGAAATCCTGGGGCAGAAACGCAATGACAGAAAAAACTGTGACAGAAAAACTGACACTGAACACTGAAGCAGAAACGCAGAGACGAGAAACGCAGAGACTGAACACAGAGACTGAAACGCAGAGATCGAATGCAACGACAAAAGCATGTATCGCAAGCAAACTGCCAACCTAACCCGAGGAGACGGGGGTGGACAGCCCCCCCCTCTCATGCTGCCAGCGTGTGACCCCTGGAGGAATGGTGGACAACCCCCCCTGCCAGCGAAACCCGTGGAAGGATGGACAGTGCGACCCTGGAAGAAATCGGCGGACAGCCCCCCCCTCGCTGCCAGCGTGAGACCCCTGGAGGAATAGACAACACCCCCAAGCTGCCAGCGGGACCCATGGGCGGATAGACAGCCCTACTCTGTGGCCAGAGTGACCCCGGAAGAATCGTGGACAGCTCCCCCCTCCCCTCACGTTGTCAGCGTGAGACCCGTGGATGATGGACAGTCCCCCCCCTTACGCCAGTGCGATCCCGGAAGAAAATGGTGGACAGCCCCCCCCCATGTTGCCAGCATGTGACTCTAGCAGCAGGGGTGAACGGTCCCCCCCACCCCAAGACGTCCCACGTGAGGAGGCGGGAAAGCCCCCCCATGGAGCCAGGGTGTGAACCGGGAGGCGTGCGGCGACCCCTCCATGATGCCCGGCAGGTAACTGACACGTGGATGTCAAGGGTGGGTGAAGGACAGCCCCCCCTCGCATGAACACCGGGCCCCCATGCTGTAAGTAACACCGGGGACAGTAAGAAGCTGGGAGAAGAGGGCGGGCGGCCCCCATGATGCTGGAACACAGGGATGAAAGGGAGAAGCGGCAGTGGCAGCAGCGGCGCCCCCCCAGGATTGAGCCCAGCAAAGGTAGGCGGATGGATAAACAGACGAACCCCCCGGCGCAATCACCGTAGGAAGCGGGCGGGCGGCACCCAGCCAGTTGGAGCCCTGGGGAAAGACGGCCCCCCCCTGGCATGGGCGCCGGGAGAAGCGCCCCCCACGAGGATGGAACATGGGACGATGGAGGAACGATACCATAGCTGCGGCCGACAGCCGTGCTGCAAAGAGGCCAGAAATGACGTGCGTCTGCCGCGTCGCCCAGAAATGATGGCAACCCAGACCCGACAGGGGAGGAGGCTTAAGTAGCCCTCTCAGCCACCTCCCACAAATACAGGCTGGCCTACGACCAGCCTTACACTTGTCTTGCATACACACGGTCACACAAATGTTGCTTGGAAATTCCGAACGTCAAGAACGCGGTCACGTACAGCACGTACGACGGCACAATAAAATGAAAGTTCAGTACCAGGTGCGGCACCCTTTGAGCTCCTTCTGCTAATCTCGTGTTAGTAGAAGTTTGGTGAGAGACGATTCGCACTTTTCAGCCTTGTGCTTTTCAGTCCGTGACGTGTTTGCAGCTTGACGAATGTGCTATCTCCATTATGAACACTAGTTTTACCAGACCGAGCACTTCCGTCTCGTACTTGATTCAGAGCATGTATTGCATTTTGTGCGTCAGAATTGGATACACACAATAGGAATTTCCGACAAGACATTTTGCCGTCGGAAAAATAGAGAACCAGCTCTCCAACATTTGTTGTCGGAAATTCCGACAGCAAATGTTGGATGGAGCATACACACGGTCGGAATATCCGACCAAAAGCTCCCATCGAACATTTGTTGGCGGAAATTCCGATCGTGTGTACGCAGCATAAGAGTTGTGGAAGTTTTCTTTATATTCATACATGGGATGGTTAAAAGAGAGGGCTCTCTTTTTGGCAGTGGTGATAAATAGGTAGACAGTCCTTTGAGGATCCCAATTAAAGGCAGATTGAGCCAGCAGGGATAGTACTTTTGAATTGCAGTGAGCTAGACCAATCATTTTGCAGATGACCAGTTTTCTCCGACTAAGGATCAAATTTGGGTTTAAGTTGAACTGGGCAAACTGTTGAATAAACTGTCCATATTTGGCCACTTTGCCTGTCCCTATCCCTAGCTGTTAGATTTGAAGCAAACAGCCAGAGATTCCGGGTGACATCTTTAATTAAATATGGTCATGACCATACTTATAATATATAAATGATGTCACTGAGCATCTCCAGGGCTGTCATTTACATTAGAACATTAAAGCAGTGCATAGGATTCTGTCCCAGGAATAGTGGTGGGCAGTGAGTCATAATCAGACAGCAAGTTAACAACGTGGGAGGGAAACATTGTCAGATGGTGGATCATTGTGGCCGATATGGATTTACATCACTGGACAATGGGATTGATGATAGATGCCTAATGTATTTTTTGGCCAATCAAGGCACGTCAAGGTGTCTGTGTGTTTATATACTTTCGACTTATTTGGTTGGGAAAACAAATTACCCTGTACTCATTCACCTGGGAGAGGGTGACTATCTGGGGGGCTATATTCTGAAAGGAAGATGTGGGGAAGAGGCTCTTGTCCCTCAATAATGGGATAAGGTATCTTGCATGGAGGGGGATCAATGGGGAATCCATCAATGACCTGACATCTTAAGATTTTTCCTCACTGCACTATAACCACTAAATTACAGATCCCTGGTACTGCAGTAATGTAAACACAAGGCCAGGGATCCCAAATGTTGTCATTGACAAAATATGGTAATGACAGCTTCAAGACATTCCCCAAGCATGTTATTTAAAGGATTTGTGTATTTGTTCAATTGTCTTTTAAGCCGCAAGAAAAGATCTCTTAGCACTAAATGTTTTTTTTTCTTCTTCTTCTTTGTGATGTTTCTAATTTCAAATTTTAAAGAGGTTATTGGGAAAGGATTGGGCAGTGTAAGGTATCCCTAGGAGAACTCAATGCAAAATATCTTTGTGATAGATAAGGAAGGAGAGTAATAACTGTATGTCTGCATCTTATGTTCATACCAGAGGGGGAGATGGATGTCTCACCTTCCATCATTCATGTTGACACATACTCCCATCTTTGGCCATCCTAAGAAGTGACTACATCTTACAATCACTGCTGCTGGTTTGACAAATAAAAGCTGCAGCTTAAAGATTTCTTTTCTCACAGCTATAATAATATTATAGCAATTAATATGCTTGTCATTTTGCCCTGACATTTACCACCTTAAAATACCCCTTATGTAAATTATGTTAAAGCCTTTGGTGTTTGCTTAACTGACCTGGCTGACAAGGCTGCTACAAATGTTCACGTTCTTCCCTATTTATGATAACATTTTTTATGTCAAAATTAATTATACAATTACATAGCAGAAATAAGAAAGTGTGCACAATGAAAAAAAAAAGGCATTGAAAATAGGAAATAAAATGACTTCAATGTAGTTTGAAGGTATGTAATTTGCCACATGCACAGGGCAATATGACTAACTTAACAATAAAAATAGATTAAACCCATACATCACAGAACTGCAGTTGCAAATATGTGAATTTTAAACTAAACATACAGGACACAGCACATTAAAACCAAGGGAATTACATTAATTATAGAAAAACTATGAATAATTAAACTGGGTCAAGTAAATTGTTGTGTGTGCCATGAAATATTTGCATAAATGTTTACTTTTAAAACAGTTAGAACTCTATAAAACTGACCGTGTATCTGCACCAGTGACCAATGTCTCTCATATATTTTCAGGTTTTTTTCTGGTCCCCTTGGCCTCACTTGGTATGCTTTCTTTGTAGATCTGTACAACTTGTCTCTGTCTCTCTGTATGTACCCATGATTCTCTAGAACTGGCATTGGGAAAAGGGAGCCTAGGTCTCATCAAGTCTGGCAAGTCTGTAAATGGTTGCGCCTTCTTCTTTACCACTTATATTTACTTCCTCTTTCTCACTTTCCTAAGTTAGCTGATAAATGTTAGGTCTCAGTTAATATCACAACTTGCTGCAATCAGAGCGGACGTTTACTTGACTAAAAAGTTCAGTAGATTTCTTGGAAGGATTTTTTTATTTGCAGGGACACAGAGTACTCTCTGAAAATGCCATTATGCAATTTGTATTGAAAAACAACAGCCTTGCCCATGCCAGATAACTGCCCTTTCTGTAGGAGGGTCTTGTTGGGAGCAGTGAATATTATGCTACCACTAGTTAATCTTGTGATCTGTTCGGGGGTGGTTTCACTCAAGTGTAGTGTTCACCAGTGAGTACAATTCACCCCAGATTGTTGGCCCACTTCATTACCAGCATATAGTAAAATGACGTCCGCAGATGGGATCTCCCATCCTGGGCGGGCGTCATATGACGGCCTCCACTTCCCGCCGGTATAGGGGGCCGTGCGCGCACACCCGCCGCATCACTGAGGAGCCGGTGTGCGTGCCTGGTGGCGGCGATGTCGGCCGAGCACGCGCAATCGCTCCTGACAGAGCAGGAACGGGGATCTGTGTGTGTAAACAGGGAGAGGAGACAGATCTGTGTTCATAGTATATAGGAACACGGATTGGTCTCCTCCCCCAGTGAGTCCCATCCCCCCACAGTTTGAACACAGTCAGTGAACACATTTAACCCATTGATCGCCCCCTAGTGTCAACCCCTTCCCTGCCAGTGACATTTCTACAGTAATCAGTGGCTATTTATAAGTGTCAAAAGTGTCTGATCTGTCCGCCATAATGTCCCAGTCCCGATAAAAATCACAGATCGCCACCATTACTAGTAAATAAAAAAAAGAATAAAAATGCCATAAATCAATAACCTATTTTGTAGGCGTTATAACTTTTGCGCAAACCAATCAATATACGCTTATTGCGATTTTTTTACCAAAAATATGTAGAAGAATACATATCGGCCTAAACTGAGGAAAAAATGTGTTTAAAAAAATTGGGACATTTATTATAGCAAAAAGTAAAAAATATTGTGTTTTTTTTTTTTTTTTAATTGATGCACTTTTTTGTTTATAGAGCAAAAAATAAAAACCGCAGAGGTGATCAAATACCACCAAAAGAGATCTCTATTTGTGGGAAAAAAGGACGTCAATTTTGTTTGGGTACAACGTTGCACCACCGTGCAAATGTTAAGTAAAGCGGCGCAGTGCCATATCGCAAAAAATGGCCTGGTCAGGAAGGGGATAAATTCTTCTGGGTCTGAAGTGGTTAATCACTTGACTACTGGGCACTTTTACCCCCTTTCTGCCCAGGCCAATTTTCAGCTTTCATCGCTGTCGCACTTTGAAAGACAATTGCGCAGTCATGCAGCACTGTACAAATGCGGCTGCAAAGAAAGGGGCCCTAATAGACAGCACTGATGGGCACTGATAAGGTGGCACTTAAAGGCACTGATAGGCAGCACTGATGGGCACTGATAGGCTGCACTGATGGGCACTGATAAGGTGGCACTTAAAGGCACTGATAGGCAGCACTGATGGGCACTGATAGGCTGCACTGATGGGCACTGATGAGGCGGCGCTGATTGGCACTGATGAAGCGGCACTGGTGGGCACTAATGAGGCTGCACTAATATGTGACACTGATGGGCACTGATGTGCGGCACTGATGGTCACTGATAGGTGGCACTGATGAGCACTAATAGGCAGCACTGAAGGGCACTGATAGGCGGCAATGATTGGCAGCACTGATGGGCACTGATTGACACTACTGGTTGGAACTGATTTGCAGCACTGATGGGCACTGATTGGCACTGAAAGGGCAGCACTGATGGGCACTGTTCGGGCTGCACTAATCATCAGGACACTGATGATTATTTCCCCGATGATCAGTGCAGATGTCCCTATTCACACTAGCCAGTTACGGGCTCTCTCCTCTCCTCACACTGTAACAGTGTGAGGAAAATAATTCTGATAACCGGCAAGTGTGTTTACCTCGTGATCAGCTGTGATTGGACACAGCTGATCACGTGGTAAAGAGCTGCTGTGATTGGCTCTTTCCCCCGATCTGTGATCAGCTATGTTAAAAGAACACAGTAATCTCAGAGTGCGTCGTGGGGCGCGCCGCAGTGGGCGCGGTTCTGTGGGGACGTCATATGATGCCCTCCCAGAACTGGACGAGTGAGCTGTACCGATCATTTGGCTATAGCGCAGTCGGCAAAAGGCTAAACAAATAAAAGTTCAATGAAACAAACAGTTGCCCTTGCAGGGGTTCCCATCATCTCTTTAACATATGATAAACAAACAAAAATAAATGACTTAGCCTCTTGGCTTTGTTATGCAGCGCTGCTGCTCAGGCTCTAACCTCAGGCCTCTGGTTTGGTCCCACAGACCAACTCTTGCACAAACTCTGCACTTCTGTCTCTGGCACTCTCAGCTGTCTCACAGCTTTCTCTTTCGTGCAGCTCCCTGCTGCTCTGGCCCTGAAGCTTAGGGCATCTGTGTGTTCCGTCACAGACTGCACCTGCACCGTGAAGACATGCACACCTCTGACTTTTTCTTTGCAACCTCACAGACTCTTTGGGAGAGTGGAGCCCCAAAATACTGTTACATAGTTGCCAATAGTCCATAATTTCCTGGGACATTCACAAATTTTGGACCCTTGTCCCGAAAATAACGTTTCCTGTTATTTGTCCCGAATTTTGACATTTGTCCCGGCCATCTGAAATTTTTGGGCAACTATGTGTTAATTATCGCCGCGTTAGAACAGGCTCGTATCCCCCCCTACCTAATTTTTGTCCTCCTTGTCTTCTATGGGAGAAGGAGGACACATGCTCTCTCTCTGTTTCCTGATTTGCTATCCGGGGCAAGCGGGGGCATGGCTAGTTAAGTTACCTTGCCAGCCCGCCCAGTCTGTTGGAGCATATCAGAGAAGGACGTCTGACGTCTGCGCAGAACTGCAGCTGCATAGGAAAGCCAGGAGGACCATTCGCCGGCCTGTGACTCACTGACTGGGAGGGACCAAGGTCAGAGGAGAACATCTCACTGGGAAGGGCACAGTCAGCCTCACTATGGATAATCCCGCAGCTGAAGCAGAGGTGAGGACACAGCAGCCCCGCCCACCCGCCCGGGTCTTCATCTGCAGGCATGAGGCAAGCACTAAGTTACTCTGCACACTGTCACTCCATAGAGTTCCAATATGCTCTGTGCGACCCCAGCCTGCCTTGTGCGACCCCCGCCTGCCCTGTGCAACCCCAGCCTGCCCTGGGCCACCCCAACCTGCCCTATACCACACCAACCTGCCCTGTACCCCCCTAACTTGCCCTCTACCACCCAATACCACCCCAGCCTGCCCTGTGCGACCCCAGCCTGCCCTGTGCCACCCCAACCTGCCCTATACCACCCCAACCTGCCCTGTACCCCCTAACTTGCCCTGTGCCACCCTATACCACCCCACCCTGCCCTGTGCCACCTCAACCTGCCATATACCACCTAGCCTGCCCTGTGCCAACCTAACCTGCCCTTTTCCACCCTAACTTGCCCTGTACCACCCCAACATGCCCAATACCACCCCAACCTGCCCTGTACCCCCCCTAACTTGCCCTGTGCCACCCTATACCACCCCAGCCTGCCCTGTGCCACCTCAACCTGCCATGTACCACCTAGCCTGCCCTGTGCCAACCCAACCTGCCCTATACCACCCTAATTTGCCCTGTACCACCCCAACCTGCCCTATACCACCCCAGCCTGCCCAATACCACCTCAGCCTGCCCTATGCCACCCCAACCTGCCCCGTGCCACGCCAGCCTGCCCTATACCACCACAGCCTGTGCTTTGCCACCCCAGCCTTCCCTGTGCCACTTCAGCCTGCCCTGTGCCACCCTAATTTGCCCTATACCACCCCAATACCGCCTTAACCTGCCCTGTACCACCCTAACCTGTCATATACCACCTCAACCTGCCACTATACCACCCTATTTTACCCTAACCTGCCACTATACCACCCTATACTATCATTTACAGGGGCTGATTTGGGGTGTGCCCTGTGACCATGCGCTACCTGAATGGTGCTGGGCAGCCTAGACGGGGGGGTGACACCATGTTTTACCGCACCAGTTGACACCAACCCTAGTGATGCCACTGCCTTACACAAGAGAGTGGGGAGTTTGTAAGGACAGACTCTGCTGGGGGCACCTGGTGTAAGGAGGGACTCTGCTGGGGGCACCTGATGTAAGGAGGGACTCTGCTGGGGGCACCTGATGTAAGGAGGGACTCTGATGGCTGGTGTAAGGAGGGACTCTGCTGCGGACACCTGGTGTAAGGAGGGACTCTGCTGCGGACACCTGGTGTAAGGAGGGACTCTGCTGCGGACACCTGGTGTAAGGACAGAATCTGCTGGGGGGGCACCTGATACAAGGACGGACTGCTGGGGAGGCACCTGATGCAAGGACGGACTGCTGGGGAGGCCATCTGGTGGCAGGCGACGTGGCAGGTGACACACTTTCACTGATTCGGTATTATGGTGAGTTGAATGATTTCATTTTGTATTACAATGTAATAATAGAAATAATGTGCTTCAATCACCCTGACAACATAACAACCATGGTGCCGGGATGATTGAAGCGCCAACAACAGGTGTTTTGGAGTATCTTTATCTGCCGATTTTGTTAAACTTTCTGGAATACACACATTTCTATTGTGGTGTAGGATCTGGCTTTTCTTTCTTTCTTTCTTCCTTTCTTTCTTCCTTCATCTCGGACTCTAACTACACCCCTTCTGAGCCACGCCCATTTAAACCACGCCCACCATCGTGTGTAAACCACACCCATTTTCCCTGCATTTTCCTATTAGGTGTGACACGCCTACAAACGAATGTCCCGCCCCCTAATTATGGCAAGGCTCCACCTCCATGCCAAAAAAGTGTCTCGGATCTGGCAAGATCCAGGCACAGGAGTGGATTCTTCTTACCATCCAAAGCTCTTCAATGCCTACAAGCTCCAGATCCTAATGAGGGGATTGCAACATCCAGAGAAAACCAGAGAGGGTGAATCTCCCTAATGGTAGCACAGACAGCTATACAAATATTATAGGTGTTCTAATCCCTCTTCCCTCTATGCAAAACAAAACAAAAAGTTTTGCCTTTAGTTGTACTTTAATTCCACTTATCCTGCATCCGTAAACCAGCATATCATTAGAGACCAAACATGACATGCATATGATGTGTAGTTCTCATATGGCGTCTAATGCATCTTATTAGCCTTCTGGACCTTGCGATAAAATCATATTTGGTATCTAACTGAGCTGTATCTTCTTCTACATTAATATAACCAATTTTTAGTAATGTAACACCATTACACTAGAAATCATGGAATATGTAAAAAAGCTGGTTGTGGGAGTTCATCTATAGTTCAGTACCCCAACATAACAGTTGTACATTCCTAAACTGCACGCCAGACCATTTACAATGTGGCCATTTACAGCAGGGCTTCATCAGAAGTCCTGTAGCCTCTCTGGCGGTATGATTATGTAAGATTTTTTAATCTCAAAGCGGTACATTGTTTTGCATAGAAATTTGGCATTTTATATTGTAGGCCTGTAATTCTTAGTAATAACACACTTAAATCTGTCCAAACAAGAGTCTAGTAGACATTCCGGGTATGATAAAGTTTGAAACACTAAATCATAACTTATAATATAATAAATTACTGTAAATAATTATAAAAAATAATAATATAATAATAATAAAATTAATTTCTCCATGATTCACTATCGCTCAATTCTGCAAGTGATTCTAATTTACTATCGCTGTTTTCTAGCTGGTCCAAAACCACTTTTGACGTAGACACTTTTTGGTTGCCATGGACAATCTCAAGTTTCCAGGCAGAAATAATATTATATATAACATAAAAGTGCATGCAGGGCATTGGAAAAACCACTAGAGACAAAAGGGAGGTGAAATGATTTGATACAGTAATGAAAGGCAGGAGAAGCTCAATAGCGACCCCTGCCTATGGGAACAGGGACTGAAACAAAAGAAAAGCACTTACATTTAAATAAATAATTAATTACATAACTGTTAGCAATAAACTTTATTTAAAAACATTCTGGAAGTTTCTAAAAGGTCAGGTGACCAGAAGAACCTATAGGAAGACAGAAGAATTTTAACGGTCTTCAGACCAACGGCAGCACTTCAAGAAGAAGCATCTCCTGTGTTAGTCTCCTCATCATGGAAAATCTGCTGCGTCAGATGATGTATTGGGCGTCCGCTCCGAAAGGGGATTCTTGGATGCGTTTCTGCCTTTCTTCCGTGACTCCTCCTGTTCAATCCTCTTCTTTTTCCCCTCCTTCTCCCCCTCTCTCTTTCCCACAGCACCATCCAGCCTTGTCTTCTCTTCTGGGCCCCTCCGGTGTGTCACTTCCCCCTCGGGCTCCTCCTCCAGGCCATCCTCCTGCAGTGTCGTGGGCTCCGTTGGTGATTGACAGCGCATCGAACCCACCCTTGATGACGCCATCCAAGCCTTCTTTCTCTTCGGTTTCTGGCCCGGAGAATTCGACAGATCCCAGCACATGTGCAGTTGTCACTGGCATTGAGCGATAGGAGACTAGACAGTCGGTCCTCCGGATCGAATCCCGGGGACCTCCACCAAGCAAAAAGTGTAAGAAAAAAGGTAATAGTAAAAAATCTTCACAAGCAGTCAATTCTGAGTTGCCTGTTGCATCGAGGAATTTTGTGGATGAGTCTAGCAGTCTGATACTACATTTTATGCTACCTACCCCTTCCTTGATTTCTGACCTAAATGATAACTATATGATTGAAAATTTGCCTTCTCCTTTTGTACAATCTTTGTGGCTTTGAGTTGCTGTTAGTGATGTTTCTTTTCCTACAGCTCCCCCTACTGGTTCATTGCCTACTGCACAGACTGTTTCTGCTGAAAATTCAGGGTCTTCTAGACCTCTGGTTGCAAAACAGTCTATAACACAGATGACACCTAGTGGTGAGTCTGATCACTTACATATTTTTATGAAATGGAAGTCTTCATTTGTTTCTATTGCTGATGATTTTAAGAAATGTTTTTCTACAAGTTGGGGCTTTGCCTTCTGTAGACGTAAGACCGCCTGCGCATGATGATACTGCTTTCTCACGCCCGTCTCCACACACAGTGCCTGAATGTTGTCTTAAAGAGGCAATGGCCTGTGAGATTTCTCCGCTTGGTTTCCATTTGTCGCCATCTATCAAAAACAAAATTTGGAGAGGCGAATATGATGAGCTTCTTTCTCTTTTACCTTTATTCAAAGAAAATCGCTTGGATACTAAAGATTTGGAAAAGAATGATGATGATAAGAAGAAATCTGCTCCGCGCACTTTTAACAATTGGATTCAGGCATTTTGTATCTATTCCAGTGTTTTGGGTAAACGACACCCAGAATTATGCAGTGGTTTGTTCAGACATCTTGAAATAAGTCTTGAAGCATACAAAAATTTTCCAGGATTGGCTTGGTTTTTCTACGACGAGTCTTTTCGTCAAAAACTTGCTGTACATAAAAATCTGAAATGGGGTACTAAAGATGTGGGCCTGTGGTTGAATCTTCTCATACCACGTTGGGCTACTTTACCATTGTCTTCCTCTCGATCTTTCCAATTTAAGAAGGGTTTCTGCTTTAGTTTTAATGAGGGGCAATGCAAGTTTCCGAATTCGTGTCGTTATAAGCATGAATGTGCTACGTGTTCCAGAAATCACCCAGCCTCTCATTGTTTTAAAAAATTACACTCCAACATGGGTTCTCATTCCAAAGATAATTTTCGTGCTGGGAATCACACCGGTGAAGTTGTCCACAATGTTCCCATTTCTCCTCATTTGGCCAAACCGTCAGATGGTGGACATGCTCATTGATGATTTTTCTTCTGGCTTTCGATTGCCTCATTTTTCAGGACCCGGTTGTCTTTGTTATGACAACCTTGCTTCTGTTCGTCGTTTTCCTGATGTTTCTCCTTTAGGTTTGGTTCCTAAAAAGGAGCCCAATAGTTTCCGTCTTATACACCATTTGTCATTTCCTGATGGTTTTTCCCATAATGATGAAATTGACCCTAATTTGAGTTCGGTTACATATGCATCTTTTGATGACGCAGTTTCTAAAATTCGCCTCTTGGGTAAATCTGCCTTTATGGCCAAGGCCGATATTAAGTCTGCCTTCCGCTTGTTACCCATTCACCCTTCAGCTTTCAACTACTTGGGTTTTTATCATAATGCTTTTTATTATTATGACAAATGTCTCCCCATGGGATGTTCGTTGTCTTGTATGTACTTTGAGTCATTTTCATCTTTTTTGGATTGGGTGGTTACTTTCATGACCGGTTCTTTTAATATATTGCATTATCTTGATGCTGTGTGCTGCGTGGAGGACACATCCGGATATATCCCTTGGCGTTTTAAAATCCCTTCCTATTGGGGAAGCCTGCTAACTACAGGCACCTGGGACTGCTGCCTTGTACCATTCCTGGCTTATACCATCTAGCACCATATCACCTTTCTTGGTGTCATGAAGATCCTGCCAGTAACAGGCGCCTCAGACTATCCAGCTCCCGATCACGGGTGTAACCGCGCATGCGCGCGCGCCCATGCATGCGCGCGCGCACCTCTGTTGGTGCTGGGCGGCCTATTTAAACCTGCCTGTCTCTCACAGTCTCTGCTGTCTGCTCTACAGCGTTGTGTATTTGGAACCCGATCCGTGACTTGTACCTGTGAAAGACCCGGCTTGCCTGTGACCACTCCAGCCTTCTGCCTGCACCTGACCTTGGTCTGTTGTGACGATTCCTTTGCCTGTCCCCCCTGTAGTACCTGTACCTTGCTGCCAGTCTGTTAACCGATCCAGCCTGTCTGATTATTCCTGTGGTTCCTAGTTCCAGTCCAGTCTGCTGAACCATTCCAGTCTGCTGAAGCTTCCTGTTGTTCCTGGTTCCTGTCCAGTCAGCTAAACTTCCTGTTGTTTCTGGTTCCAGTCTAGTCTCCTAGTTGCTCCAGCTCCTATCTCCTAGTTCCTGCAGACACCCTGGGCGTTGGACTACTATCACCTCTGTTGATCCTGCCAGGCACTCATACCACTCCTTACTTCCGCGCCTCCTGTTGCTTTACCAGGGGCCGCAAGTGGGAGCCGTAAGGGAGGCCCTCCTCTGCAATATCGAGCTCATAACCATCAGGTACTTGACAGTAGCAGACAGCCAGGTCTGAGCCCGAGCAGGGAACCTCTCCTATGGAGGAACTGTGCTGACACCTGGCAGGATTGGCTGAAGCAGTCAATAATCTTCAGAAAGGCTATACCTGGCTGGAAGAACGGGTGGAGGTCCTCTCTAACCCCACTGGAACCCAAGGGGGGCCCCATGCCTCTACCTCTACAGCCTGGGCAGGATCAACACCAACGATTGTTATGCTTCCTCCAGAACCCAGGGTCCCTACACCTGAAAGATTCTCTGGGGAATCGAAGCAGATTCAGGGCCTTCCGTAACTCTTTGAACTATTCTTTGCCCTTCAGCCACGCACATTCTCCTTAGAAGTCACCAAGGTGGGCTTCGTTGTTTCCTTGCTTACTGGAGATCCCCAGAGCTGGGCCCACCATCTCCTTGAACAGAAAGATGCAGTACTGACCAACCTCACCACCTTCTTTGATGCCATGGCCCAGCTATATGAAGACCCCCAGCTTTCAGCAACCGCAGAAACTGCATTGCGTACCCTTCAGCAGGGACGCAGAGCGGCAGAGGACTACGTAGCTGATTTTAGGCGGTGGAGCACAGATACTAACTGGAAGGATGCCGCTCTCCGCCATCAGTTCCGCATAGGACTCTCCGATCCTTTGAAGGATGAACTGGCTAGAGTTGGTATTCCACAGACTCTGAACCTATTGATCGATTTAACTATACAAATCGATCGGCGCCTAAGGGAGCGAAGGGCTGAGAGGGCCACGGGTTTCTCACGCCCGACCTGGATGCTTCCAAGGGCTCCAAGCCATCTACACCCAGCACCAGCTGCACCCTCTGCCCCCATACCCGATGCACCTGAGCCCATGCAGCTTGGAGTTCTTTGCCCTTCACTAACCCAGGAGGAGCGTCAACATCGCCGGATGAGTAATCTGTGCCTATACTGCGGGGAACCCGGACACTACGTCAGAAATTTCCCGCTGAAGCTCCGTAAGTGTTTTTCCGTGTCTCCTGACCATACCAACTCTCTAGCCAAGACCGCATCTCATCTCGCTCTCTGTTTCACTACAGTTCCCAGCAAATACCCGCCATTATTGATTCCGGAGCTTGCAGCTGTTTTATGGATTCCTCCTTTGCCACTGAACACCAGATTTCTCTTCTTGCCAAAGCTCACGGACTGTTCGTTCACCTGGCTGATGGGTCTGCTATTAAATCTGGACCTGTGGTCCAAGAGACTGCCCCTATACCCGTTACCATCTCTGGTACCCACCAAGAATTTCTACGGATGGACATTATCTCCTCCCCCTTGTTTCCTGTAATCCTCTGTATGCCTTGGTTACAAGCCCACAATCCTGCCATCAATTGGGCCACAGGGGTAGTTACCTTCTCCTCACCTTACTGCCAGCAATTCTGTGGCTCACCTGATTTCCATGGGCCTTCCACCCTATTGTGCCTGAATACCGAAGACGGAATACGTTAATCCATTCCAGAGACTTACCATGACTTTCTTGACGTATTTAGTAAACCTTACCACCCCATCGAGCCTATGATTGTCCCATTGACCTGCTTCCCTGAGCTGAAATTCCGTTTGGCAGAGTTTTCCCTTTGACAGAGGTAGAACAGGGGGCATTGAAGGAGTACATATATGAGAACTTAAAGAAGGGGTTCGTCCGCCCATCTACATCCCCAGCAGGCGCGGGCATATTTTTTGTTGAAAAGAAGGACCATACCCTTCGACCCTGTGTGGACTACCGCGAATTAAACAAAATTACAATAAAAAAACGTTATCCTCTTCCCTTGGTACCAGAGTTATTCCAGAGGCTGGGGGCCGCTATCATCTTCACCAAACTTGATCTCCGCGGAGCCTACAACCTAGTCCGTATCAAGGATGGGGATGAGTGGAAGACTGCCTTCCGTACCCGATTTGGGCACTTTGAGTACTTGGTGATGCCCTTCGGGCTATGTAATGCCCCCGCCACGTTTCAGTACTTTATCAACGATGTGCTTCGGGACTTTTTAGACCTGTTCATCATTGTTTACCTAGACGATATTCTAATTTTCTCTCCTTCCATTGAGTCTCACCGCAGGCACGTCAGAAGTGTGTTGGCCCGGCTCCGTCAGCATGGCCTGTATGCGAAGGCGGAAAAGTGTGAATTTGAGCTGGAAAGCATATCATTTTTGGGGTTAATTATCTCCAGTAAAGGCATCAAGATGGACCCTCAGAAGATTGCTGCCATCCTGGACTGGCCGGTTCCGGCAGACAAAAAGGGAATCTAACGTTTCGTTGGATTCACCAACTTTTATCGCAAATTTATTAGAGGATTTTCGGCCATTATTGCACCAATCACCCAGCTAACCAAACAAGGGACCCGCTTCCATTGGTCCTCTGAAGCCCAAAAAGTCTGCTGAAGCTTCCTGTTGTTCCTGGTTCCTGTCCAGTCAGCTGAGCTTCCTGTTGTTCCTGGTTCCAGTCCAGTCTCCTAGTTGCTCCAGCTCCTGTCTCCTAGTTCCTGCAGACACCCTGGGCGTTGGACTACCATCACCTCTGTTGATCCTGCCAGGCACTCATACCACTCCTTACTTCCGCACCTCCTGTTACTTTACCAGGGGCCGCAAGTGGGAGCCGTAAGGGAGGCCCTCCTCTGCAATATCACGCTCATAACCATCAGGTACGTGACACTTGGTCACTAATATCTCTTACCTACATGTCCCAGTAGATCTTCATAAATTATCCTGTCAAGATACAGATTTATCCACCTGTATCACTCTTCTAAATAAGACTAAAAGACCTCCTGACATCCAGAGGGGTTTATCATTTTATCTGTCATCTTTCCTATCATATACGCCTACTATACTTGGGATGATTTTGGATGTGTCCTCCTAGGAGACTATCCTTTCCTGGATACCTGTGTCCTTGGTGGGGTCCCATGTCCTCGTGGATACACCTGGATCCCTGATCCACGTCTTGGCCGTCTGGCCCGGCTCCCATGTCACGTGACAACTCTTACTTTTATCCACTGAAAACAGTATTTGTTTGTAGCTCCTGAAGAAGCGGATTCCCTTTTCGGAATCATTAACGTGAAACATGTTGAGCACTGTATGTATCTGTATGATTTTCCATTGTCTGCAATGGTAATAACTGTTGATTGTCACAAAACTATTGATTTATAAATATGTACATGGTGAAAAAATTATTTCTTTAATACTTTTGTAATAAAAACTTTTATACATATATCTTGAACTGTCCATCAGTCATACATATGGTGCCAATATAGTCCATCTTAGCCTCTTCTTTCTTCCTATACAACTATCAATGGGACGAAGGCACCGACTTTCATACTTTTGATACTCATAGCACTTTTAATATATTGTTGGTATATTAATGTTATATATAGTATGAGCTTTAATGGCTGAATTATTGGTATATTAATGGTTAAATATAGTTCAAGCTTTGATGGCTGAACTATTTTATGTTGGTGTAAATTTAGTAAGATGATTATATGGAAAATATTTTATTGATGAATTGGTTTGTTACTATACCAATAATAAAATGCCACGGCCATTTTTATCCACAACTACAGTTTGTGTGTATTTATTTATTATTGCAGTTTAATATGTGTTTTCAGCCTCTGGTCCCATGAAAGGCAGGAGAAGCTCAATAGCGACCCCTGCCTATGGGAACAGGGACTGAAACAACAGAAAAGAAGTTAAATTTAAATGAATAATTAATTACCTAACTGTTATCAATAAACTTTATTTAAAAAAATTCTGGAAGTTTCTAAAAGGTCAGGTGACCAGAAGACAGAAGAATTTTACGGTCGTCAGACCAACGGAAGCACTTCAAGAAGAAGCATCCCTCCCCCCCCTCCCAATGTCGAGGTCCTTGTTATGTGGCTGGTCCCTTCTGCTGTAAGGGGATTGTTGGTATATTAATGTTATATATAGTATGAGCTTTAATGGCTGAACTATTGGTATATTAATGGTTAAATATAGTTCGAGCTTTGATGGCTGAACTATTTTATGTTGGTGTAAATTTAGTAAGATGATTATATGAAAAATATTTTATTGATAAATTGGTTTGTTACTATGCCAATAATAAAGGACCACGGCCATTTTTATCCATAACTACAGTTTGTATGTATTTATTTATTATTACAGTTTATATGTGTTTTCAGCCTCTGGTCCCATGTAATCTGTAAGATTACAGTGTACTGTATGTGTTAATTTTTTTGTACTTTTTGAATTTGGCGCTGTGCGTCGCGACGATCGCAGGGAACGGAGCCTGGCACACAGAGCATCAGGCAAAGGACACAGCACGCAGACACAGCAGGGGGGGGGGACATCACAGAATCCTGGGGACAAGGTAAGTAACCTGGACCAGGATCCTGAGATTCAATCCCGAGTGTGGCTCAGGGTTACCGCTAATGGTATTGAAATTTAACCACACTCGGGATTACCGCCAGGGAGGCTAAAGAACCTAAGCTAATAAAGTTTAATGATGCCTGTGCATTTCCTCAAAGTTGAGTTTTGTTAAATGCGCTGAATTCCATGGCTGCTTAAGCACAGACAGGAGATTTTAATCTGGAAAAAACCTGGGAAAAAACATGCACCAATGAAAGGAGCCAGACCAAATGATAAAATAGTCCAAACCAATTTATTAGTATACCCCAAAAAGCATCCAACGCATTTTGTGTGTCAGAAAAAACTGACCCCCTAAACATATTGGCTGTTTTTTAGTGTAAACCAGTAGATTAATTTGGAATCTTTTTATACTTTTGTATAACGCTCCTTCCATGCATGTTTTTTTTCTGGTAACCTGCTGAGTACCCATAGGAAGGTAACCCTGTCTATAGTTTATATACTTTGGTCAATATGACAGGTTTTCCTTCAATACACTAATCCTAGCAAACACAATTTAAAATTGTTACAAGTTAGTATGTGTGGCATAGCTTTTTTTCATCAGCCAGGGCTTGTAGGGTAGATTGTAACAAAGCTTAAAGCGGAGTACCGACCACATTTTTTTTTCTGCATTCCCTCTGCTTTTCTCAATAATTTACATGAACTCATGTTTTCAAATGAATCCCCTTTGTTGTACATGTTTTTTAGAATGTACCTACCTTAGATTTCCTCGTCCTGAGCGCTTCCATCTTCATTGTGAGCATGTGAAGCCCACCCGCACTCGCTGCTGGCTACCCAGCATGTACCTCCTAATCTCCCGCATGCGCATTGTACGCAGAGCGTTGCGCTGACAGTATGTCTGGTTGCCATCACAACAGGCGGCGACGGAGGAAGGGCCCGCCCCGTTGTTGTGGCAAACAAGATAAGCAATCTATGCGGCGATGCACACTGACTCCTGGAAATTATGACACACATATCGCAGGAGCCAGTGCCCCGCAGGAAATTGCATAAATTGCCACGGAGGGGGGAGACAGGAAGACATAAAGAAAGTCTTGAAAACAAGGTAAGCTAAGAAAAAAAAAAATTTGCCCAATGCTGTTATTGCGGACACTTAGGAAGCGGATGATGAGAACATTAAAAAGTGGGTAAACTACGCTTTAATGCAATTTAGACACTCTTGGCAATTAAATATTACAGTTATTTGTTTCTTGTTTTCTACAAAAGATGCTGTGTTTTAGAGTTACCATGCACACTACAATCTGATTGTATCATCCCTATACAAGCTCTATATCTCAATCCCTATGCATTTTCCAAAACTATTCAATATAAGGAAAAAAACTATACAATTCAATTCATTCTATTCAATCATACAGGCTCTTGTATTTCACAGTTGTTAGTAGATCTAAAAGAAGGTCATGACCAGCTTAAAGAGGGGAGAAATAATTTCACATTTAGGCTGGGTGCACACTAGTGCGATGCGGGAACCCTGCGAATCCACTGCGGGTTCCCGAATCGCACCCGACTCGCACGGCAGTTCACACTGCCATATGCGAACTGCTGGGGAGTGTCATACAACATTAACGACACCCCAATTTCAGCTCGCATATCGCACTGCGAACTGACAGTTCGGACATGAATCGGATCGCATAGGTGTGAACACCCATCCGATTCTGGTGCGGACCAAAAAAAGGGTTCTGGGCGTGTTTGGTCCGAATGCGGTGCAATATTAGCCATACTGTCTGTATGGCTGAAATCGCATTGCATGGACATCGCATGTGATTTGCACTGCAGTGTGGTGCGCATCACATGCGATATCGCACAGCACACTAGCACACTTAGGCCCCGTTCGCCTTTGAGGGATTTTCTGCTTGAAGCTTATAGCTCTAAAACGCTCAACAAGCCAATTCCCATTCATTTCAATGTTCCCTGTTCATATATGAGTGTTCTGCCTCCTGAAGCAAAACACCCGTTGCTCAAAAAAGTACATGAGCTTCTTTCTGGCAGATTACACGCGTTTTTGGCCCCATAGACTTCATTAGAAATGCCTGACTTGAGTGTTTTACGAGCGTTTTCTGCTCAAACAGCAGCTCTCCACACCTAGTTTATTCGCCCTCTCCTTACCCTAGTGCTTTATATTGGCTAAACAAAAATGCCTGAAGCTGTAAAACGATTGTCCGAAAAACACCAGTAAATCGCTATGCTCAGGTGTGAATGGAGCCTAATGCCCTGTACACACGATCGGAATTTCTGATGAAAAAAGTCTGACGGGATTTTTTTTATCGGATATTCCGACCGTGTGTGGGCCCCATTGGACTTTTTTCCGTCGGAGTTTAGAAATAGAACATGTTTTATTTTTTTCCGATTGTCTGTGTGGAACTCCGACGGAGAATAAACCACGCATGCTCAGAATCAAGTTAACGCATGCTCGGAAGCATTGAACTTCATTTTTCTCGGCTCATCGTAGTGTTGTACGTCACAGCGTTTTGGACGGTCGGAATTTGGTCTGACAGTGTGTATACAAAACTGCCTGAAGACAGAATGGATTTTATCCCATCGGAAATTCTGATCGTATGTACAGGGCATAAGACTTCATGCCCAATTATGCCCTAGAAAAATACTGTTTTCTTTAGTCTAAAAAAGCTGCTGATATAGCAAAATATGTTTGTTGATCCTTTTGTTCAATACTGATGTCTGGTGGCTATGCCCCTTTGCTTGAATCCCCACTGTTCTGCTAAGTAAATTCCCTGATGCAGTATAAAGCATTTGGCCATTGTCATTTTTGGCATAGTTTAAATTGGATTTAATAAAAACAGCAACACAGTAATTCTATGCATGTCATGAGCAAGCATGGGTGAAGAGTCATTAAGTTGGCACACGCTATTTTCCACCTTTGTTAGCAACTAAAATGATTATCATGTTTTTAAGGCACAAACATTGTAAATTGATGTTGATTGGAGAGTCATCATTTTGTTCCCTGGTATTTGACTGCCTCATTTATTACAGGATATTCACAAGCTTTTTTCTTTAATTCCAACACAAAAAAATCCTATGTAGTATTATTTTGCTAAGCACTTAAAAGCCAAATAAACCTGCAAGGTAATTTTTGCATAAGAACCAACAATAAAATTTGCAAATATCTGTTACAAAGTATTTATACCTGTACAAAACTGAACAAGGTTACAATGAATTTAGCATGGCTGGGCATCCAATTGTCTGTTGTTATCAGTCACCTTAGGCTAACAGACATTTAAGGTACCTACAGACCTTAAAAAAAATTGCCAAATCAAACACCTGCAACGTGATCAGCTTGGATGGAATTTCCCATCTGATTGCCATTGTTTCTGTATGATTCAAAACTTTTATTACTGAGAAGTGAAAAGGAAGGTGTTGTGCCACTTTAGGTGAATCGTGTGTGAAATAGTGTTGTCAATTGGCACAAAATTGGAAGGAGGCTAGAGGTGGACTTTTATGTTACCGTATATTAACTGATATCCAGTCAAAATTTAAGAAATGACAAAAAGGTTTTATTACAAAATAAGATCATTTTACATATTCATAGAATAAAACATTTAGTCATGACAACCATGAAATAGCTAATTATTCAACATCCGATTGTTACCCAATAGAATATCAAACCATGCACAATAAATTGATTTTGAATTGCCCAACATGTTTCGCAGATTTTTCGTATTAGCCGCTTCTTCAGGAGCTTTGCACATATATATATATTTTTTGTCAGATGGTACATACATAGGTTTTGTCATATGACTACAAATAAAGAAAGAACATGTATTAGTATAATTTTTACATAGTGGATATAAACAATTACATTTTTCCATATATATAAAGGCATCCATCCTATGAGCTATCCCCAATATCACCCAAATGTCTCACCATGGGGAGTTGCGCCAGCATGGAGGTCACCAGGGACCGGATCAAATTGGTGACCCACCCCGGAGGACACAGGAGCTCTCAAGGGAACACCCACATCCAATATTTATTCTAAATTGATAAAGAGTATAAAATGATACACATATCAATTAGCTATTTAAAGCATATATATGAAAGTAAAGGATAATCAATTTGGGTTTAACAGTAATTATGTACCTTGGGGGAGACGTCTCAGCAGTCTCATAGGCATCAATGGCAGTAAAAAGAACCCCTCTGGATACAGGGAGGTCTATAGAAGAATTGATTTATATATGTTTTTAATGTACGGTCCCTATTTAAAACCATATCAATACTATTAAAGCTTATACTGGTATAGAAAAAATGCAAAGTATGTCCAGGATATATTTACCTGGACTCTTCTAGCATAAGGATAGCCAGGAGGATTGGGGCCGGCTAGGAGGCGTGATGACGAATATATAATTAGTACACCTGTGTATTTAAGAAGATTCCCAATATAAGAAAAGGGGACTGAGAATTATTGGTGACCCTAGTTATTATTACATATAGTAATGTGTAAAAAAAAAAGTGAAAACTTATTACCTTGACATATAATCATAAGAGATGTGTATAAACACCATATATTGACTCAGCAGCCTCCCGGTTAGCTAGATATAACAAGGTTCCAATTGTACACTTAAGCCCCGTACACACGATCGGATAACCTATGGATTTTCGTCCGATGGATTTGTCCATCGGAAATCCGATGAAACTGTTTTTCATCAGTCTTGGCCACACACCATCAGTCAAAAAACCGACCGTTCCAAACGCAGTGATGTAAAACACTCCGATGAGCCGAGAAAAATGAAGTTTAATGCTTCTGAGCATGCGTTGACTTGATTCTGAGCATGCGTGGGTTTTTTAACCGATGGACTTGCCCATAGACGATTGGAAATTCCCATCGGTTTTTTATCTATCGGAAAATTTTAAAACAAGTTCTATTTTTTACAACCGATGGAAAAAAGACCGATGGGTACCATACACGATCGGTTGGTCTGATGAAAACCGTCCATCGGACGGTTTTCATCAGTCAAACCGATCGTGTGTACGGGGCTTTAGTCCTATAAACAGTGAAGAGTATTGAATCAGTTTAAACTGCCAGACCACCGCTTCAGAATGTAGCCAGTAATCGGTAGATTATCTTACCATCGATGCCGCAGTTAGAACGCAGAGACGCTCCCCGTGCACAACACACAAGTGGTGAGTTCACTGTGTCTATTTATGGCGTGTCCCCTAAGGAGGTCCCACCCGGCGACGCCCATGGCACAGAGCGTCTGACGTCACTGGGTCCGTACCCGTGGTGCGCATGCATCGAAGGACGCATGCGTACTAGTCCCTAGGTAGCAGATACTACCTAGGGACTAGTGCGCATGCGTCCTTCGACACATGCGCACAGGGAGCGTCTATGCGTTCTAACTGCGGCATCGATGGTAAGCGAATCTACCGATTACTGGCTACATTCTGAAGCCGTAGTCTGGCAGTTTAAACTGATTCAATACCCTTCACTGTTTATAGGACTAAGTGTACAATTGGAACCTCATTATATCTAGCTAACCGGGAGGCTGCTGAGTCAATATATTGTGTTTATACACATCTCTTATGATTATATGTCAAGGTAATACGTTTTCATTGTTTTTACACATCACTATATGTAATAATAACTAGGGTCACCAATAATTCTCAGTTCCCTTTTTTTATATTGGATGTAGGTGTCCCCTTGAGAGCTCCTGTGTCCTCCGGGGTGGATCACCAATTTGATCCGGTCCCTGGTGACCTCCATGCTGGCACAACTCCTCATGGTGAGACATTTGGGTGATATTGGGGATATCTCATAGGATGGATGCCTTTCTATATATGGAAAAATGTAATTGTTTAAATCCACATTGTAAAAATTCTACTAATACATGTTCTTTCTTTATTCATAGTCATATGACAAAACTTATGTATGTACCATCTGACAAAAAATATATATATGTGCAAAGCTCCTGAAGAAGCGGCTAATATGAAAAATCTGCGAAACATGTTGAGCAATTCAAAATCAATTTATTGCGGATGGTTTGATATTCTACTGGGTAACAATAGAATGCTGAAAAATTTGCTATTTCATGGTTGTCATGACTAAAGGTTTAGTTCTATGAATATGTAAAATTATCTTATTTTGTAATAAAACCTTTTTGTCATTTCTTAAATTTTGACTGGATATCAGTTAATATTTGGTACCATAAAATTCCACCTCTGGCCTCCTTCCAATTTCCTGCCTACAAAAGATCAAACATTGTAGGAAAATCTCTGTACATAATAAACACATTTGACTTAAAAAATTGTCTATTGATACTTAAAACTTAACTTTTACACACTCTGATAATTGCGACTGAGGCTCACATGAAGAGAATTGGTTAATATGTGTGTAAACAAATATCCAATTCAAGCATATTCATTTTGAGTAAACTTCCAAAATCTTTTAAATGTTTTAACAGTGTTTTTTTTTTTTTTCCGACTTTTAATTTCTGTTTTCAGCTTCAATAAGGGCTTGTTTATGCCAGAGTGCAAGCAATAATACATGTTGTGTTATGTATGTTGACAAGTTTTAGACTTACTGCATTTAAAAAAATAAAAATAAAATTTAAGCTGAGTTCAATGACAAAATGCATTTTAGTGCACACAATAGCAGAATGTACTTCTGTCCCATGCACTGTAATAAATTGCATTGGACATGATCTATTAAATGCTAAACAATTTTCTGGTATAAACAAGCTGTATTTATTTGCTGGCATCTTACGCCCTATTAATCCAGTTATTACGCGTAGTATTAGCTGTCTCCTGAGAGGAAGAAATTTCAAAGGGTATTAATGTAGTGCTCATCAGAAAGGTGGGTAAATATGGCAGAGGAGATCCAAAAATAAATATGGCTAGAAAGGGGATTGACACTTTTTCACTCCATGTGTAAAGCAATTTAAATATTTAAATAATAACTTTTTAATTATGTTCAATATTTTCATTTAAATTGTTTGTGGTAAATACATGTATGGTCTGCTTAACTACATATACTTCATGAAAATCTGAATATTTTGCTTCCTGTGCACTTGCAGACATATTTACCAAGTGAAAAGGATTTATATTCTTCATTCTATTATTACTGTAGCGGGGTCTCTAAATTTAGGTGGGACATTCAGGTGTGTAAGTATGGGAATAGTGGACCATTTGTGTTCGTGGAGGATTGGATGGTGTAATAATCTCCTTGGCCTCTGGGTGGCGGGGTACCTGGAGGCTCAAGGTAGATTTGCCATTACAGTGCTACCCTTTTTGTCCCTTTCCAGAGATGGTACGGCGAGGGCGGGGAACCTGCCGTGGTGTCGATGGGAGGAGATAAAAGGGGGAGACGCCCTAACCACGAAGTCTTCTGGAGGATCTTCTTCACGCGCCCAGGCACCTTAGGCCTGGGTGCGGGCGGTTCCGGATTCCGGCCCAGGCGCCCTAGGCCTGACCGGAATGGAGTTGGAGTCCATCCCAGGCACCTTCAGCCTGGGGTGAGGTACTAACCTAGGAGGCCTGGGGTCCAGTGACTTCGACTGGATCCCGCGAGGGTGGAGACGTCCGAGGGTCCCTGAGGTGGACGGGGCCCATGTCTGAGGTGAGGAGGCCGGGGAGGTTACCCGTCCAGAGAGTCTGGAGCAGCATCAACCCAGTGACGGATGGGCCTCTGGTAACTCCCTTGGAGGGACATCTTCCCCTGATAGGGGCTGCAGCGCAGCGAAGGTACTCCTATCTATGTTCTCTTGAGTCGCTGGTAGAGACTCTCAAGTTCTAAGTCCTTTCTAGCTAATGCTATAGTAACCGCTGGCGAGATCGCAGTGGTTTAGCTAATAACCAGGATAGTGCCTTGACCTGCTCATTCCCCGTATCAAAATGTTATCAAGTCGCAACCAGTTGGCTACTGAAGCACTGCTTATTGTGAGATGTACAATAAAGCAAGAGTTGGACTGTGATCGGTGTGTGGAACTCTGGTTAATGGGAGCAGAGGGTCTGGTACTGGCCTTCACCTCACCCACAGCTATGGGGAGGACATGGGCCGTAGCGCATCTCACCCTGTCGTGTGACATACCCCTAGACCACTGGTTCTCAACTCCAGTCCTCAGGGCCCACCAACAGGCCAGGTTTGCAAGATAACTGAAATGCATCACAGGTGATATAATTTGCTGCTCAGGGATTGCAGTATTCTAGTCTGCATCTCACCAAGGTAATACTTAAAATCTGGCTGTCTGTGCTCAGTAAATTATATAGAATCATTAAAAAATAGTCTACAATATCTACCATATAATCAACAATATCTGCTATAACAAATGACAAAGCATAACAATAAGATTTTAGATAGTGTTGTGATTCTTCAATATCGCGATGATTCCTTTAAAAAGTGCAATCCGTGCTGAAATACAGTATCAGGCAGTGGTCGTCTTGATGTAAATTGATGTTGATTGGAGAGTCATCATTTTGTTCCCTGGTATTTGACTGCCTCATTTATTACAGGATATTCACAAGCTTTTTTCTTTAATTCCAACACTAAAAAATCCTATGTAGTATTATTTTGCTAAGCACTTAAAAGCCAAATAAACCTGCAAGGTAATTTTTGCATAAGAACCAACAATAAAATTTGCAAATATCTGTTACAAAGTATTTATACCTGTACAAAACTGAACAAGGTTACAATGAATTTAGCATGGCTGGGCATCCAATTGTCTGTTGTTATCAGTCACCTTAGGCTAACAGACATTTAAGGTACCTACAGACCTTAAAAAAAATTGCCAAATCAAACACCTGCAACGTGATCAGCTTGGATGGAATTTCCCATCTGATTGCCATTGTTTCTGTATGATTCAAAACTTTTATTACTGAGAAGTGAAAAGGAAGGTGTTGTGCCACTTTAGGTGAATCGTGTGTGAAATAGTGTTGTCAATTGGCACAAAATTGGAAGGAGGCTAGAGGTGGACTTTTATGTTACCGTATATTAACTGATATCCAGTCAAAATTTAAGAAATGACAAAAAGGTTTTATTACAAAATAAGATCATTTTACATATTCATAGAATAAAACATTTAGTCATGACAACCATGAAATAGCTAATTATTCAACATCCGATTGTTACCCAATAGAATATCAAACCATGCACAATAAATTGATTTTGAATTGCCCAACATGTTTCGCAGATTTTTCGTATTAGCCGCTTCTTCAGGAGCTTTGCACATATATATATATTTTTTGTCAGATGGTACATACATAGGTTTTGTCATATGACTACAAATAAAGAAAGAACATGTATTAGTATAATTTTTACATAGTGGATATAAACAATTACATTTTTCCATATATATAAAGGCATCCATCCTATGAGCTATCCCCAATATCACCCAAATGTCTCACCATGGGGAGTTGCGCCAGCATGGAGGTCACCAGGGACCGGATCAAATTGGTGACCCACCCCGGAGGACACAGGAGCTCTCAAGGGAACACCCACATCCAATATTTATTCTAAATTGATAAAGAGTATAAAATGATACACATATCAATTAGCTATTTAAAGCATATATATGAAAGTAAAGGATAATCAATTTGGGTTTAACAGTAATTATGTACCTTGGGGGAGACGTCTCAGCAGTCTCATAGGCATCAATGGCAGTAAAAAGAACCCCTCTGGATACAGGGAGGTCTATAGAAGAATTGATTTATATATGTTTTTAATGTACGGTCCCTATTTAAAACCATATCAATACTATTAAAGCTTATACTGGTATAGAAAAAATGCAAAGTATGTCCAGGATATATTTACCTGGACTCTTCTAGCATAAGGATAGCCAGGAGGATTGGGGCCGGCTAGGAGGCGTGATGACGAATATATAATTAGTACACCTGTGTATTTAAGAAGATTCCCAATATAAGAAAAGGGGACTGAGAATTATTGGTGACCCTAGTTATTATTACATATAGTAATGTGTAAAAAAAAAAGTGAAAACGTATTACCTTGACATATAATCATAAGAGATGTGTATAAACACCATATATTGACTCAGCAGCCTCCCGGTTAGCTAGATATAACAAGGTTCCAATTGTACACTTAAGCCCCGTACACACGATCGGATAACCTATGGATTTTCGTCCGATGGATTTGTCCATCGGAAATCCGATGAAACTGTTTTTCATCAGTCTTGGCCACACACCATCAGTCAAAAAACCGACCGTTCCAAACGCAGTGATGTAAAACACTCCGATGAGCCGAGAAAAATGAAGTTTAATGCTTCTGAGCATGCGTTGACTTGATTCTGAGCATGCGTGGGTTTTTTAACCGATGGACTTGCCCATAGACGATTGGAAATTCCCATCGGTTTTTTATCTATCGGAAAATTTTAAAACAAGTTCTATTTTTTACAACCGATGGAAAAAAGACCGATGGGTACCATACACGATCGGTTGGTCTGATGAAAACCGTCCATCGGATGGTTTTCATCAGTCAAACCGATCGTGTGTACGGGGCTTTAGTCCTATAAACAGTGAAGAGTATTGAATCAGTTTAAACTGCCAGACCACCGCTTCAGAATGTAGCCAGTAATCGGTAGATTATCTTACCATCGATGCCGCAGTTAGAACGCAGAGACGCTCCCCGTGCACAACACACAAGTGGTGAGTTCACTGTGTCTATTTATGGCGTGTCCCCTAAGGAGGTCCCACCCGGCGACGCCCATGGCACAGAGCGTCTGACGTCACTGGGTCCGTACCCGTGGTGCGCATGCATCGAAGGACGCATGCGTACTAGTCCCTAGGTAGCAGATACTACCTAGGGACTAGTGCGCATGCGTCCTTCGACACATGCGCACAGGGAGCGTCTATGCGTTCTAACTGCGGCATCGATGGTAAGCGAATCTACCGATTACTGGCTACATTCTGAAGCCGTAGTCTGGCAGTTTAAACTGATTCAATACCCTTCACTGTTTATAGGACTAAGTGTACAATTGGAACCTCATTATATCTAGCTAACCGGGAGGCTGCTGAGTCAATATATTGTGTTTATACACATCTCTTATGATTATATGTCAAGGTAATACGTTTTCATTGTTTTTACACATCACTATATGTAATAATAACTAGGGTCACCAATAATTCTCAGTTCCCTTTTTTTTATATTGGATGTAGGTGTCCCCTTGAGAGCTCCTGTGTCCTCCGGGGTGGATCACCAATTTGATCCGGTCCCTGGTGACCTCCATGCTGGCACAACTCCTCATGGTGAGACATTTGGGTGATATTGGGGATATCTCATAGGATGGATGCCTTTCTATATATGGAAAAATTTAATTGTTTAAATCCACATTGTAAAAATTCTACTAATACATGTTCTTTCTTTATTCATAGTCATATGACAAAACTTATGTATGTACCATCTGACAAAAAATATATATATGTGCAAAGCTCCTGAAGAAGCGGCTAATATGAAAAATCTGCGAAACATGTTGAGCAATTCAAAATCAATTTATTGCGGATGGTTTGATATTCTACTGGGTAACAATAGAATGCTAGAAATTTGCTATTTCATGGTTGTCATGACTAAAGGTTTAGTTCTATGAATATGTAAAATTATCTTATTTTGTAATAAAACCTTTTTGTAATTTCTTAAATTTTGACTGGATATCAGTTAATATTTGGTACCATAAAATTCCACCTCTGGCCTCCTTCCAATTTCCTGCCTACAAAAGATCAAACATTGTAGGAAAATCTCTGTACATAATAAACACATTTGACTTAAAAAATTGTCTATTGATACTTAAAACTTAACTTTTACACACTCTGATAATTGCGACTGAGGCTCACATGAAGAGAATTGGTTAATATGTGTGTAAACAAATATCCAATTCAAGCATATTCATTTTGAGTAAACTTCCAAAATCTTTTAAATGTTTTAACAGTGTTTTTTTTTTTTTTCCGACTTTTAATTTCTGTTTTCAGCTTCAATAAGGGCTTGTTTATGCCAGAGTGCAAGCAATAATACATGTTGTGTTATGTATGTTGACAAGTTTTAGACTTACTGCATTTAAAAAAATAAAAATAAAATTTAAGCTGAGTTCAATGACAAAATGCATTTTAGTGCACACAATAGCAGAATGTACTTCTGTCCCATGCACTGTAATAAATTGCATTGGACATGATCTATTAAATGCTAAACAATTTTCTGGTATAAACAAGCTGTATTTATTTGCTGGCATCTTACGCCCTATTAATCCAGTTATTACGCGTAGTATTAGCTGTCTCCTGAGAGGAAGAAATTTCAAAGGGTATTAATGTAGTGCTCATCAGAAAGGTGGGTAAATATGGCAGAGGAGATCCAAAAATAAATATGGCTAGAAAGGGGATTGACACTTTTTCACTCCATGTGTAAAGCAATTTAAATATTTAAATAATAACTTTTTAATTATGTTCAATATTTTCATTTAAATTGTTTGTGGTAAATACATGTATGGTCTGCTTAACTACATATACTTCATGAAAATCTGAATATTTTGCTTCCTGTGCACTTGCAGACATATTTACCAAGTGAAAAGGATTTATATTCTTCATTCTATTATTACTGTAGCGGGGTCTCTAAATTTAGGTGGGACATTCAGGTGTGTAAGTATGGGAATAGTGGACCATTTGTGTTCGTGGAGGATTGGATGGTGTAATAATCTCCTTGGCCTCTGGGTGGCGGGGTACCTGGAGGCTCAAGGTAGATTTGCCATTACAGTGCTACCCTTTTTGTCCCTTTCCAGAGATGGTACGGCGAGGGCGGGGAACCTGCCGTGGTGTCGATGGGAGGAGATAAAAGGGGGAGACGCCCTAACCACGAAGTCTTCTGGAGGATCTTCTTCACGCGCCCAGGCACCTTAGGCCTGGGTGCGGGCGGTTCCGGATTCCGGCCCAGGCGCCCTAGGCCTGACCGGAATGGAGTTGGAGTCCATCCCAGGCACCTTCAGCCTGGGGTGAGGTACTAACCTAGGAGGCCTGGGGTCCAGTGACTTCGACTGGATCCCGCGAGGGTGGAGACGTCCGAGGGTCCCTGAGGTGGACGGGGCCCATGTCTGAGGTGAGGAGGCCGGGGAGGTTACCCGTCCGGAGAGTCTGGAGCAGCATCAACCCAGTGACGGATGGGCCTCTGGTAACTCCCTTGGAGGGACATCTTCCCCTGATAGGGGCTGCAGCGCAGCGAAGGTACTCCTATCTATGTTCTCTTGAGTCGCTGGTAGAGACTCTCAAGTTCTAAGTCCTTTCTAGCTAATGCTATAGTAACCGCTGGCGAGATCGCAGTGGTTTAGCTAATAACCAGGATAGTGCCTTGACCTGCTCATTCCCCGTATCAAAATGTTATCAAGTCGCAACCAGTTGGCTACTGAAGCACTGCTTATTGTGAGATGTACAATAAAGCAAGAGTTGGACTGTGATCGGTGTGTGGAACTCTGGTTAATGGGAGCAGAGGGTCTGGTACTGGCCTTCACCTCACCCACAGCTATGGGGAGGACATGGGCCGTAGCGCATCTCACCCTGTCGTGTGACATACCCCTAGACCACTGGTTCTCAACTCCAGTCCTCAGGGCCCACCAACAGGCCAGGTTTGCAAGATAACTGAAATGCATCACAGGTGATATAATTTGCTGCTCAGGGATTGCAGTATTCTAGTCTGCATCTCACCAAGGTAATACTTAAAATCTGGCTGTCTGTGCTCAGTAAATTATATAGAATCATTAAAAAATAGTCTACAATATCTACCATATAATCAACAATATCTGCTATAACAAATGACAAAGCATAACAATAAGATTTTAGATAGTGTTGTGATTCTTCAATATCGCGATGATTCCTTTAAAAAGTGCAATCCGTGCTGAAATACAGTATCTCACAAAAGTTAGTACACCGCTCACATTTTTGTAAATATTTTATTATATCTTTTCATGTTATATCTTTTTATGACAACACTGAAGAAATAATACTTTGGTACAAAGTAAAGTAGTGAGTGTACAGCTTATATAACAGTGTACATTTGCTGTCCCCTCAAAATAACCCAACACACAGCCATTAACATCTAAACCGCTGGCAACAAAAGTAAGTACACCCCTAAGTGAAAATATCCAAATTGTGCCCAAAGTGTCAATATTTTGTGTGACCATCATTATTTTCCAGCATTGCCTTAACCTTCTTGGGCATAGAGTTCACCAGAGCTTCACAGGTTGCCACTGGAGTCCTCTTCCACTCCTCCATGACGACATCACAGAGCTGGTTAAAGACCTTTCGCTCCTCCACCTTCCTGTTGAGAATGCCCCACAGATGCTCAATAGGGTTTGGTCTGGAGACATGCTTGGCCAGTCCATCACCTTTACCCTCAGCTTCTTTAGCAAGGCAGTGGTCGTCTTGGAGGTGTGTTTGGGGTCGTTATCATGTTGAAATACTACCCTGTGGCCCAGTTCCTGAAGGGAGTGGATCGTGCTCTGCTTCAGTATGTCACAGTACATGCTGGCATTCATGGTTCCCGCAATGAACTGTAGCTCCCCAGTGCCGGCAGCACTCATGCAGCCCCCAGACCATGACACTCCCACCACCATGCTTGACCGTAGGCAAGACACACTTGTCTTTGTACTCCTCACCTGGTTCCTGCCACACATGCTTGACACCATTTGAACCAAATAAGTCTATCTTGGTCTCATCAGACCACAGGACATGGTTCCAGTAATCCACGTCCTTAGTCTGCTTGTCTTCAGCAACCTGTTTGCGGGCTTTCTTGTGCATCATCTTTAGAAGAAGCTTCCTTCTGGGATGACAGCCATGCAGACAAATTTGATGCAGTGTGTGGCGTAAGGTCTGAGCACTGACAGGATGACTCCCCAGCCCTTCAACCTCTGCAGCAATGCTGGCAGCACTCATACTTCTATTTCCCAAAGACAACCTCTGGATATGACACTGAGCATGTAAACTCAACTTCTTTGGTCGACCATGACAAGGCCTTCTGAGTGGAACCTGTCCTGTTAAACCGCTGTATGACCTTGGCCACGTGCTGCAGCTCAGTTTCAGGGTTTTGGCAATCTTCTTATAGCCTAGGCCATCTTTATGTAGAGCAACAATTCATTTTTTTCAGATCCTCAGAGAGTTCTTTGCCATGAGGTGCTATGTTGAACTTTCAGTGACCAGTATGAGACAGTGAGAGCGATAACACTGTTTGTTAATTTATTTTTATTAAAGTTGTAATCTTTTACACAACAATCCAAAACAGCCAACCCAGCTTACCGCCAGGTCAGTAACAGGCCAACATGGCCCACACCCTCATATACAGGCAATAACATATCCTGTCTATCTAACAATATCTCTACCTAACTAATACAAAACATATATCCCAACCCCCCCTCCCCCCTTTTGCTCAGTTCCCCCTCCCCAAACCAGGAGATTATGGATCAACAAAGAAAAAGTTTGCCCCTCCGCCCCCTTCTAGCCATAACACAATAAAGAGGTCCCAAAAACTCCAGAGAAAAAGTCCGCCCAAATAGTCAGTTCAAATAAACAAGGTCAACCAATTCTAACTCCATGCATCAACCCACAGTCAGGTCCGAGTTATACCAGGCGTGCCACACCTTGTCAAATTTCTTCCCACATCCCCTGGATAAGTATGTAGCTTTAAAGTATGGCATCATAGCATTAACTAGGCCTTTCCAAAAGTTCAAATCCGGTGCACCCGGCCTGCGCCACCGTAGTAAAATGTCTTTCCTCCCATAAAATAGGAGAATGTTTAGCAAAGTTCTATGCGCCCTGGATGGAACCACATCATCAACTAAGCCCAGGAGACATACTCTAACCGTCATTGGGATCGGGACCATCAATACCTCTGAAATGCAGGAGGTGACCTCCAACCAAAAATGTTTAACCTGAGGGCAGCTCCAGAACACATGCTCAGCAGCCGCCGGAGCAAAAGTACATCTCCAACACTCTGCTGGCACGGACGGGTAAATGGAGGCCAATCTGGCTGGCGTATAGTATGTGGAGGAACTTGAAGTGAATAAGTCTATCTCTCGCTGACACCAGGTTTGGAATGGGTGTGCCCACATGTCCTCCCAGTCCTCCCCCTGAATATCCGGGACCTCAGCCTCCCACCTTTCCCTACACTTGCACACTCCCACAGGATTTGCAACAAACAATTTCTTATAGGAAATCGAGAGCGTCTTAGGAAGGTCTTCTGTCATCAGCAAAGTTTCCAAGTCCGACGGAAATGATTCTATCGTCATTATTTTAAATTGCGCGATAAAGGCGTGTCGTAATTGAATGTAACGAAAGAAGTGAGAATTTGGCAGATCATGTCGGGCTTTAAGCTGGTCAAACATCATCAATTCCCCACACACCGTGATGTCCTTAAGAGCCTTTATTCCCATAGTCGCCCACCCCATGGGGTCATCAAAGGAGTAAAAATGCGACAATTTAGGATTCATCCAAAGAGGGGTGGGCGGAGAAAGACACTTGTAATGAGGACATGCTAGTCTGACTGCCTCCCCCCATGCCCTGATTGAGGCCTTCATAGATGCAGTAAGCGGAAGGTCCATCTTGACCCCCCTATGAATGGCCACTCGCAAGGTTTCGTAAGAGCCCAACTGAGCTGCCTCCAAAACCGTAGCTGAATCTCCAGCATTCGCAGTAAGCCACCTATGAATAAAAGACCAATTGACCAGCCAGATAGTACCTGCGCCAATCAGGCAGGGCCAATCCTCCCTACCCCCAGGGTTCCTGCAAAACTTTCAATCCTATCCTCGGTTGTTTTGGGGCCCACAAAAAAGTGCTGGTAAGGCTGTCCAGTTTCCTAAAAAAAGACACTGGGATCCAGATGGGAGCATTACGCAGGAAATATAATATAACAGGGAGTATTTTCATTTTCAGGAGATTAATTCTTCCTATAAGTGATAATGGGAGCCTCTGCCAGGCCTGAACCCGCTGCCTGAAATAGACAAGGAGCAGAGTCAGATTAAGGGGCATGTAATCGCTCACATCCGCCGTAATTTTAACTCACAAATACGTGATCTGCGTGACCCACCGCATCGGAAGAGCCGGGTCAGCAATAGCCCTGGCCCCTGCATCTAGCGGTAGAATAGATGATTTAGACTAATTGACCCTCAAGCCAGAGAATTTTGAGAAAGTGTTCATAATGCCTAACGCTGCCTCCAGCGACTCCTTAGGGTCCTGCAAAAACAGCAGCATGTCATCTGCATGTAACGCCAGATTTTCATCAATATTCCCAACCCGAATTGCTTTAACCTCCCCATCCACTCTCAGTGCAATCACAATGGGTTCCATCATGAGAGCAAATAAAAAGGGCGATAGTGGACAGCCCTGCCTAGTGCCCCTACCAATTTGGAAGAAAGGAAAAGTGTGAATACCCATACGGACCGCCGTCCTGGGAGCCTTATACAGTAACGAAATCCACGCTCAAAAGGTTGGGCCAAACCCCATCCTCTCCAGGACTGCCAACATGTACTGCCAGTCAATGGAGTCGAACGCCTTTTCTATATCAATAGAAACCACTACCCTAGTAGGAGCAGAGAAGTTGGGAATCTGTAAGTGTGTAAATAACCGTCTGAGGTTAGTGTCTGTAGATTTACCAGGCATAAACCCCGTCTGATCAATATCGACCAGGGAAGAGATGACTCCCGTCAGCCGCCTAGCCAGAACCTTTGTAAGGATTTTCAAATCCATGTTTAACAGAGCAATCGGCCGGTAAGAAGCGCAATCCAGTGGGTCCTTACCTGGCTTGGGAAGCAAAATCATATAGGCATCCATCATTAAATGGGGCAACTGCTGAACCTCCAAACAGTGGGCCAACAGAGATGTGAGCCTAGGCGCTAACTGGTCAACGTAGACTTTGTAAAAGTCCGCCGGAAAACCGTCGGGACCTGGGGCCTTATGCGGGGGAAACGAAAAAATCGCCGCTACCACCTCCTTATTAGTGATCTCAGCCTCCAAAATCCCACAGTCCTCATCCGAAAGCCTCGGAAGAGGAAGACCCCCTAAAAAGTCCTCCATCTCTGATCTGTTATAGGGAGAAATAGGCGCATACAAAGATGAAAAAAAAGTCTTGAAATTCCATGAGGATGTCCGCGGGGTCACTAGCCAGCCCTCCATTTCTACGTCTAATAACTGGAACACCTGCCAGGTGGTGAGAGTCAGCCACCAACCTGGCAAGGAGCTTCCCATTCTTGTCCCCTTCAGCAAACTGTGAATCAGCTCTATGTTTTGCCTCAGTGTGCGCTAGATTATGGAAGTGCAAAGTGAGTTTCCTCTGGGCCTCCAACAAAGCCATGTAAGAGGCACCAGAGGGGACATTGGCATTGTCCTCCGCACATTATCTTTCCCTTTCTTGCAGTAAATAAACCTCCGCCTGTTGTTCCCCCTCTCTGTTTTTATAGCCGAAATACATTCCCCCCTAATTACCGCTTTAAAGGCATCCCAAACCGTAGGAGGGTCAGCAGAGTCCAGATTCTTGTCCCAATATCCTGCAACCGAACCTTGTATGAGAGCACTAACATTCTCATTTTGAAGCCACCCAGGGGAAAGTTTCCACCCCCCGGCTCCCCTCCCAGAAGAGAGAGCCAAGGATATGGTAGGTGGGTTATGATCAGACAAACCACCAGGCAGGTAGGCAACATCTTTGACAAACAACATCGTCTCCTCTGGGTCTCCGCAGAAAAATCAGGGAACAGCATCACCTTAGCATTTTCAAACTTTAACTCAGGACATTTCCTTGAGGCCGCCAAAATCATGTCTCGGTCCCTGTAATTGAGGAACCGCACCAAGAAGGGACGAGGGTAGTTTCCAGGGGGATGCCCGGCAGTAGGCACCCAATGGGCCCTTTCCACCACATAAGTCAGGGGAAGGTCCCCAAGGTCCGCACCCTCCGGCAGGCCAACCACCCTCACATTATTTCTCCTCTGCCTGTCTTCTGCATCTTCAGCTCTGCTTTGCAGCGACTTCACCATATCCTGCAGGTCAGATAACATGTTGCCCTGAGAGTGGGTCACATCTTCCACCCCAGAAAGTCTGTCCTCTGCCACAGTCAGCCTGCTCCTTATTTTATCTAGATCATGTCTGATTAGGGTGCATTCATTAGCAAGATGATCTATGCTCACCATCACTGCCACTTTGCTGGCATTAAAAGCTTCCAGAATGGGCCTGGTAATCACCTCCTGAGCCGAGTCCACAACCGGGGAAACCGATGGAGATCCAGAGGGGGAGCTTTCAGAGCCCAATCCCCCCCCCCGCGGCAGTAGCTGCTGCCGCAGGCGCCATCCTCCTGGCTTTCTTCCTCTCTTGTTTGGTGGAGCGAGGGGAGAGCAAGATGGCAGCGGCAGGACTCGTGTCAGGGCCTCGTGCAGAACGGGTCCTGCGCTGGGTCTTCTGCGGCTGACTTCCCGGCCTCGAGGCCCCCTTTTTCATGACCGGCAGACCCACAGCACACTGCGGTACCGTGTGTACCGAAAGCCGGGCTCTGAAGCTCCAATCGTAGGATTAAAAAACAGGATAGACACGGAGCTCACAAAAACACATCTTGCTGCTTTCACATCCGGTCACGCCCCCCGATAACACCAAATTTAACACACCTGCTCCCCATTCACACCTGAGACCTTGTAACACTAATGAGTCACATGACACCGGGGAGGGAAATGGCTAATTGGGCCCAATTTGGTAATTTTCACTAATGGATGTACTCACTTTTGTTGCTAGCGGTTTAGACATTAATGGCTGTGTGTTGAGTTATTTTGAGGGGACAGCAAATTTACACTGTTATACAAGCTGTACACTCAGTCACTACTTTACATTGCAGCAAAGTGTAATTTCTTCAGTGTTGTCACATGAAAAGATATAATAAACAATTTACAAAAATGTGAGGGGTGTACTCACTTTTGTGAGGTACTGTACATATCAAAGGTGATGAATGTGCTGTGCTATCCTTCCTCCTGTGCCCTCACTCACCAGCTATCCATGTAAAGATCACTTGTACTGGTGAAATATAGCTTTCATAGATGTATGTTTATTAGGGATGGTCCCGCGGTTTGAGTTGAATATAAGTTTGACTCGAACATCGGGTGTTCGCCCGTTTGCCAAATTCCGAACATTATGGGCCCCCACAAAAGTCCGCACCCCACACTATATAAGGCTGCTTACACGGCGGCTGTATATAGTGTAATGATTGAGAGAATGTTAGCTAGAGGCAGGTTAGTTAGTGGCATGCAGGCAGTTTAGTATATATATATATATATATATATATATATATATATATATACACACACAGTATAGTCAGTGTAGTGTAGACTATATATACAGTGTAGGCAGTGTATTAATATATACAGTATATACATACCATGTAGTGTAATTATATATATATATATATATATATATATATATACACACATACACTCTGCATTCAGTGTAGACTATATTTACAGTGCAGGCAGTCTAGTATATATATATATATATATATATATATATATATATAAAGTGCAGTCAGTGTACAGTATATACAGTGCATTGAAGTGGTTAAGAGGAACTCTATGACAGAATTAGAAAAAAAAAACCTTTGGGTCTGGTATAGATTTTAAGGGGAACTCCACGCTAACATTTAAAAAAAAACAGTGTTGGGTCTCCCCCAAAATCCATACCAGGGCCTTTGGGTCTGGCATAGATTTTAAGGGGAACTCCACAGCAATTTTTTTTAAATTGGGGTGGGGTCCCCCCAAAGTCCATACCAGACCCTTATACGAAAAAGCAGCCTGGCAGGCCAGGATGGGGGGGCGCGAGCGCCCCCCATTCCTGAACCATACCAGTTTGCTTGCCCTCAACATGGGGAGGGTGCTAGCAAAGCAAATAAGTGACATGGGTGCTACAGCATGTGATGAACTTTTTAACTTTAAATTCTTCTCCTGTTTGCTTTGATTGGAAATGTGTGTTTTTTCTTTGGCCCTGGCACGTTTTGCATGTCATACATTTAGACCCCTTTCACACTAAAGGCGCTTTTTAGTTGTTTTGTCGCTAAAAATAGCACCTGAAAAGTGCCTCTCAAGCCTCCCCAGTGTGAAAGCTCAGTGCTTTCACACTGGGCGGTGCTCTTGCAGGACCGAAAAAAAGGTCCTGCAAGCAGCGTCTTTGGGGTGGTGTATACACCGACCCCGCCATTGAAATCAATGGGCAGCGCTGCCAAAGTGCCTGCAAAGCGCTTCAACAGCGGCCTTTTGCGGGTGGTTTTAACCCTTTCCTCAGCCGCTACCGGGGTTAAAAGTGCCCAGCTAGCAGCCGAAAGCGCCGCTATAACAACGGTTAACCTTTACCGCTAGCGCCCTAGTGTGAAAGGGCTCTTACCACATCTAAAAAAGCCAGTTTGGTCCAAAAAAGTGACTGTTTTTTAGGGGGGGGGGTCCGTGACGCTTTTTACCAATCTATTTTTGAGAATGGGAGGACGTCTATAAATGAACTGTGGGTTTTGGGGAGATTTTTTTCTAATATGGGGTCTCTGCGTAGTATAGTCCAATGTATTTTTAAAGCTCTTTCTATCATTTTATACTGTCTACTGTATTCAGTATTGAAGGCTATGCTGTAATTTTTTTTCTGATTCTTTTGTTTTGGTTTTAGTAGTTGTTACCTAGTCATAGATTTAATTTGTTGTTTGGTTTTAATCAGATTATGTTGTTTGTATCCTTTTTTCTTTAAACCTATCTATGATGATATTGGCTTGTGTCAGGGTCACCTGTGGCCAGGTGACAGATGCACACCGTAGGGGGACAGGAGTGCACCGCGAGGTAGTGAACCCTATGGCTGGCTTCTGCGGATAGGAAACTGGGTGGTTGTGGAAAGCGGGACCAGAGGAGCACAACCGGGATCCAAACGGAAGCTAGAGCCAAGATTCCCCAGGGCGCGGAGTCTAAGACCCAGCTGGTCTTCTCCAGGGCCTCTAGTGGTGAGGATGTTAGCTGCAGGCTGGGACCAGGTCGCGGCCCCTGGAGTTTCCTAGCTCACGCCCCGTAGGATAAGGGGAAAAGAGGGGAAGCAGCAGCACAAGATGAGAGAGATCCGAATAACAAGCTGAAGGTCAGGGGCCACAAGCAGACAAGGATAACGAAGAACGAGCCGAAGGTCAAGGGTCACGAGCAGACAGGGATAGTCGGGGACAAGCCAATAACGTAACAGAGAGACAGCCGTAGCACACGGCAGGCAGGAACCCAAACACACAATGCCTAACAAACACGTTGATCAGCAAAGCAGGCTTGCAGTGCACAGGTTAATATAGTGTTCAGTGATAGGGCCTGGGGTGGAGTCAGGCTGGGAGGAGATTATAAAGGAAGCCAGGTGAAAGGGCTCAGGCCTCTAAGATGAACACATGGGAAGGAAGGTAAGCTGACAGACAAACACTACTGCATATCCATGACAGTACCCTCCCTCTTATGGGCCCTCCCCCGCCTGGACCCAGGCTTAAAGGGAAATCTCTGATGAAACCTTCTCAACAGATGAGGTGTAGCGACATCAGATGCAGCGATCCAAGACGCCTCCTCAGAACCAAAACCTCTCCAATGCACAAGGTACTGAAGAATGCCTCTGCAAAGCCGAGAATCCAGAACTTGTCTAACCTCGTACTTAAGATTATCCTCAGAGACCGAAAAAGAGGTAGGGAGATGACAAGAAGATCTATTGAGGACCAAAGGCTCTCTAGGAATAAGCAAGGGCATGAGAGGATCAACAGGAATCTGAGGAGGGTCCCCTAGACCCTTAAAGGGGAACTGGTCATCTTGCACAGGACCATCAGACTGGGCAGATGTCAGTGGAACCCTGAAGTCAGGTTGGTTAGAAGGTGACATGTCGCCGGAGTCAAGCTGAATGGCTGAAGGACAAGCAGAATGTCCCGAACAAGAAAAGGTAGGAGGCTCACTGGGCATGGGCTGGACTGGCATAACTAGTACAGAGGCAGAGTGAATAGCTGAGTCAGGTGTAGCGACTACCTGAATCGCATCGCAAGACGTAGCGACTGCAGGACTTGTAGACAAGCTAGCCTGGCTGTGCGTCCAAGGGTGGTTAGGGACAGAGAAATGTAAATGGTTATGCAACCCGGAATGAATAACCGGCTCAGATTCACAGGGGGCAACCTTGGGTAGGCAGGACGAGGAACAGGAGGGACCCCAAGCCAGGATCTGTCCAGTAGTCCAGTCCACATGAGGAGAATGGAGCTGTAACCATGGGAGACCCAAAATTATAGGCGTTGAGGCCTTGGGTAAGATAAGGAAGGATATCCACTCCTGGTGGAGTGTCCCTACCGACATCTTAACAGGGAGGGTCTGGAAGCGGATAGGTCCCCCTGGGAGAACAGTACCATCAATCGCCAAGACCACCAATGGCGTGGTGAGGGGCAAAAGAGTAAGTCTCATGGACGATGCGATTTCCCAGTCCATGAAATTACCAGCGGCTCCGGAATCCAGATATGCTGAGACCGAATGAGAAGAAGCACCAACATGAAGGAACACAGAAAGCAGAAGACGAGAAGGGGAAGGTGATATTTCTGGGTCCAATACTCCACTTTCCAGATGAAGTGGACCCGGACGTTTTTCTGGACAAAGAGAGCAAGTGTCACGAAAATGACCTTTGCCCCCACAGTAAAGACACAGACCAAGAGTTCTGCGCCTAGCACGTTCCTCGGGGGATAGCCTGGTCCGACCCAGCTGCATGGGTTCCTCAGCTGGTAGGAGATGCTCTACGGGTCGAAGAGAGGGGAGCTCAGGCTGACTAAGAACCAAGGAGTGCTGGCGTTGCTTTTCTAAGGTCCTCTCCTGAAAGCGAATATCGATCTGGTTACACAAGGAGATAACGCCGGGCAGATCAGTGGGTATGGTTCTTCCTGCTAATTCATCCTTCACTCTATCAGACAGGCCATGCAAAAAGGTTGCGACTAAGGCCTCATTGTTCCAGCTCAACTCAGCCGACAGTATGCGGAAATGAAGGGCATACTGTCCCACAGAAGCAGACTCTTGGCGGAGACGTAAAAGGGCGCTGGCCGCTGAAGAGACACGAGCCGGTTCTTCGAAGATATTCCGAAAAAGTTTCAAGAAGCCAGACAGGCTAGAAACCACTGGATCATTCAGTTCCCACAGAGGGGCTGCCCAGGCTAAAGCTTCACCAGAGAGGAGGGAAATGATATAGGCTACCTTAGCCCGATCAGACAGGAAGTTTTGGGGCTGGAGCTCAAAATGAATTGTGCATTGACTAAGGAACCCCCTGCAAGCCTTGGAGTCCCCAGAGAAACGGGACGGAGCTGCAAGTTGTAGTGAGTGTGTGGCTGCGACTGGTGCAATAGGTGCAGCCGCTGGTTGTATTTGAGGTTGCGGATTCAGGGTTCCCAAGGAGGCCTGAAGCTGCTCAAAGCGAGAAGCCAGATCCTGGAGGAATCGCATCACCTGAGTCTGATTCGATTCCTGGGTTTCAAGTCTGCAAACTATGCCCTGCAACGGATCATCCACGGGTAACGGGATGTCAGCCGGGTTCATGGCTGATCAAACTGTCAGGGTCACCTGTGGCCAGGTGACAGATGCACACCGTAGGGGGACAGGAGTGCACCGCGAGGTAGTGAACCCTATGGCTGGCTTCTGCGGATAGAAAACTGGGTGGTTGTGGAAAGCGGGACCAGAGGAGCACAACCGGGATCCAAACGGAAGCTAGAGCCAAGATTCCCCAGGGCGCGGAGTCTAAGACCCAGCTGGTCTTCTCCAGGGCCTCTAGTGGTGAGGATGTTAGCTGCAGGCTGGGACCAGGTCGCGGCCCCTGGAGTTTCCTAGCTCACGCCCCGTAGGATAAGGGGAAAAGAGGGGAAGCAGCAGCACAAGATGAGAGAGATCCGAATAACAAGCTGAAGGTCAGGGGCCACAAGCAGACAAGGATAACGAAGAACGAGCCGAAGGTCAAGGGTCACGAGCAGACAGGGATAGTCGGGGACAAGCCAATAACGTAACAGAGAGACAGCCGTAGCACACGGCAGGCAGGAACCCAAACACACAATGCCTAACAAACACGTTGATCAGCAAAGCAGGCTTGCAGTGCACAGGTTAATATAGTGTTCAGTGATAGGGCCTGGGGTGGAGTCAGGCTGGGAGGAGATTATAAAGGAAGCCAGGTGAAAGGGCTCAGGCCTCTAAGATGAACACATGGGAAGGAAGGTAAGCTGACAGACAAACACTACTGCATATCCATGACAGCTTGCTGTCACGATATTGGCTTGCTGTCACGATCAGGCATCGGGCTTGAAGACCAATTGCAATAGAAGTGGCAGGACAGGCATACAGGCAGTCACTTCTGGCAGATGACACAGGCTCACCTGAGGTGTGGAGTCTAAGTACTAGCTGGTTTTCTCCAGAGCTCTGGATGGTGGAGATGGATTTAGCTGCAAGCTAGTACCAGGCCGCGGTCCTCAAGTTTGCCCCACCAGGGTGTGAGCAAGCCGGGGTCCAATAGCGGATAACAGACAAGGAGGAAAACAGACCGAGGGTCAAACACGGGTACTTGCAGATTGGGATCAGGCAGTAGAGAAGTCCAGGAACGAGCCAAGGGTCAATCACGAGTGGTTGTAGGTACAGATTAATTTCACTAATGATGGGACGTCCTGTGTTTGGTTGTGTTTCACTTTTGTGGATTTTTGGAACTTGATATACTATTGGTGTTTTTGGGGCGTTTGGAATCAGGTAACAGGCTCCTTTTTTGTTTAGTATACCTTCTTTTGTTGCTCCTTTTATTAATCTTGTGAGTTTAGCTTTTAATTTTTTTTGTAGGGTTTCCCTTTAATTTTTTGTATATGTCCTTGTCCGATATTAGCCGGTTTAGCGTCTTATTGTAGTCCTTTTTGTTGAGGACCACAATGCCCCCTCCTTTGTCCGCCGGCCTGATAATTATGTTTTTGTTTTTTTCCAGTTTTTCTATGCCTTTTCTAATTAGTTTTTATTCCATTTAAATGGTTTAATGTATATGGCTTCTATCTCCATTTCTATCATCATTTTAAAAACTTCTAAACATTGGTTGCTACAGTTTTTAGGATTGAAAGTAGATCAATTCCTGAAGCCACTGTATGTGTATTGTGTTTCTTCCTGGTTGTTAGTCATGTTTTTGTTTGAAACACTGGTTAGCACACTATAGATGCTTTGAATAAACAGGTGGTAATGCACTTATATTGACTGTATTTTTAGTTTATAAGAACTGTTCTGAAAGATTGACATATTTTTATTATATTAATGCAATGATACACAAGAGCATGTTGTTCCAGGCCATGTGCCTTCCGAGTGTAACCTTTATAAAAACTTAATAAAATTGAATATTTAAAATAATTTGAATAAGGCTGAGGTAGTAATTATATAAAATATATATTTTATTTCCTTTTTTTTTTTTTTTTTTACAAATGTGAAGTTACCTTTTAATTTTTTCACCTCAGCATACCTGTAAGACTGTGTTCAATTCAGAAGTCGTAAAGGTTCTTGTGCCTGTATTTTATATGGTAAAAGTAAACTATTTAATGCATTTAATCCTGGCAAGTGCTCATCGTTCATCTGTACCTCACTTAATTATGCTCTAGGGCTATGCAGGCTTATGTTATTTTGTCTACTGACCAATGTCTGTGTAGAGAAAAGACTGTTTCATTTAGAAGCGTAAGTTCAGTCATCTCACATCCTTGAGAGACAGAAACTTTCAAGCGCTGTGCTTTACTGTGGGTTTTAATTAGATGGCTGCTACTATTTAAAGTTATAAGCTGCACTCTGCACAAGGACCAAACTTCTGCTCATGAAATCTCATCTAAAAGAACTATGCAAAGTATTTGTAATACATTCTGTAGAATCTCAACATGACTTGCATATATTTTTATCTATTTCCTGCGCGATATAATGAGGTGGCAAATTATATCTAGGGAATGCTGTTTTTGCTGTCTCAGACAAAAGGATACATTCTGCATACAAAAAACAAAGAATATGTATACAATGAGCTCATCCAATTAAATAGTTACCGGGGGTCGGATGTATTTATTATGGCTATGGAATTCCCCTCTATTAGCCAGCAATGAGCCGAATATGTAGTTAGGGGGGATACCAAAGAATACAAAACCGTCCCCCTGATATTAGTTGGAGGATACATTCTGCATTTCGAATTTTGATTTGTTCTTTTTGCTAAAAAAAATTCCTAATCTGTCTGAATTGAAGAAACATGCTCAAAGCCACTAAAATGTAAGGACTCACAAATTTCCCAAGAGTTTGCTGACTTCTAGGTGTCTCCAAACTTTTAAAGCTATTCTACGGTGGATATTTACAACAGAAACAGCTGTGTGTGACAGAATAGCAGTGTTTATTTATCACCGGCATCAAGAGCTAAACACTTGGGAAAGCATAGTGGGGCTATATGAAGATTAATGATTCACCGAAGAATAACATTCTAAGATGCATCTATCTTACACTAATCAATATCAGTCTTAAAATGATCTCTCTTTGAAACACTATTCTTGTAGGCATAGCTGCCAGGCTTCCTTCGATCACATGTCATGTTTTTACTCAATAAATCTTTTTACTGGCAAGGGCTACTCAAATTCCAGAGAGGACAAGCACCAACTTGCAGCAGGACCTAAATCAAAGTGGACATAAATGCCAATTTATCTGAACATATTGTTTTAGACTGAATTCAGTGGCCCCGTCCATGTGTCCAAACAGGTGGTAAATGTAAACTGCTGTGCAGGGTTGTAATTAGACATTGTGCCTCCCTAGGTGCACCTGAATAATGACACTCTTTTGTACAAGCCCTGCACCTTATGCCAATTGTTTACAGTTGTGCTCATAAGTAGGGTTGAGCGGACCCGAACTGTAAAGTTCGGGTCCGTAACAAACTTTTGGGTTTTTGGGTCCCGGACCCGAACCCGAACAATTGACTGTATGTTCGGGTTCGGGTCCGGTGCTCGGCAATATGCATGTAAAGTCGCGCTTGTTTCATGTGCTTAGAACTGTCCCTGCACAAAGTGTCATTTCTGAAGGAAAAAAAGTCATTTAAAACTCACTCGCAGCTATAATGAATTGTCGGCTCCCGGTAATACATAGAAAAGTCATTGATAAAAAAAAAAAAAAAAGCGTGGGGGTTCCCCCAAATTCAATTACCAGGCCCTTCGGGTCTGGTATGGATTTTAAGGGGAACTCCACCCCAAATGTAAAAAAAAAATGGCGTGGAGTACCCCCAAAAATCCAGACCAGACCCTTTATCCGAGCACGCAACCTGGCAGGCTGCAGGAAAAGAGGGGGGGATGAGAGAGCGGCCCCCCTCTCCTGAACCGTACCAGGCCACATGCCCTCAACATGGGGAAGATGTCCCCATGTTGATGGGGACAAGGGCCTTATCCCCACAACCCTTGCCCGGTGGTTGTGGGGGTCTGCGGGGGGGGCTTATCGGAATCTGGAAGACCCCTTTAACAAAGGGGACCCCCAGATCCCAGCCCCCCCTATGTGAATTGGTAATCGGGTACATTGTACCCCTACCATTTCACAAAGAAAGTGTAAAAAATTGTAAAAAAACATACACAGACACCGTTGGGAAAGTCCTTTATTAAAAATAAAAAAATAAAAAAACATTCCATCGATGAAATCCAGTGTCCCACGGCGTTCCGATGTCCAGCGCTGTCCACACGAAACGTCATTGGCTGAGCCTGAGCGGACCTGATGGGGAACTTCCTCGGCAGTGTATTAAATGAATAGACCCGCCCCTTCTAAAGTTCCCCATCAGGTCCGCTCAGCCAATGACGTAGTGTAAGGCTGAGGACCTGATGCGGAACGTGAGAAGGGGCGGGTCTATTCATGTATTAGACTGCGGAGGAAGTTCCCCATCAGGTCCGCTCATCCACTGACGTAGGCGGGGTCTGACATATGAGGGGGCGGACCTGATGGGGAACTTCCTCCACAGTTTAATACATGAATAGACCTCACGTTCCGCATCAGGTCCTCAGCCTTACAACTACGTCATTGGCTGAGCGGACCTGATGGGGAACTTTAGAAGGGGCGGGTCTATTCATTTAATACTAATAATTGAATTTGGGGGAACCCCCCCGCTTTTTTTTCCTTTTTTTTATTAATGACTTTTCTATATATTGCCGGGAGCCGACAATTCATTACAGCCGCAAGTGAGTTTTAAATGAGTTTTTTTCCTTCAGAAATGACACTTTGTGCAGGGACAGTTCTAAGCACTGGAAACAAGCGGGAATAGTTCTCAGAAGTTCGGGTCCCCATTGACTTCAATGGGGTTCGGGTTCAGGGTCAAGTTCGGGTCAAGTTCGGTCCCGAAGTCTAACTTTTTTCCGAAGTTCGGCCGAACCCGTCGAACCCGAACTTCCAGGTGTCCGCTCAACGCTACTCATAAGTTTACAAACCCTGGCAGAATTTATGATTTCTTGCCCATTTTTCAGAGAATATGAATGATAAAACAAAAACTTTTCTTACCCCGTGGTTAGTGTTTGGTTGAAGCCATTTATTATCAATTAACCGTATTTACTCTTTTTAAATCATAATGACAACAGTAACTACCCAAATGACCCTGATCAAAAGTTTACATACCCCAGTTCTTAATACCGTGTATTGCCCCCTTTAACATCAATGACAGCTTGAAGTCTTTTGTGGTATTTGAGGATGAGGCTCTTTATCTTCTCAGATGGTAAAGCTGCACATTCCTCTTGGCGAAAAGCCTCCAGTTCCTGTAAATTCTTGGGCTGTCGTGCATGAACTGCACGTTTGAGATCTCCCCAGAGTGGCTCAATGATATTGAGGTAAGGAGACTGAGATGGCCACTCCAGAACCTTCACTTTATTGTGCTGTAGCCAATGACAGTTGACGGTTGACTTGGCCTTGTGTTTTGGATCATTGTAATGTTGGAATGTTCAAGTACGTCCCATGCGCAGCTTCCTGGCTGATGAATGCAAATGTTAATCCAGTATTTTTTGATAACATACTGCATTCATCTTGCCATCAATTTATGACCAAATTTCATGTGCCTTTGTAGCTTACACATCCCCAAAACATCAGCGATCCACCTTTGTGTTTCACAGTAGGAATTGTGTACCTTTAATCATAAGCCTTGTTGACTCCTCTCCAAATGAAGTGTTTATGGTTGTGGCCAAAAAGTTAAATTTTGGTCTCATCACTCCAAATGACTTTGTGCCAGAAGGTTTGAGGCTTGTCTCTGTTTGGCATGTTGTAAGAGGGATACTTTGTGGCATTTGCGTAGTAATGGCTTTCTTCTGGCAACTCGACCATGAAGCCCATCTTTCTTCAATTGCCTCCTTATTGTACTGTATTTCATCTGAAGTTATTTGTGTTTTTTATTTTTTTCATCCCGAACATTCCCGACTAGGGTTGAGCGGACACCTGGATGTTCGGGTTCGACGGGTTCGGCCAAACTTTGGAAAAAAGTTTGAGTTCGGGACACGAACTTGACCCTGAACCCAAACCCCATTGAAGTCAATGGGGACCCGAACATTTGAGGACTAAAATGGCTCTAAAAAAGTAATGGAAAGGGCTAGAGGTCTGCAAATGGCAGCAAAATGTTGTTAAGAGCATGGCAAGTGCTCTGCAAACAAATGTGGATAGGGAAATAACTTAAAATAACATAAAATACCTAAAAATAAAAAATTATAATCTTGACCTAGGAGGACGAGGTCCATATGGAGTAGGAGGTTGAGGTGGCGGTGGATGTGGCGGTGTAGGTGGAAGCGGCGGTGGAGGAGGACGAGGTAGCCAACACTGGTTTTTGTTTTTAATAAAAAAATTTTTTAAACTAGGGTACACCCCAAAAAAAGTGAGAGAGATTACAAATACAACAATGGCTGGGTAAGGCCGGTATACATGTCTATTCTGCACAAGGTACGGACAAGTCCTGTGGGATCCATGCCTGATTCATTTTAATGAACGTGAGCTTGTCCACATTGACTCTGGACAGGCAGCTGCGATTGTCTGTGATAACGCCCCCTGCCGTGCTAAATACACGTTCAGATAATACACTGGCTGCAGGGCAGGCCAGCACCTCCAAGGCGTAAAGGGCAAGCTCAGGCCATGTGCCCAATTTGGAGACCCAGAAGTTGAAGGGGCAGACCCATCATTCAGTACTTGTAGGCGTGTGCACACATACTGCTCCACCATGTTGGTAAAATGCTGCCTCCTGCTAAGACGTTCCATATCAGCTGGTGGTGCTGGTTGTTGAGGCGTGCTGACAAAGCTTTTCCACATTTCAGCCATGCTAACCCTGCCTTCTGAGGTGCTGGCGGTGCCCCGGCTGCATTGGCGACCTCTTCCTCCTCCTCTGCCTTCGCCTTGTGCTTCCACTGTGCCCCCGCTGTCAGGTGGGAATGCCACCAGCAGCGCGTCTACCAGCATGCGCTTGTACTCGCGCATCTTACAATCACGCTCCAGTGAGGGAATTAAGGGCGGAACGTTGTCCTTGTAACGGGGATCCAGCAGCGTGGCCACCCAGTAATCAGCACCTGTTAGAATGTGGGCAACTCGGCGGTCGTTGTGGAGACACTGCAGCATGTAATCTCTCATGTGTGCCAGGCTGCCCAGGGGCAACGAAAAGCTGTCCTCTGTGGGAGGTTTATCGTCTGTGTCCTCTGTATCTCCCCAGCCACGCACCAGTGATGGACATGAGCTGGTCTGGGTGCCACCCTGCTGTGAACATGGTTCATCCTCCTCCATCTCCTCCTTCTCATCCTCCACCTCGTCATCCTCCAGAACTGTGCCCTTGCTGGACAATTGTGTACCTGGCGTTTGTTGGTGCAGGAACCCATCCTCAGAGCCACTTGTGAATGATTGCCCTGAAAGCCTTGGAAATGATCCCTCTTCCTCCTCCTCATCCTCCTCCTGTGCCACATCCTCTTCCATCATCGCCCGAAGCGTTTTTTCAAGGAGGCATAGAACTGGGATAGTAACACTGAGAACGGCGTCATCGGCACTGGCCATGTTGGTGGATTACTCGAAACAGCGCAACAAGGCACACAGGTCTCGCATGGAGGCCCAGTTATTGGTGGTGAAGTGGTGCTGTTCCGCAGAGCGACTCACGCGTACGTGCTGCAGCTGAAACTCCACTATCGCCTGCTGCGGCTCGCACAGTCTGGCGAGCATGTGCAAGGTGGAGTTCCACCTTGTGGGCACGTCACATATGAGGCAGTGAGCGGAAAGGCCGAAGTTACGCTGCAGCGCTGACAGGCGAGCAGCTGCAGGGTAAGAACGCCGAAAGTGCGCACAGACGGCCCGCACTTTCTGCAGCAGCTCTGGGATATCGGGGTCATTTTTAAGGAACCCCTGCACCACCAAATTCAGAACAAGCGCCAGGCAAGTTATGTGCGTCAAACCGGCTAGGCCCAGAGCTGCTGAGAGATTTCGCCCATTATCGCACACCACCAGGCCGGGCTTGAGGCTCACTGCCACCAACCACTCATCGGTCTGTTGTTCCATGTTCCTCCACAACTCCTGCGCGGTGTGGCGTTTTCCCCCAAACAGGAAAGTTTTAAAACTGCCTGCTGTCGTTTACCCCTGGCTGTGCTGAAGTTGGTGGTGAAGGTGTTAAACTGACCGGATGAGGAGGCGGTAGAGGATGAGGAAGCGGAGTAGGAGGAGTTAGCAACAGGAGGCAAACTGAAGCCCCCTGCAATCCTCGGTGGTGGAAGGACATGCGCCAAACTGCTATCCGCCTCAGGCCCAGCCGCCACTGCATTTACCAAGTGTGCTGTTAGGGAGATTTTTTCTTGAATTAACAATTTTCTAACAGTGTATGTGGTTTTCGTTCAGTAAAGTCCATTCCTTCCAAAATCACATGTTACAAAACAAACAAAATCTTTTGAACAACAAACAAATCCTCAGAGAATTTTCGTACAAATGTTCCTAAGACTTTTTGTTTGAAATTCTATCCATCCATGACCAGCTTAAATTAGTCGTTAAAGGCAGAATACAGTGGGGGGATTTATCAAAACTGAAGTAGCAAAAATCTGGACAACTGTGCATGGCAACCAATCAGCTTCTATCTTACATTTTTATAGCTTAATGCATATACAGTATATTATTATTATCATTATTATTATTATATTATATTATAGTATATGGTCAAAATTTTAACTCAGATATTCATTTGCACATTGGATTTTGATTATTTATAGCTTTCTCCTCTGAATGATCTTGCACTTACTTTGTGAAGATCTCCATGTATTCACTATGCCATGTTAATAGGCTGTGTCACACATTTCACAGAGCCTGCCTTCTGAACTACTGAGGTCCTGAGAGAATGAAAAAAGGGGGCACAATATGGGGCCACTTTCTTGAGATTGTGGCCTCCCCATCCCAGGATTTAATATAAGTTATTTAGCAGCATAGGTGTTATTTAGTCAGGTTAGTACCTCTTTAAGAGACTAGAGGGAAGCTTTCAGGAGCAGCCAATGAGGTTTCAGGGAATTTTCTGGAAGCAGGGGGATATAGGCTATATAGGGTCAGCAGGTGTAGGGCTCATCCGCTTGCTGGCAGACAAGTGAAGAAGATTGGATCTGTGCAGTTTGCAGTTTGCTTACCTTTAAAGATGGAAGCCCTGGTGATGCAGTTGCTTGAAAAAGCTGGCAGTACAGGCGGGGAAGCATGGCTACGTCATTGCCTGACTTTAGCTCCAGGGGAAGAGGCACAGCTGGAGGTCCAAGAAGGAGGCGGCTTAGAGGTGGGTGGCGAGCAACCACATTCTAATGGTGCAGGGCGGGGAGTACCTGGGCCCGCCCTGCGGGAGAGAGTGAGGAGAAGCACGGCTCCTGAACGATACGGCTGGGCTTTGGAAGTAGCCGAAGAGGTTCGTGTGCCTCAAGGACGGTCGGATAAAGATGGTGGTGGCGTGACGTCACGGGGCCGCCGCGGCAGCAAGAAGAGGCGGACCTGCTCGCAGTCGCCAGTGGGGAGAGGAGGATGGCGGGGCCAGCCCCAGCAGCCTGCACATGACTCAAGGGGGAGACAGCCTGCGCTGCAGTCTCCCCGGCAGCATACCAGTGAGACCTCTCAGCAAGGCACCCAGATGGCAGAGGTGCCTCAACAGATATCGGTTGGGCAAGCACTGCAAGTCCACGACCCCAAAGTACTGCTGGAGCAGGAGGTTCAACACCCTGTATCACAGATTCCAGCAGTGGGTGAGTTAAATCAATTAACTATGTTAACTGGGTTAGTAGGTTCTCTGTCCTCTCTGGTTCAATTCTTATTTAAAGTCTCAGTTCCTGCTGTTTCTCCATCTGCTCTGGTCTCTATGCCAGTTAACCCTCCTGTTACCTCTGCTACTCCTGTGCTGTCTGCTCCTCCTAGTTTAGCATCACAACACAGTAATTTGTTAGCTTTTTATGATCACAGCACCGATGACGGCATACGCATGCACACTAGCGGGCCGGCATCATTGCCGGTTTTATGAATTGGATCTTGCCGGCCCGAGCACGCATGCATGTGATGTCATCTCCGCTCCGGCCAATCACAGCGCCGGAGTGGCGATACACTGACGGCAGTGACGGGACATCGAGGCAAGATGGCGGCGGCAGCAAGGATGACCGAGGACCGCTGCGGGGGCTTCGATCTCAGGTAAGTCATTCATAATGAGCTAGTATGCTATGCATACTAGCTCATTATGCCTTTCTTTTGCAGGGTTTTTAAAAAAAAAAAAAAATGGCTTTACTTCCTCTTTAATGTCCCTGAGACATATATGAAGGATGTGTAATTGGTGAATTACAGCGCTCGTCCTTGTGTATAAAAAATATATTGCTGCAACTTAATATGTGAGACACACACTATATAGTAAGATTCGTAAAAAATAAGCTGCGCTAATAAAAATTATAGATCCTATATGCTTCTGCAATATGTGCTTTACAGATAAATATACACCCTCTCTCAGGTTTAGCGATACGTGAAGAGAAAAACAAGACAACAACAACTTTGAAATGTTGCAATTCAAATAATAATAACAGCAAAATCTGATAAGTGCTTATATTCCAAAAGTCTCTTTCAGATACAATGAGTAATTATTGTGTATAAAAAACTAATACAGTTGTTCTCCCATCTGATGTTGTCACCATAAAATTGATGGAAAAGAAACAAGATAAATAATGAAGAGTCCTCTCCACCCAGATGCCATACGTGATGGTTGACAAACACCCAAGGAAAAGTGATGATAGAAGAATCCTCCACCTATAGTATGCTGCCGCTTACCAGAAGCTGAGATCTCTTTTTTAGGGAGATCATGCACGCTTTGGGCTATTTCCCCTGCCCCGGGTCTCTGCACCCTGAAGTTTGAAATGCTGTCACTTGTTCTCAGTCTAAAGCTCCGCAATAGCATTCCTTTTCCATGTAAACAAAAGAAGGGGATGCCACCATAGCGTAATTCCGTAGTAAAAAATGTATTCCATAAAAAAAAAAACACACTTACATTTAAGCTGATGTAGTAAGGCAGTTGTATAAAAAAAATTCAAGCCGGCCGGCTCTTTGATCACAGCCCGTGACTTCCAGGACTGGCAGTACGCGGTGACGTCAGCACGCCGCTTTACCCTATGCCGTTTCGTCAAAATTTACGTCTTCCAGGGGCACGGGCGGCGTGCTGACACACCACCTTAAATACACATCACAGAGAGCAACGCCCCATTCTGATCTCCTGGCGCTCACTCTCTTAGATCGCCATTTTGAAAACTGGCAATTGCCATCAATGTGCGGAACATGAGCTATACTGACAGCTGAAATCTCCCATTGAGTATAGCTATAGAAATTACGAATCAAGGAGGGAATGCATATGAATGTAAATAATACTGAACTAATAAAATTGAAATATAAAAAGATGTGCATAAAGAGTGATATGAACAAACACCTCTATTGCATTCATCTATGGCAATCATTAAAGAGCCTCTACGGCCATATTCGGTACTACAGGGGTAATATATTACCCTTTGTTTAAATGATTTAAGCCAAAAATATAAAAACTAAAGTATGAATCCATTTTAAAAATAAGGATAGGGAAAAATTCCTCTCTTCATACATATTAATAATTATATTGACACTATATGTATATCTAAATTAATGTTATATATAATTATGATTACTGATAGTGTCATTTTCATTTATTCAGGATAATAATCTATTTGAAGAAATTATCCATTTAAAAAAATAGATCTATATAAAAAAAAATTATCTATCTTTTTTTAAAAATATAGGAAAAAGAGAAATTGCAAAAAAGAGAAAAAGATTTTTTGATTTATATTTATAATAACAATATTTGTCTAGGAAGAAATGAAGCAGTCTCTTTTACTAGAAAGTAACTTAAATAAAAACTCCATTCTGCCTATCAACTATCATATGGTGTGATCATACACATTGGAGGTTCATTAATAGAACACCCAATGTGATTCTTCTTCCCAAAAACCCATGTGAACAACTACATAGAATTTGAACATTATGGGCATACAGTATATGTTCAATTTAAGAACCGAAAAGGTTATGAGAGCCAAATTAACAGAAAAAGAGGAGGAAAGGAAAAAAGGGGAATACCCAATCTCCCCCTGATTGTTCCATATTCCAATTAGAGTATCTTCCTTATTTAAACGACCAGGAAATCAGAAGTGGTTCACATTTGTACAATATCAACTATTATCAATGAATGCGTTAACATCCGTATCTATGTTCAGGCCATACGGTGTATAGCACCGAACCCTATGTATCCATGCCATTTCTAGCCTTGAGATTTCTCTTACTAGAGAGCTACCTCTCCAGTGTGCACTATATTTATCTATTCCTAGAAAAAGTGTATTGGCTGGATTACGATTATGGTGGATTGCATAATGTTTAGAAACGGAATGAAAACGGAAACCACTTTTGATGTTGGTGATGTGTTCCCCCAACCGAACCTGCATGGATCGCTTGGTCCTGCCAATGTATTGGAGCCCACATGGACATTGTAAAAGATATACTATGCCCGTGGAACTACAGGTGATAAAGGGCTCAATTTGGTATACATTGGATGTGCTGGTTGACACAAAAGATTCTGTTTTTCTATTTCTAGTTTTGTTTAATTTACAAATCTGACATCTCCGACATTGATGATATCCAGTGATGTTCTGGAAAAATTACACTTTCTTACTAGGGGGATCCATGACATTTGGGTCAACCCTATCCCTTAGGGAAGGAACCCCTCTGAAAATGATCTGAGGATTGGCAGGAAGAAAGGTTTTAATGATCCTGTCATTCTCCAAAAGATGCCAGTTTCTCCGAATAATTTTTTTAATTTGGTAGTGTTGAGTAGAAAAAGTGGTAATAAATGGGACAATGGGTCTCTCCCTTTGTTTCTTAGGACCATCCTTTAATAGTATTGATCTATCTATTGCGGCTACCTCTTCCAAGGTTTTTCCCAACATGTTAGAGTCATAGCCCTTTTCTTCCAATCTCACTCGTAAGACGCCTGCTTGATCCCTATAGTCACCTAGCGTTGTGCAGTTGCGTCTCGATCTAATGAACTGGCTCCTTGGCACCGATCAGAGCCAAGGGTCATGGTGGCAACTCCCCATTGGTATAAAGGAGTTGCGGTCTGTTTTTTTGAAGAAGGAAGTGGTTGAAAACTTGCCATCTGTTTTTGATATTACCAAGTCTAAAAAACTGATTTTATCTAGACTAGATTCATGGACAAATCTCCCAACTGTTATTATTGATGGTAGAGAAAAATTCGTCCAGTTGTACACTAGTGCCATCCCATAGGAGGAGGACGTCATCAATATACCTAGCCCATAACGTCAAGTATAGGCTCCGGTCCTTAAAGATGGCGTCCTTCTCTCACTTGGCCATAAATAAGTTGGCCAGGCTGGGAGTATATTTTGCCCCCATAGTGACACCACGTTGTTGAAGGTAGTATTGATGGTTGAACCAAAAATAGTTATGGTTTGCCGCATACTCCAACATATCCATGATGAATGATTGTTGTTTTTTTGGGATAGTTGAAAACATATTTAAATAATATTTAACCGCTGCTATTCCCAAATCATGAGGGATTATCGTGTACAGTGATGTAACGTCTGCCGTTACCATCACTGTATGTTCCCTTGGTTCCAGTTCAGATAAAAGATTTATCACATGTCTGGTGTCCTTTAAATATGAAGGTGTCTGCTTCATTAGCGGTTGGAGAAAATAGTCTATGTACTTGCCCACCCGGGACGTAATTGAGTCAATCCCACTTATATGAAGGATGTCATGCCCTGTGAAATATCCCCTTTAGGATATCATTTGACTGCAGCTATTAAGGATAAAATCTGGAAAGGGGATTATGTAGACATTCTTTCTCTCCTGCCCTCTCATAAGGATTTCATGGTCAGTAAGAGGGGTGAGGAGAGAGGGGAGGATGAGAGGCACAGGTTGATTCCCAGGTCCATTAACAATTGGCTGCAGACCTTTTGTATCTACTCTGGTATAATGGCAGAAAAGTACACAGAACAGTGTGGGGGGTCTTTTCCAGCACTTGGATCATATCTTAGAGGCATATAAGAACTTTGGGGGCCTGGGTTGGTTTTATTATGAGGAATCCTTCCGTCAAAAATTGTCAATACACCCGTCACTTAGGTGGGGAATGAAGGATATAGGTCTGTGGCTCAATTTGATATTACCACAGAAGCAGGCAGCACCTAGACAACCCACGGTTAACCCTACAATGGCAGCTTTTAGAAAAGGCTGTTGTTTTGCATTTAATGATAACCAATATCACTGGAATACTTTGTGCAAGTACAGACATGAATGTTCCATCTGCGCAGGGGCGCATCCAGCAACAACATGTTTTAAGCGAAATGCTAATGTAGGTCCGAGTCAAGTGCAGCATATTTTTTCCAAGAGCCTGCACTCCAGTGAGGCTGGAAAGAATGCACCCGTGGCTGGACAGCTACCCAAACAGGGAGAAGGCATGTTTGCTCATTGAGGGATTTGCTCAGGGCTTTCCGCTACCTTCCTTTTTGGGAGGGGGGTGTACAATGGTGAGGAATTTGAAGTCGGTGGACCAGTTTCCTCAGGTGGTAAGGGATAAATTGTGTAAGGAACTTGTTGCAGGCAGGATTGCAGGGCCTTTTGAGAACCCCCCCTTTTGTAATTTCCGGCTGTCCCCATTGGTGGTGAAGCCCAAGCGTGAACCTAATGAATTTAGGCTCATACCCCATTTATCGTTTCCAAAAGGTGATTCATTGAATGATGATATCAATAGTGATTTATGTTCAGTTTCTTATGCCACTTTTGAGGAGGCAATTGATTAGGTTGCTCGGCCCTTAAGCATTGTTAGCAAAGGTTGACATAAAATCGGCATTTCGGCTCCTGCCTGTTTCCCCATCGGCTTTTAATTCTTGGGGTTTTTCTTTTGAAGGTCAGTACTTTTTGACGTGTGTCTCCCAATGGGATGTTCACTGTCTTGCTCGTATTTTGAGACTTTTTAAACATTCCTCCATTGGGTTCTTTGTCTTCAGTCCGGTACAGATAGTGTAGTTCACTATCTGGATGACTTTTTATTTGTCGGTCCATCAGATTCTAGGCTTTGTTCGGATTTGCTGCTGTCATTTCAAGCTCTATCTCTGGATTTTGGTGTCCCTCTGGCGGAGGAAAAAACTGTTTTCCCCAACACGACTTTGTAATTTTTGGGTATTGAAATAGATACCTGCAGGATGGAATTTCATTTACCAGGGGCAAAATTGGAGAAATTGAAACGGTTGATTGCGAGGGTGTTGCAAAAGAAAAAGATTCAGTTGAAGGAGATGCAATCACTCTTGGGTATCCTGGCCTTTGCATGCAGAATCATGCCAGTTGGCAGGATCTTTTCGCGTTGTCTCTACCTGGCAATATCGGCCTGAAATCGCCTCTGGATCACATTAGAATGACTACTCTGCTTAAAGAGGATTTTATGGTTTGGGCAAATTTTCTTGACTGTTATAACGGAAAGTCCTTTTTTCAATCTGATTTTGTAGTGGCACAGGATTTCTGTTTATTCACGGATGCTGCTGGCTCTAGAGGCTTCGGCGCTATCTGAAGAATGCACTGGTGCTGCGTGGCTTGGCCAGAGTCCTGGGTAAGGTCGGGGGCCACCAAGAATGTGGTCCTACTAGAATTAACAATAAAAAGGGGAGGTGAGGGGGTGCTTACTAAAAAAAATATTTTATGTTTCAATATTGTTCGGTTATTCACTTTCATATTCATCTCGGCTAAAATAACTATAGCCAGGAATTGGAGATCCCCTGCCCTGCCATTTGGCCAACTATAAAAATATTTTAAACTATATAAAATAGCATGCATAAAACATCAAATATTGATAATTGCAAAACACATCCATAAATGACTCTTCATAAAGGTGAAATAATAAAAATACCACTGTCAAAAATAATTAAAAAGTGCAACAATCCAGTGCAGAAATCACCTGTGTAAAAAAAATATATAAATGTAATCCTGTGTATGCAAAATACATACACTAGAAAAGACTATATACAATTGTGCAATAAACAGTCTTTAGTGCAGAAAAAACAATTCCAAAAAACAAAAAAAAAAAAAACATGCAAAATAATGCAAGTCTTTGTGCTGGAAAATCTCTAAGCCACACTCCACAGCAATGTGCAAAATAAATCCAAAAAGTGCAGATGAAAAACAATTGTCTTTTAATTGCAGTGATATCCAATAAAGTGCAGGTGCTTTCATCCAGTGCTTTGTGCCAAACGTTTCCCCCAGCCTCTCACCTTAAGAGGCTAAATAATAAGCCTTTATGTTGTATTCCTCATAAAAAACGATCCCTGCTCACTTTCTCTCTATGGTCACACCTCCTGGTTAGATGCTCAGACAGACACATGCAGGAAAACGAGGGTACTCCATAGTGTAGTATTTAACACAAAAACTAACTTTTATTAATAGTAAAACACTCACATTTTAAGCAGAGGTAATTCGGCATATACTGACAGTACTGTGTGCAGGAAGACTTCCGGGTTCGGCCGCACCCGAAAAGTGATGTCACCACGGCTCTCTGTCCTCACGCGTATCGTGACTGTCCACGCCACTTTTTCAAAGGATGACACTAGAATTGTTCCTGATTTTTGTGGCATTGGAATTGTGGGGATCAGAATTTGCGAACAGGCCCATCTTGGTGGATTCTGATAACAAAGGAGTGCTGTATGCGGTTAACTGTCTCTCGCCCAGTTCTTGCTTAGTGATAAAAGTACTGCGTCAGGTGGTCTTTAGATGCCTCAAATTTAACATCTGGTTGAAAGCTAAGTATACTCCCAGGATATTGAATAACATGGCCGATACTCTGTCTCATTTTCAGATGGACCGTTTTCGGCTTTTGCTTCGAGAGGCGGATGCAGAGGGCACCCCATGCCCAGACCATCTGTGGGAGATGATTTGAGAGCGGCGACGGATGCTATTAGGGGTTCCTTAGCTCCCAAGACTTGGTCCAGCTACTCCGCTGCGTGGAGCAGTTGGTTGTCCTTTGCTAGCACTGAAGGTTTTGATTTCAATAGGCCATCTGAGGGCAATATTCTGGCTTTTTTGTCCATGTTAACGCGGCAGCGTTTTTCCAGTAGTCATGTGACGAAGACGCTAGCCGGCATTTCATTTTTCTTCAGGTTATTGGGTTTAAGGGCTTGTACTTCATATTTTTTGGTAAAACAGGCACTGGAGGGGTACAAGAGATTGACTTTTGTCTCAGATGACAGAAGGCCGATCTCTCTGGGCATCCTCAGGGGCCTCTGCAAAATTTTGGCAGTAGTTTGTTTTTCCCCTTATGAAGCTTTACTATTTAAGACAGCCTTTGTACTGGATTTTTTTCGGTGCGTTCCGCATCTCGGAGCTGGTGCCGTCAAATAAGCATGGTAATTCGGGGATTCTTTTTGATCAGGTGTTGGTGGATCAGTCGGGTGTTCACATTTGGCTACAACATTCAAAAACTGATCAATGTGGAAAAGGCCGATGGGTCAATCTATGGAAGCACGATGAGGCATTCATGTGCTCGGTAGCCACGGTTAGTCAATTTATGGGGCTTAGGCCTTTCGGAGGTTTTTTTTTTCTCGTTCACATTAATTTACAACCCCTGACCAAATACCAATTTGATGCAGTCTTAAAGAAATGTTTGGATAGAATGGGATTAAGTAACTTCAGGTTTTCCGTCCACTCATTTCGGATAGGCGCAGCCTCTGAGGCAGCCCGGTTAGGGTTCCTGGAATCTGATATTAAGGCAATGGGGAGGTGGAAGTCTCAATGTTTTACGTTATATGTTCATCCTAATTTATTTGTTTGAATTCTAGGTACCCAACACAGTTTGGATTCTGGGGCACTCATTTATCTATTGGGTGCAAAAACAAGCGGCTAAACGCAGCTATACAACTAATTTATCTCTGCATCCGGACTCTTTTAGGTTATTTTGGAAAGGTATCAGAGGCCTTCAGTGGTACCAACTGTACTTTCATTTGACCAGGTTGTGTCAAGTATGGCCGTCACCATCTATTTTGGTTATTCATTTGGGAGGAAATGATTTGGGAAATGTAAAAACGTTAGATTTATTGTTTATGATCAAGCGTGACTTGCATTGATTTAATATTACTTCCCCAGGTACAACACTATTTTATTCCGAGGTGGTTCCTCATCTTTCCTTGCTCTCCGCTGACCAGAGGAGGGTTATGGAAAAAATTAGGAAAAGAGTCAATAGGGCTCTGGAAAAGTTCATGCCACAGATTGGTGGATTATCATATCGGCATGTGGAACTTGAGGGCGGTTATCCAGGCCTATACAGGTCGGATGGTGTTTCACTTGTCAGAAGTGGGTATGGATATATTTAATTTGGGTTTACAGAATAGCATTGAGATGGCCGCGACGGTTGGGGTGGGACAGTCTTGATGCTCAAGACCGTTGTGTGGGGACTGTTATTTATATTTGAAGTGGTGCTACTGCTCGAGTTCTAAAAACTGAGCAGGTAGAAATCTGTTAATTGATTATATATCTGAAGTTATGAGTGATAATAAATATGAGTGATAATAAAGAGTTATTGGAAATTAATTGTCAAACCAATAAAGGTGTCGCGGCCAAAAAATTTGCCAAATAAGAAGGTTTTGAGTATTTTTTTATTATTTGTATCTGGGGAAGTTTGGTCCGGGTGGGTGTGGCCTACAATCTCATGAAAAAAGGGGGCACAATATGGGGCAACTTTCTTGAGATTGTGGCCTCCCCATCCCAGGATTTAATATAAGTTATTAAGCAGCATAGGTGTTATTTTGTCAGGTTACTGCCTCTTTAATAGACTAGAGGGAAGCTTTCAGGAGCAGCCAATGAGGTTTCAGGGAATTTTCTGGAAGCAGGGGGATAGGCTATATAAGGGTCAGCAGGTGTAGGGCTCATCCTCTTGCCGGCAGACAAGTGAAGAAGATTGGAGCTCCCTCCCTCCCGTTTCGGTCGCGAACATCTCTTATGTAGTAGGGTCACCCTGGATTCTGGGGGGGACTGTTATTTATATTTGAAGTTGTGTTACTGCTCGAGTTCTAAAAACTGAGCAGGTAGAAATCTGTTAATTGATTATATATCTGAAGTTATGATTAATAATAAATATGAGTGATAATAAAGAGTTATTGGAAATTAATTGTTAAACCAATAAAGGTGTCACGGCCAAAATTTTTGCCAAATAAGAAGGTTTTGAGTATTTATTTAATTATTTGTATCTGGGTACGTTTGGTCTGGGTGGGTGTGGTCTACAATCTCAAGAGTTTCAGGAGGCAGAGTCAATATAAAAATCACTGCTTGCAGGCAGCAAGGTACACTGCAGAAGAAAAGCTGCAAAGCATTCAGGGGTACAGGAAGTTATGGAAGGAGATGGCCAGCAGCAATCATAATCATTTTTCAATTAAGCTTGTATTGTATTGTCAAAAATAACTATTGCTTGTTTTGTTATTACAATGCTGATGTGATAAATTTAAATTGTATACTGTGACATTATATTTCCTTTAACTAAGAAGCTGAAGATAGAAGATGATTGGTTACTATGCACAGCTGATCCAGTTTTGATTATTTTGTCCCAGTGTGTTTTATATATATAAATACATCTGCACAGACCAGTAAAAAAGAGGAAGAAGACATAGTGGTATGTTTTCTAAACTATAAGGCCTCATTCTCAGGGCCGTAAAAAAACAAAACACATTTTTTAATTAACGATGTGAACACAGCTGCATTGTTTTTAATAGAAATATTCACACAGGTGCGTAAAAATGCACTGCATTCAAATCATTAACACCAAATCCAAAATTCTGCATCTGATGACACACTGTACGTATTCATACAGTATATGCCAAATGCAGATATTGGAAGAAAAATACAGGACGTTTTTATGCAAGTTACTGATCATTATGCAGGAACTTTTGTGCTAGAAAAAAACATGCACAATAAGATCAGTAAAAAAAAAAAAATGACCATGTGATTGTAGCACAAACAGCACACCTAACACCCTCCCTCTGTAAAACCATTTCTCATACAGTTCTCTTGCTGAATTTATACACAAATGTACAGGTGGCCAGAAGGGAGAACTTAAAAAAGGAAAACAGCTCTGATTTTGTGTAATATTCCAGCTTCCATTATTTTCATGTTTACAAAAGTTTATTGGAAGAAACATAAGGCAGCTATAAAGTAAACATGATACAAAGGATCAGCAGTAAGACAGTTGTGGTACATGTAGTTCAACTTAAAAATAAAAGGTACAACAATATTGTAAAGGAGTTTCTAATTAAGAATACAGAAAAGGGCATAGAAGAGCATTTACTGATATAAATCTATGGTAAAAAAGGAAGGTAGATTGGAGATGGGTGAGATGATTCTGGTATGATGAGGAAAGTTTGGGATTAATGTTGAGTGATGTTCCAGTAGGACCATTTTGATTCATAAGTTTGAAGGCTATCATTTAAGGTGTGAAAGATTTTTTCAGATATTTTAATAGTGTCCATTCTAGAAAGTACCTGTGACCAGATAAGATTAGTGGACCTCCAATTGAGGGCTATCATCCATTGTATAGAACTGCATAGAGAATGGAACAATCTGAGGCAGGGTCTAGGAATATCAGGTATATTAGAAAATAATAAACATGTTTGAGGTGTAAGGGTGATCCTGTGTTTTGAGGATTGCTCGAATCTATCAGCAGCCATCTGCCAGATCCGAGTTAGGAGAGGGCAGTTCCAAAATGTGTGCAAGATGGTACCCTGTTCCAGACAACCTCTGAAACAGTTAGGGGAGACTGAGGGATAAAATTTGTGGAGTCTAGAGGGAGATAGGTACCATCTGGTAAATAATTTCACTGGGGTTTCTCTAAAAGAGATAGCCTTATTGCACTTATGGAGGTTGTTATACATAGAACACCATGACTCCTCTGAAAAAGAACAGTTTAATTCGGTTTCCCAGTGAAGCATTGGAGCTGATTTTTCTTCTAGTGAGGAGTTGCTGAGAAAATGATAGAATCTGGAAATCAGGCCCCTGTCTCTAGGAGAGGATATACATATCTTTTCAAATATGGTATTTGAGATGTGAATGTTCAAAGAATAATGCTTTGCATAGAATGATCTAATCAGTTGATAGCGATCATGTTCAGATTCTGGGAGGTTATATTTTAATTGGAGTGTGATGAAAGGAGTGAATTCCCATTTGGTTTGAAGTGATTTTAAAGTGGTTAGGTTATTCTTCTCCCAGAGTGAAAATAATGATCTGCTGTTGTATGCCAATTCCAGTCTGCTATCACCTAGGAAGGAAGCCAGCGGGGGGGTAGCGGAGGTGATGGCATATGTACTTCTGATCTTGTGCCAGAGTTGTAGAAATTGGGCTACTATCATGTTGTGTGTAAGGAGGTTGCGGTGTAAAACAGAGTTTGACCATAGAATCCCCTGTAGGTGAAAGGGGAGAATAGATGTGGACTCAAATCTTTTCCAGGGTATGTCCTGGTTAGGGGAGAACCACTGGCATAGTTGATTGAGTCTTGCAGCTAAGAAATAGTGCCAAAGGTTTGGAAGTCCCAGACCCCCCCTAGACTGCGGCCTATGTAACAAAGCATAGCTAAATCTTGATTTTTTTTCCGACCAAATAAACTTGTTGAGTATCCTCTGGATAGAATCCAACCTAGTTTTTGATATGTTAATGGGAAGGGCACGGAAATAGTATAACAGTTTGGGGATGATGATCATTTTTACAGCACATATCCTGCCGAGGAATGAGATATGGAGGGAGGACCATGATTTAAGAATTGAGCTAATTTGTGTGAATAGGGGAGGGTAGTTGGTTTTATATAGGGATTTGTGGCATGATGTAATGTGAATACCCAGGTATTTAAAGGAAAGAGGGCACCAGATGAACTGGAAATTGTTTTGTAAAAGATTCTACAGGTTTAGGGGAAGGTTGATTGGCATAGCTGAGCATTTGTTTATATTAATCTTAAGGCCAGAGACATCATGGAATATATTAAGAACTTTAAGTAGGGTGGGGATAGAGGTGAGGGGTTCAGTAAGGAAGATGAGGGCATCATCTGCATAGAGGCTGATCTTGAATTCCTCTTGAATGATTGTGTATCCCTTAATGTCGGTGTTGTTCCTAATGGCGTGAGCAAGGGGTTCTATCGCTAACGCGAAGAGAAGAGGGGAAAGAGGGCAGCCCTGTCTAGTTCCCCTACAAAGGGGGAAGAATTCTGAATTATTTCCTGGAATTTTGATACGCGTTTGAGGTGAGTGGTATAAGGCATTAAAGCCCTGTAGGAAATTTTCTGGGATGCCAAATTTGGGGAGGAGAAGATTCAAGTATGACCAGTTTACACTGTCAAAAGCCTTATGTATGTCTAGGCTGAGGAGACATGTCTGACGTGAGTGCAAATTAGCATCTTGGATGATATTAGTAACCATCCTGATGTTATCTACTATTTGACGGCCAGGTATAAAACCTGTTTGGTCTGGGTGCACCAGGGGTGAGATGACTTTTGCTAGTCTGTCAGCCAGAATCCTACCAAATATTTTAAGGTCGTTGTTAAGGACCGATATGGGGCGGAAGTTTTGGGGGAGGGAGTGGTCTTTATGGGGTTTAGGGAGAAGGGATAGGTTAGCAAGGAGCATTTCTTCCGGAAAATAATTGCCCTCCAGGATATAGTTAAATAGTCTAGAAAGATTGGGAGCTAGTAAAGGGGCAAATTTCTTGTAGTAAAGGGATGAATACCCATCTGGGCCAGGGGCTGTAGAATTTTTAAGAGATTTGATTATTGAGATGACCTCAGCCTCGGTACAGGGTTTCTTAAGAGAGTCAATCTGTGGTTGGTTTAGAGAGGGAAGTTGCAAGCTGTCCAGCCAGGCTAGGGAAGTCCTATCAGGGCGGTCTTTAGGATTGGACAATAGCTCCTTATAGAAAGATGTGAATATTTTTAGTACCTCTTTGGGGTGTGTAGCTAGATTCCCTCTATGGTCTCTAAGTTTGTATATGTGGGTGGGTCTGTTATCTTGGTTGAGTTTTCTAGCAAAAGCGGCAGAAGGAGAGTTACAGTGTAGTAGAAATTTTGCTTTCGAAAATCTAAGGGATCTTTCGGTGCTTGCAGAGAGGATGAGATCAAGAGCTTCTCTTTTAGATTTTATTTGAGAGGTAAGTTCTTGAGAGGGGGAGTGTTGTAGCTTGTTGTATAGGCGCTCCAGATCTTTTGTTAGGCATTTGATATCTGTAAGTCTCTCCTTATTTTTGGAGGCGGCTAAATTGATTAGGTGGCCCCGTATGACAGCCTTATGTGCAACCCACAGAGTGGTGGGAGGGGTCTCAATATTAGTGTTATCAATAAAGTAGTTCTCTATGTGGGCGGACATTAATTGAATGTTGGAGATGTTGGTTAGCAGAGAATCATTGAGACGCCAATTGAAGGGGGAGGGGGAGAGGCCTATGGCAGAGGTTTTAAGGGATGTTATGTTGTGGTCAGACCATGGGCATGGGTGTATATGGGCTTGGGAGGAATTTGCTAGGATGATGGGGGTACAGAAAATATAGTCCAACCTGGCATAACAATCATGGGGATGAGAATAATGTGTGAATGCTTTTACCCCTGTGTTGTGGGCCCTCCAAGAGTCTACAAGTTGTAGTTTATTAATGGAGCGGTTAATGGACTTGGAAAAGGCCTTAGAAGAAGGGGTGACTCTACTCCTGTCAAGGGCAGGGTGAGCCGCAAGATTGAAATCTCCTCCCAATACCATATGTGGGGAGTTATATCGATCCAGGGTCTCAAAGAATTGAGTGAAAAAAGTTGATTGTGAGTCGTTCGGAGCATACACTGAGGCAATGGTAATTGCTCGATTATTTATGGTACCTTTAAGAATGATGAATCGACTCTCAGCGTCTTTAAAGACAGACTGTATGTCAAAGATAATGGAGTTGCGTACAAAAATTTCAACTCCACGGGTCTTGTTGGTAAATGTAGTATAGTGGTATTGGTTGTAGGTTCTATCAAAATAGTTAGGGGGGTTGGGGGATGCAAAATGGGTTTCTTGTAGCAAGATGATGTCTGCACCCAGTCGTTTATAGTGATTGAACGCTTTTTTCCGCTTATGTGGTGAGTTGAAGCCCTGGACATTATGGGATATTATTCTAAGACCCGTCATTTTTAAAAATAAAAAGATATAGCTGGGGGGGGGGGGGTGGACCATGGAGGTTAATAGTGTTGAGTAAGGGACCAACGTTGGGGAGGCTACGCCATATTGCATTGAATAGAGCTGCATCATGAGGGAGAGATTATTTAATAATATCAGTTGAAATAGAAAAAGCATAAGTGTACCATGTAATGAGAACAAAATATAACAATATAGCTGTGCTAAACTTAGGTAGCATAGTTGCATGTATCTTGGTGAATATTGATTTCCAATTTTTTTGTAAACCCAGTAACTAGCCATATTGGCTGTGTGAACTAAAAGGTTCAAAATGACAAGTAGGAATATGGGGACAAGGGGAAACTTGTCACGAAATTCAAAAGGAGAACCTTGAGGACAAAGAGTGTCCTCGTCCCGCATACCTGGTCAGGCGCGTCACCATAAAAATGGAGCAGCAGCAAACCACAGCAGCAGGTGGGGGGTCAATCTAGCGACAACGGATGCTTCAGGCATATAAAATACACATATGAGAAACAAATAACATTAATGTGCATGGAGCTAGAACAACAAATCAGTTAGCAGTAAAGATTATAATGAAATATATTGAGTGGATGGATCAGAGACAGTTTTAAAAAAAAAAAAAAAGGGGGGAAGGGAGGATGCCGCAGCAGCGTTGTGTTCCGATGCCTAAATTAGGCACTTATTTCCATGGCAGCACCATGATATGGTATAAGTTCAGCTTAGAATGTGAATAAACAACACCGAGCTCCTGCCTGGGTGTTGGGAGCAATTAACAACAATAACCGGAACATAGTACCTTTTGCAATGAGCGAGGATAGCTGTGAGACGATGGATCAGGTACTGTCTATTTTTTTGGATTGCAGGGAAATTATGTCCATGAAATCAATATCTGACCTAAAGATAGGGAGAAAAAAAACAACAAAACAGAACCACAAAAACCACCAAACATCTTTTAGGCGAGCGTTCAAGCTGCTTGGTCTTGGAAAGCGTGATGTAGCCTTCTCTGGTCTCTCTGGCTATGGCGAGTGGAGGGTGTGGCCCATATAGGAGAGGATCTAGGGGTGACGGGGAGGCGGATAGGAGATTGCTGCTGCAACAGTCCCAGTTTCACCAAAAGTTCCTTGCCCTCTATTACGTTGTATATTGTGTACGTTGTGCCATTGTGAGGTATTGAGAGCTTAAAGGGGAAGCCCCAACGGTATTTAATTCTTGCAGTTTGCAGGATATTAGTAACCTCCTTCATCCTGCGTCTCCTATCCAATGTGGCGGGGGAGATATCAGGGTACATTTGCAATCTTTTCCCCTCCAGAGAGATATTCGGAGTGTTTCTGGATGCCTGCATGATATCCTCTTTAACAAGGAAGTCCTTCATACACATTATAATGTCCCTGGGGGGTTTGTCAGGTGTGGGTTTGGGACGGAGGGCTCTATGAATCCTGTCACATGTAAAAGCTGAGAGGGGTTTATCTGGCAAGAGGCTATGAAAGACTTTAGTGACTGCAGGCATCAGGTCTGTGACTGATTCTGGGACTCCACGCAGCCTGATGTTCTGGCGACGATTTCTATTGTCCAGGTCCTCAACCTGTGCCTGCATGAAAGCAAAGTTATCTGCTAGGTTTTCAAAGTCCTTCCTAAGGTCATTGTGGGCCAGAGAGAGTTCGTCATGTTTGGTCTCAAGTAACTCTGTGCGGCTGCCTATACTGGCAATCTCCTGTGAGAGGGCTGCGGTGGAGTTATGCACTTCTCTCTCTATCTTATCAACCAGCTTGTCATAGATGGCCGTGAGGCTGGCATCTAAGTCTGCTTTAGAGAGGGGGAGGATGTACTCACAGTTCCCTTGTGTGGCAGGGGGGACAGGTGAAGTCTCCACAGATACTGCGTGCAGGGCCGCGCCGGCGCCATTTTGGGACATCTTGCTGCCCTTCTGCTCAACCTTCAGAAGAAAGTTTGTAAAACTTCGCTGAGAGCGCCGAATCCGCGCCTTCTTAGCTGATGGCATGCACACTGTCTTCCTCCAGGGGTGATGACTGAATTCGCCGTGTTTAGTGCTGTATAGCCCTGTGGATCCAGCCTGAAAGGACCGGGTCTGGCGGAGCTGAGCTCAGGCCTGTCTTTCCTGCATCGCGCCGCGCATGCGCCCCCTTCCATTATTTTCAGCTGATACTTTAACATCAATGCAATTTTAGAAATGTTAAAATAATTTTAATATTTACTCGACCAATTCAATATGTATTTTAACACACATACACTAAAAAAAAAAACGAAGGTGCTATCCTTTAAACAAAAAATGATTGAACAAAATGTATGTTTGTGAATTATTGAAAAACAACAAAAAAACTTCGAAAAAACAACAAAAAATTTGCCCAGCTGCCCCCTTTGAGTGAAAAACACTTCCAACATAGTAAAAATAAAATATAGGCGCTAGTTCTTAAATGCAAATTATACAATGTCCCATGATTTTATATCTCAAAACATCCTAAAAAATGGTGTGAAGTCCAAAATCATTATAAAAAGGAAAGTCCCCAATCAACGTGGTCTTGTAAAATCAAATGCAAAGTATCTATTTTCTCTTTATGTTTATAAAAAGTGCTTTTCCTCATGCCCAGGTGAAATATACACTCATGAGATGGTTGTGGCTCACAAAGCAGTCTACAAGCTTTGTGTTTTAGATACTGTATATGTGATTTCAGATCTTCTCCTTAAAGGTTCCAATGCCAGCCAGTAGGCTTGTGCACAACGGAAAAATTAGTTCCGTTTCAGGTTCGTTTCTTTCCAGTCCTGTTGATTCGTAATCATTCGTAATTTTGCTAGACGGGATTTTTCGTGTTCGGACTCATTCGTATTTTTGCAAGCGACATTTTTCGTTGAATTTTTTGTTGCTTTATAATTCGTACTTTCGGTAGAGTACGTTGTTTTTCGTTGATTCTGGACACAACTCCTACTTTCGTAACTTTTTTGGGTTCGTTGATTCGTAATTTTCCGTGTCTCTCTCACAACGACGCTGCCTATTATGCCTAATGTGCTTCGAATGGATTTGTACTTTTCTAAATACATAGCGGTTATTTGTAACGATTCGAAATCTCGTATTTTACTTTCGTTTTTTACATGCGGCTATAGGCTCCGCCCCTGTACACCATTTTGAGAGGGTTCAGCACGGTGAGGGAGAAGCAGAGAGCAGAGCAGAGTGAGTGTTATTGTGCTCGAATGGATTCGAAATCTCGTATTTTACTTTCGTTTTTTCATGCGGCTATAGCCTCCGCCCCCTGTACACCATTTTGAGAGGGAGTTCAGCATGGTGAGGGAGAAGCAGAGAGCAGAGTGAGTGTTATTGTGCTTCGAATGGATTCGTACATTCGTAACTTTTTTCATAACAAATTATGCCGAAGACCTTCGGGCATTCGCTATTTTGCGGTATAATTTATTTCGGATTCGGTTTTATTCGTAATTGCTCTGTTCGGAAATTCGAATGCTTCCGAATGTCCGAAAGTTGCTAAATTCGGACGAATTTCGATTCGTTATGAAACGAATTGCACAAGCCTACCAGCCTGCTTAAAGGTGTCACTGTGATGAATTCTCATCCACTCATATGACTAAATGATAAACCCATAGATACTGTATATCATAGTGTAGTATATTTTTTATTAAAAATTTAAACTACAAATAATTAAAATGCAATCACATTTAATAGGTGGCAATTGGGCACCAACACTATCAGCTTAACTGTTCCCATCTCCTTCACCGCCGGTTGTGTTCCTGGAACTCCTCCTTTATGGAGAAGATCTGAAATCACATATACAGGATCTAACACACAAAGCTTGTAGGCGGCTTTGTCAGTCGCAACCATCTAGTGAGTATAAATTTCACCTGGACACGTGAAAAAGGACTTTTTATAAACAGAAAGAAGAAATAGATACTTCACATTTGATTTCACAGGATCACAGTGATTGGGGATTTTCCTTTATATAATGATTTTGGACTTTACATGTTTTGAGATATAAAATCACACGGTATTGTATAATTTGCACTTAAGAACACACACACAAACACACACTGATTCACTAAGGAAATGTAAAAGGGCATATGATATGCTGAATATGATATTTTAAAAGAGCATATGATATGTAAAAAAGCAAAGGATATGCAAACTCAACACAGCCAATTTGCAATCAAATGTTAAATGAGCTGAAATATGATTGGGTACTATGGAATACTGTTCTCTTTTCACCGAAATACTGAATAAGCCTACAAGCTTGACACTACAATGGTAAAGTCATCTAAGTCTTAATACGAAGCAACCACAAATTGCTAACAAAAACGTGAAGGCAAGCGACTTTAGAGGCCTTAGACTGTCCATACATGTTAAGATTTTCCCATGGGGCTTAATGACGGAAATTGATAGATAATCCCATCCCTGCTTAACAGCAGAGATAGAGGAACCTCTCCTGCCGACTATTGAAGTCTTACACCATGGGTGCTCAACCTGCAGCCCTACAGCTGTTGGGGAATACAAGTCCCATTAGGCATTGCAAAGCTGATAATTACAACCATGACTCCCAAAGGCAAAGGTATGATGGGAATTGTAGTTTGGCAAAATCTGGAGGGCCACAGGTTGAGCACCCATGTCTTACACACGACAGCACTCGCAGCTGTCAGAATACCTGAATAGCAACTGCCTCTGATTGGCTGCAGTCATTGTAAACCCGATATGTTCCACTTTGCTCCTTCAATGATCAGATCAAAGTTTTATGAGCTGTGTATGGCCAGCTTTATATGGATTTATACTTGTGTTTTGCGGTGCACATTGAAATGTTCTTAGACTAGATTCATACTTGTGTGTTGCTGTGCACATTGCAATGTATGGTAAATTAGAGGTTTATGTGTCTTGCAGTGTCCTGCCATTAATTTTGAATGGCACCCCAGCACACATATAAAGTATAAACACGCCTGTATTATAATTGCACTACAACACACATATTCTTAGTATTGTGGTGCACCACAATTTCACAGGTGTTGGGGTTTCTTTAAAATAAATGGGCTGCCTTGAAGCCCTGTACACACGATCGATTTTACCGATAAACAGTGCGATGGACTTTTTTCATCGGACAAACCGATCATGTATTGCCCCTATCGGTCTTTTTTCCAACGGTGATTAAAAATAGAACATGTTTTAAATTTATCCGATGGAAAAAAAAACGATAGCAAATTCCGATCGTCTGTGTGGAACTCCATCGGAGAAAAAACCCACGCATGCTCAGAATCAAGTCGACGCATGCTCAGAAGCATTGAACTTAATTTTTCTCGGCTCGTCTGAGTGTTTTACGTCACGGCGTTTGGGACGGACGGATTTTCGACTGATGGTGTGTAGTCAAGACTGATGGAAGTCAGCCTCATCGGAAATCCGATGGAAAAATCCATCGAAAATCCGATCGTGTCTACAGGGCTTAAGGCAATACAGGAAGTGCCTGTACATATAAGTGTAAATGGGCATTTGTACACATAAATCAATAAAATAGTGTGATCCCTTTACTCTCAGAAGCAAGCTTTATTGGCATAAACACACAACTTGCATATGCCACAACGCTTTTTGGAATCTCAACTATCGATTTTTTGTTGTTCTCTAAGAGAACTTACAAGAAACGGTGTAATAAATCAGAATTTCAGAATTTTTTATTGCAACACCCCAATAGAAGTGTCATCGAACACTATGCACATCTGTACCAAAGCCAGGCTCATGTATAATAAATGAAATGCAACCTATTCTAAATGCTGTTCTTGCCATTGACTAGTTATTAAACATCTAATGATAATATTATGGAACTTTTAGTTGTAGTACAAAATACTCATAAATACTAACAATGTAAAGCTCAACACGTGTTGCTGTTTTTGCCAGTTGCAAAATCTTTAGAAGTGAGCAATTTTACTTCCACAAATATAAAACTATGCACTGTCTCAAATATTTCAACGCAAACTATTTTCCCCAAGGGGTCAGAATGTTAAAATGGCAATATCGGGGGTTACAAAAGGTTTCCTTTGTGCATACATATTCCACTATTCTGAAGAACTGAGCAACAGTGAAACACTTTTCTTTATTTAGGAGAGTGCTAACTGCATGTCGTGCAACAGGGATATTCATATAGTCTTGAAAATAGACTTTAGGAAAAACTTGTCAGACCAGGTTAGTAAAAGTGGGAGGTCCCACCATGCATAACAATAAACCAGATACAGGATAACATTTGCCATGTTATCAGATGGTTATGATCATAAAAACAATTGTCCATTCTCTACAATTACCACCAGGGGTTGTGGACTGTCACTACCTGTACAAACCCTCATTGGGCCTTTCTACGCTATTATAAGGCAAAAGCACAACTGCAACCTATACAAAGTATTTCGGTGATTGTGTGTCTTTATTTTACTTAAATAAGTAATGTACAGTATGTATTAATGATTCATTTTTTGTATTTTATGTCTGCCTGAACTTCATTTTTAAATGTTTATAAACTTTACAAACTAAAATGAGCCTTTGAAAGGCTTTTGGTTGGGCTGTCACATTTATTATATATAGCCGCTGTAACGACAGGGGTTAACGTCGTTTAAATATATTCCATTCCTAAACACACAGCAGCTACCAGACACTCCAACCAGCTGAATAAGACCCCATACAAATAATTCTCCCAGCACAAACAAGACAACGCTCTGTGTTGAGGTTCCAAAACAGGGAATGAATCTTTATTGCAAGCACATGGTAACACATTTCTCTTCAAAACACTTCCCTCCCATCCTTGGGGAACAGGGCGGGTTAAACTGTCCAATGACAGGTCAGGTGTGTTCTAACTTCTCCTTCAGTAAACAGTCTTAGCAGGAGGGGTTGCTGGAGTGATTCCCCCCCCCTTTCCTCACAGCAAGACACTTAAACATCCCATAATAGGCAGCCAGACGGTCTACCAGCTCCAATCCACATCATCACAAACAACAATGATAAGGCCCTTGGAAGCTAGTCTGGGTTCATTAACATTCCAACAGGCATTCAGGTGGATTAATATTACAGACCCATTTTAAAGCAATCCAAGTGTCATGAAGGGCAATCTAACCTGCAAGTTGGCGACGCTTCGGCGCGCGCGTGTGCGCAATAATGACACTTCGGCGCTCGCGTGTGCACGCCTGCGCAATAGCGGTGCTTCGGCGTTCGCGCGTGCGCCAATCTGGGGCTATTTAAAGGGGCTGATGCCTGGGCTCCTTGCTGTCTGGTCTACAGCGTCCCTGAGACCCATCTGCTATCTGATAGATACTCTACCGATCTGTTCCTGTGACCCGGCTTGTTCCTGACGCTTCCTGCCTTCTGCCTGCCCTCTGACTCCCAGCTTGTTGACCTTGCTTCTGCCTGCTCCTTCTGCCACCTGCTGCCTGCCCGTTACCGACCCGGACTGAATAACGACTCTGCCTCTGCCTTTTGAACTGCACCTGATCTGCCAGCCAGTGGTTGACCCGGCCTGTTTGGACTTGCCTGTGCCCTGTACTACAGGACACCTCCCCGCTGTCTGCTACCTCTCTCCTCAGTTCCTGTGTGCCAAGCCTGCCTGCCATTCCAGCTTCCCTGCTGTTGCTGACACCAGCACAAGAGCTTCCTGAAGTCCAGCTCCATCTCTGCACCAGTGTTCCTGACAGGCACTTGTGCGACTCTGCACTCCCGAGCTCCTTGTTCCCACCATCAGGGGTTCCGGAGTAAGAAGTGCAAAAGAGGCCGCTCCCTGCATCCCCGGCTCATCACCAGGTATGTGACACCAAGACATATTCTCAATGTCCATTAATTTCTGGCTCATACTTTCTAAGAACTTCTGGGTTCCACGGGCCCACCCGTTACATCTCTCCCCTTTCAGCAGGAGACTAACACAGGAGGAGACCCCAGACGTGTTGACTCCAAAGTTAGTCCATAGTTCCATTCCTCTAATGCCTGGACAACCCATCAGCATTGCCATTTTGCTTACCGGGTCAGTAGCTGATGGTGAAGTTGTAAGGTTGTAGGGCGAATAAAGGAATCCAGTTCTGGAAGTCACTTGCTTTGCTCTCTCAATGGCTCCCAAAACTTGTTGCTGACGCTCTTGGGAGAGGTTAGGTAAAACCTGTGCGCAAATCCCATTTAACCTTTTGACAATTTCAGCCTGTTTGTGCATTTCAATGTTCAAGCCATGGGACATCTCATAATACATGACGTAGTGTCGTTGCATCTCTGATTTCTCAATGGCCAACTTGTCACATTCCAATTTTAGACTGTGATATTGTGCCTGATCTAAGGTACATGTCGGGGAAGATAGTCTTACCCGGGTCTCGGCAGCAAGCGGGTCGGTTCCAGCAGCCCGGGTCTGGGCACAGGTAGTCACTGGGTTGGCTTCAGCGGGGCCCATCACGGCGTAAGCAGAAATGAGGGGGGCCAAATCATTCCCCAGTTTTACATCCGCTGGCAAATCCTTCATCACCCCCACATTCACGTGTCCCGAACCAACCCCCCAATCCAGGTGAACACGGGCAACGGGTAGCCGGAAGACGGTGCCTCCCGCTACTCTTACGGCTACAGTGTCTCCGGTATGTTGGCTCTCTGGGATGAGGTTCTTCTGTAGTAGGGTCATGGTGGCGCCAGTATCACGTAAGCCATTGGCTACCTTTCCATTGACCCAGACAGTCTGCCTGTGTTGCTGCCGGTTGTCCCGGTTAGCTGCTTGTATGCTTGTATTGGATCAGCCCCGTGCAGGACGCCCCAATGTTCTTCCTCCTCAACGCAGTGGGCCGCAGGCATGGATGTGTGGGGGTTCCCCCTTGCTGGCTGTCTCCATGACTGGGACTGCCTGGCTGGATTCAACGGACAGTCTGGCTTTTTGTGCCCTAGCTGTTTACACCCGAAACACCTGATGGGTTGTGAGTAGTCCTGGGAGTTGAACCTGGGCTGCTGAGAATAAGTGGCCGCTGAAGGTGGTGCTGTAGGGTGGCACGACTGGGGTTGGTAGGCGATAGCCGGAGGAGGTGCCACTAATCGATAATCCACCCGAGCTGTTGTCTTGACCACAGGGTTATCCAGTTTGTGGGCATCTGTGTATTCGTCCGCCAAGCGAGCTGCTTCAGGCAAGGTGAAAGGTTTTCGGTCCCGGACCCACTCTCTGACTTCCAGGGACAGTTTGTCAAAGAAGTGCTCCAGCAGGATTCTGCTTGGCATCCAGCGACCCAGTGGGATGCCGTGCGGTGTAGGCGGCATGCCCACTCGGTATACGAGTCTCCAGTCTGCTTGCTCGTCTCTCTGAACTGCCTCCAGTATGCCTCCGGTGTGACGGCATACCTGGCCAACAGTGCTTCTTTTACCAGTCCATAGTTCATAATATCTTCGTCTGGGATGGCCCTGAACGCTTCACTGGCCCGGCCGGACAATTTCCCAGACAAAATGGTAACCCATTCCTCTGTGGGCACCCGGTGTAGGGCACATTGCTGTTCAAAATCAGCAAGGTACCCATCAATCTCTCCTTCAGGTTCAATAAAAATTTTAAAAGCAGTAAAATGTATCTTTCTCCTTTCAGTTGGTGCTGCTCTGACTTCTGCTACTGCAGCACCTCTGCGGTAGCAAATTTCCGTCCACAGCCGCTATAACTCGGTATATGATCTCTGCTGTAGGGTTAGGACCATAATGTGCCAGTCTTATGTTAACAGCCCGATCAAAACTTGTCTCTTCGGGTGTCCTGTCTGTTACGCTGGGCCTTTCGGTTCCATCCATTTCGACTAGTTCTCTGATAATGTCCCTCTTCTTACGGTTGTTGGCCGGTTTTCCCCGGCTCTCCAGTAAGTCCTTCAGGGTAGAGCGCTTTAGCCGTTCATACTGTGCCTCCATTGGCCTGTGTCCTCTTGTAGCTGTCCTTCTGACTGTGGGAATCAATCCCACTGCTGCCACCAATGTAACGACAGGGGTTAACGTCGTTTAAATATATTCCATTCCTAAACACACAGCAGCTACCAGACACTCCAACCAGCTGAATAAGACCCCATACAAATAATTCTCCCCGCACAAACAAGACAACGCTCTGTGTTGAGGTTCCAAAACAGGGAATGAATCTTTATTGCAAGCACACGGTAACACATTTCTCTTCAAAACACTTCCCTCCCATCCTTGGGGAACAGGGTGGGTTAAACTGTCCAATGACAGGTCAGGTGTGTTCAAACTTCTCCTTCAGTAAACAGTCTTAGCAGGAGGGGTTGCTGGAGTGATTCCCCCCCCTTTCCTCACAGCAAGACACTTAAACATCCCATAATAGGCAGCCAGACGGTCTACCAGCTCCAATCCACATCATAACAAACAACAATGATAAGGCCCTTGGAAGCTAGTCTGGGTTCATTAACATTACAACAGGCATTCAGGTGGATTAATATTACAGACCCATTTTAAAGCAATCCAAGTGTCATGCAATCTAACCTGCAAGTTGGCGACGCTTTGGCGCGCGCGTGCGCGTGTGCGCAGTAATGACACATTTTAAAGCAATCCAAGACATATTCTCAATGTCCATTATTTTCTGGCTCATACTTTCTAAGAACTTCTGGGTTCCACGGGCCCACCCGTTACAGCCGCCTTCCCCTCCCCACCCCCAAACATCTACATGAACTATTTCTTAAACTAGATAGGGTAGTGCATAATTAGACAGCATAAGGTATTTGGTGGGCAGAGCAAATAATTAATGACTGTTCTATACATGTCTTGGATTGGATTATTCCTGAACACCAGACCAGGAAATGTTACAGCTGATAACCTGGTGTACTGAAATATTGTCGTTAAAAAAAAAGAAAATTCTGGGCTAGTAGGCTGAATTGCCTTTAAGTAATTTTGTATTAAATGTAAGAGTTGAGTTTGTATATTTCTAAGAGATGTCAGGTAATGTCAGTAAGGTTGTGATCTCATAAGACAGGCTAGAGGGTTTGGGTAATAGAATAATTTACTTACGGTACATCTTTTTGTATACTGACAGTTTTTTTTCTAGGTAGGATCCTGAAATATAAAGTCCCTATGGCAAAGTAGAACATAATACTTTTACCAGATTCTGATCCCCTCTATAGCCTAGACAGATCTTGTTGAGAATGACATTAAACAGATGTTGTGCCATTCCTGCAAAACCTTATGACAGGTTTAATTTGGTGAAATATTGAATCCAGTGTCTCAAAGCTGAAAAAAATGTGATTGACAGAAAATTGCATGTGTACAAAAGCAGTTGTGAAATTATGTTACACCTATCTTGACAGGTAATGTCAAGCAGCTTTAGAATAATTACTATGTAGCTTTAGAGTCAAATTTTTTTTAGGGTGTTTTCATTCAATACATGTATGAATATACTTTGATACTGCTCATGAAGGATGCAGAATGAATACACAGGGGATATACTGCTGACCTGATAGTAAACCTGTGCTTTGCCCATGCAGGAACCCCCCACCACTGCTGCCATCATCTAAATCCTAAGCTAGTGAAGCCCAACTGAAGTCAGAAATAAATATTCATTCAGATAACTGTATTGTTTTTCTCTACTTTTATTTTACAGCATTTGCACAGCGGGGGAGATTTACTAAAACTTGAGCATGCAAAATCTGGTGCAGCTCTGCAAAGAAACCAATTACCGGTAGCTTCCAGGTGGTTTTATTGCCAAAGCAAGGTGAAGGTAGAAGCTGATTGGCTACCATGCACAGCTGCACAAGATTCTGAGTGCTTGGGTTTTAGTAAATATCCCCCATAGTGTCTAAATATAGCTCCACAGTCCAATAGTCAGTATATTTTAAATCTCTGAAAATGACCTGGTCAAATATAGCTCCTCACTTTCTTCAGAGTACACGTGTGCATGAGGAGGCTACTCATCTATACCAGTCAACAGTACTGGAACAAGAGGGCAGGTAATGCGTTTTCACTAAGAAAATAAGTATTTAAAGATGTTTTAAAGTAAAACTCTAGAATCATAACATGCAGTAGTAGAGCACTAAAAATAAAAACAGTGATACATAAATTGGGCTTTAAGTTTTGTCATACTAACCACTGCTCTGGGACATCGAGACATCTGGGTGCGAATAATAAGTGAGACGAGCGTTCCAGCAGAGTCACCGATTGGCTGGATCTGCCTACATAAAACCCATGTGACAATAGTGACTGAAATAAATTTGGTAGCAGAGGCGACAAAGCGGGCTTGCAGAATAATTATTATGGGAGGGGCAGTCTTTTGAGATGTTCTTCTGTCAGCTATCATTGGGGCCCTTTAAGATTGTTGGTGCACTTAGTAACTGTCCCAGTTAACCTACATAAAGTATAGGTATGGTATAGTCTTAGCACAGCTGCAAGGTAGATATGGTGCAGATGCAGTAAAGGTTCAGCACAATGGAGTATAGGGAAGTATAGGTGCAGTCTAGGTGTTGAATAAGTCTGGTATAGAGTGCAGTATAGGTGCGATATGGATTGGGTACACTTGATGCCTTACTCTTAATGGCTCAGTCCCTGCTAGCAGTATCAGTTCCTGGAAAGCTGCAGTGATCTGTTCCTGTAGAAGGGGGGCCCCTTGGGTCTGTCCCTGAAAGCCTTCAATGATCAGCAGTGGGAAGCAAAGGGTGAGAGGACACTCCAGTCTCCCTGTGACTGTGATGCAGGTACTGTGACATATACGGTACTGCGCTGCCCCTAGGTGTTCTCATTACCAGTCCCAGGCTCAGATCTCCACTGGTATGGTCTCCTGCTGGCAGGTAAATATCCAGACAGATGTGCTCTTTCTCTAACTTCCTCAGTGCCAAGGAAGAGAAACCTCCTGGGCAATTTAATAAAAATCATCTCTTCATATCTCCTGTTGGGATCTGTAGTGTAAGAAGTCTATTCGCCTTATTATATAGCTGCTGTCTCAAACTACAACTCCTAGGATTCTCAGTGCTCTGCAGAGAAGTCTATGGGCCTGCTTGGCTTTGAATGCCCCCCGCTGACCAGAAGAGAATGGTGCAGCATGATATTAGTATCTCAGTAGAGGGAGAGAAGAAAAAAGCAAAGTCTCCTTCTCCATATTGGTGTAGCCCAGCACTTGACTACACTTCACACTTGTCTATGCCCAGAACCTAAAAAGTACAATAAAGGATGAGGTGACTCTCAATTTGGAATACAGCTAGGCAAAGAGGACCTGAGTGGATCTGTACTGGCCGGGCCACAGCAAGTAAATGCTTTACCCTTTCAGTAGGAAAATGCAGATGCACATTTAATTCATCAGTTTCCACTGCTCCATAATCTTCAATGCATGGTCTGCTCAACACCACCTAGCCTTTTCTTGAAATTCCTCAGTGTTGGGTTATTATCCTCACATCCATGTGCACTACAAGCTCCATTCATTCTAACTAAAAACCCATACTCCACTTGCTTCATTAGGATGGTAATAGCAGCATACAGTATATGTGAGAGAGGAGCAGGATCTGAAAATAAAAAAGAGGCTATACAACTCTGAGCTGTGAATTGTTCAGAGGGAGGGCATCAGAGTCTTCTAAAGCCCTGTTAACATCTCTCCGTTTCGGCTGTCATGCATTTTTGCTTGCATTTTTTGTGCTAATTATTGTTCATTTTGGTGTGTTTATGTTGTTAACCAGTGACTTTTGCATTCTTCATTGTGTCTGAGGACATTGCAGGTGTCCAGGGAAGGAGCTTGTAACCACAAGATGACAAGCCGTCATGTGTTCACCCACAACAAGTTAAAAATGCATGACTTCAATAGACCAGAAATGCTGATAAATGTAGTGCACAGCTATGCATAGCTTTATTGAACCTAATGCCTTTTTATGGCACATGCATTTTTATATGCTGCCAATCGCACATAAAAACGCACACCAGACCTAAGAAGTGCAATAAATGTACTTTTCCCTTCTGGTTCCTTCTGGATTGGTACCCATCACCATTTCTTTCTTTTTTTTTTATACTTTTTATTGAGTTTTGTGTGTATGAAAAAAGTTACAAAACAAAGCCTCTGGGCATACATCCCGGCTTAAACAACATACATTGTAACACCCATCACCATTTTAACATAATTTTTTTAAATTATGACTGGCTGAGGGCAGAGATAGTATTTGACTTTGATTGTACAACAGTGGTAAAACAAATCTGTGGTATAAACCCTTTCCTGCAAATAAATTTTTTGGTACTGTAGAATAAGCGCTGCCGTAAAATTTTCACCTGCTGCATCACATGATTTTGGTCCGCCAGTCAATAAACCAACAGAAGGATGAGGGTTCTCTTGGGGAACTTTGGGAGATAAGGTAGTCTCTGTCTTAGTATATAAAAGAATCAGAACTTGCTGAGCATTTATTTATTTATTTTATTAAGCAACCCTAAAGACCGGTCTTTCAAAGATGGCCTACTTAGGTGTTCTACTTAAAACACGCCACATTGCTATACTCTTACATTTATGTTTTTCATTATACTGTTTATATCATTACCATATAATGATCTTTTTATCTGAATGGCAGGGCAGCGGGTAAAATTACCTGACAGGAAAAAACAATAAGAATTATTACACTGACCTACAGACTTTCCCTTCAAATTTATCCAAGTGTAGCGATGATATAAACCAGTTTATTCCCCTCGACAGTTTCCAAATAACTTAATGCTTTTTAATTACTGGGGTAATTAACCTCTGCAGCATTGCAGTTTGTTTTATTTATTAAAGACACCATTTGTAGGACCTTAAAGATCTGCAAAGTAAAAAAAGGGTAAGCTACTTTTGTATAAAACTGTATAAAAGTTTTTATTTCATGCATTTGGGACTGTATAATCAGTCAAATGTAACTGAGAACAGATCAACTTCTTTATAAAATCAGAATGTTTATTTATTTTCATAGTGTCACAACCCAAGTTGAAGACCCTGCTCTGCTGCGTGGCTACTTTCTCTGAGAGTGGAACCTAAGAGGTAGCTTGTGCTCCACCAGTGACTTCCTCACAGGGGTTTGGCTCCTGGCTATCCCCTAGAAGCGAGTGAGACCTGAGACTGTGGTAGCTGGTGCTCAAGATGGTACAGTAGAGGCTCAGAATGTAAATGTAGTGGCGAATGCTTGTGCAGAGATGGTGCAACAGAGAGTATGTATGCAGCTGAGGTGCAGCAGAGACTGTGGTTGTAACAGTGGTGCAGTAGAGGCAGAGACTGTGGGGATCTGTGGCTACTAAGGTGCAAAATAAGATGTGGATAAATCAGAGTGCAGAGGTGATGCAAGGGTGAATGCAATTCCAGTGGAGACTGTGTATGTAGCAGAGGAAAGTAGAGGTGCAAGGGTGGCTGCAGGTACAGCAGAGACTGTTGGAAGTAGCAGAGGGCCGCAGAGGTGCAAGGGTGGCTGCAGCTATAGCAGGCACTAGGGCTGTATTGCTGTGGTGTAAAGCATCAGTGGCTCATGGGAGCATTAGACACTAGTGTACAGCATCAGTACCTCAGGGAAGAGACTAACTCAATGCTTGAGCAGAGACTAAATGCCTCCCTCGAGTTTAAATGATGGATCCAGTGGAAAGGTGCAGGCTATGAATCTTGGGTAATCTACATGCTCAGCCTGTTGTTTCAATGTGCTGCATCATGGCTGACTAGAGGACTTTAGTATACTATTTCCATATCCTGGCTCATTTGTGGCTAAGTTCCTTTTCATATTTATACAATTTAAAGGTATATATCAGCTTATGTACTTATCCCTGTTGTGTTTATACCAGTGAAACTAGCGGCTCCAGACCTTTTGGGTGTTGATGCAAGCTTATAAAAAATGATAAAAAATAAGAACAAACATGAATACTTTTTGCTAGTGTTATAATAGCTCAGCTATTGTAAGAGAGAAAGGCTGGGTTACCGATTCATCATGATTTAGACGGGATACCTCCAGAGCAAAGAAAGCACTGTTGAAAAATAAAAAAGTGGAGCCAAGAGGTGCCCTAGGAAAAACCCTTTGGAGAATCAACCACGGTATACCCAAAACTGTATAAACTTTATTACTGTATCAAAAAGTATGTGGGGATGTGTATGTGTGGGGTCCAAAGGTCTGGCGCCTTATTGTGACAACGTTGTCATGTTTTGTATGTATGTTTTTTATTGATGGGTATGATGGGGATACAATCCTTATTTGTATAATTAAACATTTAATCGATTTTTAACATACTTTTTGATACAGTAATAAAGTTTATACAATTTTGGGTATACCGTGTTTGATTCTCCAAAGGGTTTTTCCTGGGGCACCTCTTGGCTCCACTTTTTTATTTTTCAACGTTGATGTAAGCTTTCCTATCAGAAGACAGTAGAGCTTCATAAGTATAATGGGTCTGGATCAATTGGATAGTGTTCACCAGTAACTGAGGTGTAGGAAACCTCTATACCCTAGCAATCAATAGCCTCGCCGTGGGTGACTACTATATGCAGAGGAGATGATATGTTTTCTATAGAGATGTTGAGTAGGGCCAGACCGAGTGAGGGTGGGAGGAGTTAGCAATGTCTGAAATTAGTCTAATGAACTCCTAACCAAAATAATTGTAACTTCGGGTAGTCCTATAGGGTATGAGATACCACCGTTGGGTGATTTTGTGGGTGAGCTCCCATAAGCCCATCCCTGTTGTGCCTAAAGTTGTTTATGTTGTTTCCTTTTGTATCATCCTCAGTGGTGCACCAAGTGAGATGTTGACAGACCCGAAGTGTGGATTGGGCTGAAATGTGGTCCTTCCCCAATTGTTATATTTAGCATCTATACTGTGCTAGGGGACTTAAACACACCCTTATCATACTTGTCAACTCTCCCCTACTGGCTTTGTCCCATGCAGTGCCCTGATATTTGAGCAGTGGGGACAGCTGCAGACTCTCTTGCCTTTGCCATTAAATATGTACACTGCCGGTCCTGAAACTTCCCCCCATCAGCAGTCGAAAAGTGTTCTGTCTTGCCAGCATAAAGATGGAGGAAGGAAGTAATGCTCTGCCTGCTCCACCTCCTGAGTCCTGATCCCTGCTCCGCCTCCCTCCATATCTGGCTCAGTGCGCTCTAAACTCCAGTGCTGGCTTCATAAGTCTGGTCAGACTTTGTATAATTATCCTTTAGATTTACCAAAACCATATATTATGAGGTTAAGCCTAAACACTTTCAATTTGTATGCAATCAGGCAGGCCCTTGCGCTACATAGTTGTAGTTAAATCTAAAGGAAATTTAACAAGAAAATTGTATGATGTATGGCCAGCATTAGTATTAGTACTACTGCAGAGGTGGTGGAGAATAATGTAGTGAAGCTGTTGAAAGTTTAGGATTGGGAGAGGGGGTGAATGTGCAATTGGCCAGCCTAAGTTTGCAGGCAGAAGGTCCGCTGTGTGCTTTCCAGTACTGGAGCTGAGGGGCATCTCTGCCCAGCCTTCTCTATACTCCACCCTCCACTGTTAAGGGCTCCTTCACACAAGTGGCTGGGGGAACAGCTGAGCCATGGTTTTCTGTCCTCTGGCCAGGCTCTCAAATCCTAACAATATGGTCAGACAGTGCTGTATACATGCTGTAATGCTTTACTTCACAGCTGCAGAATTCTTAAGTCAGGCTGCAGCGTTTGACAGGCAGTATTGCCTGTCAAACTCTCCTATTGAGTTCAATGGGGCTGCTCTGCAACTGCGTGCCAAACACTAGACTTAACGTTGGGGTGCAGTCCCAAATGTAAAACTGCAATTAGGCAACAAAAAAACAAAGAAAGTAAAAAAACAAAAAACAGGCATCATTAGGCATCAGTAGCAACTGTTGAATGGATGTCAGCTGCTGCTACACCATCCTCTAAAAAGCGATTTGCCACAGAGGGCAGTAAGCATTACCACAAATGTGAACAAGACCTAAGCACTGACACACATCATTCACTTCACACCAACTACCCACCCAGCATGTCACTCCCCAACCACTTCCCATTTTACCCCCTCCAACTTACATCACTGACCAACCCACAGATGACAGAAATCATTCCAAATTCCCTTTCTCACTCTTTCTTTCCTATAGAAAGTGATGTTTAAAACAGCTTTGTATTCACATCACTGATATTTCCAGTGAATGCACTTTACCTCATTTTTTAATTTTGTGAACCAAAACTTCACTTCATTTCACCTTACCTTATACATTAGGGATGAGCCGAACACCCCCCTGTTCGGTTCGCACCAGAACCTGCGAACAGCCAGAATGTTCGCGTGAACTTTAGAACCCTATTAAATACAATGGACTCAAACGTTCGAAATCAAAAGTGCTAATTATAAAGGTTAATATGCAAGTTATTGTCCTAAAAAGTGTTTGGGGGCCCGGGTCCTGCCCCAGGGGACATGTATCAATGCAAAAAAAAGTTTTAAAAACTGCCATTTTTTCGGGAGCAGTGATTTTAATAATGCTTAAAGTGAAACAATAAAAGTGAAATATTCCTTTAAATTTCGTATATAGTATGCCTCTAAAGTCGCGCTTGTTTCCCTTGCTTAGAACTGTCCCTGCACAAAGTGTAATTTCTGAAGGAAAAAAAGTCATTTAAAACTCACTCGCAGCTATAATGAATTGTCGGCTCCCGGCAATACATAGAAAAGTCATTGATAAAAAAAAAAAAAAAAAAGAGTGGGGGTCCCCCCAAATTCAATTACCAGGCCCTTCAGGTCTGGTATGGATATTAAGGGGAACACTGCCGCAAATTTTTTTAAAAAATGCGTGGGGTTCCCCCAAATATCCACACCAGACCCTTCAGGTCTGATATGGATTTTAAGGGGTACTCTTAAAATCCATACCAGATGGTGGGATGAGATTGGGTGTGTTGCAATATACACTACACACATTTTTTCACTATAGATGGCTTTGTGTCATGTTTTTTTCACATATATGTACATTGGTTTTTTATAAGTGTATTGGTTTTAATTTTATTCATTCTTGTTGTGTGTTCACATTTGCAGATGATTGTTATCACTGCTAATTGACCTGATTTGATTGGCAGTGGCTCATCATTGGCTATTACGGATCATGTGACATTTGAATGAGTATATTTATTTGGAGTTTATTTATTTTTTATTTAGCTATGACTAAGCACTAGACCTTAGTGCGAAACGCGTTAGCTGATATCCCACTGTCTGCTGTGACTTATAGTGCTTTTACTTTCACCAATAAAGGCAACCTTAAAGGTTTTCCGGAGTGCGGCTGTCCATACTATTTCTCCCCATTTCATGACAAGAATGTAAACACAAGCTGTATGGTGCAGCTATCAGCTTCCTCTGCTCACACAGAGATCATCTGTGAGAGCAGAGAGCTGTTACCAGTACATGAGTGTTACACAGCCTGTCACACTGTTTTCACACACAAACACACTGCCAGCCAGCTAACAGTGTCCCTGGAATTCATAAAGACTGGCACAGGCAGATTTTGCGAAAGAATCTCTCATGCAGTCTAAAAGAGTGTTTTTCACCACTATTAGAATGCATGCGAGACACTTTTTCAAAATTTATCTTTGCCAGTTTCCTCTCCGGTACGCCAAAAGAGAGTTTGTCTTAATTTTCTCAATTTTCATACAATACAATCTGTCGGTATTTTATTTTGCATTGTGCCACTATGTAAAAGTGACACATTTTAGAACTACCTGAATTTGGTTGTTGAGTTGCTGTCAGAACCAAAAGTGTTGCATATGCTTCCTGAATTTGGCTTAATACATTAACAAGAGGGAATTAACGTCAGAAAAGTGATGCAGCAACTTTATTCCATACCAGTATCCTGATCACCACAATACTAGTGTCATGATCACTGCCATACCAGTATCCTGATCATCACCACCATACCAGTGTCATGATCCCTCCCATAACAGTATCTTGATCACCACCATACCAGTGTCATGATCACTGCCATACCAGTATCCTGATCACCACCATACCAGTGTCATGATCCCTCCCATAACAGTATCTTGATCACCACCATACCAGTATCCTGATCATCACCACCATACCAGTTTAATGATCCCTCCCATACCAGTATCTTGATCACCACTATACCAGTGACATGATCACTGCCACACCAGTGTCCTGATCACCACCATACCAGTGTCATGATCACTGCCATACCAGTATCCTGATCACCACCATACCAGGTATGTCCTGATCACCGCCACACTAATGTCAACAGAGCCAGTGACACCAGACTTCGATACACCAGCACCAGTGTCCTGATCACCACCACACCAGGGTCAACAAAATAGTTTCACCTGCGAGGAGGCATTCCAGATTCTGAGCATGACATTACAATAGATACTGCCAGACAGAGTTCGCTGATATAACTGGTACACTCAAACCAAAAGCAGTTTCTGCTTTTTAAATAACAGATGGGTCAGAGCAGAATAAGGAGGGAAAGATCTCAGCCACCTGTGTAACTTTTGGTTTCTGTAAGTACATAAAGGGCTTTATAGAGCAAAAAAGTGACAGTTCTGCACAATGTTGAAAGGTTTATTTTACAACATTTTAGTGTCTGGCATGGTAATGCATCAAATCGTTTTTTTTTATGTGGCATGGAACTAAAATTACTATTGATTTTTCCTCCGTGCATTCCTTGTTCTTCTTACTAGGAATGAGCTTTGGGTTTGGGTTGAGAATGGGTTTGCAGTGAAAACGAATACAGCTATATGTTGCCGCAGCACCAAAATACGAATAATGCACTTCCTAGCCTTGTGGACAGGTGGCTTTAAAGGGCCAAAAAAGGGAATTGTCTTATGTTTAAGCCCCCTCCCTATAAAAGGCACGGATTTCAGCAGCCTTTTTTTCAGAGTGTGTTGGAGTAGATAGGCAGAACCACAGTGTTTGCTGGGAGAGAGTTGCTGTATACAGTGCTATACACTGTGCTGTAATGTGGCAGGCGAAATCTTAGTGTGTACCCCCTGTGCTTACAATGCCCCCTGCATGTTCACAGTGCATAGACCCAACAGTCCATTTTAGAACTACCTTTGTGTGTGCCAAAAAAAATAAAAAACTTCAGTTGTTGTTTTCTGGTGGGCTCCCCTTTAACTATTTGTTTTAACAGAATATAAGGTGTGAACGGAGTCATGCATTTATGATCTTATTGTGTATTAGCATATAGATCTTGAAGTTACACCACTATCCCTGAAGAACAATTACTTAAAATGCATTGGACAAGGGAATAATATCATCTTCTTCTCCAACTCTTGATTACCACGTTGTCATCTTATGGATATTTTACTGAGTTTTCAAAATATTGTATCTATGAGAGTAGATACCTTTTCTGCCTGATCAGCCATTGGGGTTGATTTACTAAAGGCAAATAGACTGTGCACTTTGCAAAGTGCGATTGCACTGTGCAATTGCAGTTGCTCCAGAGCTTAGTACAAAGAGTACCCAATCAATTGCTCGGAAATAAAAAAACGCTGCTTTTGGCTTGCATATGATTGGATGATTGAAGTCAGCAGAGCTTCTGCTCATTTACTAATCATTTACACACGTTGCGAACGGCACAGTCTATTTGCATTCTGTAAATCAACCCCAGGGTATTTTAAGCAATTTCATTCTTTGTGTAAATAAAAATGTATTTGTTTTTACTATCTGAGTATTTTTGTTTTGGTGCCCTCAAAGTCCTTTTTACCCATTTGCACTTGCGCTATTTGGGTCTGCTTTTTATTTATTTATTTTCTTTTATTTCACATTTTTATATATAGTTTTTATTTTACTATATGTTTAAAAAAATATTTGAAAAGCAAACACAACAAACAATATAGGGTTGGGGTTTAGTGTTTTAGAATTGGCATATATTCTTTCAAGTTTTTTTTGTTTTTTAATGGAGGTAAATTTTACCTACCCTCCCTCTGCCTCTGATCCAAGCCATCCCTCTGCCTCTGATCCCAGCCATCCCTCTGCCTCTGATTCCAACCATCCCTCTGCCTCTGCTCCCAGCCATCCCTCTGCCTCTGCTCCCAGCCGTCCCTCTGCCTCTGATACCTACCCTCCCTCTGCCTCTGATCCCATCCATCCCTCTGCCTATGATCCCAGCCATCCCTCTGCCTCTGATCCCAGCCATCCCTCTGCCTCTGATCCTAGCCATCCCTTTGCCTCTGATCCCAGCCATCCCTCTGCCTCTGATTCCAGCCATCCCTCTGCCTCTGCTCCCAGCCACCCCTCTGCCTCTGATCCCAGTCGTCCCTCTGCCTCTGATCCCACCATCCCTCTGCCACTAATCCCACCATCCCTCTGCCACTGGAGAAAAATTGACTTTTTCTGACTGCTTGAATTTTTAGATAAAATATTTTTAACCATGTGCACTTGCGCAGTAATCGTGGTGCATCGGGATGCATCGCAGAATCGAATCAAATCGTGTACAGGATAATCATAATCATAGCGAATTGTGAGACCAGGGAAGAAGGGCACCCCTACTGTATATACATGATTGTACCTTTTCTGGCTCAGGCACAGCGCACCCACTCAGGAGCACACCTCCTTTAACTGCTGTGTCAACCTGACATCGATAATTACTGTTACCAATAACTGGGTATCATCTGATCGATATGATTAGTCAAAAACCTCGTACACACGGTCGGACTTCCATCAGACTTTTCCGTGGATTTTTGTCCGAACGGAGTTGGCCGGGCACACCCATAGCATACACACCACAGGACTTTTCTGCAAACTTTCCCAAAACTTTTTCCAACATCATGTGTTTTTTCTGCTCTTTTCTGCTCTTTACCGCCACCCTTTGGTCAACTTCTGCTATTGTTGGTTGATTTTAACATTATTAGTTTTGTCCATCGGACAAAAGTCCGATGGTTTTCTGTACACACGGTCGGACTTTGCTCCATCGGACTTTTGTTAGTGAAAAGTTTGTCCGTTTGCAGACCCAACATTTGTCCGATGAAAACCAAAAAAGTTTGTCCGATGGAGCGTACACATGGTCGGATTTTTTGTCAAACTTGCTCAAAATGAAGTTTGTTGGCAAAAACTCAGACCGTGTGTACGAGGCTTAAGAGATCACAAGATAACAATGTAAACGACCTATCATGAATGGCTTACCATTACCTCCCTGGCGGTATGATTCTGTCTGGAATTATGTACCAAAAGCGGTACAATTATTTTGCATGGAAATTTGGTGTTATGTATTGTAGGCCTGCAATTCTTAGTAATTACTTACTTAAACCTGACCAAACAAGAGTCTAGTAGACATCCCGGGTATGATAAAGTTTGAAACACAAAATCATAAATTATAATATAATAAATAACTATAAATAATTATAACAAATAGTAATGTAATTATAATAAAAATTATTCAATAATGTAATCAAAAACACTGAAATTTGCTCAGTTGCAGAATTGTCGCTGTCATTAGATTTAGTGTTTGATGATGAATTTCCCCACAAATCGCTATCGCTCAATTCTGCGAGTGATTCTAATTCATTGTCGCTGTTTTTTAGCTGGTCTAAAACCACTTTTGACATAAAGGGACACTTTTTTGTTGCTATGCACAATCTCCAGTTTCCAGGCAGAAAGAACAGTTTTTATTATATAAAAGTGCATGCAGGACACTGGGCAGACCATTAGGGACAAAGGGGATGTCTAATTATTACATACAGTACTGTAATCATTAAGATTACAGCATACTGTATGTATACTATGTGTTTCACTTTTTGAATTTGGCGCAGAACTCCCCCCCTTGCGCCGCAATGTCACAGAGAACAGAGCACGGCACTCGGCAGTGTGGATCGAGCAAGACACGGCTCGCAGACACTGCGGGAGACATCGCAGGATCCAGGGAACAAGGTAAGTATCTTCCCCTGGATACTGCGATGCAGCCCGAGTCTGGCTCAGGGTCACCGCTTTTAGCATTAAAAATTCACCCCGAGCCAGACTTGGGAATACCGCTAAGGGGGTTATGAATAACTTGCTTACTGTTGTAATCTGTGATTGGCCCACAACAGTCACATAGTACCTGGCTAACTGTACAATGTGATTAGCTGTAGCCAGTCCTAGATCACAACCATAAGCCAGATGTTCATGAATGGGTAACCCATTCATGACAGCTAAAACTATTGCTTTTACAGTGATCATTACTGTATAAACAAAAAAAATCCCTGATCACCACCCCAGAGTAGGACAGTGTTACTATGGTGACACTGATCTACTCTGATGGTAGGATGTCAAAAAAACAAATAAAAAAAACAAAACAAATAATAATAAAAAAAGTAAGTAAAAAACATTTTTATTGTTTTCTTACATACTGTCACCAGTCAGTATCCCTGATAACCACACCAGGCATATAATGGTTCTGTACTGTACTGGTGACAGTATTTAAAAAGAAAATCTGGACCCAGGACTGGAGACTTCATCCCACCTGGATCGCTAAGAAATCTCCAGGTCCCAAAGTGGATTTTTCCAAACCATGAGGAAATTGAAAAGCCAGTTTCCTCCTAAGTAAGCAAAGCCCCTGAAGCCCCTCAATATGCCTGGTTGAGAATCCTGCGTCAAAATCACACTGGTGGGGTACCACACTTCCATAATGTTTTATAACAGACAGTAGAAAATATTGTTTTTTCTTTCAAAATTTTCTTTTTATAAATTTTTTTTAAAATAAATGTTATATAATAAAAAAAACAGTGGGGATTAACCCCTTCCTTACTGGGCACATATACCCCCTTCCTGCCCAGGCGAAATTTCAGCTTTCAGCACTGTCACGCTTTGAATGACAATTGCGCGGTCGTGCGACGTGGCTCCCAAACAAAATTGACGTCCTTTTTTTCGCACAAATAGAGCTTTCTTTTGGTGGTATTTGATCACCTCGGCGGTTTTTATTTTTTGCGCTATAAACAAAAATAGAGCGACAATTTTGAAAAAAAAGCAATATTTTTTGATTTTTGCTATAATAAATATCCCAATTTTTTTTTTTTAATTTTTTTTTTTCCTCAGTTTAGGCCAATACATATTTTTCTACATATTTTTGGTAAAAAAAATCGCAATCGGCGTTTATTGATTGGTTTGCGCAAAAGTTATAGCGTTTACAAAATAGGGGGTAGGTTTATGGCATTTTTATAAAAAAAAATTTTTTATTAGTAATGGCGGCGATCAGTGATTTTTTTTGTGACTGCGACATTATGGCGGACACATCGGACACTTTTGACACTATTTTGGGACCATTCACGTTTATACAGCGAACAGTGCTATAAATATGCACTGATTACTGTATAAATGTGACTGGCAGGGAAGGGGTTAACACTAAGGGGCGAGGAAGGGGTTAAATGTGTTCCCTGGAGTGATTGTTACTGTGGGGGGAGGGGAGTGACTGGGGGAGGTGACCGATCTGTGTCCCTATGTACAAGGGACACAGCATCGGTTCCCTCTCCCTGACAGGACATGGATCTCTGTGTTTACACACAGAGATCCACGTCCTGCCTCTGTAACAGCCGATCGCGGGTGCATGGCGGACATCGCGGCCGCCAGGCACGCGCATCGGCATTGCAGTGACACGCCGGGCACGTGCGCGCGCCGGCGGCGGCGCTCGCGCGCCCCCAGTGGCCAAGTTAGAGGAGGCCGTATAATAACGGCCTCCCGGCAATTGACAACCACCTTGCGGCCATATATACTCGTACGGCGGGCGCGAGGTGGTTAAATATTACCAAAAGAAAGCTCTATTTGTGTGAAATAAAATGATATAGTGGTAATATTACCAATAACAAATGTTTCACTTTATGCTCCAGCTGGGGATTCGTTCTGCAGAGGCATGCTGATCTTCCCACTGAAATCCTCCATAGATAAAGGAATTCAGACCCATTCTACCAGACACCCCCATGGCCAAAAAAAATATTTATTGATGAAGTGACCCTTTAATAATTACTAGTGACCAAAAAGAGAATGTATTTATGATAAATATATTTTGTACAAATTCATTTTGGAAAAAAGGAATATGTACTAGAACATTTTTTATTCAAATACTGCAATATTTTACTACAGTATGTGAACACTGAAGTATTCAGCCGCACTTCTATCACTTTGAAATGACCTTCTCAAAAGTTATACATTCAAAATCTATTGCTGCCATATTGACTTTATACTTCCCTTGAGGATAGAAAAGTAGAACATTCATAATCATGCCAGGCTTTTGTTACATTGTCTGAAAAAAATGCCAAGAGTATATGCAGAAAGGTTGTGAAGAAAAAAAAATGTACAACACTTAAAAAACAGCTCTTCGGTTGAACCTATTAAATTCATATCAGGAGTAAATCAATAGTTCTTGCATGGAACAGGAGAAAAATAAAATTTTGTTACAGACTGTGAAACTGGGAAAGAATTATTATATCATGCCGCTGTAATCAGATTTGAAGAAATATTAGTATAGTCAAACTGGGTACTGTACAAAGGGTTTTGATTCAGCAAAGATCGATAAAACAGTAGGTCATATCAAACTAATATTTAGATTTGTTTTCTTTTCATGTATTCTTGAGATGGGAAAGGAATATGAAACAATTTAGAAATACTTGATAAAATTCTTAATTGTTGCACAGTTTATTAAAAGTAAAGAAGGCATTATGAGAGATTAAAATTCATATGTGAAACATTGTAAGTAGTTTTATGCTTTGTGATAAAAAACACAGCTATGTATTAAATCAAAGAAATGCAGTATTATGGCCTACAAACCCTTAAATGTATGAAAAGCCATATAAGACACCTTTTACGTAGACAGCACCAAACTAACATATGTTTAGCATTTTCACAGATTTTGCTCATTTATTTTAACTCTGATCACATGTGGTCACATAAGAGTTGGCATGATTGATGTTACAATGTGCTACTGACATCTCAGAGAAGAACATCAATGATCACTGACTGTAGCCATAAAACAGCTTTAATGGCTCCACCAGGGATGAGCTGATGGTTAGATCTGAACCTAAGTTTGGTGTAAACGCCCAAACTTACACCAGTTTGGAGGAAGCCAAGCATCATATATAGAAGTGGTACTTCTATTCTATGGCTTCTATATATATATCACAGCTTTCCTCTTTCACTGGTTCCTAAGGAAGCAGTGGGGGCTTGCACCCACCATGTCCCTAGGTACCGCTGACATCACCAGGAAGCCTCGCCATGTTAGCAATGGGGTAGGGATAGCATTGACCTCACTGCTCAAAAATAGCCAATGGGCATATTGGATCAATGATGTCACCACTATAATGGCTTCTTCCCTTATAAAGCTGAGAACAGCCCGCAGAGCTGTCATTTAGCTATAAGTACCCTTGGGATCAGTCGTGTGCGCTGGGACTTCGGGTTTTTCTCAGCAAGTCGCCAGATGGTGGCATCATTATTGGTACTGGATTTACAACTAGGAGCATTTGCTTGGGATTTTATTTTTTTTAATAAAGGACTTGTCAAAGCTTTGAGTGTCTTATTTCTAGGATACATTTTATTTTTAACGAGTAGTCCTTAGCTCAACTAAACACTAGTCCAGCCTTTCTCAACTGGGATGCTGCAGCATTCCAATGCCTGAGGTCCTCAAGGGTTCCGTGTCATCATGGTTGAGAAAGGCTGTCACATCTGACCAAGCTCCTGCTTTGTTGAGCTGTACATTGCATTGCTGTTGACACTGCAAGAGCTCCATCAGACAGTGAAGTGAAAACAGTGGAAAGGGAGTCAGCTTTCTGAGTTTCAAGCTTTCTGCCTCCCTCCCTATAAGGGCAGTACTCAGCAATGCAGTACTCGATGCGAGTGAAAGTACTGTGTATGTGTATATATGCATGTGTGTGTGTGCATGTATGTACATATGTGTGTATGTGAGTATCTGTGTGTCTGCATATGTGTGTATGCATGTATGCCTTTTAAGGCTTGTTTATAATGGCAGCAAGGACTGCCGCTCATCTGAAACTGATCCATGCTCAGATCACTTTTCAGAGGCATTTGACAGATGGTGAAGCGTCGATATGTTGCATCCTCAATGCCTGTTTTAGGCCCCTAAATGCAGCATCACAGTGCCACAACTGCATGCAATGCATGCGGTTGTGGGGCAGCTGCGGCACAGCCCCATTTACCTGTGGCTGGATTCTCTTCCAGGCACAGCCAAAGCATGTGTACATTCCTGGCTGTTGCCACTGCAGCTAAAGGTGGAGCAGTTAGAAGTGGGAGAAATGTGACTCAGATGCGTGGTTTTACCGCCCCCAACCTCACATGTTAACAAGTCAGTGGTTTACATCTGTATGGCTGAAAGCTGTAGGGCAGCACATTCATTTAAATGGGCTGCCCTACCCACAGAAACACAGGGAAAGAATTCCCAGCCTTTTTTTTTTAAATGGAGCTGCACTGAAAATGCACTGTGCTTGCCAATGCGTTAGAGCACCATTAAGAATTAATGACACTTCTACACATCAGTCAAAGAGCAGTGAGTTTGTCTGAGTGTTGGGAACATGAGCAATTTTGCATGTGTTCCCTAACAGGCAGTAATGTAAACCAAGTCTAATGCCTTGTACACACGATCGGAATTTCCGATGGAAAAAGTCAGACGTAATTTTTTCATCGGATATTCCGACTGTGTGTATGCCCCATCTGACTTTTTCCATCGGAAATTCCGAAGAATCCCGTCGGAGTTTAGATAGAGAACATGTTCTCTTTTACTCCGATGGAATTCCGTCGGAATTCGGATGTGATTTTGGCCGGTCAAAAGTCTGACCGTGTGTACTGGGCATTAGACTGCAGTGCCTCGAGCCTGAAAATACCCCAATGCGAGGAGTTGGATGTACAGTATATGTGTGCATGGGGGGTTCTATTATGTAGTTTGTACAAAGCCCAATGATTTCTAATGGCAGCGCTGAACTCACAGTTCAGTCATTAATTATTTCCCGTCTGGCCATAGTACGCAAAAGGCCGGTTGGGGACCAAAGCAGCACAGATGTGAGTGGACTTACTTGTACATCCCTCTGCATCTGCTGTTTATGTGTGATCCCCGGGAGTGTGCAGTGGGGCAATCTGTGCCCGCTGTAATAGTTGTATCAAGCCCTGGTACGATGCTATCGCTGTAGCCAATCAGTTATCACATGGACAGTAGTAAACAATATATAATTTCCTGGCATGATTGTTTACATCTATGTGATCTCTATGATTGGTCACAGAGATCACATAGTACATGGCCATTCACAGAAATAATGTACCATGTGATATCTGTGGCCAATCACAGCTATCACAGTATTTTTCAATGGCTGCAGGAATGCAGCAGTAGAGAGAGTGAACAATGATTGTTTTTTCAGTCATCATGGCTGTAAAAACAATCATAGTGTAGGAAAAAAATCCTGATCAACCCTCCCCCAGGGTAGTACAGTGACACTGTAATGCTAGAGTGACAGTATGTGAAAAAAATACAAACATCATTTTTTTTAAGTTATATATTTTTTCTTTTTAACTCACTATCACCAGTCAGTGGGCTTTATTAACAAAGTGGTATCTTACCGCATCCGAGTATGCTGTAAGATACAGCAAAGTGTTTTTCAAAACATTGTTTTGGCATTCACTAAAAAATGCTACTAAAATACTGCATGTGCTATTTTATGAAGTCATGGAGTATTTTAGTAGTAAAAACCTGTGGTAATTTACAGCGTCCTTAACAAAAACTATAAATAGCTAGTTGTTAGGGAGCGGGCGCCTGTCAGCCCTATAGTAAAAATGATAAAACATTTATTTGGGTCCAGTGTTAAATGACTGAGTAATTGTCAGTTAAAGTATGATAGTGCTAAATGCTGAAATATGGCCCGGACTGAAAGTGCCTGGACTTGAGAATGTTAACTAACAAGCAAGCAAATCTACATCCTGATCCTGCTCTTACACCGTGACTTGCCAGAAAATGACAATGATTAGTGAGAATGAATGATAACTGACATAAGGGAAGACTGGGGAAATGCTTCACTCTGCCCGCAGCAGATTGGGATGACATCATTCTGCCAGAATGCACCTCTTAGACTTTGAAAAACTGTGCTTGACTGCAGTAATGTAACTGGAGTTAAATTACTTATTTTTACAGAGAAATAGGTAATTAAACTGTTGCTAAATTTTATGAGATGCCAGACTTGACAAGTCTTGTAACGCTGCTAATTGGTTTACAATAATGTGTGACAATAAAGGCAAGCAAAATAATTCCACTCAGATACCCAGTAAAATAAAAATGAATCGGAAGGAATTAGAAGCAGTCAAGTAGATTAATGCATAAGGTCTTTTTAAGCTTCTAACATACATATATACATATATATATATATATACACACCACACACACGGTAACCCACAAAAGTGAGTACACCCCTCACATTTTTGAAAATATTTTATTAAATATTTTCATGTGACAACACAGAAGAAATTACACTTTGCTTGTATAACAGTGTAAATTTGCTGTCCCCTCAAAATAACTCAACACACAGCCATTAATGTCTAAACCACTGGCAACAAAATTGAGCACACTCCTAAGTGAAAATGTCCAAATTGGGCTCAATTAGCCATTTTCCCTCCCCGATGTCATGTGACTCGTTAGTGTTACAAGGTCTCAGGTGTGAATAGGGAGCAGGTGTGTTAAATTTGGTGTTATCGCTCTCACTCTCTCATATTGGTCACTGGAAGGTCAACATGGCACCCCATGGCAAAGAACTCTCTAAGGATTTAAAAAAAATAATTGTTGCTCTACATAAAGATGGCATAAGCTATAAGAAGAAACTGAGCTGCAGTATGATGGCCAAGACCATACAGCGGTTTAACAGGACAGTTTCCACTCAGAACAGGCCTCACCATGGTCGACCAAAGAAGATGAGTGCATGTGCTCAGCATCATATTTAGAGGTTGTCTTTGAGAAATATATGAATGAGTGCTGTCAGCATTGCTGCAGAGATTGAAGAGGTGGGGGGTCAGCCTGTCAGTGCTCAGAACATACGCCGCACACTGCATCAAATTGGTTTGCATGGCTGTCATCCCAGAAGGAAGCCTCGTCTAAAGATGATGCACAAGAAAGCCTGTAAACAGTTTGCTAAAGACAAGCAGACTAAGGTCATGGATTACTGGAACCATGTTCTGTGGTCTGATGAGACCAAGATAAACTTATTTGGTTCAGATGGTGACAAGCGTGTGTGGCGGCAACCAGGTGAGGAGTACAAAGACAAGTGTGTCTTGCCTACAGTCAAGCATGGTGGTGGGAGTGTCATGGTCTGGGGCTACATGAGTGCTGCTGGCAATGGGGAGCTACAGTTCATTGAGGGAACCATGAATGCCAACATGTACTGTGACATACTGAAGCAGAGCATGACCCCCTCCCTTCGGAGACTTGGCCGCAGGGCAATATTCCAACAGAACGACCCTAAATACACCTCCAAGACAACCACTGGACCACCGCCTTGCTAAAGAAGCTGAGGGTAAAGGTGATGGACTGACCAAGCATGTTTCCAGACCTAAACCCTATTGAACATCTGTGGGACATCCTCAAACAGAAGGTGGAGGAGCGCAAGGTCTCTAACTTCCACCGGCTCTGTGATGTCGTCATGGAGGAGTAGAAGAGGATTCCAGTGGCAACCTGTGAAGCTCTGGTGAACTCCATGCCCAAGAGGGTTAAGGCTGTGCTGGAAAATAATGGTGGCCACACAAAATATTGACACTTTGGGCCCAATTTGGACATTTTCACTCACTTTTGTTGCCAGCATTTTAGACATTAATGTATGTTGAGTTATTTTGAGGGGACAGCAAATTTACACTGTTATACAAGCTGTACATTCACTACTTTACAGAAAATGTTTCTCTGACATGAGTGTGAACAAGATGTGACTTTTGTGGTCAAGCTAATCTTTCTTCTGTGTAACTGACAGGCATGTATATTTAGGTTGAAATGTGACTTTGTGGTTAGGCTTTTTCCGGGAAAAAGTTTATCTCACTTCTGCTTTTAACTGACAGGTTGACCGCACTGACATCTGGCGTTTCTTATCTTCTTGTTTCAAATGTCAGAACATGTTTAGTTTGACCACAATTGACGTATGTTAACTGACCGCTTTTGCAGAAGTCAAAAAACCTGTTAGAATTTATTTTTGTCTAACTCATGAAGTTTTTGCTTATTGCTGATTGGTTCAGACGAGAGAGGCAACTTTCCTTGGTTTGCATACAAAGGACATGTAACCATTAAACGATATATTCTTGTATACCTATTCACTGTGCATTGGTGTCTTGAATATCCGACCGGTCAGAGAGACTTCCACAGATCCTGACTCCAGCTTGAGCCAAGAAGGTCCAACAGAACCAAACAGAACCAGAACCTTTCACTGAGCATGCGCGTTTTTTTCACGTCATTAAAGCCTACACATGGCCGTTTTTCACGACCAGAAAAACGACGACGTGAAAAACGACGAGAAAAAATAGAGCATGTTCCAAATTTTTAATGGCCATTTTTCACGTCGTGAAAAATGCTCTGGAGCCCACACACGATCGTTTTTAATGACCATATTAAAAAATTGCATTTTTCTCGTCATGAAATACGGTCGTGTGTACACGGCATAAGCCATTTTAATGTAGCATTTTTGTACACAATTTTAAAGTAAAGGATTTAAAATCCATGGGAATCTACATTCAAAGTTAATGATCGCTTAAAATCTATGTACAAGATGGAATAGGCTATAAAGAATTTTACCATGTATATTTCATCGTTATAACTTATAAAGCAAAACAACTAAAGGATATACTTGATGTAAAATCCTTAACAACAATTTAGCAACATATTGTATATCCTTTAAATCTGAACTCTGCTCTAATTTTTGAGAACGTTGTGGGCACAAGGCTAAGCAACCAAGTTCAAACTTATTTACCTTCTTTTAGATTTATACACTTTCTAAGGGATTCCAAAGTGCTCTTGGGACAATTTTGGAGATAATTTTGAAATGTGCTTTTTTACTAGCCATATAGTACAGTTCCCGCGGGTCCCAGTTATGAGTATGTTTCCTAATCTACCAGGGCTTAAGTGTACATACAGTATTTATACCCTTGAAAAACAAGGACATCTCTGCTTTGCTTGAGATAAACAATTTCTGCGATATACCGGAAGTGATGCCTGTCACTAATCTAATGACAACTGAACTTAATTTCAGTAACTAGTATTGACCAAATAGTAGGACTGTTGGCATTTACTTTACTTCGACTTTTAATATCCATGTCAAAATTGAAAGACAGTATTGAAATATGACATCATGCTTTGTTTTGGTACACAGTGTAAAATGAAATCCTAAGTTTACCTAAAACAAAAACAAAAAATCACCACAAGGAACATTACTTGCCTTCTGTGAGGTATATCCCTTGTGCTGCTGTGTACTCCCTGTCACCAAAATCCACCTACCACTATTGAATTGCCGCATACAGATGATCGGACATTCCGACAACAAAACCGTGGATTTATTTCCGACGGGTGTTGGCTCAAACTTGTCTTGCATACACACGGTCACACAAATGTTGTCGGAAATTCCGAACGTCAAGGACGCAGTGACGTACAACACGTACAACGAGCCGAGAAAAATTAAGTTCAATAGCCAGTGCGGCTCTTCTGCTTGATTCCGAGCATGCGTGGAATTTTGTGCGTCGGAATTGTGTACACATGGTCGTTGGACGTTCCGACAAAAAGTTGTGTTGTCGGAAAATTTGAGAACCAGCTCTCAAATTTTTGTTGTCGGTAATTCCGACAGAAAATGTCCGATGGGGCCTACACACGGTCGGAATTTCCGACCAAAAGCTCCCATCGAACATTTGTTGTCGTGAACTCCAAACGCGGCTGTACGCAGCCCCACTGCTTTAATCTTCAAATGCGGCAGGAGTTAATAGAATTAAGTGACTGTGACAGGCACTCATCAAGAGACTATGCTTGCCCTTTCTGTAAAGCTTCTCGATTCATAGAAGCTGTTACTACAGCTTCGATGAATGAAACAGGATTCCTGAATGGAGGAGGGGTGGATGATTGTTAGGTCAGCCCCCTCCATTCACAGATCGAATTTCATTCATAGAAGGTGCAGTAACAGCTTCTATGAATAGAGAGACTTTGCAGAAAGGGCGAGCATAGTCTCTTAATGAAAAAGTCCAAACTATGTAAGCGATATTGCGCTAGTGTAACAATAAAGTCAAAAACATAAATAAATCAAAAAAGTTGCAACATTAATTGTGAAACATTGTACACAAAAAAAAATACAGGATACCAAATATGATACCCTAATTCAGGTGACCAGAGATCTGATCAGCAAGAGCTGTGTATGTGATCTATACCATCGCCTTTTGTCTTCCTGGACCAACTAATAGTGGTGGATTACTAAGGCTTCCATAATCAGAGGGTCCATACTCTGTGGTAAGAGTACATCTTGACCTTTGTGTCGGTGGCTTCTCACATGGTGGAGGCTTTCTACGAGCACTCCTGAGTTGGTTGTTCTTTGGATACACATTTATTATGCGTTTTTTGGACTTTAAAGACTTATGATTCACTTTTTGGATATGAATTGCTTTTTTATTTAGCGCAATATATTTGGTATCCATTAGTCTCTTAATTAGTGCATGTGACAGTCTCTTAGTTCTATTAAGCATTAGTAAACTCTTATAACAAAAAAATAAAAAATCTTCCTCCTGCAAAGCAATATAATAATGTACTAGTTTGCATTGCAAACTAGCACATTATGAGAGACTTACCATGAGACAAAGCCCTCCAGTGGCAGGCTGTCAGCACTGCAGAGGCTTCCATCTCCAACTTTCTGGGTTTGTTGGCTGCTGCAGCTTGAATAGCGGAGCCGCGATGACGTCACTATGGTGCATGCGCACCAGAGTCTTAGTAAGGGCACACAGTTCTGAAGGAATGGCACAGGTATGGCGTTCCTTTAGAGCAGTGTTTTTCAACTCCGGTCCTCAAGGCGCCCCAACAGGTCATGTTTTCAGGCTTTCCATTATTTTGCACAGGTGATTTGATCAGTTTCACCGCCTTAGTAATTACCACAGCCGTTTCATCTGAGAGAAATCCTGAAAACATGACCTGTTGGGGCGCCTTGAGGACTGGAGTTGAGAAACACCGCTTTAGAGCACATGAGCTGGTGACGTCACTGGCTGCTGCTCACTAGAATATCTCCTAAACGGTGCACGTTTAGGAGATATTTATTTTATCTACAGGTAAGCTTTATTATGAGCTTACCTGTATGCAAAAATAAATAAATAGCGTTTACCACCACTTAAACCCCCGCCGCATCTGAAGATTACAGAAGTGGGGGTTTGAAGGCATTGAAGGAGGAAGATTTCAGAAAAAAAGGAGGCTACAGCAGCACAAGGGACACATTTCACAAAAGGTGAGTATTGCCACTTGTGCTGATTTTTTTATTTTTTATTTTAGGTAAACATAGGCTTTACCATTACTTTACAGATGCTATACAAGATCAAAAAGCAAGAAGAAGGGACTATACATTTTATAACAGATATAAATATACTTGTGGACGTGTGAACTGTACTTACATTTTGTCATCTATTCATTATGTAGCAAGTAAAGCTCTTGAAGAGGTGTTATTAAGTAAGAAAAACTACTAAGTAAAGCTACCTAGGTATTATTAAGGTTGACATAAATGTACACAAAGAGAAAGCTCCATTCGTAGCATATTGTGATATAAATAACTATGCTTGAAGAATTAATGAATATGTAAAGGAAAAGAGGACACTGAAATAGGAAAGGAAATTACTATAGTTATGTTGATGCCTACAAATGCTCGTTCTTAAAATATTCCTTCTTAGTACTATAATTATTTTAGTATTTTTAGTATTTTGGTATTGTGCTATGCTAATACAGTGTAGGAGAAAGGCATGTTCCCTAGTTTTAAATCTAAATTAGATTTTTTTTTGTTAAAGAAAACATGATTTAAAGAATTAAGAAGGCAATTAGAAAAAAGTACCATTGCATATTCATATTTCTTTAAATAGCGTGGATCACTTGCAAAGCTTATCTTAAGCATATTCTGTTATGTTTATATAATAACCAAGTTTAAATGGCTCTGTGATCATATATGCATCCAAAAATTATCCTAAAAGCTATTTAGGTACCACAAATAATTACCAGTCCTAACAGCGAATATACAGCCATTCCCTTCTCATAGTCTATAGGACTAATTGCCTACTGTAACAATCTGCCTGTGGCTGCACTGTGTAGGCAGATCACAGTCAGTTAGTTCATTCTCTTCTTCTGGAGTGCATAGAAAGGCTTAAAATTGCTGGACCTGCAGCCTCCCCTCTGACATCTTGCTGGACATTTCTCATTACTGGGGTATACTATTTCCACAACTGACTTTATTAGCAGTGGGTAAATTGAGATCAGGCCTTTGATTCCGCACCTGATTAAAGGATCCACCATATCCTGTGGCCTAGATGGTACACTATATTCCGATTGCTATTAAAAAAAAAGGAAACCTTCTGCAGTAGTTACACAGACAGTTGTCCAGTTTTCCATCACTTACAAATGAGTTGACAATAAATAATAAATGGACACATTCTTCTTGTACCTTATAAACTTTATTGTGACAGAAAATGACATAAATCACAAGTGTGAAAGCAATGGCAAGATAATTTGACAATCACAAAAGAAGCACAAACTAACCCACACAGGGCCCTTTCAGTTCCGGAAGAGAAGAGAACAACACCACAGTGAGTTTAAGCAGCACATGTACACTCACACACACTTGTTAGACACATTTAACCCTTTGATTGCCCTCCATTAAACCTTTAATCACCCCTGTCACCCAGCCAGTGGCATTAGTACAGTGTTAGTATACAGCATTTATTACTGATCACTGTATTTGTGTCACTATTTGTGTCACTTGATGCCACAGCACAATCCCCTGTAGTATTGGCGAGTGCACAAGGGGATTCCACCGGCTTCGAAGGGGATCCCAGATGTCTCCCTGATCGCTGGCTTGACAAGCTCACATGTGAAGGGACTGGGACCTTTTGAAGTGACAACTGCTGGCGATATTCACCAAGCCCAATATATGATGGGAGCGCATTGATTGCTAGTCCCAGCAGAGACTGACATGGGAGAGTGACAGACATCCCTTGTGAAAACACCAGCTAATGGGTATGGACTGAGAACTGAGAGCCTAAGGGGAACGGTAAAGTACTGAACAAACACTGATATTATCATTTGATACTGAAATTAACCTGAGGTGATTTCACCACTGCAAGTCCCCATACTCAGCTCCTCCAACCATCCATATCATTTTCTCATTCTCCATGTAGCGTCCTCTACCTTTTTGGTATGTGTTACAATAGTGTTTATTTGTTTTTATTATTTTTAAACTGTCAGTGCAGGTAAATTTAGTCAGGCCTTTGCATTAAGCTAGGCCTGATTGTTTTGATCTGGGACTGGGAGTGTCAGAGTAGCAGTGGGTTTGGCCACCTGTGCTCAGCCTCTGGAACTCCACCCCTGCCTTCAGGAGAATCTTCTGGAAGGAGGGCGAAGCTGGAGGTTCTGAGTGACAGGCAGCTTGTGTGGCAGCTCTACCAATCCCCAACTAGGATTGGCAGGGGGCGGGACTGCTATATAAGCTGAGGTAACATTCTACTAGAGTCAGTCATGAGGAGAGAGAAGATGGGGCAGTAGTCCCTGTGTGAGAGGCCCCAGGCCTGCGGGCCTACCCGGTGCTGAAGAGGACCACCTTTCTTTAAGGAAGGACTAAGAACTAATATCTAGCATCCTGGAACTGTTTACTGCTGGGCTGTGCGGTTGAACCATGTCTCTTCCATGGACCGGGGACCATGGAACAGGTCAGTGGGTATGGACAGCAAGTGATGGGACCAGAGGAGTCTGTTCAAGGAGCTTGGGAATATTTGCTGTTGCCCCTAGTAACGGAATGACACAAGGGGGTGTCTTTGACGGGATGTTGCATGGTCAGTCCTACACAGCAGGATATTACAAGGAGTGACTCTAACTTTACCTCATCTCAATATGGAAGGCTGTGGCCGGGGAACTCAGCCTTTCCATCACTGGACTATTTGGGCCTTGTAGTCTGGCAGTTACCATTTGCAGTATAGACTGTGGGGTCGGAGGGGGATGTCTGTGTGAATGAGCACAGTGCTGGCATTTGGATAACTGTTCATCACCACAATAGCCATTCAGAGTGACTTATCTTAAACAGGGCAGCATAAAGGGAACAATGGTCTGCAGTGACGCAGCTCACTAAAAATGCAATCTTTGCTGTCTGTGCCTTATCATCAGAATCTAATCTGTTAAGTGCTAATATACTAATCTATGGGCATCCCATGTCATCACACCCTTACCCAACTCTACCCAAGAAACCTTTTCTAATAAAAATACCGCAAGGTAACGCAAGTGACTCTTCATTGTGTCTAAATGAGGGAGAGTGAGACAAATGGATGAATGGAGGGTCAGACAAGGTGATGTGTGAATCTGTTGAACTTGTGCCAAGAGTGCACCGCTACATCCAATTGATAGATCTGCTGCACTTCCGGCTATTCATGATTGCTTCATGACTAGGATTCCTTACCACAGCCACGGCTAGGGAGACTCATTGATCTATGGGTGCCACCCTCTGAAGAGTCACTGATAGAATTTCCCAGGTCACTATTTTATCCAGAGAGGATGTTTGATACTGTGTAACTACTCAGGGTAATTTTTATCTCCTCACCAGTCCTTGACCATTTAGTCCTGGATATTTAGGATTCAAGTATCCAAAACGGACGAGGATTACTCCACTTTATGAACTGGGACTTCAGTACCAAGTACTGTAGCTCTACAATCATCCATCCACTGTTGACTCTGGCCCCATCTTCTCTCCCTCCCCCTCCCACCCTCCACCTAGCTCGAACCTCCAAGGGGTTGACACATAGGTACACCTCCTAGACACAATTTGATATACACGTTATACGTCATTTGCCTTGGAGGTGTCCCCTGGGCCAATTGATTTGGCATCCGGACGTTTTTTTGTTTTCTGTTTTTGTCCATTGTCTGTGTTTGTGTGTCCTTGACACAGCTAGCGTGCATACTCTGCATTGCTAAGCAGATTTTATGTTTCCCCACTTAGCACCATGATTTTAGATAGTGATACTTTTTAAATTAATACACTATATCCTATTTTTGACTACAGCAGTCCATATTCTCAGTAATTTTGCAGCCTTTCTTTCTTTTCTTCCCTCTATGAGGAAGAAAAATTTAGCTCCAATCACTGCAAGAACTTAGTCCCCTTGGCAACCCTCCCCCCCACACTAGTGCAGTGTCAGTATAGTTTTTCTGATCACTGACACCTCTGATACATTGTACTAGTGTTGGGCCGAGCAAAAGTTTGGCGTACACCCGAATTTGCGGGGTGCTCAGCGGGTCCTGTGCTGCACAGTGCATTCTTAGCCCTGACTGGACAAAGATTTGCCCAATCAGGGCACAGTAAAAGCTAGTTATTAAGGAGTGGGGCCTGGAAGCCGGCCGCTGTGTCCTTAACAACCGATGAGTCATCATCCGTCAGCTGAATAAAAAAAAAAAACATTGCCAGCAATGAAAAGTAAAAAAACAAACGGCATGGGGTCCCCCCCAAAATCCACACCAGACCCTTATCAAAGCATGCAGCCCAACAGGCCAGGAAAGGGGAGGGGGAATGAGCGAGCACCCTCCCGCCCCTGCCACAAGCTCCATGACCGTGCCCGCGGTGTCCCGCGATCATATCACAGAGCTGCAGAACAGGGGGATGCCTGTGTAAACAAGGCTTTTCCCTGTTCTGCCTCGTGACAGGACACCGATCTACTGCTCCCTGTCATCGGGATCAGTGATCAATGTCGTGTCACTGGTAGCCCAGCCCCCACACAGTTAGAATCACTCCCTAGGGCACACTTAACCCCTTCGTCGCCCCCTAGTGGTTAACCCCTTCCCTGCCAGTGTCATTTACACAGTAATCAGTGCATTTTTATAGCACTGATCGCTGTATAAATAACAATGGTCGCAAAATAGAGTCAAAAGTGTCCGATGCATCTGCCATAATATCGCAGTCACGATAAAAATCGCTGATCGCCGGCATTACTAATAAAAAAATAATAATAATAAAAATGCCATAAAACTATACCCTATTTTGGAGACGCTATAACTTTTGCGCAAACCAGTCAATATACGCTTATTGCAATTTTTTTTACCAAACATATGTAGAAGAATACATATCGGCCTAAACTGAGGAAAAAAAATCGTTTTTTTATATATATTTTGGGGATATTTATTATAGCAAAAAGTAAAAAAAATAGCTTTTTTTCAAAATTGTCACTTTTTTTGTTTACAGAAAAAAGGACGTCAATTTTGTTTGGGTACCACGTCGCACGACCACGCAATTGTCAGTTAAAGCGACGCAGTGCCGTATCACAAAAAATGGCCTGGTCATTCAGCAGCCAATACTTCCGGGGCTGAAGTGGTTAAAGAGTATATTTTTTAAAGTTTTTTCTGCATTGATAAATGTCCCTCAGGGCAGTACCCGGGCCCCCATACCATTTTTATGGCCAATAACTTACATACAAGCCTTTAAAATATAAACTTTTAATTTTTCACATTCGGCTCCCATAGACTTCAAAAGGGTTCGGAGTGGTTTTTGGGTGCTATGTTCAGGAGTTCTGGTGCGAACCAAACCTAGGGGTGTTCGGCCTCTACATTGTACACAAAACCACAGTGTTAGCAAGATCAGGTCTGATCTCTCCTAGCACAAGCGGTTCATTTTATTTCTAGTGCACAAGCAGTCTCTAATTGCTAAGCTGGGAGCTCTTTTTCCCCATAGTTGCACTAGGTACCTGTAAATTTAGCACCCAAAATGTCCCAAAAAAGGTACACTAGTGAAGAAGCCTACATGATTCCGAGCATGTCAGATGAAAGTGAAGAGGAAGCCTTGCGGACAGAAACCTGCTCAGAATATGAATCTGTAGAAAGCAGTGGCACCCAGACAGCTAGCTAAGATGATGGATGACAGGTTCCTGCTAAAGCCAGGTTTACCCGACCCCAGGTAGTTGAGGTACTAGAAATGCATAATTACACTCATATGCAGCAGAGTGCCAGTACTAGCGCTGCACTACCTTTGGTGATCTGGCAAGCACCAGCAGCCTAATACATTTTAGAAACCAGCACTGCAGTGTCTCATGGTGATATGGCGATTGCCAGAAGTGCAGCGCAAGCTGAAAAGGTGGCTAGCACTAGTAGCGGAATGCAAACACAGCCACCAAGAATTTGAGCGCAGGCTCATGGAACCCATAATAGTAGCCTTCCAGAGGTGCTTGAAAACCCTCATTGATGGCTTCCAGATTCAGCAGCACCCGTAACCCCCCCCCCCCTCTTCACAGCCCAGTCCAGGGTTAAGGTGTAAAAAGAAAACTTAACAACACCCCTTGATTTTTTTTGCTGTTTTTCACTGAAGACCTCTACAATTTGATTGCAGACCAAACTAATGTTTATGCCCTACAATACATTGCCACCAACCCAAATGTATACCTTGCCAGAGCATTTCAGTGGAAGCCTGTCATGGTTTCCGAATTTAAAACTTTTTTGGGCCTTAATATGGGCATTACAAAAAATAATGAATTGCGTTCCTATTAGTCCACAGACCCGATTCATCATATGCCCATGCTCTCTGCTGCAATGACCAGGCATAGATATGAGCATGTAATGCGTTTCATGCATTTCAATGACAATACCCTCTTTCACCATTGGGGTGACCCTGACTATGATCAACTCCACATTTGTACCTGGACAATTTTTACGCAAGTGTGCCAATTTTTCGACATTTGTTCATTAAAGAATTTGGCTAATATGACACCATGCAATCCAGTTGCAGGGGCTTCCCCCAATGGCTCGTTAACACCCCACTTATACCCCTTTCACACTGGGGCGGTTTTCGGGCACTTTAGCAATAGAAATAGCCTCTGCTAAGCGCCTGAAAACCCGCCTCCAATTCGCTGCAGTGCGACTTTTCACACTGGGGCGGTGCGCTTGCCGAACGTTACCATAAGTCCTGCAAGAAGAATTTTTGGGGCAGTTTGGGAGCGCTGTATTTAGTGCTCGCAAAACGCCCTGCCCATTGCAATGAATAGGCAGCGCTTTCAAAGCGCCCTAAAAATGCTTTGAAAACGCTGCAAAACAAGAGTTTCTAACCCTTTTTGGGGCTAAAATTGCCCCGCTAAAGGCTGAAAAGCGTTGCTAAAACAGCGCTAAAATGCTGCTAAAATGAGTGTCACTTTAGCGATAACAGCGGGCTCTGTCGGTGTGAAATTGGTCTTAGAAAGGGGGAGAAAGCCTGCTTGCAGAATGATGAACTTTTTTGCAGTGAAGTGACAGATAAACAGGATGTTTTCATCTTGTGTTCCATTCACCTAGGCACAACAATCCAAATTAGCGCGTCATCTCAAAAGCCACTCTGTGTCCACGACTAGAATCTTTATATAGGAGGAGTAGACTTCAATGACCCAATGATGAAGCCATATTTAGTGTGCTGCAGAGCTAGGCACTGGTACAAAAAAGTTTTACATTTATTTTGATTTTCTCTATATATTGCTTTTGTCATTTACAAAGCAACTGGAAGAACTGGATCCTTCCTAAAATTTCAGGAAGTGATCATCCCAGCTCTATTGTATCCAGAACACCCTGTGGCCCAAAGCCCAAATCGAGAAGCAGTTAGCCGGCTGCATGAAAGGCATTTTCCAGATATCCTCCCTGGTACCCCGACACAAAAGTTACCCCATAAAAGATGTTGTGCATGTAGAAAACACGGAATGAGATGTGACACCCCTGTCCTGGCCAACCTGGTCTCTTCATCAAGGACTGCTTCTATCACTGCCACACACTAGTGGAGTATTAGTCTACTATAATGCATGGCACCATCTACGGCACACTATTCTGCACAAGAAGGGTCTTGAAAGATGTTAGAGAAACTAGTCAGGAATATCACATTTTGAGCGACCCTAAAAAATTGTTACAAATAAAAGTTTAAAAAAGAGCTTAACCACCTCAATACTGGGCACTTTTACCCCCTTCCTGCCCTGGCCAATTTTCAGCTTTTTTGCATGGTCATGCAAAACTTTACCCAAATAATTTTTTTTTCTTCCCACAAATAGGGCTTTATTTTGGTGGTATTTAATCACAGCTGTTTTTTTATTTTTTTTTAACTCTTTATTTATAATTTTCTTTGACACAATACACAAATAAATACATTTAATAAAAAAAAAGACAGAAAAAGTCAGAAAATTTGTTAATAGGTAATTTTTCTCCTTCACTGATGTGCGCTGATAGGGCTGCACTAATGGGCACTGATAGACTGCACTGATGGGCACTGATGAGGCAGGACTGATGGGCACTGATGGGGTGATACTAATATGCAGCACTGATGGGCACTGATAGGCTGGCACTAATATGATGCACTGATGAGCACTGATAGGCATCACTGATGGGCACTGATAGGTGGCACAGATGGGCACTCATAGGTGTCACTGATGGGCACTGATAGGTGACACTGGTGGGCACTGATAGGCGGCACTGATGGGCAGGCACTGATCAGCACTGAAAGGCAGCACAGATTGGCCTCACTAATGGGCACAGACTGGTGTCACTGATGGACGCAGAGTGGCATTGCTGATGGACACTGTTTGGGCTGCATTGTAATCAGGGCACCCCTGTGAGGAGATGCCGCTGATCGGCTCTTCTCACACCCTTTCAGTGTGAGGCAAGGAGAGCCGATAAATGGTATCTCCTTGTTTGCATGTGATCAGCTGTAATTGGACACAGCCAATCACATGGGTAAAGAGCTGCAGCCACGGCTCTTTGCAGCGATCAGGGTTGCACCGTGTCCCAGAGACACGGCGCACCGCGATTACCGCACTGCGAGCTCACGCTTGTGTGTGATCGTGGCGACACTGGGCCCCATCATATGACGGCCTCCCAGAATGAGAGCAGCCCCGCTCTGCCGTCATTTGTCTATACGGCGGGCTGGAGGCAGTTAAAAAAGAAAAAAAAATTAAAAAGTAAAAAAAATATGTTTTAGTTGTTTTATTGAGGTAATGTTATTTTGTTACTGTGTGTTATTGGTAACTGTTGTTTGTTCGCAGAAATGCCAATCAGCAGGAGCTGTGACCTGTGTACTCTGACAGTAGCAGAGTAAGCCCACAGGCTGAACGAGAAAATAAATTACATGTATGCCCAACATTAGAACAGTGGGTGGATGTGTGGCGGAGGGTTCTAATGGTGAGTATACCATATCGTTTTTCTGGCAGAGTTTTCTTCATCCACATTGATCGATGTCAATGGAGGAATCTTCTAGGTTCTTTTTTTCGTCCTGCCTATGGGCTGAACAAAAAAAAAGAACATTACATGAATGTCCAACATTAGGAGTTTCTGCCAAAGACATGTAGCAGAATACATTTTGACCTAAATTAATGAAGGAATCAGATTTTATTGGATATGTTTTATAACAGAAAGTAGACAATATTGTTTTTATTCAAAATGTTTGGTTTTTTTTTGCTTATATGGCAAAAAGTAAATACGGTAACCCAGTGGTGATCAAATACCACCAAAAGGAAGCTCTATTTATGTGAAAAAAATTATAAACATTTAATTTGCCTACAGTGTTGCAGGACCAAGCAATTGCCAGTTAAATTAGCGCAGTGCCAAAATAACAAAAATGCTCTGGTCATGAAGGGAGTAAAATCTTCCGAAAGTCAAGTAGTTAAAGAGACTAGTCACAATTTGGCTTAGGCAAGAATCTAAAATTTGATCTAAACTGAAAACTGTGGAGGATAGAATATGTTTATATTTTATGCTCCTTTTTTCCTCTATTTTCTTTACCCCAGACACTGTCAGGGGTCAGATGCTTTGCCCTGGCATCTGACAGGCATTACATGGTGGTCTATGAAATACATTGAAATGCTGATTGTTTGCTTAAAGCACATAGGCTGTTAAGTTTGCAAAGCAAGCTGCACTTTGCAAGGGAACTTCCCCAGAGCTTAGTGAATATAGTGAAATTTCACTTTGCCAAGAATTCCTAATCACGTAGATAAGGAAAATAAAAAGACAACATTTTTGTTTGCACATGGTTGGATGATGGATGTCAGCACAGCTTCTCTTCATTCACTAACCTCTGGGGATAATTCCCTTGCGAAGTGAATACTCTACAATTTGTATTTGCCTTTAGTAAATCAACCCCGCTAAACCTTGACCAATCAAGCAGTTTAAATTTTTGTAAGATAACCCTACAATGTTACTTAAGCTACAGTAGACAAGTCTACATTTTGAACACCTTCTGTAAGTGCTAACCAAGCCTCACACCATCCAAGTGGGAGTGTAATGTTTAGAACAAGTTGGAGCACACCTTGTAGAATTAAAATAGCAAATTGGGGGCTTTTGTTTAAATATAAAATGAATGCACTAAGTTTTATAATCAGACAATAAAAATAGTTCTTACTGTACTGTAGACTGGCGCTGTAACTAACTTTGAAAAATTACGCTTTTCTTACCCTAGCAAAGAAGATAAATGTCTGCATCATATACAATCCAACCATGCCATACCATATAATATACTTAGTTTGCTGCTATAGTTCTCCTGTCTCCTTCAAAGAGAGATGCAAGCAACACATTTTACTACCGTGAAATATATTCCACAACAACAGTCCGTAAGTCTCAGCACAGTTATTATTTTTCAGTTGACAAACAACAAAGTCACAGATATTGTATAATTGGGACCTGGATGGACAATAGCCTTATCTGCGCAATGCACTGTATAAATCAAAATAAAACACTAACTTTGCTGTGGCACACAGATCCTGGAAGGCCAAGGATTATACGGAGCAACCATAAGTATTAAACATTACAATGGAACAATGCACATTTTTCCTAAAGCTACTCTTCCATTTTAATTTTAAGTTTGCTTGCTTTAAATGTGTCCTGTCAGCTGAGACCTTTACTTCACTTATTCCAAATGAAAGAGGCATCACTTTATATTAGATTTTATTCATTTCACGCTGTTTCTGAGCTATTATGAAATATGAAACCAAGCGTCAAAATCTAAGAACAAATTTTAGCTCTACCAATATGTAGCTTATACAACATTTCCAGCCCCAATCCATCTATGAATGGAAAATCACACTGATTAATAAAATGTGGAGTTAAATGAAAACAAAAATGTACACATTGAAATTATAATAGATATGATGTGAAAAGAAATATGAGAACAATTTAATAATGTATTTTAATACATTCAGCTCAATGGTATGGAAAGAGATTTTGTGATATACATGATGTTTCTAAATTAAATTGCTCAAAACAATTTATGATGGGCTGTAAACTTATCAAGGCAAAAAAATTATAATACAAATTCTAGCTTTAAAACTTCTAAATGAGTGGTCCAGAATAAGGACTACAGAAGCATTAAGCACAGAAGAATGGAACAGGAGGACACACTCTTGTCATTGCATTACAGAACATCATGAGTAGTGTGGGAGCTGACCAGTCAAACAAATGTATAACGTCCTTACCCTCACTGCAATCCCCTGCCACTGAGATTTACAGCAACTGAGCCCCAGGATTCAAGTGTGCTTTAAGCTGAACCTTAAAATAGGCTCAACAAGCTCCTTCTATCCTCATATAGCAGTGCTCAGGGTTTGTGATTGGCTGTTCAGGTGCAGACTGATACATTTTGGGGAGACAGGGAAATTGTCAGGTGTTTCTCCATACCTAGATGCACCAATTATTTATTGGGCTCCAGTGGAGTATACTGTATGGAAAGCAGTAGAGTACATGGAATGACACATTCCTCACCTTATGGTGTAAGCTTTGCAATGATCCCCTTACTTTGCCTGTTAGGAGTGAAGTATACGTTTCCTTCAAGCTATATGCTGAAAATGAGGAGACTAACATAATACACATGTCAAAAATGATGCTCTAATTTAGGTAGGAACCAAACGTTCTCTGAATGTAGAATAGCTATATACTGCATTAATTAATAAGAAGAAACTACAGCTGACAGACGAGTCAGATACATTTTGGCATGGTGCACAGATCATTTTTAGTTATATATTTTTTTTAAAGTGCAGGTTTATTAATAAATATATAAAATGCACAGTTTTATGTCATGACAGGGGTGATGTGGTATTGGTAAATGGTAAGTATCGGGAGTTAAAGCATGGGCATTATCAATAACACATTATGAATTGTTTTATGTAAATGTGTTCATATCAGGGTTAACATAAAGAATGTTTTACATTTTTTTACATTTTAAAAACAAGAAAAACAAAAAATGTGTTATAAAACCAAAAGGTAAACAATAATAGTTTGGCTTAACATGAATTGATGTACTGTAAAATTATCAAAAATAAATAAAAAATTATGTTGTCTATCTTTTTTTATTTGCTACCCGAATAAAAAGTGTAACGATACAATTTAATGAATTTGATTTTTCGGACCCTGGGACCTTAGAACTTTGCGGTTTTAGCATACAACCTGCATTATTTCAGTGCAGAGATGCTCCTGATGCAAAATAGGGTAAGAAAAAAGACTAGTGCTTGGATAGTGTTAAGCTTTGTTAGGGCTTAGTTTAGTGTCATTTTGGGTAGAAATGGGAATGTTTAAAACTCTGTACTTCTTTACATTTTTTTTATCTAGATTTATGTCTTGTAATATTGGCACAATAGGAAGTAAGAAGAAATCTCTCAAGTGAGATAAATCCCCTCTTAAACAATTGTCCCTTGAACAAGTGTCCCTATTTCTATTCCTATTCAGGTCATAATTTAAGTTTTTTTTTTTTCTTTTAGTCCTGTTGACATTGTTTACCAGGACAAAGGGAGAGAGATTAAATTTCCATAGAGGGGACACAGTCAGCACTAAACACATGACAGAATTTTTGAACCCTTACTATTCTATCCATGTCTAAATAAAGGTTTTAGCTTTAGACACACGTTAGGTCACTAATACCAATAATGGGGCAATCTTCCTCAGACTTATATCAATGATGGGGCTCTATTCATGCCCTACTGATTATAGGCATTAGGTCAAATTTTTACTCTCAATGTCCACCAAGTCTCACTGATGCGGGGACATTTTCTATCCCGCTAACCATGATCGGGCCCCTCTAAATTTTGAAGAACTGTTAACTGGCCCTTTGTTTAGAAAGTTTGGAGACCACTGTGCTAGATACTGCTGGATGACCTCAAGTCAGGAAATGACATGTTCTCTCTGACTTGATATAGCTTCTAATGCTCACCGTGAGAAGTCTAGTGAAATCAGAATAAGCAGGAGAGAAGAGGAACCTGTACAATTGTGTAAGACTGAACATAAGGTTCAGTTTTAAATTTGAGCCAATACCCTAATCTGAAATACCTAATTTACGGTTCGCTCATCATCTTTACATGCAATTTTGTGAAATGTTATATACATTTTGGATACAATGTCAGGGAAATAAAGACATTAACACAGAATAATAAGATAATGTACTTATTTAATTACATGGTATATTGTGAACAAGCCCTTCACTGTACAGACAGCAATGCCCTTTTTATTATAATAAGTACCACATGTATTATTTGTATCGTCTAATGTATAAATGAATGTTATCTCTACGTGATAAGAACTCATTTACTTTCCATATCTTGAGTCTATTTAAGTGGGTAAATGATCTGCTTAATCCCTTTTCTCAAGAGAATTATTATCTTTGCATTAACATCATAAAATTAAATCGAACTGACAGACATTATTATTTTGTCTTTCTGCCACTGGGCAAAGTTATTTCTGAAATTATATCTGTATTATACAGTAATGAATCCAAGAATTGAGATGTCAAATGGAGAAAGTTTACTTATAAAATATATGGGTCATGAACTGTGCATCAAAGACAGTAGTAATAGACTACACAAACATTATAGATCAAGGGGACCTGATATGCTAAAGCTAGCCACAAGCATGAAATGATAGTCAAATGTGCATGCATAATCTGATTGGTACACTTTCTTTGCAGTTGGTAACAATGACATGCCCACTTCTGCCATAGAAATATGAGTCGTTTATTGCATAGTCTGATTTAATAGCATGATTTAAAATGTAACATTTCAAAATCTTTTACTAATATGCTGGTATATAAAGTAATCTAAACCAGCTAAAAAGTGTATTTGCATTCCAATGTAAATTTAGGCTCCATCACTCAAGGGACTGTTAGTAAAAATTTTCGGAAAACCTCCCAAGTAAGAAAAAAGCCTTATTAATTTTTTTAGACCGAATGTCAAATCATTCCAACCTGTGCATGCGTAAAAAATATATAGATGCGTTAGAGGGATTTGAATCTTTGGGACCAACGGAGAGTCTGTAATAAAAATGGACGATTAAGCTGCACACATCCAACATATTGAATGTTGTGATAACCATTGGGAATATTAATTAGAGGTTATGTGAGAAGATGGATATCTTCTACAACCTTGGATATATTTCCAGCATGCACATACCTTGGAGACATAGAGGTTGATTTACTAAGGGCAAATAGGCTGTTCATTTTGCAAGGGAGGTTTCACTTTGTAGAAATTGTTCCCCAGAACTTAGTGAATATGGTCAAATTTAACTTTGCCAGTAATGTCAAAGGAGGTCATCAGCAAAATCAGAGATGTGGAATTCCTTGTGACCTACACATATACATGGATAGAAGTGTGTATAATGTATATAATGATCAAGATAAAAAGTAAAGAGGAAAGTGGGCATCCTTGGAGAGCACTGTGGGAAAAATGCACAAAGAAATTATTCAAGAGATCAGTGGCGGCTGGTGGTATATTTTTTTGGGGGGGCAAACAATCCACCTGCCGCCACCCCCCTGGTCAGTCGGATCACAGGCAACCCCCTGGTTGGTCGGTCACCAGCCCTGCACTTGCCCTATTTAGGTCTCGGGCAGCACTTCCTCCGAGCGGCAGGCGATATCTCCTTCTCCTAATGCTTCATGGCGGCTTCCTCTGCGTCTCTTTCCTCCTCGTCAGCCAATAGGATCACTTCTACTCTCAGCCAAATGGGTAACGGGTCTCAGGACCCGCTTCCTAATTGGCCGGGAGGAGAATCAGGAAGACAATAGCGAATATTAATTCGCTATTGTCACACAACTGGGTGGGCTCTGCGCCATGAGCCCACCCTTTTTTGAAGCCTATTAGAGCCTCTGGCTCTAATCATGTGCTTAAAAAAAAAGAACCCATTGGAATCTATGCGTCTGGTGCCCCGCATGTAGATTAGGGGGCCGGGCATGGATTAGGGGGGCGGTGCCCCTGCGCCCTACATTATGGGCTGCCACTGCAAGAGATCATGTTTGGTTGTAATCCAACTTTTTTCAGGGTGGCTCACATATAGTATAGTTCCAAGAAACTTGGTTGAAGGCTTGCTCTATGTCTGTAGATTGGAGAAGCCCTCGAGTCCCTTTCTTTTTTGCTCTCAGTAAAGGAGATTTAAGCCTAATACGCACAATGGGATTATCGGACGAATGATCATCCTTTTTTTTTTTGCATGCTAGTCTCCATATCGAATGTGAATAGGTTGCAAAAGTATGAAAATTCTCGTACGAAAGAAAAAAAAGCCCGAAAGTGCTTTAATGTATCTGTATTGTATTTTTGTATGAAAATATTATCGTACGATCTCATCCAAAGCAGAATTTTTTGTCCAGTTTTCTCATCGTGTTTACAAGGCTTAAGTGATTCAGTGCTGGAAGTGTATCAAGAGAAGTAAGAAAAAAGGTTTGTCTGGTCTGTGGAAGTTGATGGTAAAAGTAGAGATAAGAGAATTCATGCAATCTCTTTTTTTTTAACAAGTGTATACGGTGATATAAAGTGTATAAAGCTCATAAGTTGATATGATTATGGTGTGTACGCTCCTGCCAGGGTCTAGTGTGTTTGAACTTGTGTATTGACCAGGATAATAGATAGGACATTTTTTGGTAAATCCTGCTACTTAACAGACAATTTAGTGGTAAGTCTTGCTACTTATCAGACCTGTACTAATTCCGTCTTCAGTTATGGCAGTGACAAATGTAACAATTAAAATTCATCAAAATACACTCACCTATGCACACCCCAATGTTTCTTTCAATAATAATACAATAAAATATATGTTAATTTCTTCTACTTAAAAGTTTTATAAATAGTGTCTAGATTTTAAGAACTTGATTTAATGTCTTGATGATATGGCTAGAAGTAAAGATTAGGTATACGTAATGGCCGCTCCTAAGAGAAATTATTGTGTTTAGTGTGTTATATTTTATCCTTGATGAAACCCTATAGGCATTATTAAGTAAACGAAGACTTATTCCTCTACTTCAGTTTTTAATTGTTGCAAGGCCTGGCACATGTATTTCCTTTGTAGTGAATTAGTAATAGCTCCTGTGACAGTCTCCCTAGGACACTGAGTAATATTTGATTACCCTGCAGCCAAAGCAAGTAAAGCTTATCTTCATTCTGCAGGTATTCCACCACAATTGTTCTGCTAGAAGGGATGCAACATCTGCCAAGATAAACTTGTTTGTGTTTGTACTGAAGAAAAGAGAAGCAGCCATTACTCGTTCTTTCTCCTGGAGTTTACATATTAGACATTGCACAAAAACAAGAGACAGTATACAGTACATACACACAATAATGTGTGTCAATATGTATAAATCTGTCTATCTATCTATCTATCTATCTATCTATCTATCTATCTATCTATCTATCTACAGTAGCTATCAAAAACATCCTGAAATCTCCCCCCCAGGTTGGTGGTTATTGTGGGAAGGATAATGCTACAATAGACAAACCTAGGTATCGCCATTGTGCAGGTTAGAATAATAAGACATAGGGGGTCACTGCTCTGAAGATGTTGGCCAGTGCACAGAAATTAGATCAAAGAGATGCTCACTAACACCTTCACTCTTGTGATCATCTCTAGAGGGACAAGGGGAGCACAAGGAAAGGCAGATTGGTGCCCTGTGTTAAAGATAACTTTAACACTTTCAACAAATTGACCTCGATTATGATACAGTGAGATCCTTCAACCTACCCTGCTAAAACTTTTGGTCTCCTGCTTTGTAAACTGATCTGTTCATGTGCCTCTCTCGAATTGCTAATTTACCACCAAAGATCCTGTGCAATGGAAAGATGTATGACTGTAATGCCTCAAGGCTTCAAAGATCCCTTGTTAACTGCGTGATGTGGATTAAAGTAGAGACAGAAGTGCCCCTATAATATAGAGCTGTGTAATTAGTTTGTAAATGCTTCTTCAGAAAAATAAATCCTTCCAGAGTTCCATGTGTCATTGGGAATTGGAGAAGCACTAAAAGAGACAGTATACTGAAGTTCAATAATAATATTAAGGCCTCATGCACACTGGATGTTATAAAAACACCAGTAGCGTTAGCTGTAGAAAGCTGTAGCTGTAGATTGAGTTTTGCAGCATTTTTGCAGTAGCGTTTTTCAGCATTTTGTAGCTTTTTTTAGCAAAACTATACTCCAATAAAAGCTTATGGTTCAAAAACGCTTATAAAAGCAGAATAGCCGGGTTTTTCAGCATTTTTTCTTAGCATTTTTCAGCTTTTATCAGAGTTAGGCTCCATGCACACTGGCTTAAAAAACGTTGCTTCTACAGGAGTTTTGTGTTCTGCCTGTAGAAGCAGCTCAATTTTCTCCTATGTGTCAATGTACATTAGGACGTTAAGAGGCATATTTTCAGTTTAAGTTTTTATTTAAAAAAAAAAAACCTTCTCATTCGCCTTTCTGATTGGAGCTTGGAGGCAGAAAAAACGTAAAACTCTCCTAAACTCGTCTAAGCTTTGTACAAAAAATGCTCTATATTGACGTTTTTTACTCCAAAGAGAACAGACGTTTTTTTAAGCCCAATGTGCATGGAGCCTAATGCCCTGTACACACGATCGGATTTCCGATAGAATAAAATCTGATGAAATTTTCCGTCGGAATTCCGATGAAGCTGACTTCCATCAGTCTTGCATACACACCATCAGACAAAATTCCGACCGTCCAAAACGCCGTGACGTACGACGGCACTATAAATGGGAAGTTCAAATCCAATGGCGCCACCCTTTGGGCTGCTTTTGCTGATTTCGTGTTACCGCGTGTTAGTAAAAGTTTGGTGTTAGCCGATTTGCGTTTTTCAGTCCGTTACAGCATGACTCTGCTATCTCCATTATGAATGCTAGTTTTACCAGAACGAGCGCTCCCGTCTTCTAATTTAGTCTGAGCATGCGTGGATATTTCTCCGATGGAGTTCCACACAGACGATCGGAATTTCCTATCGTTTTTTTTTTTCCATCGGAAAAATGTAAAACATGTTCTATTTTTTTTTTTACACCAATGGAAAAAAGTCCGATGGGGCCCACACGGAAAAACGATCGTGTGTACAGGGCATTAGAGCATTTTTACAGCTGAAAAACTCCTCTTAAAGCCCACTAGTTCTGGGTTTTTTTTTTCACAGCCTGAAAACACCCCTGCAAAAATCACTGATAACAGCCTATGTGTGCATGGACACATAGGATAACATGTTGGGGAGTTTACTGGCTGCAGAAAAAAAAGTCTGAAGCCAAAAAGAGCAGCTATAAAATGTTCAGTGTGCATGAGGCCTTAAAGGGGTTGTAAAGGTTAATTTTTTATTTTCTAAATAGGTTCCTTTAAGCTAGTGCATTGTTGGTTCACTTACCTTTTCCTTCGATTTGCCTTCCAAATGTTTTTTTTCTTTGTCTGAATTTCTCACTTCCTGTTTCTCCTCACTAAACTTCACACCATCATCCGAGCGGTGTGGAGTCAGCCAGAACAGCTTACTGAACAGCTTACTGAGGAGGAACAGGAAGTGAGAAATTCAGACAAAGAAAACAAAGAAAAAAAATATTTAGAAGGGAAATCGAAGGAAAAGGTAAGTGAACCAACAATGCACTAGCTTAAAGGAACCTATTTAGAAAATAAAAAACAAACCTTTACAACCCCTTTAAGTGGATTTTAAGAGGAGATTTCAGCAGAAAAAAATGCTTTAACTTTGATAAAAGCTTAAAAACGGAGTATAATTTTGAAAAAAAAAAAAGTAAAAAACTCTACAGCTGAAAAACATTATAAAACGCTGAAAAGCGCTACTGCAAAAATGCTGAAAAACTCATTCTACAGCTACAGCTTTCTACAGCTAATGCTACTGGCTTTTTTTATAACGTCCAGTGGGCATGAGGCCTTAATGTATGAGTGGGTGAATGAATTGTGAAAAGGTTAAAAAATATTTAATGTTATCCATAAAAAAAAGAAAATAACCGACGTGCAATACAGCATTTAAATACATCATGTCTGATAGCAAATTTTTCACAGATGCATTGTGTGCTAATTTGTGACAAGATGGCAGTTTTGGAACATTCTTTACACTGATTTAGCGGTGTATGGACATCTACACCTACTGTTCTATCATAACAATAACAAAAAAAATATATATTTTTTTTGATTTATACAATACCAGCAATCTATAACATAAGTGCTGACTACTTGTATGTAAAAATTGAATAATTACATTATACTTGAACATCTGTCACTGGGTCAGAATAAGCAATGCTTCAAGTTAATTACCATTATCATAACCCTTAATTTTGAGCCATCTGAAAATAAACTTAATTGGATAAATAAGGCATGAAATCAACTTAGACACAGGGGGATAGAGGAAGTGAAACGCCAAGCCTGTATAATGAGATTATTATTATTTTTTTCATATAGCTGACACAAAAACTAAAAACAATGTCATATTATGCTACTAAGGCAGACATCAGAACAGCATGTTTAGTCAGCTTATTTAGTATTTTGATTTCTGGCAGTTTGCCTCTTGGAACTCTATTTTCTGTTAGACTTTGTTAGTCAACATATCTTCCTCATCCTCCCTGATAAATGACTGTGCCTCCCATGTGCATTAGAGTTCATTTTCATTAGGACTCTCATTAGACTTTACACTCGGGTACCATTATGTTTTGCATCTACAGTTTCCAGACAAGCATGTCCTTCCCAAACTCAAAGCTTTTTGTAACAGCCCCAGACCATGCAATCTGTACAAAAGCTGGCTAACTGGCACACATACTTTGTATGAGCAGACAGTGACACTTTTACAGTGGCAGCAAAAACAGCAGATGCTCTGAGCCCACTAGTGCCCCATGAACAATGTTTTTTTTTTTATCCATAGGCCAGCTTGTGTAATTTGCTTTCACTGGTAATATCTCATAACATATCACCCTCATCTGAATGGCTTGGATTTGTCCCTTTTAGTCACTGGCTACTCACGTTGTATTGGATTAGATTATTTTAAGGAAAGAGTGTGCCTACTAGGGAAACTTTGGGCTACAATAGAGCAGCAGCAAGTATATTCTCAGATGTTGTCCATATCTCCTGCTTAAGCCTAACTAAACCCAAGGACAAAAATGTAATTACTGCAGCTTACTGGTGGCGGCTGCATTTATTTTCGTTTGTCAGACTGAAAACATTCTTAGCACATACAGAAAATATCACTTATCTTACTAGAAATGCAGCATCCTTGTCACTTCCGTAAGATCCAATGGAAGCGACAGTAATATTACTTTGAAGAAATAATTACGGGTGGCTGCACTTCCAAAAATCCTTTTATTGAAGCTTCATATGACAAGTGGTTGACAGATGGAGCAGGGGACAAAGAGGTACACGCGTTTCACGTAAATGTTAGCGGTTAGTCATAGACAGAAACTCACTCACCTGGGGCAGCTTTTCTTGTTTGGATAATATTACTTTCCTTGTGTAAACTACTAATCTCCCCACCCCCATGTAATAAAGATGAACAAAGGCGGACATTTTTTTGTGCAGCCTGGGTGGCTACCATAGCTCTTTTCATAGATACATTGGAGGAGGGAGCATAGTCATCCAGGGACTGCAAGTGTATTACAACGTATACCAGGTACACCAGGTGAAAACAAAGAGTAAAAGTTTAAAGAAAGAAAACTAATGGAGCCACCTTGTTTAACCTGCCTAGCGGTATTCCCGAGTCTGGCTCGGGGTGAAGTTTCAGCACCAAAAGCAGTAACCCCGAGCCAGATTGCATCGCAGTGATCCAGGCAGAGTTACTTACCTTGTCCCCTGGATCCTGTGATGCCTCCCCGCTGTGTGATCGAGCTGTCTCCTTGCTCAATTCACACAGTGCCGAGAGCCGCCGAGCTCCGTTCCCTGCAACGTTACGACGCACGGGGGCGGAGATTGGCGCCAAATTCAAAAAAGTTAAAACACAGTACACATACAGTACACTGTAATCTTACAGATTACAGTACTGTATGTAATAATTACACACCCCCATTGTCCCTAGTGGTCTGCCCAGTGTCCTGCATGCACTTTTATATAATAAAAACTGTTCTTTCTGCCTGGAATTTGGAGATTGTCCATAGCAACTAAAAAGTGTCCCTTTATGTCAAAAGTGGTTTTAGACCAGCTAGAAAACAGCGATAATAAATTAGAATCACTCGCAGAATTAAGCGATAGCGATTTGTGGGGAAATTCATCATCAAACACTTTTATTATTATTATATTATTATTTGTTATAATTATTTTATAGTTATTTATTATATTATAATTTATGATTTTGTTTTTTGAACTTTATCATACTCGGGATGTCTACTAGACTCTGGTTTGGACAGATTTAAGTGAGTTATTCCTAAGAATTACAGGCCTGCAATATAAAACGCCAAATTTACATTCAGAATAATGGTACCGCTTTCAGCACCTAAAATCTGCCAGAATCATACCGCCAGGGAGGTTAAGGGCTGTTTTTGGGTTTGGAAATGCTTTAAAAGAGAAGTATGCTACCAGGAGACAGTAAAATATCCCCAACTGTGCCACATCCTTGATTATTATGTTTTAGTGATGTTTACTGGGACGGGAACACTGATCTTATCGGATGCTGCATCCTTGTTGTAACTATTTCATGACAATTATTTGAACGTGAACGTCTGTATGATGACTTAATCTTGTAATAAAAACCATTGAAACAAAAAGAGAAGTATCAGATCAGATCTTTTTTTCTTAGTTCCTGGCCAAGTCATCGCCCCCAACCCCCTCCCTCCCCCAGTACTTACATTTAATGAAAAGTGTCCCTTATGCTGCTGTTTGTTGAAATATGAAGTCCTCTGCCCCTATGACAGGTTTTCTGTCTGTGATAGTTCCCTCAGCTTTGTTAACCCCGCAGCAACGGACGGTCACAGCTGCGAGGAGCTGTGTGTTGGGGAAGCTGGAAGAGGACTTAGGATTTGAACTAAAACAGCAGCACAAGGGACACTTCACATTGAATGTAAGTATTATGTGTTCCACTAATGAGAGTCCCACAGGCACATAAAAACCTCAGTATAATCATTTCTAAAAAAAAAAAAAAAACTCTTCTTTGTCAAAACTTAAAGTATATGTGAACCCTTCCCTTGAAAAACAACCCATTCAGTTTAAAATAGAAAAATTTATGTATACATATGTAGCGGGTATATACTTTTTAATCTTCTGAAGACATCAGTGATGTCTAGTTCCCTGCGGCCCAGCAGGTGGCGCTGTCAGTTTGGGCCGGGGTTGAACCATCACTGCAGTGCCGTACCCTTTGTGACCTCTCGCAGCGGTTGTACGGCGGGGCGGGGAACCCGCTGTGCTTGCTGGGAGAGGGTATAAAGGGGGCGGACATCTTCGCCACGAGGTTCGAGTCCCAGGCACCTTCAGCCTGAGGGCTACTGTCCGCGGTCGATGTCCAGGTGGCCTAGGCCTGGACACTTGGAGTTCGTGTTCCATCCCAGACACCTTCAGTCTGGGGTGAGGTACTCAACCGGAGGCCTGGGGCCCAGTACCTTCCGCTGGGTCCCACCAGGGAGGGATTGTCCTAGGGTGCCCCGGGAGTTGGGCACCCGAATCCAGAGGCGTAAGGGTCCGGAGGAGTGATTCATCCGAAGATCTGGTGCAGCATATTGCCAGTGCCGGGTGATCCTCTGGAGACCGCCCGGAGGGTTATCTTTCCCGAACAGGGGCCAAGTTCATAGAGGAAGGTGGTTCATGTTCTATGACCGGTGGCAGCGGTCCAACTATTCAACTCAGGTCAGTGGCAGGGACCTGCTATCAGGCCTGTGGCAGGGGCCTCAACGGTTCATCTGGTCGTGGCAGCGACCAAAACTCACGGTCGGTGGCAGAGACCGTGCGCCAGGCCTATTCGCTAGCAAAGGAATAGGAGAGTTCATTCGTGCATGGGCCTACTCGTATCCACACCCCTGTTTGTCTGTTACTAAAAGTTCAACTAATCGTGTTCACCCTGAAAGCAGAAATAAAGGAGTGTTGGACTTTTGATTGGTGTGGGGCTCTATTATTGGCAGACACATCTCCATGGAACAACTGGAGGCTTCGTATGCAGTGAACAGACCCGGAGGTAATTCAAGTGACTGTGCTCAACCCTCATACACATACGAGGGGAGAGCTTGGCGTAGTGTTCCTGCACTCTCGTCTCCCAGGTACCCCTAGACACAAGCCACTCAAACTAGGAAACCGAGAGGGAGAGTGAGACTACTGCTACACATATAAAAACATAAAAAATATATATTTTCCCCATTTTTTTATGTGATCACATACCCTCTGTTCGCAGCTGCATCAGGAGCTCAAGGAGGAGAAACAGCAGCACACTGGTTTTTCCAGTTTATGGCTGTTCAGCGGGGGTGTTCCAACATAAATCTGATTATTGGATGAGGGCAGGCTCTCATGCCTAGTTTATTAATTAGAAAGCAGAGGGACTGGTAGGAACACTGGGATTTTTGTGTCCTCCCCAAGCACAAATCACCCTCCACCCAAGTATCCCCTCCTAAAGAAAATAGCTATTGCTCACCTCTGCACACCTCTTTGCTTACCTTTGCATTTTCCCCATCCACAGCCTAACTCGGCCCATTTCATATTTCAGTTCTGAACCCCCATCCATCTTTCATCTCTGCACACACCCCTGCCAGCTCTCACCTCTGCACATTCTGCCACCCCCACAGCTCTCATCTCTGCACAAATCCCCCCCCTTCCCAACTCTCTCATATGCACAAATCCCCACTCCCCCAGCTCTCATCTTTGCACAAATGCCCCCCTGCTTTCAAGCGCTCACCTCTGCACAGATCCCCTCCTTCCTAGCTCTCATCTCTGCAAAACTCCTCCCTCCCTCAGCTCACTCATCTGCAAAAATTTGCCTCTGCTTCCCAGCTCTCATCTCTGTACCAATTCCCCTCCTTTCCTTTTTTTTCTAATTCTTTATTTATACATCTAAGTGATGCTGAACAAAAACAACAGTATAAATAAAGAGAAATTATTACGCAGGTAGGAAAAAATACAAACAAACAAAGTAAGTGAAAGCCGGTGGCAACACCACAACAGAACAATTTGTGTCAAACCATAAATAAAACATGTTGTCACGCTAAATTATTCAGAAGTGAAACAATAAAAATCACTATGAAAACCATTCATAGAGTGCTCCAGAAAAGTAAAATGGTAATGATAAACATAATGTCTCTTGCTGGGTGTCCAATAAGTGAATAGGGTGCTGTATGAAACTTCACCCGTGTGCATTTCCACTGTGAGTTATACAAAATGCTTTCCAGAACACTAGACTTCAAATTATAAGAGTCTAGACACACATTGGATTGTAAACAGACAATCAGTGCAATTCCCTCTGTGTTAGGCTGAAGAGGCAAACAATGCAAATCGCTCCAATTCACAACTTCCTTTAGCCCCCCACCGGTGCCCGGCCACCACCACCGTACTGCTGCCTGGTACAGCCGCTGCGGCCACCCTACCTTCCGCTCAGTGGTGCAAAGGTCTGTGACATCAAAAGACAAAACAACAGCAACATCTAACAAAAAGTAGAGTACCATGGAGTGAGAGGACGTATGCATCCAAAGTCCAAAGTACAGAAGTACAAAGTGAGAGTCATAAACAGCAACTGCTAGTAAGTGCATTGTCTGCACATGTGTGTCCATCCTTTGAGGACAATAAACCTTGGGGGAAGTAGAGGAATACTGAATGTCAGCACTGAGCCGCATGGGTACATTGGAAAAAATAACATCTCTAGATGTCAAAATGGTACTGAGATAGGTCCCCATACCACAGCCGGTTGCCAGGCCCAGCACGCGCTCCATCAGACATCCAATTTTCAAGAAGGGAGAAAATCAGAAGAGCATGGGGAGTACTGAGAAGGACTAAGGACAGCAGATAAGGAAAAGAAAAAAAAAAGTGGAAAGGGGAGAATGCTTTGCTGGAGTGCTTGTGTTGAAAACAAAAAAGGACAGAAAGAAATCAAGCCCCAGATCATGTTTCCAGTAGGGCCTTGGTATAGCTTTTCCACTTGGCCCTATGCAACCCATACATTATCACTAATCCACAGAAAGACCTGTCACCTTCCTATACTGTCAAGAGGAGACTGTAACATCCTTTATCTATCAGGAAGACCCTGCATCTGAACACATTTGTTCTGATGCAGTGCGCCATACATTACATCACCCCCCCCATCCAAACATGCTGCAAAACCCCCCAGAAATTGCATGTATGCTCCAGTAACAGAATTAGGCATGACACCCAATACTATTGTCCCCAATGTTCCTGCCAGCCTGGCCTCTGTATAGGAGACTGCTTCTGAATCTACCATACTTCACAGTGATATTAGTGAAGGTATGGAAAAAATATTTCTCATGTGACACTTGTATTCAATATTACATGTGCACCAAGCATTTGCATATTTTCCTAACCACGTTTCTGTTTGCTGCCTGGACCAACCCTGGTCTGTTGACCAAGCATGCCTCTGTCTGCTGTCTGAACTGACCCTGGTCTGTTTATTACCCACATTTCTGCCTTCCACTTGAACTGACCTTGGCCTGTTAATTGACCATGGTTTTTGCCTGCTGCCTGGACTGATCTTTTGCTCTGCCACTGTAGTAGGTGGATTCAAGATAATATTAAGGTCACACTTATGCAGAGTGAGAGGCACCAGAGTAATGTTTCTAAGTGTAGAAAACTAGGCTTTTGGTTTTCTACGGGTTTAGTAATTCCCAGTTCAGTGTTTGGAGTCAGGAGGCTTCAAAGAGCTTTGGGTGGAAAGAAGCTTCTGAAGACGATACGTGGTGAAGAAACACATCAAGTTGAAACGCACAGTGCGAAGACTCACCCGCAGCTGGAACGCACGCTGGAGCAGAGTCGCCTGTGTCTTCCACTGCACACTGGGATCCTGCACATTGAGGTCTTTTGTTTTCTCCCTAAACACCTGCATATGCCCTGAGGACCTGCTGTGGAAGAAGGATACTGGTGAATCCCTGAAGTGACCACATTTCTGTGAGAGTCCACCAAAGTGGTTTTTTTTTTTTACTACTCTTTGTCATTTGACAAGAGGGTCAGTTACGTCTGGTGAGTAGGAATCCTTACTGCACACGTGGTGGATTGATGGCACTGGAAAGGTATTCAATACATGAAGAAAAGCACAAGGCATTTTACTATATTATGTTGAAGATTGCACTATTTTGCACATACTCATTGGGACTGAGCACTTTATCTATCAACATATTATTTTTTGTTTATCTAGTTCATGACCATCTTTTTTTCAGAAATTGTTTACATGTTTTGTAGCACATATGCATTGTGCATATGTCATTGATAATTAATGAATGTTGGTCACATTATGTTCATTAGGGATAGTTTAAATACATTTGCACTGTTTTCAGTATTAACACATTGCAAGCGCTATTTGCACATAGGAGTCGTCCTATGGGCCTGTAATAATAACATTGGGTGGGATGAAGTCTCTAGTAATTGTCATTTAAAGTGTGACAGGGCTGAAAGTTGAAAATTGGCCTGGAATTGAAGGGGGTGAAAGTGACTTGAGACAGCTAAAGTAGTACTAAAGTGTCAGTTTTGTCCTATATACATTTGTATTGGCCAGCTGAGCAGAGCACATTGCAAATAAAGCCTATGGGACTCGAACTGGAAAAATCAAACGTGCCAATTTTGAAGGCTTATATGCAATTTATTGGGCATTCAAAGGGTATGGGGGCCCAGGTACAGCCCTGGAGGACATGTATCAATACAAAAAAAGTTTTTTTAAAAATATAATTTTTAAATGAGCAGTGATTTAATGATGCTTAAAGTAAAACAATAAAAAATAAAAATTCCTTAAAATATAGTGCCTGAGGGATACGTTTGGTCTGCCTGTAAAGTGGCACATCTGTACCATGTATAGAAGCTGCTGCAGCAAAAATGACATTTAACCACTTAACGACCGCCCACCGCCGATTTACGTCGGCAGAATGGCACGGACAGGCAGAATCACGTAGATCTACGTGATCGCCTTTGTGCAGTTGGGGGTTCCATCCGGACCCCCCTTCACTGCAGTGAGCGGCCGTTAAGTGTTCGGGAGCGATCAGGCATGAGGGGGCGGCCGCTCGATTCCGCCCCCCCCTCGCGATCGCTCCCGGCCAATGAAATTGCTTCCTCCGCCATGTGATGTAAACACAGGCTGGAGGAAGTGATGTCATCTCCCTCGCCGCGGTCTTTTCGTTCCCGGCGCCGAGGAGTGAAGACAGAGGTTAGTGCTCCAACAGTCCACTGACACGTAGGTACACATAGGCACACAAATCACCCCCCAGTCACCCCCAGATCACCCCCCAGGTCACCCCAAAGCCCCCAATCACAGTGTCACTGATTGCAGTGATCATTTATTTTACTGATCACTGCATTTAGTGTCATCTGTGATAGTAAAAAGTTGCAGGGCAGTTAGGATTAGGCCCCTTTAGGTCCAGGGTAGCCCCCTAACCCCCCCTAATAAAGGTTTAACCCCTTGATCACCCCCCAGGTAACCCTTTCACCCCCTAACTTCAGCGTCACTAAGCAATTGTTTTTCCGATCACTGTATTCGTGTCGCTGGTGTTTTAGATAGGCAGTTATTATTTTTTTAGGTTCGCCGCAGGTTTTTATTGGTGTCAGGTACCCCCATATATTATTTTAACCCCCTGATTGCCCCTAGAGTTAACCCTTTCACCAGTGATCGCCGTATAAGCGTCACTGGTGTCACTGGTTAGCCAGTAAGTTATTTAGTTATTTAGGTTACCCGTCAGGTTTTTATATAGTGTCAGGTACCCCCATATTTAACCTAATAAAGGTTTTAACCCCCTGATTGCCCCTAGTTAACCCTTTCACCAGTGATCACCATATAAAGGTTACGGGTGACGCTGGTTGATTAGTTTGCTTTTTATAGCATCAGGGCACCCGCCGTATATAACCCAATAAAGGTTTAACCCCCCTGATCGCCCGGCGGGTGAGATCAATTAGGTTTTAGCGCCAGAGAGGGTCTGCGTCGCCCCAGGCAGTGTTAGGTTAGTGCCAGTAACGCTAACACCCACGCGCAAAGCATACACCCCCCTTAGTGGTATAGTATCTGATCAGATCTATACTAGCATCCCCAGCGGTTTAGGGTTCCCAAAAACGCAGTGTTAGCGGGATCAGCCCAGATACCTGCTAGCGCCTGCGTTTAGCCCCTCCGCCCAGCCCAGCCCACCCAAGTGCAGTATCGATCGATCACTGTCACTTACCAAACACAACACACATAACTGCAGCGTTCGCAGAGACAGGCCTGATCCCTGCGATCGCTAACAGTTTTTTTGTAGCGTTTGATATATTTGCTGACGACAGTCAGGTGCTTTTTTTCCTGTGAATCTTACTAGTGTACCCCTAAATTTAGAGCCCAAAATGGCAAGACGAAGGTACACTAGTAAAGAGGCCTACGAGATTCTGAGCATGACAGATAGTGAAGAGGAGGTCACGTATCTGTCAGATTCAGGCTCAGAATATCTTCCCGTAGAAGACAGTGACGTCAGCGGCCCCACGTCAGATAGCTCTGACGACGAAGTTGAGGTCCCTGCTAAGGTCAGGCGTACCCGATCCCGATCTTCTGAGGTTGTTGAGGAGCAAGAACCGCAGGTCTCTCGTATCATGGAGCAGAGTAGTACTAGCGCCGCTATTCCTTCTGGTGAACTGGCAAGCACCAGCAGCCTAGTACAGCCTGGACGTACATCCAGCACTGCAGTAACACTTGGTGACGTGGCGAGTCCCATAAGTGCAGTTCAAGCTGGCGAGGTGGCAAGCACATGTAGTGTCCCGCTGCCACCAAGAAGACAAAGGCAGGCCCGTCGTGCCCATACTGCCCTTCCTGCAGAATTCGCCTATCCTGATTGGGTCCCCACCACTTCTGCAGAACCCGTACTTCCCCCATTCACTGCCCAACCCGGTATTCAGGTGGAAACAGCTGATTTTATTCCAATTGATTTTTATTCGCTGTTTTTCACGGAAGATCTCTATAGATCTATTGTGGACCAGAGTAATTTATATGCTGGTCAATTTATCGCCGCTAACCCCCAGTTGCCTAAAATTGCCAGAAATTGGAAACCAATTACGGTTTCCGAATTTAAGACCTTTCTGGGCCTTTCCCTCAACATGGGCACACATAAATTTCCGTCATTGCGTGCTTATTGGTCCACGCACCCAATTGACCACATGCCCGTGTTCTCTGCCTCCATGTCCAGGGCACGATACGAGCAGATTTTGCGGTTCATGCACTTCAACGACAATGAACTTTGTCGTCCACGTGGGGACCCTGAATACGACCGGCTCTATAAAATTCGGCCCCTCATAAACCACTTCAACGAACGTTTTGCAGCCTTGTTTACTCCCGATCAAGTTGTCTGCGTTGATGAGTCCCTGATTAAATTTTCTGGCCGCTTGTCTTTCAAGCAGTACCTTCCCAGCAAGCGTGCCAGATACGGGGTCAAGCTCTACAAGTTCTGTGACAGGGCAACAGGCTATGTAGTGAACTTTACGGTTTATGAGGGAAAAGACAGTCAGATTGAGTCGGTCAACTGCCCGGATTACATAGGGAGCGCTGGCAAGATAGTGTGAAACTTGGTGTCACCCTTATTCGGAAAGGGGTACCACTTGTATGTGGACAATTATTACACGAGCGTGCCACTGTTTAGTCACTTGTTTGATCATAAGATTGGAGCATGTGGCACCGTGCGACCTAATCGCCGGGGCTTTCCCCAGCGGCTTGTAGATGCCCGTCTTAGGCTGGGGGAGAGAGCCTGCTTGAAGTGTAATAACTTGCTCGCTATGAAGTGGAGGGACAATAAGAATGTTTTCCTTCTTACCTCCCTTCATGCAGACACGACAGTCCAAATTCGTACGGCGACTGGTGTTGTGGAGAAACCCCTCTGTGTCCACGAATATAACCAAAATATGGGAGGGGTGGACCTCAACGACCAGTTGATGGCGCCGTATCTAATTGACCGTAAGGCGAGACGCTGGTACAAAAAAGTGTCTCTATCATTATTCCAATTGGCTTTGCTGAACGCTCATGTGCTATACAGAGCTTCAGGCGGGACGTTATCTCTTCTAAAATTCCAGAATGAGATAGTCACAGAACTCCTGTATCCAGGCGGTTCTGCACCTCACCATCCCCAACCAAATGCAGTAAGCCGGCTGCATGAGAGGCATTATTCGTATGTCCTCCCGAGTACCCCTACCCAAAGCCACCCCCAAAAAAGATGTCGTGTCTGTAGCAAGCGCGGATTTAGGCGTGACACTCGTAGTTTTTGTCCACTCTGTCCTGACAAGCCTGGTCTTTGCCAAGGTGAATGTTTTGAACGCTACCACTCAAAAGTGAAGTTTTAGCGTAGGGTACAGCATTTCACAGACAAGGACACACTTACACAGGGTCTCCCAAGATGCCATTACATTTTGAGAGACCCGAACCATTACAGTTGTAAAGTTACAAAAAAAAGTGTAAAAAATAAAAAAAAAACGTAAAAAACAAAACACAAAAAAAATATAAAATAAAAAAACCAAAAATAGTTGTCGTTTTATTGTTCTCTCTCTCTCTATTTTCTCTCTATTGTTCTGCTCTTTTTTACTGTATTCTATTCTGCAATGTTTTATCATGCTTGCTTTTCAGGTATGTAATTTTTTGTTTTCAGGTGCGCCATTCAACTGCAGCGCGGAATTATTTATCTTGACAGCAACAGCGTTTGCTCCCACGATACATAAAGCCGTGACTCCAGTGCTGTAGGAGGTGATTTCACCACCACAGTTAAAAAAAAGAGCATATATGCCGAAGCATGGGGGCAGCAGGGGCGGAGGAGCAATTTTGCTCCTAATGCCGCGTACATACGGTCGAAATTCCGACCGTGTGTACGCGGCATAACTTTTTTGCGGGAGGATGCCCCCATGCTTCGGCATATATATATTTTAGGCACAGGTTGCGTTAAAACATTTTTTTATTTTTTACTAGGTTTTGTTTTGGTATTTGCTTTGCAGGTATGGCATGGTAAGGTCTTACTGTTGTACTGTAATGTTACTTTGTTTTAATGTTAACCACCATTTGCTTAGCAGGTACGCCATTCAGTTGCAGCGCGGATCTATTTATCTTGACAGCAACAGCGTTTGCTCCCACGATACATAAAGCCGTGACTCCAACGCTGTAGGAGGTGATTTCACCACCACAGTTAAAAAAAAGAGCATATATGCCGAAGCATGGGGGCAGCAGGGGCGGAGGAGCGATTTTGCTCCTAATGCCGCGTATATACGGTCGAAATTCCAACGGAGGCTTGCCCGTGGAAAAGTCCGACCGTGTGTACGCGGCATAACCTTATATGCCGCGTACATACGGTCGAAATTCCGACGAAGGCTTGACCGTGTGTACGCGGCATAACTTTTTTGCGGGAGGATGCCCCCATGCTTCGGCATATATGCCCATCATTAGAAGGGGGTGGATGAAGGGAGGTATTCTAATGGTGGGCATACCCACCAATCAATCTCTTTTTTTCGTTCAGCCAATAGGCTGTATGAAAAAAAAGATTACAATACATGTCCAACAAGGACCAGCAACGTACTGGTATGTTGCTGGACTTTGAATGTTTATACCAGAATGATGCCTGTGGGTTTAGGTATCATCTTGGTATCATTCTTTTCAGCCAGCAGCCGGCTTTCATGTAAAAGCAATTCTAGCAGATAATTAGCCTCTAGACTGCTTTTACAAGCAGTGGGAGGGAATGTCCCCCCCCGGATATAAAAAGCGCCATTGGGAAATTGGGAAAGCATTTTATCACACCGATCTTGGTGTGGTCAGATGCTTTGAGGGCAGAGGAAAGATCTAGGGTCTAACCCCCCAATTTTTTTCAAAAAAAGAGTACCTGTCACTACCTATTGCTATCATAGGGGATATTTACATTCCCTGAGATAACGATAAAAATGGTAAAAAAAATAAAATATGGAAGGCACAGTTTAAAAATAAAATAAAAAAGCCAAATAAATAATAAAACAAAAAAAAAAAAAGCACCGCTGTCCCCCCCTGCTATTGCGCAAAGGCGAACGCAAGCGTCGGTCTAGCGTCATATGTAAACAGCAATTGCATCATGCATGTGAGGTATCACCGCGAAGGTCAGATCGAGGGCAGTCATTTTAGCAGTAGACCTCCTCTGTAAATCTAACGTGGTAACCTGTAAAGGCTTTTAAATGCTTTTAAAAATGAATGTAGTTTGTCGCCGCTGCGCGTTTGTGCGCAATTTTAAAGCATGTCGTGTTTGGTATCCATGTACTCGGCCTATGATCATCTTTTTTATTTCATCAAACATTTGGGCAATATAGTGTTTTTTAGTGCATTAAAAATAAAAAAAGTGTGTTTTTCCCCCAAAAAATGCGTTTGAAAAATCGCTGCGCAAATACTGTGTGGAAAAAAAAATGCAACACCCACTATTTTAATCTGTAGGGCCTTTGCTTTAAAAAAATATATAATGTTTGGGGGTTCAACATAATTTTCTTGCAAAAAAAAATTTTTTTTCATGTAAACAAAAAGTGTCAGAAAGGGCTTTGTCTTCAAGTGGTTAGAAGAGTGGATGATGTGTGACATAAGCTTCATAATGTTGTGCATAAAATGCCAGGACAGTTCAAAACCCCCCCAAATGACCCCATTTTGTAAAGTAGGCACCTCAAGCTATTTGCTGAGAGGCATGTTGAGCCCATTGAATATTTTTTTTTTTGTCCCAAGTGATTGAATAATGACCAAAAAAAAAAAAAAAATGTACAAAAAGTTGTCACTAAATTATATATTGCTCAAACATGCCATGGGCATATGTGGAATTACACCCCAAAATACATTCTGTTGCTTCTCCTGAGTACGGGGATACCACATGTGTGGGACTTTTTGGGAGCCTAGTCGCGTACGGGACCCCAAAAACCAAGCACCGCCTTCAGGATTTCTATGGGTGTAAATTTTTGATTTCACTCCTCACTGCCTATCACAGTTTCGGAGGCCATGGAATGCCCAGATGGCACAAAACCCCCCCAAATGACCCCATTTTGGAAAGTAGACACCCCAAGCTATTTGCTGAGAGGTATGTTGAGTATTTTGCAGATCTCGCTTTTTGTCACAAAGTTTTGAAAATGTAAAAAAAAAAAAAAAAAAAAAAAAAAAAAATGTCTTTCTTAATTTTCAAAAACAAATGAGAGCTGTAAAATACTCACCATGCCTCTCAGCAAATAGCTTGGGGTGTCTACTTTCCAAAATGGGGTCATTTGTGGGGGTTTTGGGCTATTTTGACATTTTATGGCCTTCAAAACTGTGATAGGTAGTGAGGAGTGAAATCAAAAATTTATGCCCTTAGAAACCTTGAAGGCGGTGCTTGGTTTTTGGGGTCCCGTACGCGGCTAGGCTCCCAAAAAGTCCCACACATGTGGTATCCCCGTACTCAGGAGAAGCAGCAGAATGTATTTTGGGGTGTAATTTCACATATAACCATGGCATGTGTGAGCAATGTATCATTTAGTGACAACTTTTTGTACATTTTATTTTTTTGTCATTATTCAATCATTTGGGACAAAAAAAAAAAAATATTCAATGGGCTCAACATGCCTCTCAGCAAATAGCTTGGGGTGTCTACTTTCCAAAATGGGGTCATTTGGGGGGGTTTTGTGCCATCTTGGCATTTTATGGCCTTCAAAACTGTGATAGGTAGTGAGGAGCGAAATCAAAAATGTATGCCCTTAGAAACCTTGAAGGCGGTGCTTGGTTTTTGGGGTCCCGTACGCGGCTAGGCTCCCAAAAAGTCCCACACATGTGGTATCCCCGTACTCAGGAGAAGCAGCAGAATGTATTTTGGGGTGTAATTTCACATATGCCCATGGCATGTGTGAGCAATATATCATTTAGTGACAACTTTGTGCAAAAAAAAAACAGTTTGTCATATTCCCGCAACCTGTGGCAAAATATAAAATATTCCATGGACTCAACATGCCTCTCAGCAAATAGCTTGGGGTGTCTACTTTCCAAAATGGGGTAATTTGGGGGGGTTTTGTGCTATTTTGGCATTTTATGGCCTTCGAAACTGTGATAGGTAGTGAGGAGTGAAATCAAAAATTTACGCCCTTAGAAATCCTGAAGGCGGTGCTTGGTTTTTGGGGCCCTGTACGCGGCTAGGCTCCCAAAAAGTCCCACACATGTGGTATCCCCGTACTCAGGAAAAGCAGCAGAATGTATTTTGGGGTGCAATTCCACATATAACCATGGCATGTGTGAGCAATATATCATTTAGTGACAACTTTTTGTACATTTTTTTTTCTTTTTGTCATTATTCAATCATTTGGGACAAAAAAAAAAAATATTCAATGGGGTCAACATGCCTCTCAGCAAATAGCTTGGGGTGTCTACTTTCCAAAATGGGGTCATTTGGGGGGGTTTTGTGCCATCTTGGCATTTTATGGCCTTCAAAACTGTGATAGGTAGTGAGGAGTGAAATCAAAAATTTATGCCCTTAGAAACCTTGAAGGCGGTGCTTGGTTTTTGGGGTCCCGTACGCGGCTAGGCTCCCAAAAAGTCCCACACATGTGGTATCCCCGTACTCAGGAGAAGCAGCAGAATGTATTTTGGGGTGTAATTTCACATATGCCCATGGCATGTGTGAGCAATATATCATTTAGTGACAACTTTGTGCAAAAAAAAAAAAGTTTGTCATATTCCCGCAACTTGTGGCAAAATATAAAATATTCCATGGACTGAACATGCCTCTCAGTAAATAGCTTGGGGTGTCTACTTTCCAAAATGGGGTCATTTGGGGGGGTTTTGTGCTATTTTGGCATTTTATGGCCTTCGAAACTGTGATAGGTAGTGAGGAGTGAAATCAAAAATTTGCGCCCTTAGAAATCCTGAAGGCGGTGCTTGGTTTCCGGGGTCCCGTACGTGGCTAGGCTCCTAAAAAGTCCCACACATGTGGTATCCCCGTACTCAGGAGAAGCAGCAGAATGTATTTTGGGGTGCAATTCCACATATAACCATGGCATGTGTGAGCAATATATCATTTAGTGACAACTTTTTGTAATTTTTTTTTTTTTTTGTCATTATTCAATCACTTGGGACAAAAAAAAAATATTCAATGGGCTCAACATGCCTCTCAGCAATTTCCTTGGGGTGTCTACTTTCCAAAATGGGGTCATTTGGGGGGGTTTTGTACTGCCCTGCCATTTTAGCACCTCAAGAAATGAGATAGGCAGTCATAAATTTAAAGCTGTGTAAATTTCAGAAAATGTACCCTAGTTTGTAAACGCTATAACTTTTGCGCAAACCAATAAATATACGCTTATTGACATTTTTTTTACTAAAGACATGTGGCTGAATACATTTTGGCCTAAATGTATGACTAAAATTGAGTTTATTCGATTTTTCTTATAACAAAAAGTAGAAAATATCATTTTTTTTCAAAATTTTCGGTCTTTTTCTGTTTATATCGCAAAAAATAAAAATCGCAGAGGCAATCAAATACCATTAAAAGAAAGCTCTATTTGTGGGAAGAAAAGGACGCAAATTTCATTTGGGTACAACATTGCATGTCCGCACAATTTACAGTTAAAGCAGCGCAGTGCCGAATCCCAAAAACAGGCTTGGTCCTAATGGCCCGAAATGGTCCGGGGCTTAAGTGGTTAAAAAGAAAAAAAAACAAATTTTCCCTGCAAGCTTTCTTTATTTTGTAAACAACGGCTCGTGGGGTCAGTCTGTATGATGAGGCCACAATTTAGTGCACTCAGAACAAGATTACCGATTTTAGGGATACATTCTGGTGTCTATTTTGCAGACTTTGAATAGAGCCGCTGAGTACACAGCTACTCGTTAACAGCCCTCTGCTGCATGTGCAGCGGCTGCAGCATTGCCAAAGTTGAGTTCCACCTGGTGGGCATGTCACAAATCAGGCGGTTTATGGGCAGGTGGAATTCCCGCTGAATTTCAGCCACCCCAACACTGGCTCTTTATGACCACCTGAAATGGCTGCAGACTCTTCTGGCCTGCTGTAGAAGATCTTGCAACTCTGGGTACCTGTTTAAGAAATGCTGCACCACCAATTTGAGGACATGTGCTAGGCATGGCACATGTGTCAACTTTCCCTGTTGAAGGGTGGAATGGAGGTTAGTGCCATTATCACACACCACCATTTTTGTCTCAAGCTGGCGTGGCGTGAGCCACCTCTGGGCCTGCCCATGTAGAGCTGAAAGAATCTCTGCTCCGGTGTGACTCCTAGACAGACCAGCTGAAGCACTGCATGACATCTTTTAGGATGACTTTTTGACTAGCTCCTTGAATGCTTAGGGCAGGGGTGTCCAAACTATTTTCAAAGAGGGCCAGATTTGATGAAGTGAACATGCTCGAGGGCCGACCATTTTGCCTGACATTCTTTGAACCAATAAAAATCGGTCTCAAGCCCTGTACACACGATTGGATTTCCTATGGATTCTAATCCGATGAAGCTGACTTCCATCAGTCTTGCCTACACACCATCAGTCAAAAATCCGACCGTCCCAAACGCCGTGACGTAAAACACTCCAACAAGCCGAGAAAAATTAAGTTCAATGCTTCTGACCATGCGTCGACTTGATTCTGAGCATACGTGAGTTTTTTGTCCGATGGAGTTCCACACAGACGATCGGAATTTGCTATCGTTTTTTTTCCCATCGGATAAATTTAAAACATGTTGTATTTTTTCTCACCGATGGAAAAAAGACCGATGGGGCCCTTACACGATCAGTTTGTCCGATGAGAAAAGTCCATCGGACTGTTTTCATCGGTAAAACCGATCTAGGGTACACGGCATAAGTGTGTTCGTTCGAGCACTAATACACTACCCAACAAGAATTCTCTTGCCTTTGTGGCTGTGTGTGAGTAAAGAGATGAGCTCAGGCGTATTATTTGGATATTCCGTATTTATTGGCGTATAACATGCACCTTCACTTTGAGAGGGAAGTTTCAGGAAAAAAACTTAGAATTTTTAAATAAAGAACTGTGAAGCAACATAAGGGTCAGTGCCCATCTGCAGACCCCCAATTGCCAGGAATGCAGCAGCCCCAATTGCCAGGAATGCAGCACCCACCATTGCTAGGAATGCAGCACCCACCATTGCCAGGAATGCACCCACTATTGCTAGGAATGCACCCACCATTGCCAGGAATGCAGTACCCACCATTGCCAGGAATGCACTCACCATTGCCAGGAATGCACTCACCATTGCCAGGAATGCACTTACCATTGCCAGGAATGCAGCACCTATCATTGCCAGGAATGCACTCACCATTGCCAGAAATGCAGCACCTATCATTGCCAGGAATGCACTCACCATTGCCAGGAATGATCAGTTTCCATCTGCAGCCGTGCCAAAGTGTCCATCTGCAGCCAGCCTGTCCCAAGTGACCATCTGCAGCCAGCCTGTCCCAAGTGACCATCTGCAGCCAGCCTGTCATAAGTGTCCATCTGCACCCAGCCGTGCCCAAAAATGAAGCTTTATTCGTTTTAGATTTTGCCACCGAGATAGAGCTGGATGTCCTGTGTATTCGGGTGTACTCGACTGTACTCGGCTCCTCTCGCAGTCCCGCACCTTGGCCCGGCTTCCATGATGGACATAACACACGTCCAATGGCGGGACTGGGCGTGACTGTGAGCGGAGCCAAGCCTAGCTGAGTACTCAATACACTCAGCTCAGGCTATTTCGGCAGCGCTCGCTCCTCTTCCCCTCACAGGAAGCAGGGATCGGCGTATAACACGCACCCCTGATTTTAAGGGGGAAAAAGTATGTGTTATATGCCAATAAATACGGTATATCTTTTGTGGCCCCGGCGCTGGGAGATCGTCGGGGGCCACAAAAGATATATATGTGTAGATAACCAGACGGGCCATTCAAAACCAGACCACGGGCCGCGATTGGCACGCAGGCCGGACTTTGGACATGCCTGGCTTAGGGGGTATTGGTGGTTCATAGGACAATTCAGCAGAGGAGGGCTTAGAGGAGGGCTGCAGCAGCTGGGGTAGAGAAATTTGCCTGCTATACTCTGCAGCTGGTGGTGTGCTGCTGGCAGATGTGTTGCAAGGACCTGTGACCCCCTTTGCTATACCATCATCCCTGTCAGGGGAGGTTGCTGAGAGGCCATGAGATAAAGTGGGGGTAGACCTGAAAGGTGATGAGTGAGGAAAAGAATTGCGTCCCTTTTGTGTGGCTTTCAGGTGCTCTTGGTGGTAGGTTAAATGCCTTGTCAAGCATGTGGTACCCAAATGGCTGGTGTTTTTGCCATGCTTGATCTGATTGAAGCAAAGTTTGCAAATTGCAACAGTACAATCGACTGCACATGTGCTAAAAAAAAGCCCAAACTGCTGAGCTGTGGGAAGTGGACTGGGAGATAACAGCTCTACAATCTAATGGAATAGGGTGGCTGCTCTCTACTTTTTTATGTCAATTTGTTGTTTATCAGTGTTCTCCCCTCTCTGTAGGCTCATGTTCCTACCTTCCTCAACCTCAGAACCAACCTCAGAATCAAATAATGCCTATGCATTGTCAAGGGGCAAGTGGCTGACACTGTGTTCAAATAACTCTGCTGACTCCTCCATGCATGATGCTGGGGCTATGGCAGGAGTATCTGTGGACAAGGAGGCAGAATAAGCCACTCTGGCAGCTGCGGTAGACTAGTCTGTGCTTGGGTGATAGAGGATGAGGATGGTTTAGTAAGCCAGTCCACCACCTCCTCTGCATGCTGTGGCTGGATAGCATGGGCAACATCACTAAACAGAGAAAATGGTGCCCTACCTGAGGACGGACAACGTCCAGCTTTGCCTGTGGACACATACGCTGCTGGCCCCTTACAACTAACTACACAAACTACGACTCACTACAATATACTGCAGTAAAACTGTATTAATGCACTACAATATACTGCAATAAAATGGCACTGACGCACTTCAATATACTGCATTAAAACTGCCCTGACACACTACACTGATACTACAGTAAAACTGCACAGAGGTACTAAACACTTCACTATCACAATATTCACACTATGAACTCACAATAGAATCACAATGGCACCAGTGGCGGTGCGTCCATAGTGGGCGCAGGAGCGCCGCCCCCTCTCTCCCCTGCACCCATCAATCAACAATACATAGATTCATGCATTGCATGAATTTATGTACTGTCGCCGGCGCCGCTGCTGCCCACTCTTCAGGTGTCCGGCCCCCTGGCGAGCGCCGGCCATCTGAATTAGAGCAGTGGCCGGCGGTGGGTGTGTTTTGGAAGTGCCTATCAGAGCCAGCGGCTCTGATAGGCTTCCCGATTACAGCCTGTGGGCTCTAATCGGCTTTCTAAATGGTTAACCAGAGGGCGCACAGGGTGTGCATTCCCTGGTTAACACTGACACGCGTCTCAGCCAATCAGGTTCACCGGGTCTGGTTACCGGTAACCTGATTGGCTGAAGCGACATCGGGGGTGGGAGAAGACATCGAGAGAGTGTGGAGGAGGATGGCTGACCCGAGAAAGGTAAGTGCCGGGCAGGGGGGCAATCTGGCGGTTTTTGAGGGGGCAATCTGGCGGTTTTTGAGGGGGCAAACTGGCGGCAATTGATGGGCACAGTGGCGACAATTGATGGCACAGTGGCGACAATTGATGGCATGGCACCGTGGCGGCAATTGATGGCACAGTGGCAGCGTTGGCTGCGTTTGATGGCACAGTGGTGACAATTGATGGGCACAGTGGCTGTGTTTGATGGCATAGTGGTGACAATTGATGGGCACAGTGGCTGCGTTTGATGGGCACAGTGGTGACAATTGATGAGCACAGTGGCTGCGTTTGATGGCACAGTGGCGACAATTGATGGGCACAGTGGCTGTGTTTGATGGCACAGTGGCGACAATTGATGGCACTGTGGCGACAATTGATGGGCACAGTGGTGACAATTGATGGGCACAGTGGCTGCGTGTGATGGCACAGTGGTGACAATTGATGGCACAGTGGTGACAATTGATGGGCACAGTGGCTGCGTTTGATGGCACAGTGGCGACAATTGATGGCACAGTGGCGGCAATTGATGGGCACAGTGGCTGCTTTTGATGGCACAGTGGCAACAATTGATGGCACAGTGGCGCCAATTGATGGGCACAGTAGCTGCGTTTGATGGGCACAGAGAGGCTGCAATTGATGTTTTTTTTTTTCGTTTGTTTGTGCTCCCCAAAAATTTTGAGCACCAGCCGCCACTGAATGGCACACTATAGCACACTAACTCACTAGTAGCAATGAATAGAGAGAGCCCTGTTCTATCTATCTCCACTCCAACATCACACTGCAAATGGCTCCTCTGGGAAGGAACATTTTATAGTGTGGGGTGGATCTATTAGCAATGAGCCATGATTGGGCAAAGTCATCATGACTTTCTCCAATCATAGCTCTGACAGTGCTCTGAGCCCTGATTGGGCAAAGACTTCATTGCTTCAGCCAAGGCCTGTGCAGTGTGCAGTGCATTGTGAGGCATTCGGCGGGACGAACAAATGGTCGAATGCCCTGCCAATTCAGAACTTTTTCTTGGCTCGAATTGTTCTCCCAACACTAATAGAATTTAGCCTGCATTCACACCTGAGCAAAGCATATTCCTGGTGATTTTGAAGTATTTTTGGAGGCATTTTTAGGGCAATTTATGGGCATTTTACATGCCTATTACAGGTGTATTACAAGCATTTTGCATGAGTATCAAGTTCCAAGAGTTTCTTTCCTGAGCTGGGCAAGGGGAGAAGAGCAGATTAATAGAAGGAGGGAATTTCCTCAGGAGTAAAAACACGCTTATTGATCCCACTGAAGTATCTTGGACCAAAAATGCTTGAATATGCTAAAGCTCATGTACTTTTTTGAGCCTAGGACATGGAGCATAGGGTGTGAAAAATTGTGAAAAAGGACAATTAGAAAGAATCAAATTCTGCATGTTGAGTGTAGTCAGACGTAGGTAAGTGAGCATAAAAACACTCAAGTCTGAATGGGGGCTACAAAATACCAGTGCTGGTAAAAATAGTTTGTAATCCATAGAAACATTGTCCAGGGGGTGGGTGCATTCCTGAGCTGAGGAATTAGGTTGATTGATGCTGGTCATTAGGGATGAGCTTCGTATTCGATTGATGGGCACAGTGGCTGCGTTTGATGGCACAGTGGCAACAATTGATGGCACAGTGGCGCCAATTGATGGGCACAGTAGCTGCGTTTGATGGGCACAGAGAGGCTGCAATTGATGTTTTGTTTTTTTTCGTTTGTTTGCGCCCCCCAAAAATTATATATATACTGTATATAGTTTAGCTAGATCTCATTGCAGAGCGTTCCTGTTATACTGTTCCTACTAATAATACAGGCAGACAGTTGATTGAGCTAGTTAGATCCAGTATATTTAGTATATATATGCACTGCACACTTTGTATTAGGGTTGTCCCGATACCACTTTTTTAGGACCGAGTACAAGTACCGATACTTTTTTCCAAGTACTCGCCGATACCGATTACCGATACTTTTTTTTCAATGTCATGTGACAGTTTGAAAGATGGGGACTGATAGGTGGCACTGACAGGTGGCACTTATGGGCACTGACTGGTGACTGGCTCTGATGGGCACTAATAGGTGGCTGGCACTGATAGGTGGCACTTATGGGCACTGATAGATGGCACTTATGGGCACTGATAGATGGCACTGATTGCACTGAAAGGTGGCACTTGTGGGCACTGATAGGTGGCACTTGTGGGCACTGATAGGTGGCACTTGTGGGCACTGATATGTGGCACTTGTGGGCACTGATAGCACTGAAAGGTGGCACTTGTGGACACTGATATGTGGCACTTGTGGGCACTGATATGTGGCACTTGTGGGCACTGATATGTGGCAACTGTGGGCACTGATAGCACTGAAAAGTGGCACTTGTGGACACTGATATGTGGCACTTGTGGGCACTGATAGGTGGCACTTGTGGGCACTGATATGTGGCACTTGTGGGCACTGATATGTGGCAATTGTGGGCACTGATAGCACTGAAAGGTGGCACTTGTGGACACTGATATGTGGCACTTGTGGGCACCCACTGATATGTGGCACTGAAAGGTGGCACTGATAGATGGCACTTGTGGGCACTGACAGCACTGATAGTGCAATCAGTGCCACCAAGTGCTACCTATCAGTGCCCACAAGTGCTACCTATCAGTGCAATCAGTGCCATCTACCAGTGCCACCTGATAGGTGGCACTGGTAGATGGCACTGATTGCACTGATAGGTAGCACTTGTGGGTACTGATAGGTGGCTGGCACTGAAATGCTGCGGGAAAAAAAATGACACAGGATTTAAAATAAAAAAAACTAGTGCAACGCCCATCTTGGTACACCCTGCACTCGGCTGAAGTAAGCAGCAGCAGACATCTTGTTACACCCAGCCCATATAGCTCAGGCTGGGTGTAACAAGATGTCTGCTGCTGCTTACTGCAGCCGAGTGCAAGGTGTACCAAGATGGGCGTGGGGACGTTCAGCCGCTGACGGCGACCGAATGCGACAGCACCGGTCACCGATCCTGATGCGGCTGCGCCCTGCACCCCTGCCAGCTTACCAGTTTCAACTGCAGGTGAGGGACTCGCTCTCCGCCCTGGTCTCCGACCCCCGCCCCACTCTCCGCCCCGCTCTCCGCCTTGGTCTCCGCCCCCCGCCCCACTCTCCGCCCCGCTCTCCGCCCTGGTCTCCGCCCCCCCGCCATGCTCTCCGTCCTGCTCTCCGCCCCCGCTCTCCACCCCCTCTCTGCGTCCGCTCTGAAAAAAAAAAAGTATCGGACTGGGCATCGGGAGCATTTGCGCGAGTACAAGTACTCGCGCAAATGCTTGGTATCGGTCCCGATACCGATACTAGTATCGGTATCGGGACAACCCTACTTTGTATATATATATATATATATATATGGTATATATATATATATATATATATATATATACTGTATACAGTTTAGCTAGATCTCATTGCAAAGCGTTCCTCTTATTCTATTCCTACTAATAATACAGGCAGGCAGTTGAGCTAAGCTGCAGTATATTAAGTCAGTGTATTGTACACTGGGCACAGTGTTCAGTTAAAGCTGACTGCAGACCATTCCTGTTCTCTTTCTAATAATACAGGCAGGCAGTTGAGCTAAGCTGCAGTGTATTAAGTCAGTCTACTGTACACTGGGCACAGTGTTCATCTAAAGCTGACTGCAGACCATTCCTGTTATTTTTTTAATAATATAGGCAGGCAGTTGAGCTAAGCTGCAGTATATTAAGTCAGTGTACTGTACACTGGGCACAGTGTTCAGCTAAAGCTGACTGCAGACCATTCCTGTTCTCTTTCTAATAATACAGGCAGGCAGTTGAGCTAAGCTGCAGTATTTTAAGTCAGTGTACTGTACACTGGGCACAGTGTTCAGCTAAAGCTGACTGCAGACCATTCCTGTTCTCTTTCTAATAATACAGGCAGGCAGTTGAGCTAAGCTGCAGTATATTAAGTCAGCCTACTGTACACTGGGCACAGTGTTCATCTAAAGCTGACTGCAGACCATTCCTGTTCTTTTTTTAATAATATAGGCAGGCAGTTGAGCTAAGCTGCAGTATATTAAGTCAGTGTACTGTACACTGGGCACAGTGTTCAGCTAAAGCTGACTGCAGACCATTCCTGTTCTCTTTCTAATAATACAGGCAGGCAGTTGAGCTAAGCTGCAGTATATTAAGTCAGTGTACTGTACACTGGGCACAATGTTCAGCTAAAGCTGACTGCAGACAATTCCTGTTCTCTTTCTAATAATACAGACAGGCAGTTGAGCTAAGCTGCAGTATATTAAGTCAGTGTACTGTACACTGGGCACAGTGTTCAGCTAAAGCTGACTGCAGACCATTCCTGTTCTCTTTCTAATAATACAGGCAGACAGTTGAGCTAAGCTTCAGTATATGAAGTCAGTGTACTGTATACTGGGCACAGTGTTCAGCTAAAGCTGACTGCAGACCATTCCTGTTCTATTCCTAATAATACAGGCAGGCAGTTGAGCTAAGCTGCAGTATATTAAATCAGTGCACTGTATACTGGGCACAGTGTTCAGCTAAAGCTGACTGCAGACCATTCCTGTTCTCTTTCTAATAATACAGGCAGGCAGTTGAGCTAAGCTTCAGTATATGAAGTCAGTGTACTGTATACTGGGCACAGTGTTCAGCTAAAGCTGACTGCAGACCATTCCTGTTCTATTCCTAATAATACAGGCAGGCAGTTGAGCTAAGCTGCAGTATATTAAATCAGTGCACTGTATACTGGGCACAGTGTTCAGCTAAAGCTGACTGCAGACCATTCCTGTTCTCTTTCTAATAATACAGGCAGGCAGTTGAGCTAAGCTGCAGTATATTAAGTCAGTGTACTGTATACTGGGCACAGTGTTCAGCTAAAGCTGACTGCAGACAATTCCCAGTGTAATTATTCCAATACATCAAATAAAGTATGTCTGGAAGGCCAACAAGGAGAGGCAGACACACACAGGCCAATAAAAGAGGGCAAGCAGGCTCTGTGTCTAGAGGCAACAGTGCTGGTCATGGACATGGTGCATCCTCATCAACACATGGCCGTGGGGCACGCTTGTCCTTTTTTTTGGCAGCTGGCAATGTTGAGCCGCAACATGCTGAAGAGTTGGTAGAGTGGATGACCAAGCCGTCCTCATCCTCCTCATCCTCTCTCACCCAGCCTCAGGGTACTTTGTCTGCCAAAGCGGCCTCTTCCATTGGCTCAATGGCATCAGTCACTCCTTCCCTAGCCCCACCATGTCCTGAGGAGTCCCCCGAACTGTTTGACCACAGTGTTGGGTACATGCTGCAGGAGGATGCGCAGCGTTTTGAAGGCTCTGATGATGGTACCCAGCTTGAGGAAAGCAGTAATGTGAGCCCAGTGAGAGGGGTGCCCAAGAAGGACAGCAAACTGGCAGTCATGTTCCCACAGCTGCAGCATACTGCCAGGTTTGCTCCAGTCACGAGGAGGGAGGGGATGATGAGGTCACTGACTCTACATGGGTGCCTGATAGGAGAGAGGAGGAGGAGGAGGCACATCTCCAATGAGGCAGGATGCCCTCCAGGGGCCAGCTTAAGGGCAGCACACCGACTGCATCAAACCACAGAGCTCTGCATGTGCCCTGTTTGGCTCACGTCCTTAACTTGGCGGAGCAGCCATTATCTGTTCAGGTACCCAGGCTTACAGGATGTCCTGAGGCAGGCCAGGAAAGTCTGTGTGCATTTCCGACGGTCATATAATGTCAGTGCTCGGCTGGCTGACCTTCAAAAGGAATACAACCTGCCCAAGAACCGCCTAATCTATGACATGCCCACCAGGTGGAACTCAACATTGGCCATGCTGCAGTGGCTGCACACACAGCAGAGGGCCATCAATGAGTATCTGTGCAACTATGGCACCAGGACAGGGTCAGGGGAGCTTGAGTTTTTTTTCCACGCCAGTGGGTCATGATCAGGGATGCATGCACTGTCCTGTCACCATTTGAGGAGGCCACGAGGATGGTGAGCAGTGACAGTGCATGCATCAGTGACACTATCCCTCTTGTCCACCTGTTGGAGCACACACTGCATGGAATAATGGACTAGGCACTTGAGGCAGAACAGAGGGAGGAAGAGGAGGACTTCCTTACCTCTCAAGTCCCCCTTTATCCAAACAGTGTTCCTGCTAGCCCGCCGATCACACAGGAAGAGGACGAGGAGGAGGAGGAGGATTGTGTCAGCATGGAGGTGGAGCCTAGCACTCAGCAGCAGTCTTCAAGGGATCAATTACAGTCCCAAGAAACCCATGGACTTGTACGTGGCTGGGAGGAGGTGGCTGCGGATCATGTCGTCCTGAGTGACCCAGAGGACTCCGGACCGAATGACTCAGCAAACCTACGCTGCATGGCCTCCCTGATCCTGCAAAGCCTGCGAAAGGATCCTCGTATTCGTGGTATCAAGGAGAGGGATCATTACTGGCTGGCAACCCTCCTTGATCCACGTTACAAGGGTAAGGTCGCAGACCTTATTCAGCCGAGGGGGAGCAGAGGATGAAACATTCGGGAGGCCTTGCAGAAAGGTTTGTGCAACGCATTTCCAGAGCCTGGGAGGTTACAAATTCCTGGTCCTGGACAATGTGTTGCTGAGGCTTCGGTCAGTCACAGAAGGAGCGGTGGAGAAGGTGGCCGTCTGACCGATGCGTCCGCAGCCCCAAGGTATGATCGTTTCCAGCAACCATAGCCAGCATCTGATTCACATGGTGAAGGAATACCTAGGGGCAAGATCAGACTTGGACACCTTTCCCACCGAAAATCCTCTGGGTTACTGGGTCTTGAGGATGGATCACTGGCCAGAGCTTGCACAGTATGCAATTGAGCTACTGGCCTGTCCTGCATCCAGCGTTCTTTCGGAACGCACATTCAGTGCTGCTGGAGGTTTTGTAACCGATCACAGGGTGCGCTTGTCCACCGACTCAGTCGATCGTCTGACCTTCATAAAAATGAATCAGTCTTGGATCACCAGCTACCAAGCACCTGATGCTGATGTAACCGAATATTTTTTTTTTGAATGTGAGATCCCTTCAAGACTGCCTATACTGATGCTGAGTGACTATCCTGTTATGCTGAGTGACTATCCTCTTCCTCCTGTTTATGTTGATAGCTTGTAAGAACATTTTTATTTCTGGGCACCGCCACCAGTGCCTAAGGCCCAATTTTTCTGCCCCTGTTTAACAGGGGCGTGTAATTATAATTTTTGCTGCAATACTTTGCAGCAGGGCTCATTTCTGCACTCCAACTAGAGTATCTGTGAGGGGTTGCAGTGTTGTGGCACCAGCACCAGTGCCTAAGGCCCAATTTTTTTGCCCTTGTTTAACAGGGGCGTGTAATTACAATTTTTGCTGCAATACTTTGCAGCAGGGCTCATTCCTGCGCTCCAACTAGAGTATATGTGAGGGGTTGCAGTGTTGTGGCACCAGTGCCTAAGGCCCAATTTTTCTGACCCTGTTTAACAGGGGCGTGTAATTACAATTTTTGCTGTAATACTTTGCAGCAGGGCTAATTCCTGTGCTCCAACTAGAGTATCTATGAGGGGTTGCAGTGTTGTGGCACCAGTGCCTAAGGCCCAATTTTTCTGCCCCTGTTCAACAGGGGCATGTAATTACAATTCTTGATCTAAAATTTCACAGCAGGGCCCGTTCCAGCACCCACCAAGAGTAACTGTGACGACTTACAGTGTTGTGGCACCAGCAGCACCACCACCACCCCCAAAGGCCCAATTTTTCTGCCACTGTTCAACAATGGCATATAATTACAATTCTTGATATAATAGTTCACAGCAGGGCGTTCCAGTGCCCACCAAGAGTAACTGTGAGGGCTTACAGTGTTGTGGCAACACCAATACCTAAGGCCCAAATTTCTGCAGAGCACATAGGGCAGGCCCCTACTTTCAAACATCTGAGTTTCAAACGACTCCTACTTACAATTGGATGAAGACAACAGGAAGTGAGAGGAAATCTACCCCTAGGAAGGGAAATTCTCTCTTCTCTGTAAGAGTTAATATGGGAAAAAGGTGTCTCCTCTCCACTGATGCTTTATCACCAATCCTTGTTTCCCTAAAAACCCCAAATTTACAAAATCCAATTGTCATTGGGACAGAAAGTGAGGTGAAATCTTCTGAACAGGTGCACAGAAAGCAAAACAAATGTCACAGGGGTGATAACCCTTCCCTATGTTTTCCAAAAAGCTTAAAAATGTATTCTTTGGCTGGAGCTATACTTTAAAAATGTACCAGTTCAAAATTACAAACAGATTCTACTTAAGAACAAACCTACAGTCCATGTCTTGTTTGCACCGCCTGTGTACTGCTGCTCAGAGTATATAGGGCCTGGGGGCCCCACGCTTTTCCTTTTTTTAATTTGGGTGCTAGTTTCCCCTTAATATCCATACAAGACCCAAAGTAGATGGTAATGGGGTGGGGGGGGGTACCCATGCCGTTATTGTCAATGATTTTCATCCATATTGCCGGGGCCAGACATTACATTAAAGCCGTAAGCAGTTTTAAATGACTTTTGTTCCTTTAGAAATGTCATTTTGTGCAGGGACAGTTTTAAACACGGGAAACACGCGCCACTTTACAGGCATACTAGAGACACCCCCCAGGTACGATATTTAAAGGAATATTTTACTTTTATTTTTTCACTTTAAGCATCATTAAAATCACTGCTCCTGAAAAAACGGCCATTTTTAAAACAGTTTTTTTGCATTGATACATGTACCCTGGGGCAGGACCCGGGTCCCCAAACCCTTTTTAGGACAATAACTTGCATATTAGCCTTTAAAATTCGCACTTTTGATTTCTCACTTTCGCGTCCCATAGACTTTAACAGGGTTCGAAAGTTTGCGCGAACTATTGGTCCGTTCGCATGTTCTGGATGCGAACCGAACCAGGGGGTGTTCGGCTCATCCCTACTGGTCATAATATACACAGGTATTTGAGAGCAGGTAAAATGAACCTGTGGCTAGGCCATTGACATTTAAATAATTACATATTCTTAAGCTTTTAAAAGAGCTTTAGGTCAAGCCCTTACTGACCTCTCTCACTTCATATAATTGTATCCTCAAAGTTCAAAAGTGTCTGTTGTCAGCTCGGCACCCTCTGCTCCTTCTCACAGCAATGTCTTGGCAGCCTTCCTGACATGCACTAATTACTGCTGTCTACTAATTATATATAACTGTTTTACATGTTTTAGGTCACTAAAAAACATCCTTAAGTTTTAGGAACAGTTTATTATTTGCTAAAACTGATATGATAATATATTATAGCAAGCAGAGGTACCTTTTGAACCTGTAAACAGTACCCTTGAGAAACATTTACAACTGGCAGACAACTTGTGCTATTCTATTTTACACATTTGGAAGTTTGGAAGTCTGGTAAGTAGCAATGGCACCACTATTGTTAGGAGAAGGTTAATGTCAGTAAAAACATAAAATAAGCAAGAAAAAGTAGTACCTCGTATTAGAGGAGGAAACTATCATATACTCTAAATCTAATATTGTTTTAGATTTATCTAGAATTATAATAAACTAAAATAATATAATAAAGGGGTATATTTATAAAGCAGTAAATGTGACATTCACCAAACATTTAGAGCAGAAGTTTCTTCCTAGGGCATCTGTTTTAAATTACAGTGATACATTTACTTGTAGTGGATGTTTAGCGAATGTCACATACACTGACTTATAAATATGCCTCCTAATGTAATTAATCTAAATGATGTGAAGTGTCAGTGCTTTAAAAGCCTAGCTTATGTGTATGGTTTATGTACAATATCTCAAAAAGATAATGTTTTCTGCTTAGTGGTACTTCACAATAACTTCTTTATTGCCCCTCTTAGTGCAAATTCATGCAACTGAAAACAATGTTAACTGAGCATCTCATTAAGCAGGCTTACTAATCATATTCCCTAATCTATAAAACAGCCAGCAAATAAAAAAGGTGAAAGTCACATCAAAAATTATCTCTAGGTAAATGCTACAGTAATAACACAAAATGGGTACTGGAAGCACAGTGCAAACTTGCTAACCTTTTTTTGTGATCTATGATGGAAATTTTAACATACCGTATATACTTGAGTATAAGCCGACCCGAATATAAGCCGAGGCACCTAGTTTTACCACAAAAAAAATGGGAAAACGTATTGACTCGAGTATAAGCCTACGGTGTCCATCTGCATGCCTCACTGTGCCTCACTTTGCCTCACTGTGTCCATGTGCATGCCTCATTGTGCCCATGCCTCACTGTGCCCATGCCTCACTGTGTCCATGACTAGACTGACGTTTAACATGGGAGTCTATGGAAGGAGTGCCCGGGTTTGAAAAATTGTTGCTCCCCATCCCTAGGTCCCCCAGACCACATGTCGGGTCCAGGGAACCTACCACCGGCTGGTACCGGGTCCCCAAACTCACCAGAGAAATGATCGTTTAACATGGGAGTCTATGGAAGGGGTGCCCGGCTTTGAAAAATCGGTGCTCCCCGGTCGTAGGTCCCCCGGACAACAAACTTTACACACTTGTAGAGGAGAAATGGGGCTACGTGTGTGTCAAGCTTGGAGTCCAGGGGAGCTACGACCAGCTAGTACCGGGTCCCCAAAGTGTGCTAGGTTTGGGGTCCAGGGGATCTACGATCGGCCGGTACTGGGTCCCCAAAATCACCAGAGAAATTACTGTTTAACATGGGAGTCTATGGAAGGGGTGCCCGGCTTTGAGAAATCGGTGCTCCCCGGTCATAGGTCCCCCGGACAACAAACTTTGTACACTTGTAGAGGAAGAGTGGGGCTACATGTGTGCAAAGCTTAGGGTCCAGAGGACCTACGGTCGGCCAGTACCGGGTCCCCAAAGTCCAGGAGATCAGCCGCAAAAAGGTGACTCGAGTGTAAGCCGAGGGGGGCATTTTCAGCACACAAAAAATGTGCTGAAAAACTCGGCTTATACTCGAGTATATACGGTACATTTGGATATTTAAAAAAAAACAATATAAAGACTATAAAAACACTATAAAGTAAATGTTTGCCCAGAGTATTGAATAGGTGGACTAAGATTTGCTTATACAGTATCTGTACTCCAAATTTTGTTGTATGCTTTTACAATGACAATAAAGTATTCTTATCATTCTGTTTTTTATGGCAATTACCATGGGCAATGCATTCCTGCTGATAAAAAAAAAAAAAGATATTAGAAGTTGCATTGATGTTTAATGACATATATACAAATATTCATCTTGGTAGCCACCTTGATCATCTGGGTACCTACCTATTATTATTTAATTTTCTTACAGTAGGTTGTGCACCACCATAACACTGCTTAGTTTCTCTATTAATGGCTTATATACAGTACACCAGGAGTGTTTCTAGGGTCATGAAAGACCCTTAGGCACCTTGATTAAAATGTAATAAGTTATTCATTAAAAATGCCAGAATCTCTAATTCACTAAATTATCTACCTCAAATAATTCTAAAGAACTGCGAGGGAAAAATGAGTTACTGGTATAGGTTAGTATGTATGTACAAAATACAAAAAAAATGTTACAACCAAAGTTTAAAAAAGATTGAAATTTATTTGTCTACAGTATCATTTACTGCAAAGAAGACCTGGGGTAATCAGTAGAAGACCCAGACACGTACCCTTGTACCAAAGTCTGCAGTACACTGATAGTGTAGAGGTTCCCATAGATACAAGAGATCAGTTGGCCTTGCAGGCACAATCTGACCATCATCTAGCACCTGTAATCCAGGGCAGGGTAATCATTAAGAAAACTCTTGGCTGGGAAGATTGTTCATATTTATGTCTATAAATAAAAGGGGGAATGGGGAGTGGATTAGGTGCTTTTCAGTGAGGGGGATACTAAAAATTGTGACAGGATTACTAGGCTGTCTGATCCATGAATGGCCAATGGGTGTCTGCCTGCCTCCACTGAGAATATGACCAGATTCTGACATTTTTAGGCAACTATCTTCTCATGTCTATGGTCACCTTTAGTCTTTGGGATTCAAATAATTTCTAACTTTAGTTGTTTGCTCATCGCATGTTGTAAAATTTTTGTTCAATCTAGCAGCTACATTATTATTATTTATTACTATTATATAGGATTTATATAGTGCCAACAGGTTACGCACCACGTTACAACTTGAGGGTAGGCATTATAAATACAAAACACTTTAATACAGTAGGAACCCAGAGGGCCCTGCTCCTTAGAGCTTACAATTAAAGAGGGAAGGTCAAGAGATACAAGAGGTAATAACTGTGGGGAATGTGCTGATGGAGAAAATAAATGTACAGTTGTTAGTTGGGGGCCATATAGGCTTCTCTGAAGAAATTAGTTTTCAGGGATCGACTGAAAGTGGACAAAGTAGGAGAAAGTCGGACAGATTGGGGTAGAACATGGGAGAGGCTCTGGAGAAGTCCTGAAGGCGAGCATGGGAATAGGTGACAAGGGAGTTAGAGAGCAGGAGGTCTTGGGAGGAGCAAAGAGAACGATTAGGTTGGTATTTTGAGACTAGGTTAGTGATGTAGCTAGGGGCCAGGTTGTGGATGGATTTGTAAGTTAGTATCTTGAATTTAATTAGTTGGTTGAGTGGAAGCCAATGGAGGGATTGGCAGAGGGGTATAGCAGATGCTGAGCGGTTTGTGAGGTGAATGAGCCTGGCAGTAGCATTCATGATGGACTGAAGTGGGGATAGCCTATTTAGAGTTAAGCCTTAGAGGAGGGAGTTGCAGTAGCCGAGGCGAGAGATGTCCAGGGAGTGGATTAGAAGCTTTGTGGTGACATTGGTTAGGAAGGGGTGTATCTTGGAGATGTTGCGGAGGTTGAGGCGGCAAATTTTGGATAGCGATAGGATGTGGGGCCTGAAAGGTTAGTTCTGAGTCCAGGATTACACCTAGGACCTTGGCGTGGGAGGACAAGTTGATAGTTGAGCCGTTGATATTGACAGAGAAATCAGAGGAAGTGGCACCTGGGGGAGGAAATATCATGAGCTCAGTTTTGGATAGGTTGAGTTTGAGGAAGTGATGTGACATTCAGGCTCATATGTCTGCTAGTAATTTGGTGATGCATGAGGAGACATATGGAGAGAGCTGGGTGTTGGAGAGATACATTTAAGTATCATCAGCATAGAGATGATATACTGAAAGCCATGGGAGGCAATCAACTGACCCAGGGAGGTGGTGTAGATTGAGAAAAGGAAAGGTCCAAGAACAAAACCTTGGGGGACCCTGACAGAGAAAGGACTGAGGAGAGGAGGAAGTAGAGTTGTAAGTGACACTGAAGCTACATTACAGATTTCAGGATAAATCTCTGTAAGAACCATGGTTACTCAGGAGCAAATGGGGAAAGATAAACTTACATTAGCCTTAGCCCTCTAAAAAGCAATCTGCAGTATGCAAACTGTTTGAGTGAACTGAATAAAGGTGTGACTTTTCATTGGAAAATATTGCAGTGCTCCTATTTTTTCAAACTGACAACAATGAAAACCTCTGCGGCATATATCTGGGCGATTTTGAACCTGGATCCTTCTGGTTCTGATTCCTGCAGCTCTATTCACTCTGCCACGGTAAGATCTGAGTCTTTGCAGTATATACTCTGCTTAGTACTTCTGCACCTTGGACTCTTTAGTTCCACCTGCCTTCTACCTGCTGTCAAACTGCAATCCGCTCAGCCTTTAAATAGCAATACTTCATGTGCACTGAGCCCGTTTGTGTGCATTTGTTCCCTGGGTGGCTGCCAGCCTGTTTGAACTGCTGAGCTACTGGGTTTGGACTTCTGCCTCATTTCTTGAATACGTTTTAGCCTGATGAGTTAGCACATTCCTCTGGTAGACTGTGTATGACCTGTACCTGCCCTTGACTATTCTTCTGGAACCTGATTTTGTGCCTTTCTGCCAGAATTGTTGCTGACCCGGACTGCCTAACTACACTTATGCCTCAACCCTCAGCCTAAGCTCCACTTTGGACTCTAACTTACAACAGATACCTTACAATATGTCTAAAGATCTTTGAGATCTGCAATACACAGCTGGGGCTATTGTGTGCCATAAATTCAATTCAATCTTTTTTACCATAGAATTCTGAAAAAAGACATCACCCTTTTTCTAAAAGCATTTTAGATGTTTTCTGGCTGAAAAGCACAATCATAACTATGGAAAACACACACACACACACACACCACACACACACACACACACAAATATATAAATTACACAATATCAATAAATATTTTTTAATTTCAAGAAGCCCACACTGTGGCAATGTTGTGTTTTGTGATAATTCACTTTAAAATGACAGATAATTAAATGTTTTGTGGCTCCATCAGATAAAAAGCAAGACACTACAAAATCTTTTTCTGTAAATGGAAAATGTCAAAATGCAGTAATGAACATCTAAAGGAAACCGGACTGATCAAAAGTAATTCCCATTCAGCATAACAGTAAAACAGTGTTTAATTCAATACATTCTTATATGATTAGCAATGCTACCAGAAAAGAGAAGACATCAACCTCTAAACAGCTATCTTCTAATACTGAAGAAATAGAAAGCCTGTGAAACACAGTTTAAGCATTCAATCTGCATATGTTCAAGGTGTTATTTGCTTTTTATGACTTTACTATCTGCAAGTTATCCATCTGGTGGTCAAGTGCAGCACTAGATTATAGCCTATGGCATAAATAAATGATGGCCATTTGAAAAGCCCTGTGCCAGATCACTGCCTTGCTTGCCAAATTAAATTCAGCAATTTGTCACAGTAAAAATGTTTGTGTTATTTCCACAGGCTGCTACTTTTTAAGCTTTCACAGTAAATAGACAAAAGTAAAATTGTCTTTAAATATAGATAGTGAAATATAAGAAATATATTTAGTCATTCAAAATAAAACAGGACCATACAAAACACAAACGTTCATACAAATGCCTAAACTTAGGAAAAATATGGGTGGTGAAAAGAAACTGATTGCAGTATTTACACCAAAAATGTATTCAGCCTTACATTTACATGCTTGGTTTATTTATGATTCTATTCTCATATGTAATGTACAGGTCCTTCTCAAAAAATTAGCATATTGTGATAAAGTTCATTATTTTCTGTAATGTACTGATAAACATTAGACTTTCATATATTTTAGATTCATTACACACAACTGAAGTAGTTCAAGCCTTTTCTTGTTTTAATATTGATGATTTTGGCATACAGCTCATGAAAACCCAAAAATCCTATCTCAAAAAATTAGCATATCATGAAAAGGTTCTCTAAACGAGCTATTAACCTAATCATCTGAATCAACTAATTAACTCTAAACACCTGCAAAAGATTCCTGAGGCTTTTAAAAACTCCCAGCCTGGTTCATTACTCAAAACCGCAATCATGGGTAAGACTGCCGACCTGACTGCTGTCCAGAAGGCCATCATTGACACCCTCAAGCAAGAGGGTAAGACACAGAAAGAAATTTCTGAACGAATAGGCTGTTCCCAGAGTGCTGTATCAAGGCACCTCAGTGGGAAGTCTGTGGGAAGGAAAAAGTGTGGCAGAAAACGCTGCACAACGAGAAGAGGTGACCGGACCCTGAAGAAGATTGTGGAGAAGGACCGATTCCAGACCTTGGAGGACCTGCGGAAGCAGTGAACTGAGTCTGGAGTAGAAACATCCAGAGCCACCGTGAACAGGCGTGTGCAGGAAATGGGCTACAGGTGCCGCATTCCCCAGGTCAAGCCACTTTTGAACCAGAAACAGCGGCAGAAGCGCCTGACCTGGGCTACAGAGAAGCAGCACTGGACTGTTGCTCAGTGGTCCAAAGTACATTCGGAAATCAAGGTGCCAGAGTCTGGAGGAAGACTGGGGAGAGGGAAATGCCAAAATGCCTGAAGTCCAGTGTCAAGTACCCACAGTCAGTGATGGTCTGGGGTGCCATGTCAGCTGCTGGTGTTGGTCCACTGTGTTTTATCAAGGGCAGGGTCAATGCAGCTAGCTATCAGGAGATTTTGGAGCACTTCATGCTTCCATCTGCTGAAAAGCTTTATGGAGATGAAGATTTCATTTTTGAGCACGACCTGACACCTGCTCACAGTGCCAAAACCACTGGTAAATGGTTTACTGACCATGGTATTACTGTGCTCAATTGGCCTGCCAACTCTCCTGACCTGAACCCCATAGAGAATCTGTGGGATATTGGGAAGAGAAAGTTGAGAGACGCAAGACCCAACACTCTGGATGAGCTTAAGGCCGCTATCGAAGCATCCTGGGTCTCCATAACACCTCAGCAGTGCCACAGGCTGGTTGCCTCCATGCCACGCCGCATTGAAGCAGTCATTTCTGCAAAAGGATTCCCGACCAAGTATTGAGTGCATAACTGAACATAATTATTTGAAGGTTGACTTTTTTTGTATTAAAAACACTTTTCTTTTATTGGTCGGATGAAATATGCTAATTTTTTGAGATAGGATTTTTGGGTTTTCATGAGCTGTATGCCAAAATCATCAATATTAAAACAAGAAAAGGCTTGAACTACTTCAGTTGTGTGTAATGAATCTAAAATATATGAAAGTCTAATGCTTATCAGTACATTACAGAAAATAATAAACTTTATCACAATATGCTAATTTTTTGAGAAGGACCTGTATGTACCTTGTAAGGTTTTAGAGCAGTATTTGGTATTGTTGTCCAATACAGGTGATGAACAAGTGCCATTGATGCAGTCATAGTGTTCTTGGTTCTTTCATAAATTTATTTTGGAACCCTGGATCTGAAACATCTAGGATGTAAAGGGATGAATATTTTCCCATGGCACACATGCCTTTCTGGTATTATCTTTACCCAATGTCTGTGCAGTTACAGTGCCTTGAAAAAGTATTCATACCCCTTGACATTTTCCACATTTTGTCATGTTACAACCAAAAATTGGGATTTATTTGGGATTTTATGTGATAGACCAACACAAAGTGGCACATAATTGTGAAGTGGAAGGAAAATGATAAATGGTTTTCCAAATAATAAATATTTTTTTTTTACAAATAAATATGTGAAAAGTGTGGCGTGCATTTGTATTCAGCCCCCCTGAGACAATACTTTGTAGAACCGCCTTTCACTGCAATTACAGCTGCAAGTCTTTTTAGGTATGTCTCTACCAGCTTTGCACATGTAGAGAGTGACATATTTGCCCATTCTTCTTTGCAATATAGCTCAAGCTCTGTCAGATTGGATGGAGAGTGTCTGTGAACAGCAATTTTCAAGTCTTGCCACAGATTCTCAATTGGATTTAGGTCTGGACTTTGACAGGGCCATTCTAACACATGAATATGCTTTGATCTAAACCATTCCATTGTAGCTCTGGCTGTATGTTTAGGGTCGTTGTCCTGCTGCTGGAAGGTGAACCTCCGTCTCAGTCTCAAGTGTTTTGCAGACTCTAACAGGTTTTCTTCTAAGATTGCCCGGTATTTGGCTCCATCCATCTTCCTATTAACTCTTACCAGCTTCCCTGTCCCAGCTGAAGAAAAGCATCCCCACAACATGATGCTGCCACCACCATGTTTCACGGTGGGGATGGTGTGTTCAGGGTAATGTACAGTGTTAGTTTTCCGCCACACATAGCGTTTTGCTTTTAGGGCCAGTTCACACCACATGCAGTCCATTGCCTTTTTTTTCTGCATCAAAAACGCATGGAAAGTAGGCTATATGGTTTTCAATGGCATAGTTCACAACAGTGCTTGCAGTTCCAGTGCGTTCCAGTTCCAGAAAAAAAAGTAGAACATGTTGCATTTTTCCTGCACTGGACTGTACTGGAACGCTATAAATCTCATCAAAAACGCATTGGAACGCACCGGAACACACCTAAACGCATAAAAAATGCACTGGAACACACATGTCCTTATTTAATGTTAAGAAAAAAGAGGGGAAAAATGCACTGGACTGCATCAAAAACGCACCAAAAATGCATCAAAAACCTACACTGGAACGCACCGGAAACGGGTCCAAAACACGCATGCAAAAAAAAGGAACTGGAACGCATCCGGACTGCGTTTCTATGGTGTGAACTGGCCCTTAGGCCAAAAAGTTCATTTCTGGTCTTATCTGACTAGAGCACCTTCTTCCATGTGTTTGCTGTGTCCCCCACATGGCTTCTTGCAAACTGCAAACAGGACTTCTTATGGCTTTCTTTCAACAATGACTTCCTTCTTGCCACTCTTCCATAAAGGCCAGATTTGTGGAGTGCACGACTAATAGTTGTCCTGTGGACAGATTCTCCCACCTGAGCTGTGGATCTCTGGGGTATCAGAGTAAAGGGGACTGAATACAAATGCGCACCACACTTCTTAGATATTTATTTGTAAACAATTTTGAAAACCATTTATAATTTTCCTTCCACTTCACAATTATGTGCCACTTTGTGTTGGTCTATTACATACAATCCCTATAAAATGTATTTACATTTTTGGTTGTAACATGACAAAATGTGGGAAATTTCAAGGGGTATGAATACTTTTTCAAGGCACTGTATGTTACAGCCTTTTTCCAAAATAGATTAAATTCATTATTATCCTCAAAATTCTACAAACAATAACCCATAATGACAATGTGAAAGAAGTTTGCTTGAAATCTTTGCACATTTATTAAAAATAAAAAATCACATGTACATAAGTATTCTCAGCCTTTGTTCAATACTTTGTTGAATCACCTTTTGCACCAATTACAGCTTCAAGTATTTTTGAGTGTGATGCTACTAGCTTGGCACATGTATTTTTGGCCAATTTCTCCCATTCTTCTTTGCAGGACCTCTCATGCTCCATCAGGTTGGATGGGGAGCGTCGGTGCACAGCCATTTTCAGATCTCTCCAGAAATTTTCAGTCTGGGCTCTGCCTGGGCCATTCAAGGACATTCACAGAGTCGTCCAATAGCCATCCTTTTGTTATCCTGTCTGTGTGCTTAGGGTCGTTGTCCTAAGCACACAGACAGGATAACAAAGATAAACCTTTGCTGCAGTCTGAGGTCCAGAGCGCTCTGGAGCAGGTTTTCATCAAGGATGTCTCTGTACATTGCTGCATTCATCTTTTCCTCGATCTGAACTAGTCTCCAGTTCCTGCCACTGAAAAACATCCCCACAGCATGATGCTGCCACCACCATGCTTCACTGTAGGGATGGTATTGGCCAGGTGATGAGCAGTGCCGGGTTTCCTCCAGACATGATGCTTGCCATTTAGGCCAAATATTTTTTTTAAAAAATCATTGGACCAGAGAATGTTGTATCTCATGGTCTCAGAGTCCTTCAGGGGCCTTTTGGCAAACTCCAGGTGGGCTGTCATGTGCCTTTTACTTAGAAGTGGCTTCTGTCTGGCCACTCTATCATACAGGCCTGTATGTTCTTCTGGAAGGTTTTCCTCTCTCCACAGAGAAACTCTGGAGCTCTGTCAGAATGACCATTGGGTTCTTGGTCACCATCTGACTAGGCCCTTCTCCTCCGATCTCTCAGTTTGGCCGGGCGGGCCATTCTAGGAAGAGTCCTGGTGGTTCCAAACTTCTTCCATTTACAGATGATGGAGGCCACTGTGCTCATTCAATGCTTCAATGCTACAGAAATGTTTCTGTACTCTTCCCTTGATCTGTGCCTCAATACAATACTGTCTCGGAGGTCTACAAACAATTCTTCGGACTTCATGGCTTGGTTTGTGCTCTGACATGCACTGGTAACTGTGGGACCTTATATAGACAGGTGCATGCCTTTCCAAATCATGTCCAATCAACTGAATTTACCACAGACGGACTCCAATAAAGTTGTAGAAACATCTTAAGGATGATCAGTGGAAACAGGATGCACCAAAGATCAATTTTGAGTGTCATGGCAAAGGCTGTAAACAATATTTATGTTATTTTTTTATACACTTGCAAAGATTTCAAACAGACTTTTTCACATTGTCATTATGGGGTATTGTTTGTAGAATTTGGAGGAAAATAATGAATTTAATCCACTTTGGAATAAGGCTGTATCATAACAAATCGTGGAAAAAGTGAAGCACTGTGAATACTTTCCAGATGCACTGTATATGTGCAGTTTATCTTATTAGAATTTTATGGGGTTGTTAGATGTATGAAAACTTTGTTCATATGTGCTTAAAGTAAAGCACATATTTGAAATGTATAAAATTTCCCCCTCAAAAAAAAAAAGAAAAGGCAATTGACAGACAACTAGAGGGCACTTCACATATCTGCTATACCTTTAGTGCACCCATTCTGACAGAATGCTGGACTATTTTGAATAAGCAAAGCTCCACCATATCTTGGTAGTTTCAAAATTTGCCCACTCCCTCCTGCCTCTATATATTGGCCCAAACTTGTGATTGGTTGCTCCACTGGCCAGTAATGTGTAAGGGGGCATACAAACTTCTTAAGCATGGCAATCAGAATAAACCCTTTTCTCTTCTTACCAAAGTGACAGAGTAGTAAGCTCTTACCACTCCAGGGAATTCCAATAAAACCTAAGTACGGTAAGTACTGTAGTATTAGTATATCGTTTTTAGAAATTAATATCTCAGTTCACCTAAATGTGTGTGCACTTTTTTATATTTTTTACAAAAAAATATGTAATTCCTGAACCCAGATTATATAGATCTGCAAAGTACAAAAGCAACTTAGTTCTCTACAGAATGATTCACAAATTTGCTTCCTGTAGAAAAAAAAATACCAGCTTTGCCCAATGTGTCAATCAATTTACTTATCTGAAATGTTCATCAAAAAATACACAGTTAAGATAATTTACCCAACAAACCACTCAATATTTTTTTTGTCATTAAACTCAAGCCTTTAAGATTTTGTTATCCATCTGCTTTCCCTTGTAGTAATAAGATATGCAAGTCAGTTGACCTAATTTTTTCACTACCTTGGGCATACGAGTGACAAATTTATTAAATCATTTCAGAGAGGTCTACACATCAAAATAAAATCTGTTACATTTTATGGCCATTCAGACAGTTAAAAGTAGAGGAAAGTATATTTGTATAAGGGAAATGTATTAACTGATATTCAATCTTTATTTGGCATTTGTCTTTTTCTTCTAGGGTAATCCCCAGGGGCAGGGTCTTTTAAGAAGTTTGTCTATAGCCCCTTAAGATTTGAAATCTGTTTATTGCCATGTTCATGCTTCAAGAAATGGCAAGAAACATCTCTAATGCCGCGTACACACGACCGATTTTAATGACGAGAAAAATGCAATTTTTTAAAATGGTCATTAAAAATGATCGTGTGTGGGCTTCAGAGCATTTTCCACGACGTGAAAAACGGGCATGAAAAATTTGGAACATGCTCTAATTTTTCACGTCGTTTTTTACATCGTCGTATTTCTCGTCATGAAAAACGGGCGTGTGTGGGCTTTAACGACGCGAAAAAAATGCGCATGCACTTTGTAGCAATTATTTAAAAACACTGTTCTGAACGTTATGGACACTTGCTGAGTTTATTATATGCACATTCTTTCACAGGGTGTATATTTATGAATTTATATGTATGCATTTGGTTATAGAGTGTATATAATTTATATTTAGAGGTGTGTTGTTATACACTGAGCGCTACTATTTTGGTTATTCAAAATTACTTTTCATTCGATATATAAACAATAATAACTTTACCACAAATATCAGTTTATAAATGTAATTTTTTTTAGGAAATATAAAATAAAATTGACCTAAAATGATTACATTATTATGGTTTCCCTTGGTTACCCAATTTGTTTTTGCCAAAGATTGCTTAGCATATGCCAATGAGGAATGACTTCTTTGTGGGAAATCCCTCTATGGATTCTTCTTCACCCAATAGACCAATCTCCCAATCTCTCAACAACTTTTTGCATAAACACAACCTCTACGGTATTTGGCATTGCCCACATGGCTCTGAAAGAGATTATACCTACTTTACATCAACACATACCTCCTACTCCAGAATACATCTTTTCCTAATGGACAAATGGTTTCTCCAAACCATTTTCAACTGTTCAATAGAGGAGATTCCATGGTCAGTCCATGCTCCCATCATGATCCATGTAGAGGACCACCAGCTCAAATAGATGTCTTGTCTATGGAGACTTAACACTGCCCTCCTTACTAATCAATCAACCACCAAACAGATAATAGAGGCTCACTCTCAGTTTTCCATTAAAATGATCTACCTGATGCTAACCGATGCACCGACTGGAATATTTACAAAGCCTGTATGCGAGAGGTATTGATTAAATTCAGTTAATTTGTAAAGAGACAGAGGACCCACAGATTGGCAATATACTGAATTCAATTAGAACTAAAGAAAAGAAAAACAAAACGAATCCAACTGACTAATTATATTCTTCCTTCAGGCACAATAGAAAATAATTACAAAATCTCCCATTGTACCAATATGGAATCAATCTAACTATTTCTAAGCAGGATAAAGACCACTCTTTCACAAGCAACTATATGCCTTTATCTTTAATCAATACTGATGTTGACATTTTTGCCAAGGCTCTAGAGCTGAGACTATTAACAATACTGCCACATTTTATGAAAGCCGATCAAGTAAAATTTGACAGGTAATGCCCTGTACACACGGTCGGTTTTTCCGATGAATAAAGTCTGATGGACTTTTTTCATCGGAAAAAACGATCGTGTGTGGGCCCCATCTGACTTTTTTCCATCGGTGTTAAAAAATACAACATTTCCGATGGAAAAAAAATGATAGGAAATTCTAATCGTCTGTGTGGAACTCCAACGGAGAAAAAAACCCACGCATGCTCAGAATCAGGTCGACGCATGCTCAGAAGCATTGAACTTCATTTTTCTCGGCTCGTCGGAGTGTTTTACGTCACCGCGTTTTGGATGGTCGGAATTTTGTCGGATGGTGTGTAGGCAAGACTGATGAACGTCAGCTTCATTGGAATTCTGACGGAAAGTTCCATCGGATTTTATTCCATCGTAAATCCGATCGTGTGTACAGGGCATCAGTCTCAGATGCAACCAGAAGAGTGATCACCCTTATTAAACACGCAGAGCTCAAGAAAATGCCCTCTCTGCTCCGATCCTTAGACACAGAGAAAGTGTTTGATAGGGTCCATTGGGGCTTCCTGCAAGCTGTTTTGCAAACAATTGGGTTCACTGGTTGGCTGCTTTCAGTGATTATGTCTCTATACCAATAACCCTTACCACAGGACTACTCTGCAACAATCTCCATACCACTAATGGAACCAAGCAAGGTTGCCCCCTTTCCCCCAGTATATTTGTTTTAATCATGGAACCATTAGCTGAAAGCATATGGAATAACCTGTACATCTTGGGCATAAAATGACATGCTATTGAATAAGCCTATTTGTGGATGATGGAATTTCATTATGGCCTACAACGCCATAGCTTCCCTATCAGAAATATATTGTACTCTCTTCCAATTCAGTGCTGCCTTCTATTATAAATTGAATGAAAACAGATCCTAAATACTGAGCCTTTTTTGTCCTCTACACTCAGATCTCCATTCTGAATAAAATTTTTAGGCATACATATTTTAGCCTCCACTGTGCAATTATTTTAATTGAATTACAAACTATTTCTTTCCTTCTTACCTAATGTAAACAGCTCTACTCACAGGAAGTTTACATAGCTGTTAGGACAGTGGCCCTGAAAATGGTTGTAATCCCTAAGTTACTCTATCTATTTAGAACCATTGCCATCTCACTTTTATCCTAAGATATCACATCGATACAACGTCTCTTTTAACAATACGTATGGGACAAAATTGCCTACCATACTTTTATTGAATGTAATGCCTGACATTGCTAGTTACACTTAAAAATATTACAGTTTGTTTTTGCTATGTTTTATAGGTGTTTTAACCAGAAAAAGTAGGTAAATGTGCAAATAAAAATATCATAATTATCTAAATGACAAAATAATTGCTTTCTACATTCTATTAAGTTTGGGATATGTCTATGAAATACATCTTTTCACAAAATACCTTATGTAAAACTTTAAAAAAAAAATTCTAATCTAGTAAGACTATTTCCATAATTTAATCAATAGTATGCATAAAATCTAATTCTAGCAACAACTAGGGGTTTGATTTTGGAAGGTTTGGGATCTCTGTTAATTTCTTTATTGCTATATGTGTTCCTATTAAGCATGCTTTTGATTAGTGTTGAGTGTTGCTGTGTGTATTAAATACATTTCTGCTTACGTCCTATTTTGTCTGATTCATGTCATCCGTAGAGAAATTAAACTGAATCTCCACAATATGGACACAGACAAAAAAAATTATGACAGAAGTTCTGAACATTCTTCATGAAAATGTGTTTTTTTTTTTTGTTTTTTTTTTACTGTCTGTGTTTCTGTTGGAGGTATTTCCATATATTTCCCATTCTGTCTGAAACCAATAGACATAAAATTCTATCTTCTTGTTCTGTCTCCCAAATGGAGAAACATTCAGCAATAAAAAGTTGAAATGCATCATAATCCTTCCCCATGCTATCTTAAACTACAGTAAATGACATGTTAAAACCATAGCTGGAGTTAGACCTAAACAGTAGTAGCCATGCCCAAAAAAGAGAATCAGATAGAAACAAAGAAACAGAAAAAGTGACGGCAGAAAAAGACTCGGTAGTCCATTGAGTCTGCCCAGAATTGTCACCAGAATTGCTTTTCCACATTCTGGAGTTCGGGAAGTGAAATTGCTTGAAAGTGTCAATAAACAAATCGAATACTTCAAAGAATGTTTGTGTCATTGTCTGTTTCCAAAAAAAAAATATTTTAAGTCCAAACCACTAATTGTATAATGAATAATAATTTGATTTTGTCAGACCTTCTGAAGTAGTAAAGAATATGTTTTTGATATTGTAAGAAAATGTTTGGTTCATTTCGAAAGACCAGTGGAATGCTGAGCATAGTCAATAGGGTTCGATTTACTTAAGGCCAGACATGGGAGTAAGTCACACATGTGCAAGTCACAAGTAGGGATGAGCTTCGAGTTCGAGTCGAACTCATTTTCGACTCGAACATTGCCTGTTCGCCTGTTCGCCGAACAGCGAACAAATTGGGGTGTTCGTGGCAAATTCGAAAAATCTATGGGAGAAATCTAAAGTGTTAATTATAAAGGCTTATATGCAAGTTATTGTCCTAAAAAGTGTTTGGGGACCCGGGTCCTGCCCCAGGGGACATGTATCAATGCAAAAAGAAGTTTTAAAAACGGCCGTTTTTTCGGGAGCAGTGATTTTAATAATGCTTAAAATGAAAAAATAAAAGTGAAATATTCCTTTAAATTTCGTACCTGGGGGGTGTGTATGATATGCATGTGAAGTGGCGCATGTTTCCCGTGCTTAGAACTGTCCCTGCAAAAAATGTCATTTTTGAAAGGAAAAAATGCATTTAAAACTGACTCGCGGCTATTAATGAATTGTCGGCTCCCGGCAATACATACAAAAGTCATTGATAAAAAAAAAAAAAAAAGCGTGGGGGTTACCCAGAATTCAATTACCAGGCCCTTCAGGTCTGGAATGGATATTAAGGGGAACCCCGCCGCAAATTTAAAAAAAAATTGACGTGGGGTTCCCCCAAATATCCATTCCAGGCCCTTCAGATCTGGCATGGATTTTAAGGGGAACTCCACCCCAAATAAAAAAAAAAATGGCGTGGAGTCCCCCTAAAAATCCATACCAGACCCCTTATCTGAGCACGCAACCTGGCCGGCCGCAGGGGAAAAGGGGGGGACGAGAGAGCGGCCCCCCCTCCCTCCTGAACCGTACCAAGCCACATGCCCTCAACATGGGGAGGATGTCCCCATGTTGATGGGGACAAGGGCCTCATCCCCACAACCCTTGCCCGGTGGTTGTGGGGGTCTGCGGGCGGGGGGCTTATCGGAATCTGGAAGACCCCTTTAACAAAGAGGACCCCCAGATCCCGGCCCCCCCTATGTGAATTGGTAAGGGGTACATTGTACCCCTACCATTTCACAAAGAAAGCGTAAAAAAATGTTTAAAAAAACACACAAATACCTTGAAAAAGTCCTTTATTTAAAAAAAAAAAAAAAAAACATTCCAGCGGTGAAATCCAGTGTCCCGCGGCGATCCCGATGTCCAGCGCTGTCCTTCATTGGTTGTGCCTGAGCGGACCTGATGGGGAACTCCCTCTCAGTATTTTAAATGTATAGACCCGCCCCTTCTAAAGTTCCCCATCAGGTCCGCTCAGCGGACCAGATGCGGAACATGAGAAGGGGCGGGTCTATACATGTATTACCAAAGTGAGAGCAGTTCCCCATCAGGTCCGCCCCCTCGGTATGTCGGACCCGCCTACGTCATTGGCTTGAGCGGGGAACTTCCTTCACTGTGTCATTTAAATTTACATAGTGAAGGAAGTTCCCCGCTCAGGCCAATGACGTAGGCGGGTCCGACATACCGAGGGGGCGGACCTGATGGGGAACTGCTCTCACTTTGGTAATACATGTATAGACCCGCCCCTTCTCATGTTCTGCATCTCGTCCGCTGAGCGGACCTGATGGGGAACTTTAGAAGGGGCGGGTCTATACATTTAAAATACTGAGAGGGAGTTCCCCATCAGGTCCGCTCAGGCACAACCAATGAAGGACAGCGCTGGACATCGGGATCGCCGCGGGACACTGGATTTCACTGCTGGAATGTTTATTTATTTATTTTTTTAAATAAAGGACTTTTTCAAGGTGTTTGTGTGTTCTTTTAAACATTTTTTTACGCTTTCTTTGTGAAATGGTAGGGGTACAATGTACCCCTTACCAATTCACATAGGAGGGGGGCCGGGATCTGGGGGTCCCCTTTGTTAAATGGGTCTTCCAGATTCCGATAAGCCCCCCGCCCGCAGACCCCCACAACCACCGGGCAAGGGTTGTGGGGATGAGGCCCTTGTCCCCATCAACATGGGGACATCCTCCCCATGTTGAGGGCATGTGGCTTGGTACGGTTCAGGAGGGAGGGGGGGGCCGCTCTCTCGTCCCCCCCTTTTCCCCTGCGGCCGGCCAGGTTGCGTGCTCGGATAAGGGGTCTGGTATGGATTTTTAGGGGGACTCCACGCCATTTTTTTTTTAAATTTGGGGTGGAGTTCCCCTTAAAATCCATGCCAGATCTGAAGGGCCTGGAATGGATATTTGGGGGAACCCCACGTCAATTTTTTTTTAAATTTGCGGCGGGGTTCCCCTTAATATCCATTCCAGACCTGAAGGGCCTGGTAATTGAATTCTGGGGAACCCCCACGCTTTTTTTTATTTTTTTTATCAATGACTTTTGTATGTATTGCCGGGAGCCAACAATTCATTAATAGCCGCGAGTCAGTTTTAAATGCATTTTTTTCTTTCAAAAATGACATTTTTTGCAGGGACAGTTCTAAGCACGGGAAACATGCGCCACTTTACATGCACATCATACACACCCCCCAGGTACGAAATTTAAAGGAATATTTCACTTTTATTTTTTCATTTTAAGCATTATTAAAATCACTGCTCCCGAAAAAACGGTCGTTTTTAAAACTTCTTTTTGCATTGATACATGTCCCCTGGGGCAGGACCCGGGTCCCCAAACACTTTTTAGGACAATAACTTGCATATTAGCCTTTATAATTAACACTTTAGATTTTGAACGTTCGAGTCCATTGTATTTAATAGGGTTCTAAAGTTTACACGAACATTTTGTCTGTTCGCAGGTTCTGGTGCGAACCGAACAGGGGGGTGTTCGGCTCATCCCTGGTCACAAGCAAGTCTCAAGTCTTAACCTTCAAGTCTCAAGCAAGTCCCAAGTTACTGTAGCGAAAAGCAAGTCGAGTCCCTGCTAGAAGTCAAGCAAGTCAAGTCAAGTCATTTATTTTGGTCAAGTCACAAATCAAGTCAAAATACTGATCTACCCCATACTGTATAAAAATAATAGGAGGGATAACAATAAATAATATTGGTTATGTGCCCATGCCTCACTGTGCCCATGCCTCATTGTGCCCATTTTTCATTGTGCCCATGCCTCACTGTGCCCATGCCTCACTGTGTCCATGCTTCACTGTGTCCATGCTTCACTGTGCCCATGCCTCACTGTGCCCATGCTTCACTGTGCCCATGCTTCACTGTTCCCATGCCTCACAGTGCCCATGCTTCACTGTGCCCATGCCTCACTGTGCCCATGCCTCACTGTGTCCATGCTTCACTGTGCCCATGCTTCACTGTGCCTGTGCTTCACTGTGCCCATGCCTCACTGTGCCCGTGCCTCACTGTGCCCATGCCTCACTGTGCCCATGTCTCACTGTGTCCATGCCTCACTGTGCCCGTGCCTCACTGTGCCCATGCCTCACTGTGCCCGTGTCTCACTGTGCCCGTGTCTCACTGTGCCCATGCTTCACTGTGCCCAATGCCTCACTGTGCCCGTTTCCCACTGTGCCCGTGTCTCACTGTGCCCGTGCTTCACTGTGCAAGTGCTTCACTATGCCCGTGCTTCACTGTGCCCAATGCCTCACTGTGCCTGTGTCTCACTGTGGCCGTGCTTCACTGTGCCCAATGCCTCACTGTGCCCAATGCCTCACTCTGCCTGTGTTTCACTGTGCCCGTGTCTCACTGTGCCCGTGTCTCACTGTGCCCATGCTTCACTGTGCCTGTCAGCCATGTACCTGATCGGCGGCATCCCGACGGCCATTCCAGTATTCAAAAGCCGCACCTCCTCCTCATCTGTGATAGGCGGAACACTCAATTTCCCAGCATTCAGTGTTCCGCCTATCACGGACATCCGCTCATCCTCATAACACAGACATGAGAGGATGTCCATGATAGGCTGAACACTGCCTGCTGTGAAATTGAGTGTTCCGCCTATCACAGATGAGGAGGCGTGGCTTTTGAACACTGCAATGGCCGCCGTCTGTCTGCATGACACGCTGATCAGGTAGGCAGACGGCGGCTTGCGGTTAGTGTTAGAGGTGCCAAGTCATTGCAAGTCATATAGCCCAAGTCAAAGTCAAGTCGTGTTTTTTATTGAATTCTGTCAAGCAAGTCGGAAATCCTCAAACAGGTGACTCGAGTCTGACTCGAGTCAAGTCATGTGACTCGAGTCCCCCACCTTTGCTTAAGGCCAATAGACAGTTCACTTTGCAAGGGAAATTGCATTTTGAAGGGAATCCCACTGCCGCTCCTGTCAATCAAAGTCAGTGAGCCAATGAGGAGAGAGAGGGGGCGAGGCCAAGCTGTGGCTCCATGTCTGAATGGACACACAGAGCAGTGGCTCAGCTCGGGTGCTCCCATAGCAAGCTGATTGCTCTAGGGGGCAGGAGTGAGGGGCCAGGAGCATCGGCAAAGGAATCAGAGAAGAGGGGGATCTGGGCTGCTCTGTACAAAACCCCTGCACAGAGCAGGTAAGTATAACATGTTTGTTATTTTTAAACAAATAAAACAAGACTTTATTATCACTTTAAAAACAGTATTTTTACTTGTGCACGATTAAATAGAATAATTGCATATTACACTGGACACTGAGAGACTCAACAGAAACATCTTATTGTATCCAGTTAGTGAATTGCTGCATGTCAAGGTATTTTTTTTAGTGGCTTTAAAATATTTATCTAACAGAATCTGTGAAAATGAACATCATTCCAATCAGGATATTACCAGAAAGAACACTACCACTCATGCAATGATCTTTTTATTCATAAATGAAATGTGTTGCGTCTTTTGCCTTGCTCATGTAGGATAAACACTGCAAACATTTGATATGAACATGATCTTTAGGCAAGACATTAGATTACTGAGACTAGATCAGATATTCTCTGCTATGAGGGTACTGTGTGATAGCCACCAGCCGTTCATTTGCATTCTGCTACCTAAGGCACATTCTGCACTTTAAGTGGAGGCAGAAATAACATTGCATCAGGACTCGGTCCCCTTGAAGACTTCATGCAGCGTGTGCAAAAAAAAAAAACAGTATCTTACTGTGCATAATGTTTCACTTTTCATATAGAGCAGTAAAAAGCAGCCAATTTTCTTTTCTAGCGAGAATATTGCTGAAGGTGTAAAATGTCCAAATAAGGTCAACAAGCTGCTAAATAATAACATTTTCATTTTGTTCTGTAATTGAATATTTAAACCACAGTCTACCAAACATTTCTAATTACACTATGGGCTTACATGCAAGGCTTGCCGATGTTAATGCAAAAGTAACTCAAAACAGCATGAAACAGCTCAAAGCTACTCCTTCAGAAACTCAAATTAAAGTAAAAGCAATTCAGAAGCACCCAAATAAGACATTTTAACTTGCTCCTGCATCTCTGTGCATGTGATATCCAGTATATTTCAGTGTGCGCTCTAAGTAGTTCTGTGAAATTCACATTATGCTTGGTTCAAAGTGATTGTAAAGTCTTATTTATTTTTTTTCGGTTAAAAATAACAAACATGTTATACTTACCTGCCCTGTGTAATGGTTTTGCACAGAGCATCCCAGATCTTTCTCTTCGGTGCTCCTGGCCCCTCCCTCCTGTTGAGTGCCCCACAGCAAGAAGATTGCTATGGGGCACCCAAGCCGAGCCACAGCTTCCATGTGTCCATACAGACATGGAGCCACAGCCTGGCCCGGCCCCCTTTCTCTCATCATTGACTGACTGACTTTGATTGACAGCAGTGGGATCCAATGGCGCCATGCTGCTGTTTCAGCCAATGAGGAGGGGAATCCCGGGCAGCCGAGAAACTCCTGCAACATTGCTGGAACTAGAGTGACCTCAGGTAAGTGTTAGGGGGGCTGAGGGAGGCTGCTGCACACAGAAGGCTTTTTATATTAATGCATAGAATGCATTAGGATAAAAAAAACTACTGCCTTTACAACCACTTCCCGACCACAGCACGAACATTTACGTCGACAGAATGGCACGGACAGGCAAATGGGCGTATATATACGTCCCCTTTAATTTGCCGCCGTGTGGTCGCGCTGTCATCGGGAACAGTGATTAGTGATGTGTCACGGCAAGCCACGCCCCCTAACAGTTAGAAGCACTCCCTAGGTCACACTTAACCCCTTCAGCGCCCCTACAGGTTAACCCCTTCACTGACAGCGTCATTTTTAAAGTAATCAGTGCATTTTTATAGCACGGATCGCTGTAAAAATTACAATGGTCCCAAAATATGTAGAAGAATACGTATCGGCCTAAAAGGAAAATTGTTTTTTTTTATATTTTTTTGGGGATATATTGATATTTATTATTTTGTTTATAGCGCAACAAATAAAAACCGCAGTGGTGATCAAATACCACCAAATGAAAGCTCTATTTGTAGGAAAAAAAAGGACATCAATTTTGTTTGGGAGCCACGTCGCGCGACCGCGCAATTGTCAGTTAAAGCGACGCAGTGCCGAATCACAAAAAGTGGCCTGGTCTTTGGCCAGCGAAATAGTCCGGGGTTTAACCACTTGACAACTGGGCACTTAAACCCCCTTCCTAACCAGACAAATTTTCAGCTTTCGGTGCTCTCACATTTTGAATGACAATTACTCAGTCATACAACACTGTACCCATATGAAATTTTTGTCCTTTTTTTCACACAAATAGAGCTTTCTTTTGGTGGTATTTAATCACTGTTGGGTTTTTTATTTTTTGCGCTATAAGAGAAAAAAGACTGAAAATTTTGTAAAAAAATGAATTTTTCTTTGTTTCCGTTATAAAATGTTGCAAATTTGTATTTTTTCTTCATAAATTTTGGCCAAAATTTATACTGCTACATATCTTTGGTAAAAATAAGTACAAATTGGTGGATATTTTTTGGTCTTTGTGAAAAGTATAGAGTCCACAAGCTATGGTGCCAATATCTGAAAATTGATCACACCTGAAGTACTGACGGCCTATCTAATTTCTTGAGACCCTAACATGCCAGAAAAGTACAAATACCCCCCAAATGACCCCTTTTTGGAAAGAAGACATTCCAAGGTATTTAGAAAGAGTCATTGTGAGTTTTTTGAAGTTGTCATTTTTTCCCACAATTCTTTGCAAAAATCAAGATTTTTTTTTCTTTTTTCTTTTTTTCACAAAATTGTCATATTAGCAGGTTATTTCTCACACACAGCATATGCATACCACAAATTACACCCCAAAACACATTCTGCTATTCCTCCCGAGTATGGCGATACCACATGTGTGAGACTTTTACACAGCGTGGCCACATACAGAGGCCCAACATGCAGGGAGCACCTTCAGGCGTTCTGGAGCACCCAGGCCAATTCTGACATTTCTCTCCTACATGTAAAAATCATCATTTGTTTGCTAGAAAATTACATAGAACCCCAAAACATTATATATGTTTTTTTAGCAAAGACCTTAAAGAATATAATGGTGGTCATTGCAACTTTTTATCTTGCACGGTATTTGCGCAGAAATTTTTCTAACGCGTTTTTTACGGAAAAAAACAGTTTTGTGCTTAAAAGAAAAAAAAACAGTAAAGTTAGCCCAATGTTTTTGCATAATGTGAAAGATGAAGTTACGCCGAGTAAATAGATACCTAACATGTCACCCTTCAAAATTGCACACGCTCGTGGAATGGCGCCAAACTTCGCTACTTAAAAATCCCCATAGGCAACGCTTTAAATATTTTTACTGGTTACATGTTTTGAGTTACAGAGGAGGTCTAGGGCCAGAATTATTGCTCTCGCTCTAACGTTCGCAACGATACCTCACATGTGTGGTTTGAACACCGTTTTCATATGTGGGCGGGGCTTATGTATGCGTTCACTTCTGCATGCGAGCTCGCGGGGCAGGGGCGCTTTAAAAAATATATATATATTTTATTGTTCATTTTACTTTATTTACTTTATTAATTTTAGTTTGACATGTTTTTCTTTCCCAAATTTTTTTTTTATCACTTTTACTCCTATTACAAGGAATGTAAACATCCCTTGTAATAGGAATATGGCATGACAGGTCCTCTTTACAGTGAGATATGGGGTCAAGACCCCACATCTCACCTCTAGGCTGGGAAGCCTGAAAAAAACAAACAAAAAAAAAACAATCTTGGCTTTGATCGTAGCGGTGAGTCGGTAGAAGCACCGGAGGGCAGCGGGAGGGGGGGCATCCCCTCTCACCTTCCGTAAGAGTGATCAAGCGGTGGAACAGCCGCTATGATCGTTCTTATGGTGCAGGGAATCGCCAGCTGAAAAAGCGAATATCTGAATGATGCCTGTAGCTGCTCCCATCATTCAGATATCCCCGCATAAAGTTAAAGACGTCATATGACAGCAGGCGGACGGAAAGTGGTTATTGCAGAGTATTGCCGGGTATTGCGGAGTATTGCAGGGTATTGAGGAGTATTGCAGAGTATTGAGGAGTATTGCCGGGTATTGAGGAGTATTGCAGGGTATTGCAGAGTATTGCAGGGTATTGCGGAGTATTGCCGGGTATTGCGGAGTATTGCCGGGTATTGCGGAGTATTGCCGGGTATTGCTGAGTATTGCGGGGTATTGCCGGGTATTGCGGAGTATTGCTGAGTATTGCGGGGTATTGCCGGGTATTGAGGAGTATTGCCGGGTATTGTGGAGTATTGCCGGGTATTGCGGAGTATTGCCGAGTATTGCGGGGTATTGCCGGGTATTGAGGAGTATTGCCGGGTATTGCGGAGTATTGCCGGGTATTGCGGAGTATTGCCGAGTATTGCGGGGTATTGCCGGGTATTGAGGAGTATTGCAGGGTATTGTGGAGTATTGCAGGGTATTGTGGAGTATTGCCGGGTATTGTGGAGTATTGCCGGGTATTGAGGGGCATTGCAGTGTATTGAGGAGTAGTGCAGGGTATTGAGGAGTATTGCAGGGTATTGAGGAGTATTGCAGAGTATGGCAGGGTATTGCGGAATATGGCAGAGTATTGCACAGTATGGCAGGGTATTGCACAGTATGGGCAGAGTATGGGCAGGGTATTGCACAGTATGGGCAGGGTATTGCAGAGTATTGCACAGGGTATTGCAGAGTATTGCACAGGGTATTGCAGAGTATTGCACAGGGTATTGCAGAGTATTGCACAGGGCATTGCACAGGGTATTGCACAGGGTATTGCAGAGGGTATTGCAGAGTATTGCACAGGATATTGCAGAGTATTGCACAGGGTATTGCAGAGTATTGCAGAGTATTGCACAGGGTATTGCAGAGTATTGGCAGGGTGTATTGCAGAGTATTGGCAGAGTATTGCACAGGGATGGCTGAGCAGGGATGGATGGATGGCTGGATCTGTGACTGCAATTGTCACAGATCCAGCCCACAGCTGACATGATCTGACATGGGGGAGGGAGCGGACATGATCCGCTCCCTCCCCTCTCCTCTCACACTGTACCGATCGGTACAGAGAGGGGAGGGAGGAACCGGCGTCATCACATGACGCCGGTCTGTTTACAAGTGATCGCTCCGACATTTGACGGAGCGATCACGTGGTAAACGGCCGCGATTAGCGGCCATCTACCGTGATCCGTGATGCGCCGGGTCTTCCGGACCCGGCAGTCACGGTCATATCCTGGAGCGCGCCCCAGGGGGCGCGCGGGAGCAAGATTCTGTGAGGACGTCCCTGGGACGTCCACTCAGGATAACTCGACCGCGCTGTGGACGTCTTTTGTACATGGCGCGGTCGGCAAGTGGTTAAAGGGGTGTTCCAGGCAACCCCGGGCTAAAAAAAATAAAATAATTAAAAGCCAGCAGCTACACATACTGCACCTGCTGGCTTTTAATAAATGGAGACTTACCTGTCCTGGTGTCCCTCGATGTCGGCACCGCAGCTGATGTTTCACATCAGCTGTCGGGTGCTGCCGTCGCCCCTGCGGGTAAGGGAACCCGGCAGTGAAGCCTACTGCGCATGCGCGAGGCCCGCTCCTCTCTCCTATTAGCCCGGCGGCCAGGGGAGGAGGAGGACGGAGCCCCGCGGTGACGTCGCGGTGACGTCACGGCCGCAGCCGGACTCCAGGAAGTGGGAAAGGATACCTGTCTTTGACAGGTATCCTGTCCCCCCTCCCCCCCGAAAGGTGCCAATTGTGGCACCAGAGGGGGGGAGGAATCCGATGAGCAGAAGTTCCACTTTAGGGTGGAACTCCACTTTAAGTGGTTAAGATGGATTTAGACTTTGCAATGTTTCCAGCTTTGTGCATTTCTGTCAGTTGATGACATTATTAACATGTGCCAAAGGTTGGTTTCATAGGTCTTTTTAAATGTGTTTTGCATATTCTTGCCTGACAAAAAACATGTAGGGCTCCATTCACGAAGTGACCTCTACCACTTTAAGGCCTCATGCACACTGGACGTTAAAATAACGTTAGAAAAACGCCAGTAGTTTGCAGGGAATTTTTCAACTTTTTTCAGCATTTTTCAATAAAGTTTTTTAGCGTTTATTAGTGTTTTTAGCTTTTTTCCGCGTTACCATGTTTTAGCGTTTTTTTGGTTGAAGAAAAAAATAATTTTTATAAAAAAAAATTTTCAATGAAGCAAAAACGTTAAAAAAAACGCTGGTGAGTGACGTTTTTGAGTGTTTATCTGCGTTTATCGACGTTTATCAGCGTTAGAGCGTTTTTACAGCTGAAAAACGTCTCTCAGAGCCCACTTTTTTTTTTTTTTTTTTTTACTGCTCAAAAACGCCACTGCCCAAAACTGCTGATAACAGCCTATGTGTGCATGGACACATAGTTTAACATGATGGAGAGTTTATTGACTGTAGAAAAAAACGTCTACTGACAAAAACAGCTGCTGTAAAAATGTCCAAAAACGTCCAGTGTGCATGAGGCCTAAGAAAGGCAGTAAACTACCGCTTAGTGGTTTTTCAAAACGTTTTTGGCATTAACAAACATTTTTCCAAAATATGCGGTATTTAACTTATGAAACCATGCAGTATTTTATCTCTTACGATATCCAGTGGGATGGGTACAGTGGAGAAGAATTAGAACCCCTGTCAGTTTTTATTGCTAATAAAGAGGTAAAATTGATTAAACCGTAGCAATATGCCAACTCACTAAGTGAGTGCGGTCCCTGCAGCATATGTATTAATAAAAAAAGGTGACTGGAAATACAGTCAAAAGTAAGCTGCTTTCATGGGACACACGTGATGTAAAAAGCAAGGTCCTGACCTCAACCCGATAGAGCACCTTTGGGATAATTTAGAGCGAAGACTGCGAGCCAGGCCTTCTCGTCCACATCAGTCCCTGACCTCACAAATGCGCTTCTGGAAGAATGGTCAAACATTCCCATAGGAACACTCCTAAGCCTTGTGGACAGCCTTCTCAGAAGTGTTGAAGCTGTTATAGCTGCAAAGGGAGGGCCAACTCAATACTGAACCCTATGGACTAATGCCGCGTACACACGACCATTTTTCATGACGAGAAAAATGCAATTTCTTTATTTGGTCATTAAAAACGATCGTGTGTGGGCTCCAGAGCATTTTTAACGACGTGAAAAATGGCCATTAAAAATTTGGAACATGCTCTAATTTTTCTTGTAGTTTTTCACATCGTCGTTTTTCTCGTCATGAAAAACGTCCGTGTGCAGGTTTTAACGACGTGAAAAAAGCGCGCATGCTCAGAAGCAAGTGATGAGACGGGAGTGCTCGTTCTGGTAAAACTAGCGTTCGTAATGGAGATAGCACATTTGTCACGCTGTAACGGACTGAAGAGCACGAGGCTGAAAAACGCGAATCGTCTCTCACCAAACTTTACTAACACAAGGATCAGCAAAAGCAGCCCAAAGGGTGGCGCCATCCGAATGGAACTTCCCCTTTATAGTGCCGTCGTACATTTCGTACGTCACCGCGCTTTGCTCGAACATTTTTTTTCTTCATGATAGTGTGTAGGCAAGGCAGGCTTGAGAAGAATCACGTCGAGAAAAACATCGTTTTTTTCAATGACATTAAAAACGGTCGTGTGTACGCGGCATAAGTCTGGGATGCCATTAAAGTTCCTGTGCACGTAAAAGCAGCCATCCCAGTACTTTTGGTAATATAGTGTATGTGACAATGCTATTTTTGTCTACTTACTGTTTTGTGGAAGTACAGTAGGTGCCGCCGATATTGTGTCAATCTCGCCGCTTCTAGCGGCGATATTGACACCCTATGAGCTCCGTCGCGAGAGCCAGCGCCGAGCTGTCTCGTCATCGGGAAAGGAAAAATGTTCCTTTCACGATGAGCGACACGCATTGTCGATAGACGGAGATCCGACGTGGATTCCCGCCAATACCAGGCACTGCGTTTGGTATGAATCTTGAGCGGGAACTCCACGCCAATTTTAAAGAAAAAAAAGGCGTGGGGGTCCCCCTCAAGATCCAAACCAGACCCTTATCCGAGCACGCAACCTGGCAGGCCGCAGGGGAAGAGGGGGGACGAGAGAGCGGCCCCCCCTCCCTCCTGAACCGTACCAGGCCGCATGCCCTCAACATGGGGGTTTGGTGCTCTGGGGCAGGGGGGCGACCTGCGGCCCCCCCACCCCAGAGCACCCTGCCCCCATGTTGATGAGGACAGGGCCTCTTCCCGACAACCCTGGCCGTTGGTTGTCGGGGTCTGCGGGCGGGGGGCTTATCGGAATCCGGGAGCCCGCTTTAATAAGGGGGCCCCCAGATACCACCCCCCACCTTATGTGAATGAGTATGGGGTACATCGTACCCCTACCCATTCACCTGGTGGAAAAAAATGGTAATAAAAACACAACACAGTTTTTTAAAGTATTTTATTGCACAGCTCCGGGGGTCTCTTCCGTCTTCGGGGGTCTCCGGTGTCGTCGCCGCGCTCTCCGGTTCTTTCTTCTGCCGGGCCACCGCTTTCTTCTTCCAGCTCTTTTGCTAGCAGGGCCCGGTCTTCTCCGTCGCCTTCTTCTTCTCCCGCTCTCCGGTTCTTCTCCCGCTCTCCGGTTCTTTCTTCCGCCGGGCCTCCGCTATCTTCTTGCAGCTCTTTTGCTAGCGGAGGCCCGGTTTTCCCGTCGTCTCGTCCGGCTCTCCGATGTCCTTCTGCCGGCCCCTCCACTATCTTCTTGTAGCTCTTTTGCTAGTGGAGGGGCCGGTCTTCCCGTTGTCGCCGTTGGCGTCTTCTTCCCTCTTCTCCTTCTCGATGTTGACTCGTCGCTTCCTCACGCAGTAATGCTAAATCTTCGGTCCGCAGAGATTTATATAGGCTTCTCATGACATCACAGTCACATTTTCCCATGACGTCATGGTCACATGCTCCAGGGACACCCGGAGCATGTGACTGTGACGTCATGAGAAGCCTATATAAATCTCTGCGGACTGAAGATTTAGCATTACTGCGAGAGGAAGCGACGAGTCAACATCAAGGAGGAGAAGAGGGAAGAAGACGCCGAAGGCGACGACGGGAAGACCGGCCCCTCCACTAGCAAAAGAGCTACAAGAAGATAGTGGAGGGGCCGGCAGAAGGACAACGGAGAGCCAGACGAGACGACGAGGAAGACCGGGCCTGCGCTAGCAAAAGAGCTGTGCAATAAAATACTTTAAAAAACTGTGTTGTGTTTTTATTACCATTTTTTTTCCACCAGGTGAATGGGTAGGGGTACGATGTACCCCATGCTCATTCACATAGGGTGGGGGGGGCGGGATCTGGGGGCCCCCTTATTAAAGGGGGCTCCCGGATTCCGATAAGCCCCCCGCCCGCAGACCCCGACAACCAACGGCCAGGGTTGTCGGTAAGAGGCCCTGTCCTCATCAACATGGGGGCAGGGTGCTCTGGGGTTGGGGGGCCGCAGGCCGCCCCCCTGCCCCAGAGCACCAAACCCCCCATGTTGAGGGCATGTGGCCTGGCACGGTTCAGGAGGGAGGGGGGCGCTCTCTCGTCCCCCCCCTCTTCCCCTGCGGCCTGCCAGGTTGCGTGCTCAGATAAGGGTCTGGTTTGGATCTTGAGGGGGACCCCCACGCCGCTTTTTTGGCGTAGGGTTCCCCTTCAAATCCAGACCAGACCCAAGGGCCTGGTATGCTCCTGGAGGGGGAACCCACGCCGTTTTTTTCTTTAAAAATTGGCGTGGAGTTCCCGCTCAGGATTCATACCAAACGCAGTGCCTGGTATTGGCGGGAATCCACGTCGGATCCCCGTTCAATACAGTGCCGCGTCTCCTCGCTACTGCAGCGAGCGCGACATGTATCGCCACCCTGTCGCCGAGATGTCGGCAACCCTGTCGCCGAGAATCTCCGCGATAGGATCGCGATGAATATACAATGTCGGCGGCACCTACTGTAACCTGTAGATCCGCCTCCCAGAATTGAATGTACAGGGGGAATAAAGGGGAAGTTTAGTTGTTTGCATAAAACTGTAACAGGTATGGTACATATTGTCCACCTGCACACAGTTGTTCAAAAGGAGTAAGTGGTCTTGTGTAGAAATCCGGGTCAGGAATAGATTGCAAAAAGTGGGACAAGGGTGCTAATTTGTTGTGTGATCAGCCTTGTGGGGTTGCTTATTGCATGCACCTAGTAAGTCCCTGGGCTGCCAAGCATCCCATTTGTCTATTTTCAGAGCTAGGGAAAAAGTCAGGGTTGTATAACACTGACATCAGCAGGGACTGATAAGGAGAGAGGCCTTTTTGGGTGAGCGTGGAAGAGGCTACTCCAAGTGTGGCACCTATATTTGGATTAGTCTTGATTGGTCTACAGTGTTTAGTCAATGCCCAAGGCAGGAGTAACAGGATGACCGGGGATGCTTGCTGTTCAATCACTGCTCAGGGTTTAGTTTGAGGGGAGACACACCAAGTCACAACTCTGGATAGGTGCGGGCTTTGTGGTATAGGTGCAAATCAGGTAAGCCAATACTACCCTGTTGTTTAGGAAGTGTGAGCAGATCATCACGTCTCCTTACCGCCTTGTCACGCCCTATGAATTTGTTCAAAATCATATGGAGAGAGTCAAAAAATAATTGGGGAATCCTAATAAGAATAGTCTGTATGAGTCTAGTATCTAAGAAAGTGAGATCATTTTAAAAGTGTTGCATTTGCCAAACCACATCAGGGTTATATTATGCCACAGTTGGAGGTATGTGCAGATTTTGGCAAGTAATGGACTGTAGTTGGCTTCATAAAGCATGGCTGGATCTTGGGTGAGTCGAATGCCCAGATATCCTAAAGTGGAGGGGGACCATTGAAATGGGTACAAACATTGTAGAATAGCAGGACAGCCCAATGGGAGTTTAACAATCAAGACTTCAGACTTTGAATAGGCTACAAGAAGTTGGAGATCTTTCCATATTGGGCGAACAATTGGAGTGAAGAGGTGAGGGAGGATTCTGGATCAGTAATAAAAAAATAAAAGATCTCCTGTGTAAGCGGCGATCTTGTATTCAGTAGATGCAAACTGTGGCCCCAAATTTAGAAGCCCTATGGAACGATAGTTGCCACAAAGTATATGATCTTTGTCTGATTTTGGGATGCTGCATGGTGAGCCTGTAACATATCCAGAGGGAATAAATGTCCTTCGGGTATGGAATTAAAGGGTCTTAGAAAATACGGAGAGAGAGAGAATGTCTCAAAATGATTTGCAGTAACTAAGGGGTAGACAGACAGGGCCTGGAACTTTGCCTGGTTTTGAAGAGGACAATGCAAATATCTAGTTCCTCAGCTGTGATTGGAAGCTCCAGGTATTCTCTGGCCAATGCAGGTATGAACGGCATGCCAGACAACTCCAAGAAAGAGGAAATTAGATCCCAGCATTGAAAATGAGACAGTGAGCTGGAATTTGGGAGATTATATAATTTATGATAAAAGTGATGGAATTCCTGGGCAATAGACACTGAGGTCATTAGTTTAGTACTTGAGAAAGAGGTAATTTGTGTAATGACAGGTTTTGTTTGTGGTCCTTACAACACACAGACAACAAAAGTGCCTGGTTAATTTCCGAATTTGTAGAAAGATCATCTACAGTGATGCATTTTATTTTGTTTAATAACGTACAAAAGTTGGTTAAATCGGAGGTCTGCCCTCCCCCACGAAAAATTAAAAGTCAGTAGCTACAAATACTATAGCTGCTGACTTTTAATATATGGACACTTACCTGTTGGTACCCCAGCCATTCTTTCGGATCTGCTATTGGGTTCAGACACTGCCATTCCTGGTAAGGGAACCCGACAGTGACATGTTTTTCGCTTCACAGCCGGTTTCCTACTGCGCATGCATGAAACACGTTGCGCTTTCTAATTGGCCTGTGGCAGAGGAAGGAGGAGAAGGGGCCAAACTTCCGAGAGATGGCACAGCAGCGCAGTCTCCAGAAGTGGGGAAGGGGACCTGTCAAAAACAGGTTCCCATTTCCACCCCCCCCCCCCCCCCGAAATGTGCCAAATGTGGCACCGAAAGGTCTGTAGCTGAATTTAGAGGGTTAATGACTGACCACAACTTGTTCCCCATCTGGGGTATAATGGGTCTTTCACTGAATGTTTGGCTGTTGCTGACAAAGGATGCAGACAGGTAGTGGGGTCTATTCACTAGCCAAGAGGCCTAATAACTGTTTCTGCTTGACTTTTATTTTGGACTGTGGTGCTTACTACTGCGAGGGAATCTTTTTGTTTTGCTGTAAACGCTGGCCAATAAACATGGGCAAGAAGGCCTTAAACCTACTTGGTGCATGAAATACCTCTCTGCAATCCTTCAGCTTGTAGCTGAACCGCACAATGTATAAACTCCAACTGGCTGGCTGCATGATATTTCTCAGGATGTTTTTCCTGATGGTGACTACAGTTGGACATACCTGCACAATCTACTGTATCTATATATCTATCTAAAATTAATAAATGGTTGTACGCAGGCAGTAGCTGAATATGAGTAGAAACAATCTTTTTGCTGTCACATAATAATGTCACCTAATGCTGTGGCAGTATCACCAGATAAGTTTTACCATATATACTCGAGTATAAGCCAAGTTTTTCAGCACATTTTTTTCCACTGAAAATGCCCCCCGGCTTATACTCGAGTCTGTGTACTTGATTATCTGTGACATGCAGAGTCAGACTGCGGGCTTCCAGTGTAAAAAAGCCATGCCTCCTCCTCGTCCTGTTCCGTGATAGGCAGAGACTGTGTTCAGTGTTCCGCCTATCACGGACGTCCTCTCGTCTCTGCTAGGAAACTGAGTGTTTCGTCTTTAAACGAAAGAGAATGAAGGGAGGCGCGGCTTTTTTACACTGGACGCCCGCAGTCTGACTCTGCATGTCATGGATAATCAGGTATGGAGATTGGCAAAGTGAGGCATGCAATGGGCACAGTGAAGTGAGGCATGGAATGGGCACAGTGAGGCTGCAATGGGCACAGTGAGGCTTCAATGGGCACGGTGAGGCGTGCAAATGGGCACAGTGAGGCATGCAAATGTGCACAGTGAAGCTGCAAATGGGCATTGTTGGCCCTCTTTTCCACTTACAGTAGCTGCTGTATTCTCACCCTAGGCTTATACTCGAGTCAATAAGTTTTCCCAGTTTTTTGTAGTAAAATTAGGTACCTCGGCTTATATTCGGGTCGGCTTATACTCGAGTATATACGGGTAATGAAAGCTGCAGAATTACAAAAATACTGTAGTTATCTTTTGAATTCACATTAACATGTTAAAACTTATATAAGATTTTCTGAATCATATTTTCATATACTTTGAAATAAAACAATCTTCTTTGTTCTGCATGGCTAAAGTATAAGTTCAGTTTTCACTTAGTTAAAAAAAAAAAACAGTCCTTGGCAGCATGGTTTCTATTTTCTTACTTTATTTATTTATGTATTCACTATTGGTTTGAATTAGATGGACTTGTGTCTTTTTTTCAAGCTGACTAACCATGTAATTATGAAACCATGCTGCTTTCATCTATTGTATAGCATATTATGTGCACCCACCCTATATCTTCTTTGCTCAGCTGCAACGTAGCAATGTTTGTTAAAGAGAAGTATGGGTTTCCAAAAAGAAATTTATATTCACCTTGGTGGATGCAGCATCAATACAATACTGCATCTCTCCCATGCCGCCTCTGCACTGAGAGATGAGCAATCAAACACTGCTGATTGCTCAGTTCTCCCCTCTACTCTGAACAGAGAATGGTGCCTATCAGTCACTGGCTCTCTGCTCTGCCCCTCCAGTGCTCACTGGAGTGCCGGGCTGTGAAGAGGATGGGAAATGCTGGCTCAGTCTCCCAGCAGCTCGCTGAGCGGCTGAGCTAGCTGCCAATCCAGGCATCTGGCTGGATCCCAACTGTAAATTCATGATTGATCCAGAACCTTGACTGGCTTGGTGAAATCAGCCGACAGCGAACTTTAACCTGCTGACGGCTGAAAACGGGTCACAGGAGTGCAGAACAAACAGTATTTATGTTATGCATAGGAGAAGTAGGACCAAAAAAGTTTGGTTATATTTCTTCTTTAAAGCGGAGGTTCTGCGGTGCATACTTTTTTTTTTTTTTCTTTTCATTCTATGTTAAAAGCTTAGCAATGTAATTACTCACGTCTGCGGCACTTTAAAATGCCCCCCGTCCATTTTGCGGTAAAAAAAGAGTTTATAAAACTCTTCCTGCTTTTCCCATTTTGCTTATGGGCATCTTGAAGCCCACAAGCATATCCTTCCGGGTAGAGAAGAATGCTTCTCTCCCGGCATTCAGCGCTGGATCTCGCTCACGCCGGACGGACGCACGCCCCACGCGAGCAGCGCCGTCAACACTTCCTGGTTGCCATGACATTGCAGGTGTATAATGGCAAAATACACCAGCGTGCCCTTATCTAAAATGGCGGAATTAGATCCGCCCCCGTCACGTGACCGGCTAGACGAGTCACGTGACGATACACTTATCGTGAGATCTGACTGAAAGGAGCCAGGAGCCACTGCGAGAATAGGAGCATAGGAAAGGACACGCCTACTCCCGTGGGAGTAAATCCGGAAGTAAGATTAAAGATAAAAGATATAAGCAAAACTACTTTGAAAAAAAAAAAAAAGGTTAGTGCTATGCTTATTTACGTGATAAGAGGAACTAATGATGTTAAACTTAAATATGTGGGTGAACCTCCGCTTTAAGGTTTAGCTGAATATGGTAGTGGGTCACTATACTATGAATGAGATATCAATAAAACTGCAAATCCAGCTTTGGGCTTGTCAAATGTTGCACTTCTTCATGTACAAATACTGTAAGTGATTAACCACTTAAGCCCCGGACCAATATGCAGCATAAAGACCAGGCCCCTTTTTGCATTTCGGCACTCCGCCGCTTTAACTGACAATTGCACGGTCGTGCGACGTGGCTCCCAAACAAAATTGACGTCCTTTTTTTCCACAAATAGAGCTTTATTTTGGTGGTATTTGATCATCTCTGCGGTTTTTATTTTTTGCGCTATAAACAAAAATAGAGCGACAATTTTGAAAAAAAAAGCTGTATTTTTAACTTTTTGCTATAATAAATATCCCCCAAAAAAATATAAGAAAAACATTTTTTTTCCTCAGGTTAGGCCGATACGTATTCTTCTACATATTTTTGGTAAAAAAAATCGCAATCGCCATTTATTGATTGCCTTGCGCAAAAGTTATAGCGTATTACAAAATAGGGGGTCGTTTTATGGCATTTTTATTATTTTTATTTTTTTACTAGTAATGGCGGCGATCAGCGATTTTTTTCGTGACTGCGACATTATGGCGGACACATTGGACACTTTTGACACATTTTTGGGACCATTGTCATTTTTACAGCGATCAGTTCAATAAAAATGCACTGGTTACTGTAAAAATGACACTGGCAGTGAATGGGTTAACCACTAGCGGCACTGAAGGGGTTAAGTATGCCTAAGGGAGTGATTCTCACTGTTAGGGAGTGTGACTACGAGTGACACGTCACCGATCTCCGCTCTGATTACACAGAGCGGAGATCGGTGACAGTGTAAGTAGGCGAGCGGGCAGATGTTGTGTTTACACTAACATCTCCCCGATCCATCCCTCAGTGAGACGATCGCGGGGATCCCCGCGGAGATCGAGTCCGCGGGACACGCGGTCCGACTCACAGGGATGACTGCAGGGTCGCTAGCGTGCGCGACCACACGGCAGGCAGTTAAAGGGCCACGTACAGGTACATGATTGTGCCTGTACGAGCCATTCTGCCAACGTATATATGCGGTGAGCGGTCGTTAAGGGGTTAAAACAACTAGTCAATGTGCATTCATTCTTGTATGTCAGTCTTGACAGAATTTTTTTATCTCATTGGCAAGGGAGACCATAAAGTACAAATTACATACAGTCTTGGTCTAAAGAAAACTGATTTATTGACAAGTGTTTCAGGACATACATTCATTCAAGCTTACATACATACACATGTAGCGGGTGTCAAATTTAGTGGGGTGTATGTGGGCTATAGATGGCCCAGATACATTGATTTTTAGGGATTTATGGACACTTTGGAGTGTGGGAGATATGAATGGTGTCATGTTCCCTGTGTTCCCTAGGTGGCACTGTCACCTGGGACTGGGGCTGAACTGCCATTCTAGAGCCATGCCCTTTTTGTCCTCTCACGGCAGTAGTACGGCTGGGCGGGGAACCCGCTGTGCCTGCTGGGAGAGGATATAAAAGGGGGCGGACATCTTGCGCATGAGGTCCATTCCCCAGGCACCTTCGGCCTGGGGGCTGCTGCGGTTCGTCTGTGCCCAGGCGCCCTCGGCCTGAGCGCGTGGAGTCGAGTTCCATCCCAGGCACCTTCAGCCTGGGGTGAGGTACTTTACCAGGAAGCCTGGGGCCCAGTACCTTCGACTGGGTCCCGCGAGGGCGAAACATTCCTAAGGTGCCCCCGGTAGTGGGTGCCTGAATCCAGGGCATAAGGGACCGGAGACGTGACCTCCCCGAAGAGCCAGCGCAGCATTTGCTGGTGACGGTGGAGGCCTCTGGTGACCGTCCGGATGGATGTCTTCCTCTGACAGGGGTCGTTTGTTCTAAAGGAGGTAATTCATGTTCTCATGGTCTGTGGCAGGGACCCATCTTCCTCAGGTCAGTGGCAGGCCTCATCCAAGGCCTGTGGCAGAGGCCTCAACATTCACCCAGGTCAGTGGCAGTGACCAAATTCACAGTCGGCGACAGCGACTGTGCGCCAAGCCTGTTTGCACTAAATGGAACAGGAGAAACTTTATTCATTGTGTTGTGCCTGGACCTACTCTTTCCCACACCCTGTCTGTTCTTTTAAAAGTCAACTAGTCTTCCTATTGATCTAAGCAATAAAACAGAGTTGGACTTTTTATGGTGTGGAACTCGTGTTACTGGAAGCTAAGTGTCCCTGTCAGTGACAGTGGCAATCATCCTCCACAGTGGAAGCTGAGGCTCCGGCCTAAAACGCAGACCCGAAGGTAAACTGTTTAGCTCATATCTCTGCATCCTACATCAGAGAGCCGAGCTGGTGGTGTGCATCTTTCCCCCTTCTCCCAGATACCCCTAGATGAGTAAAACCAGCCGTGAAGAGAGGGGAGAAGCTGGGGGGAGGACCGCTACACATGGGGGCTCTAAGTCCGGGATTTGTGTTTATGCAATGAAGCCGAAGCTATCGGAGTTTGAACTTTACTGCCCAGAAGAGTTCCGAGTAGGTCGGCCATATTGGCCACTGCGCCATCAGGCACACCCTTACCTGCACAGTTCGTGGGCGTGACATGGAGAAAGCCCGCAAACTGTTGTGCCAGAGGGGAGGAGTCCGGCCATGTAAAGAGGTACACGTGGGGACTTTGGCGCCAGTTATGCAGTGCGCGATAGAGCAGCAATCAGTCACCATGTTCAGCAATGCCTCGTGGGTTCCAGTCTCAAATACTATGAGGATGACTTCAACTGCTGCTCCGATTACAGATACGGGGATTCGGCTCAAGCCCCGGGGACGATTCACCTTGTACACCTGCAAGGATGTTGAGGCCCTGGGTATGATTTGTCCCGGATGTTTGGGACTGGTGGTACAGTTAAAGCCATTCGGGCGCTGTGAGGCCTGCGGGGAGTTCACGTTTGAGGTGGAGCAATCCATAGAGAGACCTCGGGTCTTCCACCTCAGCCCTACATCAGGTGCCGCCACTCAACAAGGAGAAGTCAACGCTTGGACAGCCGTCCCTACGCGCACTGTAAAGACCTCCGTGGAGGTCGCGAACAAAGGGATGGAGAATGCGAAATCCGAAGATGCTGCTTCGGTAACCACAGTTTCCCTACTCCCAGCGCCAACAAGGAGGGTCGGTCTTGTGAGAGCTTCCAGCGGCCGAGATGGAGTACAACCTCTGCACTTGCCTGGCCCGGATGAATCCGGTAGGAAGAGTCCTGGACATCCTTTCACAAGTTTGGGTCGAGGTAAGCCAGGGACTGGGACTTGGTGTTGGGACGGAGGTGTCGGGGATTCACGGCCCCTTGAGCCCGTGGGTGGGAGTGATTCGGTGTCCACTACCAACTACCTGCCCGCGGAGGAGTGTGACACCTCCAACCTGGAGTCGGTCTCCGATGTGGGAGACAACGTCGTCATAGATGAATTGTTTGCTGAGAAGGGCTGGGACAAGATGCCTCTCTCCTCATCCCGTAGAGCCAGGGATCCACCTATGTCCACAGGGGATAGTACACCCCGGGTGGAGGCACCAGCGCCTGAGGAGGGACCCCGTTCCAGGACTGCCCTTCAGTCCCCAGTGCCTTCTGCACCTATCACCGGAGACAAGAGACTGTCGCTGTGGGCACCTATGCCCAACTTGGAGGTGGTCAAGGCACCTCGCCATCCGGATTCAATCGTCCTGCCGGGCGAGGGAGACCGCTATACCATGCCTCCCTTGTCTAGGCTACAGCGTTTGTTCTGACAGAAAGTTGCCAACGAGTATGGGTGGGAGTACCCATATTTATCTTAGGAGCTACTGTATGAAGTGGAAGTCTGCAGGAAACGTTGGCATAATGACTTTGTGTGGACACACATCAAAGTCCCACACGCACGCAGGTACCTTACTTGTTCCCCAAAGGCATCTCAAAGATTTAAGGACTGTAAAGCAGAGTGGATGTTAGGTCGGCACATCCATGCTGACAAAGTGTTGATTCGACGGAAAGAAGGGGAGGATGTTGAATATCACATAGAGACTGTGGATCAGCATTTGAAACCCCTTGTCTTGCCGCATCCTAGATTCTACTTGTAGGAGAAAAAAAAGACTCCTTTCCTTTGTCCTGCAAGTTTGCTGAACTTTCCGGAGTTTGTTTTTCCTTCCCGGAAACCCAGGAACTGTACCCGAGTTAACGGGTGTTGTGCTCTTTGGGGGAATGGGGGACTGTTGCTGTTGTTTCTCCCTTCCTCCCTCCTGCAAAGTGATCATGGACTTTGGGGTGTAGTTAGGGCCAAAGTACAGAAGAAAAAAAAAGTTTTTGTTCAAGGATTCAACAAGTGCTTTTACCGTGGCACTGTCACCAGGTGGCAATGTTGCGCAACGTTATTCACTTTACACCACATACTTCTTGGAAGGAAAGGATTTCTCTTTGGGGAGATTTTTTTGTTCCAACACCCACACATGTGTCAGGGAAATTGTGTGTTTGATTTCTTTTTTTGTCCCCTCTGCAGGAGAACGTCTGTCAAGACCGCTGATAATGGGGCGGGTCTTAGATAGTGATGTGGGAGGGGGAGGAAAGAAAATAGATGTCAATGGTGTTATTGTGATATGTATGCTGTTATGTGTTGTTTCCCTTTTCCTTCCCTTTCATGTCAGGTTCAGGCACAACCACCATTTTTTTTCAAATTACATTTTTGCACATTTTTGAAACAGTCTCTAGATGGAGGTTATGTTGGCTCCCTTTGGGGCATGCCTTGATTCAGTCACTGGGGACCAGTGTCAAATTGCTGGGGGGAGAGTGTAGCGGGTGTCAAATTTAGCGGGGTGTATCTGGGCCATAGATGGCCCAGATACATTGATTTTTAGGGATTTATGGACACTTTGGAGTGTGGAAGGTATGAATGGTGTCATGTTCCCTGCGGTCCCTAGGTGGCGCTGTCACCTGGGTTGAACTGCCATTCTAGAGCTGTGCCCTTTTTGTCCTCTCACGGCAGTAGTACGGCGGGGCGGGGAACCCGATGTGCCTGCTGGGAGAGGATATAAAAGGGGGCGGACATCTTGCGCACGAGGTCCATTCCCCAGGCACCTTCGGCCTGGGGGCTGCTGCGGTTCGTCTGTGCCCAGGCGCCCTCAGCCTGGGCGCGTGGAGTCGAGTTCCATCCCAGGCACCTTCAGCCTGGGGTGAGGTACTTTACCAGGAGGCCTGGGGCCCAACACCTTCGACTGGGTCCCGCGAGGGCGAAGCATTCCTAAGGTGCCCCCGGTATTGGGTGCCTGAATCCTGGGCGTAAGGGACCAGAGACGTGACCTCCCCAAAGAGCCAGCGCAGCATTTTTTGGTGACAGTGGAGGCCTCTGGTGACCATCCGGATGGATGTCTTCCTCTGACAGGGGTCGTTTGTTCTAAAGGAGGTAATTCATGTTCTCATGGTCTGTGGCAGGGACCCATCTTCCTCAGGTCAGTGGCAGGCCTCATCCAAGGCCTGTGGCAGAGGCCTCAACGTTCAGCCAGGTCAGTGGCAGTGACCAAATTCACAGTCGGTGGCAGCGACTGTGCGCCATGCCTGTTTGCACTAAACGGAACAGGAGAAACTTTATTCATTGTGTTGTGCCTGGACCTACTCTTTCCCACACCCTGTCTGTTCTTTTAAAAGTCAACCAGTCTTCCTATTGATCTAAGCAATAAAACAGAGTTGGACTTTTTATGGTGTGGAACTCGTGTTACTGGAAGCTAAGTGTCCCTGTCAGTGTCAGTGGCAATCATCCTCCACAGTGGAAGCTGAGGCTCCGGCCTAAAACGCAGACCCGAAGGTAAACGGTTTAGCTCATATCTCTGCATCCTACATCAGAGAGCCGAACTGGTGGTGTGCATCTTTCCCCCTTCTCCCAGATACCCCTAGACGAGTAATACAGCCATAAAGAGAGGGGAGAAGCTGGGGGGAGGACCGCTACACACATATAATGACTCCTTCCCATTCCCCACACGCACCTACTGTATCAACATACATTCTCCGTGCAAACTGATGATGTATTCATGCAAAATGCTGCAATTATTAAGAGGTTCTGCATAAAGACATTCTTTACTGATGATGCATTCATAAAAACTGATGCAATTATCATGAAAATCTGCAAAAAAAAAAACGAAACTTTTAATACATACAAGTCAGCTTTTGAAAAGAAATATCAAGAAATGTCGGTTTTTAACAGAGCCTCCTATCTCCTACTCTTATAAATACCAGCATATCTCCTTATTCACTGTACCACCATCGTTGTTGGAGTAAAGGTATTTTACCAAGAATCTCACAAACACAGAAAATGTAGATTATCAACACACATCTTTATGCATTTCAGAAAAGAACATTTGAAGGTTATTTGAAAAGTAAAGATAACACACACAGTGGGGAAGCAAATCTCATTATGGATAATCTCCTACCAAACTGCCTGTCATTCCTTACACATATTTATGGTTGGCTTAAAGTTTTTCTAATTGTTGTTTGCTTTGTAAATAACTAAGCTCATTCAGCATGATTTTTTTTTTTTTTTTTTTAACAAATTTGCTGCTCCTACTGTCGCTCATTACATAATGTAAAAATACCATCCCTAACTTGCTCCAAAAGGAACAGAAATACTGTACACAGATGAAGCTCTTTTCTTTGAAATAGGCTCCCTAAAGTGAACCTGTCCCAAGCCTAATACAACAGATGTTACCTTCATGAGTACCCAGTGCCACCCTCATTCATTCATTCATTCATTCATGGGGACCTGTCATTAACTCCAAAACCTGTCAACTGGAAGCTGCTATCGTCTAATATACAAGCTGCATGCTAGTTTAAGGACAGTCACCTTTTTCTTAGTGATGGTAAATTTAGGTCTCGCCGCCCTGAAATTAGCAAGCTGAATGTGAATTAGACAATTAACTGAATTCACAAAAGCATTTTTGTGCTGGGAGAAACTGTTTGCATGCACTCAAGTGATCCATAGCCATGTGTGTTTATTTGCCAATATTGTTTGTGGATGAAATTTTTCCCATGCACACTTGACTATGTGCAGGAAATTGTGCATGCTCGAATGACAGAAAGCACACAAATAAAAGTGATAACAGGGAGGACAGTATTCTTAGAGAAAATTGTCAGGAGACATGGTAAGAAGGGGTATCCTATATTACCTAACAAATGGAGAACAATATAAAATAGAATTATGCATCGTACATACGACCGGTTTTCCCGGCAGAAAAACTGCCATGAGAGCTTTTGGCCGGGAATTCCGGCCGTGTGTATGTTCCATCGCAGTTTTCCCGACAGGAAAAACGCTGGGAATCCCAGCGGGAAAAATGAGAACATGTTCTCTTTTCTCCCGCCGTGATTCCTGGCTGTTTTTAAGGCAGCAGTTTTCCTATGGAAAACACTGCGGTGGAGCATACACACGGCCGGGTTTCCCGACCAAAGCTCTCATGGCAGTTTTCCTGCCGGGAAACCCGGCCATGTAAAGGGGGAAAAAGCTACCGAGCAGGTTCTCGGTTTTCCCCTCGGTTTTCCCGGCGGACTTTTTACCGCTGGGAAAACCAATCGTGTGTACTAGGCATCTCAGTTTCAACACCAATGACTAAAAGCCACATTTTCACTTTCAACTGATGTTAAAATAAAAGCTTTTAGAAGCTTCTTTATACTCACCTATGTCCATGTCCTATCCTGGCATAGCTTCCAGGAGTCAAGACTTGTGCTGCAGTAGACCGATCACTCTCTCTGACATCATCAGATGTTGCAATTTTCTTGGAGCATTTTTTGGAAGCATTATAGTGGCCATCTCACTTTTTAGCAGCTAAATGTCACATGCTGTCAAAAGGGGGAAACTGGTCTGTCTCAGTTTCATACTTTACCACTGGAAAATCATTGGCGGTTCAGCTACAGAAGCAGATGGTGAATGTGTTAATTAACAAGCACAGTCTTTTTCACATCATGTTGCAAAAACAAACTCATAATGTCATCAAAGTTGTAAAATTTTTGTGAACTGTTGGTGTTTAAAGAGCTAGCTTGTGAAAACATGTGCAAACGAATATTATCCAGTAATGAATTACAGGAAATTCCCTTGTAATGTTAAAATTCCCAGGCGAAGGTTACAGACTATTTGCCTTTTGTAAGTCAGCCCTATAGGTACATAGTTGATAAGGCCTGAAAAAATACAGGTCCATCTGGTTCAGTCAATGTTTGTGTGAGTATAAGTCTCTAAGAATTCCCATAACTCTGTATATTATACTTAATGAGTAGGAGGACTATATTAGGGTAAGTTTTCTCCATTAACATCACATTTTATGTATTACATGTATGCTAATGTATTGTATTTCTTTCATCCTTCCCTAATTACCATGAATGTAATATGCTGAGAATGTCCCCTTTGTCCTCATGCATGCTGGAAGCTTTAGATTGACCCTTTTTCTCCTCCATGCATATTTCCCTTCACTAACCTTTCCAGCAGGGGCGCCTGTTGCTCCAAATGTTTGGGGGTTTAAACCCCAATTTAGGAAATAAACTTCCTCCTTTTTTGCTCTGGTGCCTATTAAACGCCCCCATTTGTTCCCTCAAATGCAGCCATTTTGTTCCCTCTAATGCAGCCATTTTGTTCCCTCCAATGCAGCCATTTGGTTCCCTCTAATGCAGCCATTTTGTCCCCTCCAATGCAGCCAGTTCCCCCCCCCCCCAGCCCTGCACTTACCTTCTTGTGGTCAGCGCCATCCTTCTTCTGTCCTTGATGTCTTCTCCTTCCCTTGATGTTGCATCAGCCAATCATGTTACCATTAAACAGACTTGTTGAACATGATTGGCAGAGCAGCCTGTCAGTGTTTACCCAAGGAATGCCCCCCCCTGCGACCCCTATTTAACTTTTCTGAAGCCAATTACATCCCTCAGGCTGTAATGTGCAAGGCAATTTTCCTTCCTGTTTCTGATATGCAATTTTAAGCCCATACTGTAAATGCCGCAGTTCTTCATATGTCGGTCGCTTAACAGGGGGCCATCCACCTGAATAGTGGGTGGCATAGACAATACATAGGTTAATGCAAGGCATGAACCTATGTATTGTTCTGAGTGACGGGCACAGGAGAGAGGGGGCAGTGCTCCAGCGTCCACTCTGGACGCACCGCCACTGCAATGCTATCCTGTGGCCAAACACATCTACCCCCCCTCCCCATTATAATTTATTCATGGACCATCATAGGGGGTGATAAATATGATACATGAGCCTTCCATTATACTTATTTAAAACACCTTAATAAACGTAGACTTTGCTTGATGTTGGCCTCTAATGTATTTTCTTAGAATCTCCTTGTAATGTTTGACTTGTGTATTCTAATATTTTTTCATATTGTTTGACTCCACAGCTTCCTTCCACGCCACAGGAATGGCAGACTGTGGCATCGGAGTTTGCCATGCGGTGGGACTTCCCCAACTGCGGTGGTGCCATAGACGGGAAGCACATCCGCATCGTGCCGCCACCCCGTTCTGGGTCCTACAACTTCAATTACAAGAGGTTTCATAGCATTGTGCTGATGGCGGTGGTGTCAGCACGGTATGAATTCCTCTATGTTGATGTAGGGAAGAATGGCCGGATGTCCGATGGGGGATCCTTCATCCAGACGGAGTTTGCCCTCCGTCTCCAGAGTGACGACCTTGCATTGCCACCGGATGCAGGGAATGTTGAAGGACTCCCCTTTGTTTTTTTGGCTGATGAAGCCTTCGGGCTCGGACCGCATCTTATGAGGCCATTTCCTCAGAGGACCCTGACCCCAGAGAAAAGGGTGTTCAATTACTGGCTGGCCAGGGGCCGAAGAGTCGTTGAAAATGCCTTTGGCATAATGGCCAGCCGGTTCCGCCTTTTTATGACTTCAATACACTTGGCGGACTACAAAATAAACTATGTAGTATTATGCTGCTGTGTGCTACACAATTTTCTCTGCCGCAAATCAAATTCCTATATGGCCTCAGTTTTGCCTGAGGCTGGACTTTCCCCTGATAATCCCCTGCCGGGCCTGGAATCTGCCCAAGCTGGCTTTCCCCCCCAAAATGCCCGTGAGGTTCGGGACAAATACATGGACTATTTCATGGGTAGGGGGGCAATTCCTATGCCAGGCTATGGCTAAAGATTCCTGTCTAACGATCAAAATAAAAATCTGGTTTAAACTTCTAACTTTTGTTGGTTTCCTGTCTCCTAGTTTGTCTTAGTGCATTTGTAGTGCCAAGTGTATTTTCCTTTAGTAAATACCAACCATTTCACTATGTAACCTTTAAAAAATAACCAAATAAGGTTAGAGCGTATTAGAAAAAGAAGCTACACGTTGTTTGTGTTCAAATATTTTACTATGTGCAAATTCACACACCTTTTTTTTTTTATTTTACATTTTTTGTTTGCCTGGCCACAAACCGGCAATTGTTTTCTTAGGAAAATACAAAAACAACAGTTGCATTCCAAAAATTACAAAATTGGATACCTCGGAGCAATCTGAGACATTCACTTACACAAACTATATGTCTCTATGTGCCCGTCCTAATATGGGGTCCTGCCACCCCTTGCCCAGCCAAAAATTGAATATGCACACAATTGGGATTATTTTCCTATAGGGATTTTAGACTCCTGATCCCTATTGTCAACATGTGCTATCTGCCATCAGGGGTGATCAATGGACGTGTTTTGGGGGTGCAACCCCTTCCTCAGTTCACCTACTTTAGATACGAGGAAGGGGTTGCACCCCCAAAAGACGTACATGGATATCCCCTGATGGCAGATAGCACATGTTGACACACTGTGTGCAGATTAAATTTTTGGCTGGTTTGATTGTCAAAAAGTTTTTAAAAAGTTGAAGAACAAACATGAAAAAAAAGGGGGTTTGGAGGCCTTATTGAATGCTCCCCAAAACATTGAGAATGTCTTTAAATGTTTGATCCATCACATGAATTCTTTCTTTAATTTTGTCCAGTTCCGTGCTACATTCCATCACTTGCTGGATGAGGCGGAGGGCACTGTCAGCAGAGAAACCTGTACTATCCTTCACCCCAACATTCACATCCCCTAAAAACAAAATAAAAAGGTATTATAACTCTGCAGGCCTACCTCTCTTACCTGAAGCTGTGGTGTCAAATACTGACCTGTTGTGGTGACCAGTTCCACAACGTCATCCACCTCTCCTTCCTGCACTTCTCCTTCCTCCACCTCAACTTCCTCCACATCTTTAGGTTGTTGGTCTTTTGGAGTTTGGGGTTGTTGTGAAGCTGTGGGGTTCCTGTGCTCCCTGGAGTGTCCTCCTCCCAGTCTTCTCTCCCCTATGAGAATCAAACAAAAGGTAGAGTTATCACACAGAAATTCTCTATGTAAAATAAAAAAAACAGGCTAAATTGCTTGGAAGTGGGGTACAAGTGTGTGTTTGGGCGGAAGTTAAAGATGAATGCATTATTTCTGACCAAGAATATGCTTAGTATTCACCTTTGTCTGTCATTTTTTAGACATGTAGGCAACACAAAAATTCTCTGATGCACCTGTGTGGGACACCCAAAAAAGGCGGGTCTGGTGGCCCACACTATAGTGCTCCAAAGTACAGATGTGGAAGCAGCTGCTGAGTGTCCTCTCCTTTACACAGTTTACAGTTTGCATTTCATTCTCTTTACAAACACATCATCTAGCCTAAAACTTTGTGCCCCAAATTTACCAAAAAATGGCAGATGTCTAATTACTTTTGTGGCTGTAAAATAAGCCAAAACAGCGGATAGTGGCCGAACGAAGTGTCTGTAACGTAACGAACGATTACTGTGCCCAACCAAGTTCAAAATATTACATTTTGGAAGGGAGTCCAATAAGAAAAAAAAACAAAACCAGCAACATGTCAGTTTAGAAAAGGATTAATAGCAGAAAAGTGTACATTTTACTTACTTTTTGCGAGCATTCTCTTAATGCTCCTTAACTGCTCTGGCTCCCTCAGTTTGAGGTCTGACCACCTCTTTCTGAGCTGCTCATTTGAGCGTTTCACCCCGAAATTCGTCTTCAGACTCTTCACGACTTTAGTGAGGATTTTGGCCTTCCTTCTATTTGGTTTGCTATACGGCCCATGCTTTGCGTCATAATCAGACTTGAGCAAGATGTCCACCATCTCCGCTATCTCCGCAAAAGACATATTAGATGCCTTGAATCTCCTCCTTGATCGTGACGTTTCCTCGGTCTCCGGGCTTGTCGCCTCCTCGTTAGTTGCGGAATTATCAGACACCTGCTGTAACTCCGCCATATCTGTCTGCGCGGCGAAAGAGAAGGGGCGGGGAAAAGATGTTAGTTAGAACGTCATGGGCGGGCGACGTGTGCGGAGCGACGTGTTCGTATTTTGACGCATGCGTGGTGTGTATATAGCAAACACACATGTGACTATAGTACGTTCGGTGTGCGGAGAGAGGAGTTCCAGTGACGGACGTGCGAACGAAGGTATGTGATTTTGAGACTGTGCCAAATTGTTGGCCTATACTGTCTTGAGAATGTTGTAGGATATATATGGTGACTACGATGTTAAGGAGGTTAGACTGTTTGCCTCACATTAGTTATATATTATTTATTTAACTTGCAGATACAATATGAATGTCTTTATTAGCGACAAAGAGTTCCTGGCGGAATTTATTGACCAGGTACGGGAGCTGCCGGCTCTGTGGGAGACGAAAAACCCCATCCACAGAAAAAGAGGGGTGAGAAAAGCAGCGCTGGAGAAGCTGCTCCCATTTGTGCAGACCAAGGTGCCCACAGCCACAGCAAAACAAGTGGACACTAAAATTGGGAGCTTGAGAGGCACCTACAGGACTGAACGCTCTAAGGTCCTGGCTTCTCAGAGGTCAGGAGCAGCAGCAGGTGATGTGTATGTCCCAATTTTGTGGTACTACAGCGGGATGTCCTTCCTGGATGACCACATTGAGGCAAGGCCATCACTCTCCACTCTTCCCCCCAGACTTCCCTGCAGCCAACCTGAGCCTTCTCTGGACCAAGAGGAGGCAGCCATCCTGGATGATCCTGATTTGGCCATCTGGAGCCAGGTATAGTATTAAATGAAATTGCATTGTGATAAAATTAATGTTTGACAAATATGTCAAGATGAGAAACATACAATATTTTGGGTTCCACAAGTGAAATCAAGATCTCGAGACATTAGTCTGCACTTAATTGGGTGGTAAATAGTCAATCTGATGTAGGTGTAAATTAGAAAAAATGATTTCTGGATTTACATTCTAATTGCTTCAATCATGTTTATAAAGTTTGATGCAAAGATTAAACCAACATATTAAACTATGTCCCTTTTTCATACACAGGATGAAATCAGCCAGGAGGAGGGTCTGGAAACTGTCAGGCAGGAGGAGGAAGGGCCCAGTGGCAGCCAGGAGGAGGCAGGGCCCACTGTGAGCCAGGAGGTGGCAGGGCCCAGTGGCAGCCAGGAGGTGGCAGGGCCCGGTGGCAGCCAGGAGGTGGCAGGGCCCAGTGGCAGCCAGGAGGTGGCAGGGCAAAGGAGAAGCACCAGATCCCAGGTGCCTCCCATCCGGCTTCCCAAAAGAGGCAGGAGGGACAGGACCACCAGTGAGGCAGCAATGGCCCTTATTAAAGAGGCCCATGCCACCCTCAAAGAGCCCACATCCCCTGAAGAGGCCATTGCCGGCCCAGTGGAGGCAAAGTTCAAGGTGATGAGCATGGAGCAACGCCTCCTATGCGAGCCCCTGCTCATCACCTTGCTCAACAAGGGGGTGATGGAAAAAATTACCCCCAATACAGCTATTTGTATGGTGGCACAACTGTCCCAACCTCAACCTCCTCCTCCACCTCCACATTCTTCTTCTGCCCCACCCCCTTCTCCTCCACCTCCACCTTGTTCTTCCGCCCCACCCCCTTCTCCTCCACCTCCTCCTCCTCCTGACAGGAGTACCCCTCCAGTGGCCCAGCCTCCAGCCAAACGAAGAAGGAAGGCTGCAGGGAAGGCTTCAGGAAAGGTTGCAGGGAAGGTTGCCAGGAAGACGAGGAAGTGATGGCCTTGCTTCATTGTGGTCGGACAGAAGGCAGCCTGTTGTAGTACCACACACTTGGGACATATATATCACCTGCTGCTGTTCCTGACCTCTGGGAGGCCAGCATCAGATTGTGTTCAGAAATGTTGGCCTTCTCAAGCTCCCAATTTTAGTGTCCACACAGGGTTGCTGTGTGCTCTGGGGTCCCTGGGATGCACAAATGGCAGCAGCTTCTCCAGCGCTGCCTTCTCTTTATTTTAGTTCAAACATGAATAAATGTTATTTTTCTTTAAGTTCATACTTGACTATGTGTATTTGTAAAAATGTAAAATCTAGCTTTGGAGTAAGCAGATACATTTGACTGACAAAAAAAGGGACAGATAACAACTCCCCAAAAAAATAACTAAATCGTATTTCCCAAAAAAGGTTGTAAAATTTAAATAATATATATTAAAAGATTCAATGGGAGATCACTACCAAAACATTGCGAAATTACAATTAACATCAGTTAGAAAAATATCTAATTTTTTAATATTCCTAAAAACTTGCACGATATAATACACATAAATCTTCTTAAGAGCAGCATGAAAAAGGTTAAAAAAAGATAGTCATAACTCTGTGTGAATATCAGCAGCAAAAGAAGTTCATTCGTTTGGATTAATGTAACATTCTAACGAAGATTTCAATGCACAACATTTAAACGATGCAAAAATTTGGAGCGTGACGAATGTGCTATCTTCATTACGAAGGCTTGTTTTACCAGAAGATGCGCTCCCGTCTCATAGTTGCTTCTGAGCATGCGCGCTTTTGGAAGAGTCGTAAAAGCATACACACGAACCATTTTCTCATCACAAAACAGGCCGACGAGAAACACGACGAGGAAATCTGGAATCCTGACGAGAAAATAGAGAGCAGGTTCTCTATTTTCTCGTCGAGATTCACGGCAATTTTCTCGTCGTAAAACCATACACACGAACGGTTTTCTTGACAAAAAAGCTCACGCGGCACTTTTCTTGCCGGTTTTGGACGAGAAACTCGGTTGTGTGTACGAGGCTTGAGAGTTTTTTTTTTTAATTATTAACACTCTAAATCAGTGTTTCTCAACTCCAGTCCTCAAGGCGCCCCAATAGGTCATGTTTTCAGAATTTCCATTATTTTGCACAGGTGATTTGATCAGTTTCACTGCCTTAGTAATTACCACAGCTGTTTCATCTGAGAGAAATCCTGAAAACATGACCTGTTGGGGCGCCTCGAGGACTGGAGTTGAGAAACACTGCTCTAAATCAATACCACTTCTATGGAAGGAGATTCCATATTTTCACTGCTCTAACAGTAAAGAACATCTTTCACAGTAGGGATGAGCCGAACACCCTCCCCCCGTTCGGTTCGCACCAGAACCTTCGAACGGACCGAACGTTCGCACGAACTTTAGAACCCTATTAAATACAATGGACGAGAACGTTCAAAATCTAAAGTGCTAATTATAACGCCTAATATGCATTTTATTGTCCTAAAAAGGGTTTGGGGACCCGGGTCCTGCCCGAGGGGACATGTATCAATGTAAAAATAATCTTTTAAAACTGTAGTTTTTTCGGGAGCAGTGATTTTAATGATGCATAAAGTGAAAAAAAGGTGAAATATTCCTTTAAATATCGTACCTGGGGGGTGTCTAAAGTATGCCTGTGAAGTGGCATGTGTTTCCCTTATTTAGAACTGTCCCTGCACAAAATTACATTTCTAAGGGAAAAAAAGCCATTTAAAACTGCTTGCGGCTTTAATGTAATGTCTGGTCCCGGCAATATGGATGAAAATCATTGAGAAAAATGGCATGGCTACCCCATCACCCACCCCATTACCAGCCCCTTTGGGTCTTGTATGGATATTAATGGGAACCCCGCACCCAAAATAAAAAAAGGCCCTATATACTCTGAACAGCAGAATACAGGCGGTGCATACAAGACAGGGACTGTAGGTTTGTTCTTAAGTACAATCTGTTTGTAATTTGGAACAGGTACATTTTTTAAGTGTAGCTCCAGCCCAAAAATCTATTTTTAAGCTTTTTGGAGAACATAGGGAAGGGTTATCACCCCTGTAACATTTGTTTTGCTGTCTGTGCCCCTGTTCAGAACATTTCACCTCACTTTCCATCCCAATGACAAATGTTTTTGGAAAATTTGTTTTTTTTATTGAAACAAGGATTGGTGATAAAGCATCAGTGGAGAGGAGGCACCTTTTTCACATATTTGCCTTCCTAGGGGTAGATTTCCTCTCACTTCCTGTTGTCTCCTTCCGTTTGCAAGTAGGAGTCGTTTGTAAGTTGGATGTTTGAAATTAGGGGCCTGCCATATATAGTCTGCAGAAATTTTGCCCTTAGGTGTTGGTGTTCTCACAACACTGTAAGCCCTCACAGTTACTCTTGGTGGGCGCTGGAACGCCCTGCTGTCAACTATTATATCAGGAATTGTATTTACATGCCACTGTTGGACAGTGGTAGGAAAAATTGGGCCTTTGGTGGTGGTGCTGGTGCCACAACACTGTAAGCCCTCACAGTTACTCTTGGTGGGTGCAGGAATGGGCCCTGCTGTGAAATATTAGATCAAGAATTGTAATCACATGCCCCTGTTGAACAGGGGCTGAAAATTGGGCCTTAGGCACTGGTGCTGGTGCCACAACACTGCAACCCCTTACAGATAGTGTACTTAGAGCGCAGCAATGATCCCTGTTGCAAAGTATTGCATCAAAAATTTAGGCTTTAGGTGAATGCTATGCAAAGCACACAGTAGTACACTAAGTGAAACACTGACTGTCTGCAGCTAGCATAATCACCGGCCTGCCTGTCACAGTATAGAGAATAACTGTATCCAGGTGAGCTTTAGGTGATCGCTATGCAAAGGACACAGTAGTACACTAAGGCCCCCTTTCACACTGGGGCGGTTTGCAGGCGCTATTGTGCTAAAAATAGTGCCTGCAAACCGAGCTGCTGTCTCTCCAATGTGAAAGCCCACACTGGAGCGGTGCGCTAACAAGACGTGAAAAAAAGTCCTGCTAGCCGCATCTTTGGAGTGATGAGAGGAGCGGGGTGTTTACCGCTCCTACACCGCTCCTTCCCATTGAAAGCAATGAGAAAACCGCGGTAATACCGCCGGCAATGCGCCTCTACAGAGGCGCATTGCCGGCGGTATTAACCCTTTTTTGGCCGCTAGCGGGGTTTAAACCGCACCACTAGCGGCCGAAAACCTCCGCAATTCCGACGGTATAGCGCCGCTAAAAATAGCGGTGCTATACCACCACCGCACCCACCGCCCCAGTGTGAAATCAGCCTAAGTGAAACACTGAGGCTGGTTTCACACTGGGGCGGTGGGTGTGGTGGCGGTATAGCGCCGCTATTTTTAGCGGCACTATACCGTCGGAATTGCGGAGGTATTCAGCCGCTAGCGGCCGAAAAAGGGTTATTGCCGGCGGTATTACCGCGGTTTCCCATTGCTTTCAATGGGAAGGAGCGGTGAAGGAGTGGTAAACACACCGCTCCTCTCACCGCTCCAAAGATGCGGCTAGCAGGACTTTTTTTCACGTCTTGTTAGCACACCGCTCCAGTGTGAAAGCCCTCGGGGCTTTCACATTGGAGAGACAGCAGCCGCTGTTTAGGCTCGGTTTGCAGTCGCTATTTTTAGCACAATAGCGCCTGCAAACCGCCCCAGTGTGAAAGGGGCCTGACTGTCTGCAGCTAGCACAATCACCTGCCTGCCTGTCACAGTATAGAGACTAACAGGAACAGATCTAGCTAAACTAAATACAGTGTATAAATATATATACAACACCTAGGATGCATATATATCCTCTACACACTGTAACAGCAGCTAACTGACTCGCCTGCCTGCTCTATCTAACTCAATATAAATGACACTGTCTATCTCTCTGAAACTGCCTCTTTCACGACTTCCAGGCAGCCTTATATGGTGTGGGGCGTGTACTAAACCCCCTGAGCCATAATTGGCCAAAGCCACCCTGGCTTTGGCCAATTACGGCTCTCCGTTTTTTCCGCGCTGTGATTGGCCAAGCATGTGGGTCATAGTGCATGCTTGGCCAATCATCAGCCAGCAATGCACTGCGATGCCGCAGTGAATTATGGGCCGTGTCGCGCAACACGAATTTAGCGGGAACGGACCATAAAGTACGTTCTTTGTCGAACGATCGAACGGCCGATGTTTGAGTTGAACAAGTGTTCGACGCGAACGCGAAGCTCATCCCTATTTCACAGTTGTAGATTAAAACTTTTATGGTCCAGTCTCGAATTGTGGCTGCTTGTCTTCTTTAGGGACCTGAGAGTAAATAATTTATTATTGTTACTGGAGTCACATTGTACATTGTCATCCTATCCCATTATAAGCACCTCCTCTCTAGAGTGAATAGGTGTAATCTTTGTATTTGTTACCCATAGCTGAGGTCCTCCAGCTGTATGTACAATATATACTAAAGAAAAAAATGTATTTATTATATTTGCCTTCTCCCTGTCATTTGTGTCTCTAACAGACTGGGGCCTTTTTCTTAAATAGTTCAATATATAGCTATACAAAGTCCAGTACTCAGATAGGTGTATCACTAAGGAGACGCCACCTGCAGTTGAACTATTCTGTTTGTATACATACTTGTGGGCGGCTCCTTTAAAGTTGTTGGTCTTCTTCATATATACAGTTGTGCTCATAAGTTTTCATGCCTTACAAAATTTATGATTTCAGAGAATATGAATGATAACACAAAAACATTTATTTCACTCATGGTTAGTGTTTGGCTGAAGCCATTTATTATCAATCAACTGTGTTAACTCTTTTTAAATCATAATGGCAACAGAAACTACCCAAAAGACACTGATCAAAAGTTTACATACCCTGGTGATTTTGGCCTGATAACATGCACACAAGTTGACACAAAGCGGTTTAAATGGCTATTAAAGGCAACCATCCTCACCTGTGATCTGTTTGCTTGTAATTAGTGTATGTGTATAAAAAGTCAATGAGTTTCTGGACTCCTGACAGCCCCTAGCATCCTTCATCCAGTGCTGCACTGACGTTTCTGGAATCTGAGTCACGGGGAAAGCAAAAGAATTGTCAAAGGATCTGCGGGATAGGTAGTTAAATTGTATAAAACATATCCAAGGAATTGAGAATCCCAATCAGCAGTGTTCAAACTCTAATCAAGAAGTGGAAAATGAGGGGTTCTGTTGAAACCAAACCATGGTCAGGTAGACCAACTAAAATTTCTGCCACAACTGCCAGGAAAATTGTTCGGGATGTAAAGAAAACCCCACAAATAACTTAAGGTGAAATACAGGACTCTCTGAAAACATGTGTTACTGTTTCAAGATGCACAATAAGGAGGCACTTGAAGAAAGATGGGCTGCATGGTTGAGTCACCAGAAGAAAGACATTACTATGCAAATGCCACAAAGTATCCCACTTACAATACACCAAACAGCACAAAGACAAGCCTCAAATCTTCTGGCACAAAGTCATTTGGAGTGATGAGACCAAAATTTAGCTTTTTGGCCACAACCATAAATGCTACATTTGGAGAGGAGTCAACAAGGCCAATGACGGAGGTGGATTGCTAATGTTTTGGGGATGTGTGAGCTACAAAGGCGCAGGAAATTTGGTCAAAATTGATGGCAAGATGAATGCAGTATGTTATCAAAAAATATTGGAGGAACATTTGCATTCATCAGCCAGGAAGCTGCGCATGGGACGTACTTGAACATTCCAACATGACAATGATCCAAAACTCAAGGCCAAGTCGACCTGTCATTGGCTACAGCAGAATAAAGTGAAGGTTCTGGAGTGGCCATCTCAGTCTCCTGACCTTAAAATCATTTAGCGACTCTGGGAAGATCTCAAACGTGCAGTTCATGCAAGACAGCCCAAGAATTTACAGGAACTGGAGGTTTTTTGCCAAGAGGAATGGGCAGCTTTACCATCTGAGAAGATAAAGAGCCTCATCCCCAAATACCACAAAAGACTTCAAGCTGTCATTGATGTTAATTGGGCCAATACACGGTATTAAGAACTGGGGTATGTAAACTTTTGATCAGGGTCATTTGGGTAGTTTCTGTTGCCATTATGATTTAAAAAGAGTAGACACAGTTGATTGATAATAAATGCCAAACACTAACCATGAGTGAAAAAAAAAAAATTGTGTTATCATTCATATTCTCTGAAAAATGCCCAAGAAATCATTCTGCCAGGGTATGTGAACTTATGAGTACAACTGTATTATGACCAATCAGTATGCGTTGTGGAGCTGTTTTGGTCATACCATTTGGTTTATTTCAGGGGGAATCTGCCCTGTATTGGTAACATTCAGTAAGTATGGAAACATAGGTAATTTGCCTAATAAAGTTGGTGAGTGTATTTCATATTTGTCAGACTTAAGCTTTGATTTTAATCTCTGATGGCTATTTGATAACTTTAGTCCTTATCTTTGTAGGACCCACCAGGGGCATTATAGTATTGCGGTATGTTTGGTGGTGTTATAAAATAAATAGGTAGGTGGTTGTTTTGGGTAGTGGGTGGAGATTGGATAGTAATATTAATATATTTTTTTAAATTACAAATTACTTCTTAAATTTGATAGTGCTACCCCAGAACCAAGTGATGAGGATATTTCAGTCTTCAACTCTTTTGGTGTCTTGTGCCCTCTCATTACCACTGATTGAGGAAACATGTGGGCTGTATCCCAGTTAGCCAACTGCCCCCCAAACCTCAGAGCCACTATCATTGGGAGGTATGTGTATTACTTTCCCCCCTCCTTTTTTTCTTTATTTCTCATTTGTTAAGTCGCTATATTTAAGATTGCATTGCTGCATTTTTGATTTTCTGTGTTCATTATGCTATTTTGAAATTTGTTTCTATTGAATGCTGCCCTGAGGGGGAGTTTAGGAGGATCCCACCATTCTAATATTGTGCTTTTCCTCCGGTTTTACACCTCTGTGTTTTCTACCTCTCTAAAGATTTATCTAAAAATTTATTCTGTTATAAAATATATATACCGTATATACTTGAGTATAAGCCGATCCGAATATAAGCCGAGGCACCTAATTTTACCACAAAAAAATGGGAAGATGTATTGACTCGAGTATAAGCCTAGGGTAGGAAATGCAGCAGCTACTGTAAGTGGAAAAGAGGGTCAACAATGCCCATTTGCAGCCTCACTGTGCCCATCGCAAACCTCACTGTGCCCATCGCAAGCCTCATTGTGCCCATTGCAAGCCTCACTGTGCCCATTGCATGCCTCACTGTGCCCATTGCATGCCTGTGCTCATGTACCTTATCTGCCATGTCAGTATTGCACAGGATCTTAATTATTGCACAGGATTTTTGCATTTGTGAGTCCCATGCCAAAACCTAAGAAAGAAACTGTACCCTGGCCAAAAGATGAAATCAGACTGGAGATCACTACAATGTCTGTATACAGCCTCAAATACAATCAGTAATTGATCTAATGGGTTTAACACAAGTTTATCAGTAAACCAGTAACAAGGGGCCTTTCAGCCACTTACCACAGAAAACTCACTATTTACTTACAATCTCCTATCTGCTACAAACACAAGATTAGGGCAGCAATGGATTTAGTACAGCGCTTTACATTGTTCCTGTGTGTATAGGAAGTGTATAGAACGGCGCTGTGTGTATAGGAACTGGAAGTCCATGCCGTCCCGCCGTCCCACCTCCTCCTGTATGTATCGGAAGTCCGCGCCGTCCACTGTAGCAAAGCTCCGCCTCCTCCTCGTCACGGACGAACGAGGGGGAGGCGGGACGGCGTGGACTTCTAGTTCCTATACACACAGCACCGTCCTATACACTTCCTACACACACAGGGACAATGTACAGCATAATAGGGGTTTCCTTCCCTCCTCATCAAGACTGACGAGGCGGGAGAGGAAATCCTGACTCGAGTACAAGCCGAGGGGGGTTTTTTCAGCACAAAAAAAGTGCTGAAAAACTCAGCTTATACTCGAGTATATACGGTACATATGTTCACTGAAAATGGGCTACATTTCCCTTGAAATAATATTGGAAGTGTTCAGTATAATTTCATTAATTGTCAGAGTCATTGCTAAGAACACAGATAAAAAAAAAAAATGCACCCAATAATCTATTGTAGCACACCCCCGTAGGAGTTGCTGGTTTTAATTTGGGCCTTGCACATTACCTCAGTATTCGTTGTCTAGGGGAAGAAAGTCTGTAAAAACTCCAATGTCCACACAAGATGTAAATAAAACCTTAAGCTGTTAGGTTTTATTTTCCTTTTGCATAGAACGTATGAAGAATAGTAGAAGGGTGAAGGGAAGGGGTAGGTTCAGGTACGCAGTACAGATCACTGGGGAAAACTCCTCAACTATACAGTCATTCACCACTCTTCCTGGAGTGGGTATTTCTCACCCGGATAGGCCCCTCTCACCTTGCCTGGCAGCCGAATGATGCACGGACAATGATCAGGACCAGTCTCCGCCACAGACTGGCTGTGCACAAAATTGGATAATCCAGGATCCTCTGCCACAGGACTTAACACCCGAACTTCCAGCCAAACAGTCAGCCTTTAAGCCTTTAAGTATGCAAGGTAAACTTTAGCTATGGTGCATCCTCCAACAGAATTACCAGGTCCTCCTCAAGACACCAGCCCTCCGCTCGGTCCTCTCCAGGACAGGTCCTCCCCTGGTTTCCTCCATCGAGTGGCTTCCTCCTGCAGGACGGACAGCACATGATCACCTTCAAAGTGTAGGCCCAGTCAGCATAACTGGGCCTACTTTGAAGAGTTGCAGCCTCGGACCAACATGGTCCCGAGGCCAAAATCACACAATACACTCCTCGCGCCAGGAGGGCCGCGAGGTGAAGAAGGACCCCAAAACATGGCGTCTGCCCCTTAAGTACCCTTCCCCAGCATGCTCAGTGGGTAGACCATGCCCACTGAACTGTTCCCGGGGGAAGGTACCCAATAAACTTTGGTCTGTCAGTCTTCCACATTGGCCTGAGGTGGTAACGCCACCTACAGGCAAACAGTGGGAAGTCCGCCCAACACAGCCATAGCCGGAACAGAGGCTAATTTTAACCTTAATTATTTACATCTGAGCCCAACTATAGACTCAGATACCCTCTAAATTTAACATAGCGCCCAGTCATTGGGAGCAGGGCGCTACACTATATTATCAAGATAGACACACATTGACATTGTCATACAAAATATTTTGCAGAAAACCACTAAACCATAAACATTGAGGAGATATATGTGTTGTCGTCAGTCATCTTCTGTATACGTGAACAACAGTATGCTTTAGTTATACCTTACCTATTTTCTAAGTGTTTGCATATGTAGCACAATTATGTTTCCAAGTCACTTGAAAAATCTCTTTTGCATCCCAACTGCTTGAAGTACTAAGTTGGCACCAGTGGCGGCTGGTGTTTTTTCTTTTGGGGGGCAGCAAACAACCACCCCGCCAGTGGCACCTCAAACCCTCCAGTCCCCCCGCCCGCTCCCTGTCTTAACCCATCTAGATGGCAGGTGGCGGGTATCCACCAGCGGCCATCGGCAGCCGGATCGGGTATCAAGATCTGGCATCGGCAGCAAGATCAGGCAGCAGCAGTGGGCATAGTGCATCTCCTCCATCTTAGCCTCTGGCTCTAATCAGGTGCTTCCAAAAAAAACACCCACCCCACATTGGAATCCATGCGCCCGGCATCCTAAAAGGGACCGGACGCATGGATAGGGGGGGTGGCCATGGATGGGGGGGGCGGCGCCCATGCGCCCTTAATGGACGGACCGACCCTGGTGGGCACCAACAAAGCAATCCAATTAAAAGACAGGTCAAGCACTGTAATAGTTAACATTGGTTTGGACTGCTATCTTACGTTTTAATTACATAAGCTGACTTATGATTCTGACATCAGTAGTCTATCTAAAGACTGGTAATGTCAGCACTAACACCTATAGCTTCTGTCTGCAACACAAATTCAAATCTATTGATAATGAAAACATGTTTAAACTCCAATGTATTCTTTTTTTTTGGTGCCAATTTGAGACAAAATGTGTCAAAGTTAAATACAGGTTTTCAAACTAAAGAGGCCACATAAGTATGACAGCAGAGTGGTAAATATCACCAAGCAGTCAGCGAACCTTCTTAACTAAATTAGATTTTCTTCTATAATTGACATTTCAAGATATTTAAAAGACTGGAAGATTTCTATGTGAGATGACACATGCACACATAATAACTTAGAGCAATATGTCTACATTCATTGAAAATTGAGAATTAAATCTACAAAATATTAGGTCTAAAAGGAAAATGTTTGCAGGTTATAAAAAAATTAGGGGCAAACTTATAAGAAAAGTGAGGGAGTTGACACAAACAAAAAACCCATGGGAAAAAAAAACTGGATCCCAAATAACTGGCCACAACCTAAACCTAACCTAAAAAGTTGGAATATTCAGCTATCATTTTATTTACTTCTTCTTTTCTTTAATAAATTAAATAATTATTTGTTTTTACTTTAGACATACAAAGAATTTGTTTGTAAAGGACATTTTCTGCTTTTGTTTTTGAAGTATATGGGATAATTATTTGTTTGATGCATCAAGCCATAGAAGATACAGCTTTAGAAGAGATTACAGAAGAAGTTTAAGAAACTACATATTTATACAGTAATGTCTTTAAGTCTTTTTGCTTTCTTTATTTATTTTGTCCTAAAATGTGTAATTAAATATATATATTATTATTTTGGACAGGCAAATGTGTAATAGAAATTTCAGACTGGAGTAGTTTTTATCTGATAAAATCACTGCACTTAACAAGTTTAACACACCCAACTGTAACTATTTTTTTTCTATGGAAGGAAGGTGGTAGGCTTAGATTCTTCTTCATTTCTTCTATGCCTGCACTGGAAATATTTCCTCCCATTCAGTCCTAGTGACACACTGTTTATCAGGTAATAGCAGAGTGTTATCAGGACACAAAATGACTGGGTTATCTAGACAAAAGGGACACAGAAATTATGTTTATGCACTAGCAGGTTTAGTGCAATTTCCAATTAGAGTACATAGGAATGCATTGTTAGATGATCTATAGGTATGCAAGGGTTACCACTTCAAAGTACCCCAAAGAAGCTCTTTATTCCTGCAATGCAGAACAATGCCAGAGCCCAGGAGCTATGATTATGCTCTGGAGTGGGTAAAACGCATAAGGCTTGGGCCTCAGATGGAGGGGAAAAGGTTTGTGTGCTGTATGCTCCATCTGCATGCTCATTTAAATTGACTGAACTTCTTAGGGCTGCCTTGCTGATTTGCAGTGCTTAGATATGACAGCCAGGTATAGCAGTATCAGCTTGAGCACAGTGGTGGTTTTATCTTCCATTGTGGGTGTCGGTATGCCACTGGGATTCTGCAGGGAGAGCAGAGCTCTTGATGTGGGTGTGGGAATCCTCTCCACTGTGACATTGTAGCAGCAGGTGAGCGGCAGGTAGCGGAACTCCCCTGCCATCAGAATACACTGATCAGCACTGCAACCTATTGGCTGCAAACACTGATCGAGTGAAAATTTACCAATGAGCCACTTTATGAGAAGCTAATTAATAGATCGAGTTCTCATGAACTGGAACGGCGATACATGGTTTAAAATTTGCCTGTTATATACTGAACTTGCTGTATGGCCTGCTTAAATTCAAGTTTGAAGACAATTATCCAATAGTTAACTGTCCTTTTTTAGTTATCCACCTGTAGCCAAGGTTTGCTACTATACTTATGATTAAGGGACAGTTTCTTTATTGTTATAATGGGTTTGGCTCCCTCTATTGCATGCCGGACTCTATGTGTGTTCTTTTCTCCTGTGTGAAGACCCAGAGCAAAGCATCATGGAACATGTAGTCCGGGATGAGGAATTGACACTGTTAGCAGGATCAATCTGGACTACAGGTAACAGAATGCTGTGTGCACAAAACAGCCTGCTGGGAGAGGAAATAAAAATTGCTGGTGCGGCCTGATTCACTCTCTCTGGATGCCATTCTGACCCTGCCAGCAGGAGGTCTGTGTGACAGGGAGTGTTGAGAATCTGTGGCCTACACAGTGGGGAGCCGGATAGCCAGCCCCAGAGGGATCTCTGAGGACAGCATCGCTATTCCAGTACAGCGGACCGGCGTTTGTTCTGGACCATCTGGAGGTACCTGCAATCCAGTCTACAGGGAGCTTCAGCGTTGCACGGCGCCAACATTTCTACGGGACAAAGACACAGAGACAGAGAATTTCGGCTGGAACCCTCTTTTCATCTGATCCATTCATCTGACGTTTATGGTGGTGAGTGGGCATAGCCCTTGTGATAGATAACAACAGTACTGCTGAGTAATACTTATACAGACTGGCTGGTGGTACTTGTAGTTCCACAAATGTAAATCTACTTCTACACAGACCACACACAGCAGGTTCTTGGGGTCAATACACCCATTGTGCTTTTATAATCAGTATTGGGGACACCCTTTTGTTACAGTTAAAGGAGGAATATACACCATTTATAATTTCTTTGGATAAGGTGCAGTTTAGTTCATTCTTATTGCCTTTTTCATCTTGGATTACTATTTACTGCACTACAAAGAACGCGGGCTAGCTGAAGATATCTGGAACTAAAGGAACAATTATTTTTCCTTTTTTTTTGTGCACAACTTCCTCTGTTTAGTTGCATACATTGCATTGAACTATTACAGGGAACCACCCTATAGGATATTATTTGGTTTTATACTGTTGTTGATATTTTACAGTTTACTGGTCTGTGTGTTGAGGACACAGAGGAGAGAAATCCGACATGTGAGATATAGTTTTGGGTATTTACTCCTCTGTACACCTGTCCACACAGGTCTTGTAGTGGGTCTATGTTAAGTATTCATGCATCATAATATATGGGGCATATTCATTATTAAAGTAAGCTGAGTTACTTTTGCAATTTTCTGTGTTTTTCATCTCAGTAAATATATCTGATTTGCTTCATTTATATTGTGTGAGTCTCTATTTACTATCACAGCTGTGACAGAATGGAACCCAAGGTGTCAGAGGTAAGAGAGGATTTGCAGAGTCAAAGTAACCAATGGGATACAGAGTCTAATAGCAGCCCCGATTCCATTACTTCCACTTGTTTTATAGACTAAAAATAAGAGAAATGTGTTAAAGTGAAATAACCATATTAATAAATACATTAAAATGGTTCTGTTGTGATTTGTACATTCAAATATTTTGAATGTATAGATAAGACAACATTCTAGGGATGTTGACTGCACCTTTTGGAACAGAAAAAAAATCTGTAGAATTACATTGAATCAACGTGAAATGATATCATAACAGCTAAGAACACTACTTTACTAGAAATAGATAAACTAGCAAAAACCCAAGGGCATAAAAATACTGACAACAAGCTAGATATTTATATTTTTAGCTTGCCAAATGAAATGTGAAAAATGCAAAATTTAATACTTAATACGTATTAATTTATTTATGGGGTATCCTTGTAATGAAATGCATATGATATACATATTTTCCTCTGACTAAAAAAATGAATAGTTCTGCAGAATTACGAAAAAGACGCTTTTTATTTAAATGTTGCAAACTGAATATTCTAAGAATTACACAAATATTTAATAATATCGATAAGGATTAATATCATGAATGATGTTTTAAAACTAGTTAAAAAAAATAGGGAAATCTGGTGTGCTACCAAACAAACAATTTGATTGGTGAGCGTCACAACAACAATCAACATAGAAGCCCATGCTAAACTATATTTCCATAAATATGGCAACAAAGCCTAAAAAATGCTAGCCAATTTAACTACAAACTGCTAACTAACCAATCAAAAACTCACATTGTGATCACAACAACACCCCCACCACTGATCCAAAATGAATAAATTCTATACTAGAACATTTTTGCCATCAACTTTAATCGTCACAACCCACTGACATAGAAGTAGGCAAAAGGTTTCTGAACAACATTACATTACCTACTGTTCCCAGAGAAAAACCTATAACTAATTTAAACAGACCAATAGCAACTGTTGAAATTGAAACTACTATAAACAAATCTGCCCAAAGGCAGAGTTCCTGGCCAGACAGCTACACAGGGGAATTATACAAATTACTACAGACCCAACTACTAAACACTCTACACCTTCTATATACAGTACTGTACTGTAATAACACGTGGGAGGGAAGCAAAGTGTCAGGAAACAGGCAAGGACCTGGCAATCTTGCCAATAACCACCATGGCCGCAACAAATGCACTCCTGTTTGTACTGGCATACGCAGATGTGCGACGGTGCGAACGGGCGTACACAGATGCACGGCAACGCGAACACGCGCAACGTGACAGATGCTGGCATCTTCTGGACTATTTAAACCTGCTGCTGACAATGACTCATTGCTGAATTATCATCAGCTTTCCCATGCTCCTGTGTTCCTGCGTATCCTGATTGAACTCCTGTTATTGACCCGTCTTGCTCTGACTGCTGATTCTGATCTCCTGATTTACCCTTGGCTTGTACTTCTGACTTCTCTCCTGCTTGCTCCACCGTGTTTGACCTTGGCTTGGCTTACCGACTCTGCTACAGATTCATCTCACTGTGTATGACTCCGACTTATCCAGTCTCCTTACCTGAACTGATCTCACCGTGTATGACCCCTGGCCTGGCTCCTGTTTCTGTTTCAAGTTTTATACTCTGTCAAGTTACCTGGTACTTTCCAAGCATGCCAGCCCTACAGCTATCCAGCCTGCTTCCACTACATCTTGGTGACCAGCTCATCTCATCACATTTCCTGGCAAACCATGCTTTTCTGGGCACTGCTCTCCCAGTACCATTTCCAGGGAAGCACTGCACTTAGCCACAAGGGGAGCCCTCTCAGCATCCTGCCCCCGCAACTGGTACGTGACACAAATACTTACCCATGGCAGAGAAGCATACATAAAAGTAATTAAAAAAAAAGATGAAAATCAAAGTTTACCTAGCTCATATAGCTTAATATCTTTAATCATCATGGATGTCACTAATATGTGCCATAATTAGCATTAATAATGCAAACTTTCCCTATGCATAACAACCTAGGCCCCAAATTATTTGTACGTAACTGACTGGCTTTAGTAATACATGTGAACAAGTATAATTGTATTAATTTCTCTTCTTGCAAAAAAAGTTTTAATAATTTGTTTTGAAAAAATATATATATATATATTCTAAAAAAAGAATATATACATTACAGAAATATTCAAAACCACAAGACTGCCTTGACATAAACAAGGTAATGAAATTATATTCATTATAGAAAATGTGCTTAATTCTTGGTGGTCTTCTACAGGTAATTTCATATATATTTTCTGTGGACCCCAGCTTTGAAAAAAAAATTCACAATATGCCTTGTTTCCAGGAAGGGCCCCATAGACCTAAATTTATTGTGGAAAAGTGTGAGTGATAAATCTTGAAATACAGCTAGATTGACAATAACCCTTTTGGCAGCAGATAACACCTAAGTTCACACGGGCTAAAAGAACATTCAAAAATAAAAGATATCTTTCAGATACATTGAATAAAATAAAAAAAAACTTTTGATTTTAAGCCTTCTTTGTTTGTCACAGTTGCATATAAATAATTAATTCAATTAAAAAGACATCCAATAGAATGTCCTCATTATAACAATTTCCCACAATTTCTTCCACACATTTAAGTGTTATACCATAGTAAACTTTAAAGCAAAAATGTAGGTGCCCATAAAATATCTTCCTTTAACCACTTAAGGACCGGACCAATACGGACCATAATGACCAGAGGTGATTTCACAATTTGGCACTGCGCTGCTTTAACTGGAAATTTTGCGGACATGCAATGTTGTACCCAAACAAAATTTGCGTCCTTTTCTTCCCACAAATAGAGATTTATTTTAATGGTATTTGATTGCTTCTGCGATTTTTTTTTTTGCGATATAAACGGAAAAAGACCGAAAATGTTGAAAAAAAATGATATTTTCTACTTTTTGTTATTAGAAAATTCGAATAAACTCAATTTTAGTCATACATTTAGGCCAAAATGTATTCAGCCACATGTCTTTAGTAAAAAAAATGTCAATAAGCGTATATTTATTTGTTTGCGCAAAAGTTATAGGGTCTACAAACTAGGGTACATTTTCTGGAATTTACACAGCTTTTAATTTATGACAGCCTATCTCATTTCTTGAGGTGCTAAAATGGCAGGGCAGTACAAACCCCCCCAAATGACCCCATTTTGGAAAGTAGACACCCCAACGAAATTGCTGAGAGGCATGTTGAGCCCATTGAATATTTTTTTTTGTCCCAAGTGATTGAATAATGACAAAAAAAAAATAACAAAAAGTTTTTACTAAATTATATATTGCTCACACATGCCATGGTTATATGTGAAATTGCACCCCAAAATCTATTCTGCTGCTTCTCCTGAGTACGGGGATACCACATGTGTGGGACTTTTTAGGAGCCTAGCCGTGTACGGGACCCCGAAAACCAAGCACCGCTTTCAGGATTTCTAAGGCCATAAAATGCCAAAAAAGCACAAAACCCCCCCAAATGACCCAATTTTCAAAAGTAGACACCCCAAGCTATTTGCTGAGAGGCATGGTGAGTATTTTACAGCTCTCATTTGTTTTTGAAAATGAAGAAAGACATTTTTTTTTTTTTTAATGTTTCAAAACTTTGTGACAAAAAGTGAGATCTGCAAAATACTCACCATACCTTTCAGCAAATAGCTAGGGGTGTCTACTTTCCAAAATGGGGTCATTTGGGGGGGGGGGGGGGGGTTTGTGCCATCTGGGCAATCCATGGCCTCCGAAACTGTGATAGGCAGTGAGAAGTGAAATCCAAAATGTACACCCTTAGAAAGCCTGAAGGCGGTGCTTGGTTTTTGGGGTCCTGTACGCGGCTAGGCTCCCAAAAAGTCTCATACATGTGGTATCCCTGTACTCAGGAGAAGCAACAGAATGTATTTTGGGGTGTAATTCCACATATGCCCATGGCATGTTTGAGCAATATATCATTTAGTGACAACTTTGTGCAAAAAAATAAAAAATAAAAAAAGAATTGTCTTTTTTCCGCAACTTGTGTCAACATTCAAAATATTCCATGGACTCGACATGCCTCTCAGCAAATAGCTTGGTGTGTCTACTTTCCAAAATTGGGTCATTTGGGGGGGTTTTGAACTGTTCTGGCATTTTATACACAACAATAGGAAGCTTACATCCACTCTTCTAACCACTTGAAGACAAAGCCCTTTCTGACACTTTTTGTTTACATGAAAACATTTTTTTTTTTTTTTGCAAGAAAATTACGTTGAACCCCCAAACATTATATATTTTTTTAAGGCAAAGGCCCTACAGATTAAAATGCTGGGTGTTGCATTTTTTTTCCACACAGTATTTGCGCAGCGATTTTTCAAACGCATTTTTTGGGGAAAAAATACACTTTTTTCAATTTTAATGCACTAAAACACACTATATTGCCCAAATTTTTGATGAAATAAAAAAGATGATCTTAGGCCGAGTACATGGATACCAAACACGACATGCTTTAAAATTTTGCACAAACGTGCAGTAGCGACAAACTACATACATTTTTAAAAGCCTTTAAAAGCCTTTACAGGTTACCACATTAGATTTACAGAGGAGGTCTACTGCTAAAATTACTGCCCTCGATCTTACCTTTGCGGTGATACCTCACATGCATGATGCAATTGCTGTTTACATATGACGCCAGACCGACGCTTGCGTTCGCCTTTGCGCAAGAGCAGGGCAGGACAGGGGTGCTTTTTTTTTTTAATTAATTTTCCTTTTTAATTTTAATTTTAAACTGTTCCTTCCATTTTTTTTTATTATTATTTTTTATTGTTATCTCAGGGAATGTAAATATCCCCTATGATAGCAATAGGTAGTGACAGGTACTCTTTTTTTTTTTTTAAAAATGGGGTCTATTAGACCTTAGATCTTTCCTCTGCCCTCAAAGCATCTGACCACTCCAAAATCAGTGTGATAAAATGCTTTCCCAATTTCCCAATGGCGATTTTTATATCCGGGGGGGGGGGACATTCCCTCCCACTGCTTGTAAAAGCAGTCCAGAGGCTAATTAGCTGCTAGGATTGCTTTTACATGAAAGCCGGCTGCTGGCTGAAAATGATGATACCAAGATGATACCTAAACCCGCAGGCATCATTCTGGTATAACCATTTAAAGTCCAGCAACATACCAGTACGTTGCTGGTCCTTGTTGGACATGTATTGTAATCTTTTTTTTTCATACGCGGCATTAGGAGCAAAATCGCTCCTCCGCCCCTGCTGCCCCCATGCTTCGGTATATATGCTCTTTTTTTTAACTGTGGTGGTGAAATCACCTCCTACAGCACTGGAGTCGCAGGGATCAGGTCTGTCTCTGCGAACGTTGCAGTTATGTGTGTTGTGTTTTGTAAGTGACAGTGATCGATCGATACTGCACTTGGGTGGCCTGGGCTGGACGGAGGGGCAAAACGCAGGTGCTAGCAGGTATCTGGGCTGATCCCGCTAACACTGCGTTTTTGGAAACCCTAAACCGCTGGGTGTTAGCGTTACTGGCACTAACCTGACGCTGCCTGGGGCAACGCAGACCCTCTATGATGCTAAAACCTAATTGATATCACCCGCCGGGCGATCAGGGGGTTAAATCTTTATTGGGTTATATACGGCGGGTGCCCTGACACTATAAAAAGCAAACTAACTAACCAGCGTCACCCGTAACACTTATACGGTGATCACTGGTGAAAGGGTTAACTAGGGGCAATCAGGGAGTTAAAACCTTTATTAGGTAATATATGGGGGTACCTGACGCTATAAAAAACTGGCGGCGAACCTAAAAAAATAACTGACTACCTACCGGCACCAGCATAACTAATACAGCGATCAGAAAAACGATCGCTTAGTGACACTGGCAAAAGGGGGTGAAAGGGTTACCTGGGGGGCGATCAAGGGGTTAAACCTTTATTAGGTAATGTATGGGGGTACCTGACGCTATAAAAACCTGGTGGCGAACATAAAAAAATAACTGACTACCTAGCGGCATCACCGACACTAATACACCGATCAGAAAAACTATCGCTTAGTGACAGTGGTGCTAGGGGTTGAAAGGGTTACCTGGGGGGCTATCAGGGGGTTAAACCTTTTTTAGGTAATATATGGGGATACCCGACGCTATAAAAACCTGGCGGCGAACATAAAAAAATAACTGACTACCTAGCGGCATCACCGACACTAATACACCGATCAGAAAAACGATCGCTTAGTGACAGTGTTGCTAGGGGGTGAAAGGGTTACCTGTGGGGCGATCAGGGGGTTAAACCTTTATTAGGTAATATATGGGGTACCTGACGCTATAAAAACCTGACGGCGAACATAAAAAAATAACTGACTACCTAGCGGCATCACCGACACAAGGGGTTAAACCTTTATTAAGGGGGGTTGGGGGGGCTACCCTGGACCTAAGGGACCTAACACTAACTGCCCTGACACTTTTACAGTTACAAATGTCACTGATTGCAGTGATCAGTAAATAAATGATCACTGCAATCGGTGACACTGTGACTGGGGGCTGGGGGGTGATCTGTAGGGTGATATGGGGGTGACTGGGGGGGCGATCGTGTGCCTATGTGTCCTGGTGTCAGTGTACTGCTTGTGCACTAACCTGATGTCTTCTCTCCACGGCGCTCCGGTATATGTGGGCGCCGCAGGAGAGATGACATCACTTCCTGCTGCTTCCTCTCTGCCTGTGTTTACATTACAAAGGCAGAGGAAGCATTTGATTCGCCTGGAGCGATCGTGAAGGGGTGGCCAGAAACCAATGGCCGCCCCCTCATCACGGATCGCTCCCAGAGCGATCCCGACCGCTCACTGTACCGGAGGGGGGTCCGATACGAAGGCAGGCACGTACAGGTACGTGATTGTGCCTCCAGGTGCCATTCTGCTGACGTTTATGTACAGTGAGCGGTCGTTAAGTGGTTAACCCAGTTATACATTAATTAAAAACATCTTTAAAATGATAGTAAACCCTATTTTTTTATCAAAACAAAAAGGGAGTTTTGCACAGAGCTGGAGCTTACCTCCTTTTTTTGGTCCCCCACCTTCCTACGTGTGCCCCCCCCCCCCAGCAAGTCATGTGCTCAGGGGGCACCCTTGAGGGTGCATTCCCAATTCGGGCTGTGTGCATCTGTAGACACAAACACCAAAATGACTGGGCCACACCCCCACTCCCTCCTCACAGGATTTGACTGACACCAGAGTCTCCTGTGAGACTTGGAAGTGAGAGCAGATGGGACAGCGGTAGGACATTTTTTTTACATTAATGCAGGGAATGCATTAAGGTAAAATCATTTTAACTTTAGAACCAATTTAAAGTGTATGTAACCCTAAAATAAAAGATACCCTAATCTCGTTCCTCTCATAACTTTATGATTGCAGCCTATTTTCCTTTTTTTGTATTTACTAATTCTGATAAAATACCAGGTGATCATGCCAGTGTAGTCCCTTTACCCTCCCTTTTTCTCTCTTTCTGTTAATAGGGCACAGCCTTGTTAGTACTGTCAGATCGGGCGCATTCACTCTGTAATGGGAACAACAGGATGCTGGGCCAGCACCCTGCTTGCCTGCAGTTCCATTGTCAGCCTATGACATTACAGACTGCCAATCTCCCTGCACAGCCCTGCAAGAAATGCAGCAAAGAATGGTAGTTTTAAAACAGAGCCATTGACCAGAAGCTTCAGCCTTTACTATATCCCCTGCCTGTCTATAAAGCTTTGAGCTAGGACTTTTAGTCAAATAACTGTATAAAAAATGCATTCAACAAGGCGGTAAGATAAGTTTGGATAAAGTCCATTTACGGTTTTCTATTGTATATAATGTTATTTATTCCTTGCCTGCTTCAGCATGCTTTGCTTAAATATACTGTAAATGTTACATCAGTCTGATATTAGGTTCTAGTAATTATCTGCACAGCATGATAAGGAGTAGAAAGGGAAGGGACGAATTTTAGGTCAATGAGGCTATAGCACACTGCACGGTGTACATGGGTTTGGCTAAATAGAAGGAGAAATGACAGATTGCTTCCTATATGGTCACAGGTTGGGAGGGTATTTGATCAAGCCGTATCTCTTTAACTGATTGGAGAAATATAAGGCTGTGACAGGGATATCTGGAGCAGAAATCCAACTTAAAAAAAGCTACAAAATTTTATCAGGTAATATTTTTCATACTTACCGTATATACTCGATATAAGCCGACCCGAATATAACCCGAGGCACCTAATTTTACCACAAAAAACTGGGAAAACGTATTGACTCGACTATAAGCTTAGGGTGTCCATCTGCATGCCTCACTGTGCCTCACTTTGCCTCACTGTGTCCATGTGCATGCCTCACTGTGTCCATGCCTCACTGTGCCTCACTGTGCCAATGCCTCACTGGGTCCATGACTAGACTGACGTTTAACATGGGAGTCTATGGAAGGGGTGACCGGCTTTGAAAAATCGGTGCTCCCCGGCCGTAGGTCCCCCAGACAAAAAAACTTTGCACACTTATAGAGGAGAAATGGGGCTACATATGTGTCAAGTTTGGGGTCCAGGGGACCTACGACCAGCCAATACCGGGTCCCCAACGTCCGGGAGATCAGGCGCAAAAAGGTGACTCAAGTATAAGCCGAGCGGGGCATTTTCAGCACAAAAACATGTGCTGAAAAACTCGGCTTATACTCAAGTATATACGGTACATACTTTCATTGTAAATTTACCTATTTGTCTCTGTTTCTACTTTAAGTTATATCTCAAAGTGACAGAGTTATGAGAAAACGATGAGGACTGTAATGGCTGGGCCTTTTTTGAAAATTTCCCTGATAATTAGTCCCTAATAATTAGTTATTGTCCCTGATAATTAGTTAGAAGTTAGAACCCTAAAACATTACATAATTTTTCAAAGCAAATGCCCGGGGGAAAAAAATGTTGGTGGTTGCAATTTTTTATGCCACATGATATTTGCGTAGCAGTTTTTGAAATGCAAAATTAGTGAACAAAAACACAATATATTACCATATTGTTTGATAAAATATGAAAAATTCTGAAAATTATGTGACAGTAAACAGATACCTAACATGTCACACTTTAGAATTGCATGCGCCCGTGGAATAGTAACAAACTACGGTACCTAAAAATCTCCAGAGATGATGCTTTAATAATACAGGTTACCGGTTTAGAGTTACACATGAAGTCTGGTGCTAGAATTATTGCCTTCGCTCTGATGTTTATGGCAATATGTCACATGGGTGGTGCGATCATCGTATACATATGTGTACTGGACCATCGTATGTGTTCACATTGCATGTGAGCATGAGGGCTATTCATTTTTTTTTTCTCTCTATTATTTTTTTTTTTATCAACATTATTGCTATCACAAGGGATGAACAACAACCCTTGTGACAGCAATAAGCATAACAGGTCCCATTTTTTGGAGAAATCTTGGGTTTAGTAGACCCCTGGTCTCTCCTCTGCCCTCAAAAGCATCTGATCAAACTAAGATTGGTTTGATCAGATGCTTTCACAACTGGTAACAGCTTGTAGATAACAAACTGAAACCAGAAGTGACAAAATGCTCATCACTTCCAGTTTCATAGACCATAGAGATGATCAGGGAACTTCTGTTCCTCCTTCATTTCTATGGTAGGATAGTGGAACCACTGTCTTAAAGGGGTTGTAAAGGTTTGTTTTTTATTTTCTAAATGGGTTCCTTTAAGCTAGTGCATTGTTGGTTCACTTACCTTTTCCTTAGATTTCCCTTCTAAATATTTGTTTTCTTTGTTTTCTTTGTCTGAATTTCTCACTTCCTGTTCCTCCTCAGTAAGCTGTTCAGTAAGCTGTTCTGGCTGACTCCACACCACTCGGATGATGGTGTGAAGTTTAATGAGAAGAAACAGGAAGTGAGAAATTCAGACAAAGAAAAAAACATTTAGAAGGTAAATCAAAGGAAAAGGTAAGTGAACCAACAATGCACTAGCTTCAAGGAACCTATTTAGAAAATAAAAAACAAACCTTTACAACCCCTTTAAGTCCCAGGTTCCTTGGTGGAACAGGAGAGTCCAGGAAATCAGGGGAAGACGGCGGGAGGGGGGGACTTTGTTTCTCTATTTGTAAAAGTAATCAACCGGCTATTTAGCCACTCAGCTTACTTTTACATTATTCATTATCGCCTGCTGAAAAAATCACCAGGGTCACGATTGCAGCTGAAACCATGACCCTAGTAGAACCACTTAAACCAGAAGGCATACGAGTACGTTCATATGAGGCAAGTGTTCAGTCATATTGGGAAGCCACATATCAGTGGGCTGAGCTTGCTTGGCTTATAGGAACTGGGACTGCTATAGGTGACGCTACACTAAGATATATTACCTGACCACTCGTATAGAGGTGACCATTACAGTACATTGATTTTGACACATTCTGTCGATTTGTGTAATACACAAGATACAATGTCTGCTATATAATCAGTCCAGATACTGAAAAGTCTCACACATGTGGTATCATCATACCTGGGGGAAGTAGAAGAATGTGATTTGGGGTGTAATTGTAAGTATGATCATTATTAAATTTAAACTTTGTGTAAAGAAAATATTAAAATTTTCTTTCCGCATTTTCCAAAAACGTTTGGCAAAACTTACGTTATCAAAAAACTCACCATGCCTCTTAAAAATACCTTGTTGTGTTTATTCTCCAAAATGTGGTCATTTTATGAGTATTTCCACTGTCCTGGTGCTCCAGGGCCACCAAGGGGAATCAGGAAATTAGATGTGTAATTTATGCCCCTAGAAAGAGTGAAGGTGCTTCTTGGAGTTTTGGCCGCTCTGTGTGGCTAGGTTGTGAAAAAGTCTTACAGACGTGTTATCTTCATACTCAGAAGCATAGCAAAATGTGTTTTGGATTGTAAGTATGCCCATGCTGTTTGTGAGAAATAACTTGTTAAATGACAACATTGTGAGTAAAAATAAACAATTCCTAATCTTCCCAAAAATTGTGACGAATAGTAACAAGTTAAAAAAATCACCATGCCTCTAAATAAATACCATGGACTGTCTAATTTTCAATAATGGGTCATTTAGGGGGGGGGGGGTATTTGTGCTGTCCTGGCATTTTAGGCCTTAAGAAATTAGATAATACTTTTACACAGACTAAATAATATACACTGATTTGGGTTATTTTAACCAAAGAGATGAAGCAGAATATATTTTGCCCTAAATTTATGATGAAAGAGTATTTATTTGCAAAGTTTTAAAAACAGTTTTTTAACATTTTTTTTTGTTTGTTTATATAGCAGAAAATAAGAAACCCTGAGGCTCGGTTCACACAGGGGCAACACGACTTCCAGCGCGACTTTGAGAGGCAACTCAGACACAACTTGAGCATGAATCACAGGGCGACCTCAGGGTGACCTCAGCGCGACTTGTGGTGATTTACAACACGACTTGAAGTCGCTTCCAGGACAGGAGACATTCCAGTGGCCAATAAAACAAGAATCAGCTCTGTGGGAGGGAGGGGGAGGGAGGGGTTTGCCTGAAAAATATGTGTTCTCTTCCTGGAGAGTTGCTCCTGTTAAGACAGGGAATACGACTTCTGAGTGACTTCCATTGAAATCAATGGGTACAGGTCGCCTAGCAGTCACCTAGGAGTTGGATTGAAGTAGTACAGGGACCTTTTTTGAAGTCGGAGCGACCGCAGTCGTGTACATTAAAACATCTCCATTGACTTCAATTCGTTTTAAAAATAGCGCGACTTGGGGCAACTCGGGGCGACCTGAAGTCGCGTCCGGAGTCGCCCCTGTGTGAACCGAGCCTGAGGTGAGTATATACCAGGGATATGCAATTAGCGGACCTCCAGCTGTTGCAAAACTACAAGTCCCATCATGCCTCTGCCTCTGGGTGTCATGCTTGCTGCTGTCAGAGTCTCGCTATGCCTCATGGGACTTGTAGTTTGGCAACAGCTGGAGGTCCGCTAATTGCATATCCCTGGTATATACCAACAAAAGAAAGCTCTATCTGTCTCGACTCGAAAAATGATAAATATCATTTAGATACAGTGTTACATGACTGAGTAATTGTAATTCAAAGCATGACAGTGCTGAAAGTTTAAAAATGGTCCAGATTGGAAGGGGTGGAAGTGTCTGGACATGAGGTGGTTAGGAATATTTTAATAAATATATAACTTGCTGAAGTTGGGACGTGTTCTGTCTGCCTACATTTCTGCTTTAAATATAATATATCACCTAAGCAAAACAGCTTTTTTTTTCTGTGACAGGAAGCTCATAAATCTACTGAAATAATTGAAAGAGATTAATACCTGTTTCACCAACAGGATCACACAATGTTTTAATAGCAACATCTGCCCATCTTTGAAAAGAAGAATAAATGAGAATTTGGGAAAAGGCTTGATAATTTGCAATAGTAATCAAAGACAGGCAACAGAAACACAACTTATAACACTTTCTGAAATAACCTCAGACATACAAAAAACATGAAATCACTTAAAATAGATTTCTATTCTTTGAATTTGAAAGTTTGAAAAAGTCTCCCTTTTAGTGAATTAGGCCAAGACCATGTGTTGTGGCAATCTGGCAGGTTACATGTGTTTACTTTATTTTAGCTACTTAAATCTTGCTTTCAGGCTTTCGTGCAAATGCACATTACTAAGGAGGAGTACAGGGCTAGGTGAAAGGAATTCATATGTGCTTACACATTATTTGCATATGATACACAAGCCGATGGTCTTACTATAATTACCATAAGCATTACTGCAAGAAAGCAATGTCAGTCTCCACTGCACATGGAGGGGATTGTATGGCTGATAGACAGCAAGGAGGTGGAGAATAATGCTGGGAGGCATGCACATTTCATGGGTATACTGCTTAAAGTAGAAATGGGGTGTGTATACTGCACTGTCTGTATAACAATAATGAATATTTATCTGTGCTGCAACAAAAAATGTGAGACACACAACAATGCAAATAATAAAAAATATGCTGCGCAAAGATAAAAACGTGATAGTGACAATGAATGCTAAAATGAACAGAACTTCCTCCCTACGTCGTTTTGACAAGTGCCCTTGGATGACGACACCTTTGTCCAAACGACGTAGGGAGGAGCGACGTGCTGACGTCACCACACTTTACTATCGCACAAGTCCCGGAAGAGACAGGGCAGTAAGAGCCGGCCCGGCTTTGTAACAAACCACCGCCTCATATACCTGATGTACATTGTAAGTGCATTTTTTAAATTATTTGAATAAAAAGTCCTATACTGGATTACGCTATGGAATGTCTTTTCTGTCTTATCATGGTCCGTTGGGACACCGGGAGTTCACCTATTTAAACATCAGAGGAACCAGGAGAGCTGATTTAAAGAGCCCTTGGCAGGGATAACAGCCGCATGCGTGCACTGATCTTGTACCGGGATCAGTACTTTCGGTAAGCGACCAGTTTAAATAGAGGTGGTGGATTCTTCACTATTCCAAATCAGCACTGTTCTGTGGTGTTCCAGTTTGATGTCACGGATGCATGTTTAGAAGATTGGACATGCGTTTTTATCATACATGTTTTATATTATTTGTATTATAAGACTTTCTATGCTATCCACACCAGTTATTTTTTAGATAGCCCTACAGGAGAAGTATATTGTTGACATTACTTTGGACCTAACCTTTTTTCCTTTTAGATGTGAGATCAAACCTACAGAGATTATTGGAAGTTCTGTTCATTTTAGCATACTGCTTAAAGTGGTTGTAAACCCAACCAGACAACTTGCACCTACAGGTAAGCCTAGATTAAGGCTTACCTGTAGGTGCAAGAAATATCTCCTTAACCTACACGGTTAAGGAGATATTTTCAGAAAACACTGCACCAATGTCTACGGCGCATGCGCGCCGTAGACAACGGCACAGGCGCACTGAGCGTGCCAGTTTTATCAATGTGATAATGACGGAAACGCGCGCATGCGCGGGATCATGCCGGTCCCGCGCGCGTGCGCGGGAGTGACGTCATCGCCGCTCCGGCCAGTAACAGCGCCGGAGCGGCGATACAAGGAAGATGCTCCGAGGGGACATGGCAGCGGCCACGGAGGGGAACGAGGAGCGCTTCGGGGGCTTCGATCTCAGGTAAGTGCCACATAATGAGCTAGTATGCTATGCATACTAGCTCATTATGCCTTTTTCTTGCAGGTTTTTTTTTTTACAGGAACATTTTTGGGGGGTTTACTTCCTCATTAAGTGTCAAAGAACAGAGCCGTTGGAAGGGTGATAACATTGTAGAAAATTTGCAGAGCCTGTCAGGGAATTGTCATACTTTCCAAGGAAGCCCTTTACAATTAGATCAGCATGTATTTTAATTATGCTTTTTTAGTCACTGCCCATAGTTACAATTTGCATTTAATATTGTAAAGTAAATTGTATGTATTGCCAGTCTTATCAGTGTTATATTGCTCTTAATTTTAAAGCAGAGTTTCCCCTGAAAAAAATATATTAAAAGCCAGCAGCTACAAATACTGCAGCTGCTGACTTTTAATATTAGGATACCTGTCCTGGAGTCCAGCGATGTCGGCAGCAGAAGACAAGCGATTAATCGTCACTCTGCTGCCCCCACCGCCATCCTCAGTGAGGGAGCCAGGCAGTGAAGCCTTGCGGCTTCACTGCCTGGTTCCCTACGGCGCATGCGTGAGTCGCGCTACGCTGTTCTCACTGGTCCCTGTTGTGTTCTGGGAACCGAGTGTCTCCCAGAACACAACGGTATTCTGTAGGAAGTGACATACTACCCGCAGAATACCCCGCAGAGAGGACTCCCGGAAGTGGGTGCAAATACCTGTCTTAGACAGGTATCTGCACCCCCCTCCCCCCTGAAAGGTGCCAAATGTGACACCGGAGGGGGGAGGGTTCCGATGAGCGGAAGTTCCACTTTGGGGTGGAGCTCCACTTTAATAATGAACATAATGTGGTTGATTTACTAAAAGCAAATAGACTGTTCACTTTGCAAGGGAATTTTTACTTTGTATTATAAATATGGTTACATTTTACTTTGAAAAGAAGCATGTGAAAGAAATGTAAAAATCAAACAAAAAAAAAAATATTTTTGCAATGGATGATGGAACTCAGCAGAGATTCACCTCGTTCACTTATCTAAGGCCCCTTTCACACTTATACGACTTGTGCCACGATTTGTGATGGCAAAGTAGCATGACAAGTCGTTCCCCATGATTTCCAATGACAACCATTCATATTAGTACGACTTCAAGTCGTTCCGACTTCAAAGTAGTCCCTGCACTACTTTGGAACGATTTTGATGCCACTTACACAGCCTATTTGTTTTTAGTAAATCAACACCACCGATTGTAAATCTTTAAACCATCAGTAGATTTGTGTAATATAATTTTTTTCAAATAAGATTATTTATTTTTACAACTAAATGAACACTTAATTTCATAAATTTTATGTGGGAGATCACAACAAAAAAAAATTGTTTTGGGAGAACAACTTTGCAATTATGCAGTCTAGCCTTGCAGGTCAACACGTTCACAAATGTTCCTATTTTTCCCATTTGTGATAAATCCCCAAATAGTAGGAAACTGCTGTATATAAAACTAGATAATCTACACCACTGTTAATTCCAAGATGGGTCTCTAATTTTCCAAATAAGCTAACAGGCAATCTAGAGAGAATGCAGGGAGCCGCTTAATTTATATTGATCCCAGTCCTATATTTAGATTTTATGCTGCTTTCTCACATAATGAATGATGATATAACTAATTACATTCAACTTGATTTGTTCTGTAGTGTTGAAGACATCATGCTACTAATCCAAACAGATTTTTCAGTTTTAATGAGTGTCAGGAATATACCCCTGCATTTATAGCTAGGAAACTCAGTCACCCTAATTTAATAACTATGGGATTTGCCAAGGCAGATGTCGATTGCTCAGGAATTTGAAAGTTTGGAAGCCACCCTATTTTAATTACATAATCTAATCACCATTATGCCATGAAGTCTGGAACATTTGTTGTCACATTCCTGCACTAGTTACAAGGTGTAAATTCCAAAATAAATGACAATTTAGATGGGGAAGATTTTAAGTAGTCACAAAAGCTGTCATTGTATAGTTATTAGCAGTTGGTCGGATTCACCTAGACAAGTTCTAATGAAAATTAAGAAGCTGCTCGGGTGAATAGTGAAATGCCTTCAACATTACAGAACAAGTTCAGTTGAGTGTGAACTACTTCTAGCTTTACTACTACTTTTGCAAACTGTTATTTTTGCAAAAAATACTGCAAAAATTAGCTTTTTGGTGAAGTTTGCTGTTTTTGTGGTCCTCCTTTTTTTTGTCCCCCCTACCTCCTTGGGCATCAAAGGTAGGCCGTAAATTGGTCTTAATTCATTTTTTAGGTTAGTTGATCGAACCCTGAGGCATCTGAACAAATTGAACCGCCCCCAGTTAATACATTGCTGCCGGACTGACTGAGACGTGTTCTGATTGGGGATGTGCTTATGACCATCCTATATGAATCTGGGGCCATGGGGTCTGAACTTTTAAAAGAACACATTGGCGGGCCAGTCTGTTACACTGGCCAATGTGTATACTTCCCAGACACCTCTCATGTTTCCTTTTGTAAACATATTGTTGGCAAATTAAAATGGTTTTGGCTGGATTTTTTGGGTGGAGATTCTATGTGCCTCTAAATCCACTACAGGATATCTCCATGGATACCTCTTGTGTTATGTATAAGGTACAGTACTTAAAAAAATGTAAAGCGCTCATTGACGCTGATTGATATATGGCAGGCAGTACACCCAGAGGGTAAATACTGTACTTGCTTTGCCCCATTGACAATTTGGGAAGCGCATAAATACACTCTTATGGGACAATTTATCAAATGGGGAGCCAAGCATAAACGTGACTCTAATTATGGACGTTGCTTTATGCACTGGTGCACAGTCATGTTGGAACAGGAAGGGGCCATCCCCAAACTGTTCCCACAAAGTTGGGAGCATGAAATTGTCAAAAATATATTGGTATGCTGATGCCTTAAGAGTTCCCTACACTGGAACTAAGGGGCTAAGCCCAACCCCTGGAAAACAACCCCACACCATAATTCCCCCTTCGTCAAATGATTTGGACCAGTGCACAAAGCAAGGTCCATAAAGACATTGATGAGCGAGTTTGGGGTGGAGGAAATTGACTGGCCTGTACAGAGTCCTGACCTCTACCTAATAGAACACCTCTGAGATGATATAGAGTGGAGACTGTGAGCCAGGCCTTCTCATCCAACATCAGTTCCTGACCTCACAAATGCACTTTTGGAAGAATGGTCAAACATTCCCAAAGACACACTCCTAAACCTTGTGGAGAGCATTCCCAGAAGAGTTGAAGCTGTTATAGCTGCAAAGGGTGGGCCAACTCAATATTAAACCCTACAGACTAGAACTGGGATGCTATTAAAGTTCATTTTCTTGTATAGGCTGGTGTCACAATACTTTTGACAATATAGTGCTCCTTAAACCCAAAAAAGACTTGACAGATTGCGCTAGTTACAGGCCAATCTTGCTGCTCAATAGAGTTGGGTGATCAGGTCAAACTGAGCAAAAGTTTGGCCCGAACATTGCCCGAACACCTGAATTTGCAGGGATCTGCAGGATGTTCACACAATGAGTGCCCCACAATGCACTGTGCAGGGCACAGTAAATAGCTGGTTGCTAAGGAGCAAGCCAGGTAGCCGGCCACAGTGTCCTTAACAATGTTGACAGCTCAATTGTGTGTACAGGGCTTTAGATTTCACCCGAGCTGGCAAATAGATTTTGAACCTTGTACGCATTGATTTTTAGAGATGGCAAACAAGGTAAGAAATTTAGAAAAAGTAACCTCAATCTTACATTTTGTGGCTTGATGATGTCCCTAAATATGACCTTATCAATAATGAGTTATTTGTGTTCTGGCTTACTGTAAAAAAAGATGTCAAATCTAAGTATACTACCCTAGAAAAAAAATGTTACCCATGGATGTACAGCAGAGGAAAATATTTGAAAATCATAAGGAAAAATAATGAAGTCTTTACAAATTAAAACACACAGCAAAGGGCTAAAGAAAAAGGGAAAATTGGAAGGGATTATAGAAAACTAATAAACAAACAAAAAACACTTCAGCTTTGGAAGGTTTTAGCCCTTCATGACCAGGCCATTTTTTGCTATTTAGCACTGAACTACTAGCTGGCAATTGCGTGGTCAATTTCCTGTACCCACAGGAAATATATATAATTTTTTCAAACAAATAGAGCTTTCTTTTGGTGGTATTTGATCACCACTGGGTTTTAAAAATTTTAAGATATAAATGAAAAAAACAATAATTCTTACTGTCTGCTATAAAACAAATACAATAAAAAATAAATAAAAATCTAATTTCTTCATAAACTTTGGCCAAAATGTATTCTTATTCTGCCAATAAGTGTATATTGATTGATATATATTTTGGATTTTTTTTATACTATTAATGGTGGTTTTTAGTGACTTATAATGGACTGCGATAGTACAGCACTAACTGACACTGGGGGGGGGGGCGGGGGACTGACTAACTGCCACTGACATCACCACTGAAACTAATACAGTGATCAGTACTAATAATATACACTGTCACTGTACTAATGAAACTGGCTGGGAAGGGGTTAACATCTATGGCGATCAAGGGGTTAAATGTTTGCCTAAAAATGTGTAGTGTGCGCTGATTTTTACTAAATGTATCTTTGTTTCTTATCCCTGCTTTGCTTTTGCTTGGCAGTGATAAGAAACAGAGAGCTTGTTCCCTCTGTACAGAGCCCTGGGCTGTAATTGCACACAGCCATTGGGGGGGGGGGGGGGGCACGCATGCATGCACCCTAAATCCAGAAGCAGAGAGCAATGTACGGGTACATAAAAAGAAAGGATAAAATGGAGGAACACAAACAAACACATTTTTTTAGGTGGCAGAACTTTGATAATGCCCCAAAGAACAGGTTTTACAATCATACAACTGGGACTAGACAACCCCATAAAAAAGCCCTCCATTTAGGGCTCCCCATCTAGATGACTGCTGCAATGGGCAAGTTAGGGAAGAGCAGTAGACCCAAGAAGGATGTGGAGGAGGTAGGAAGGGCCAAAAGACAAAAAAGAGAGATAGGAGTTTAACATTGCAAGGCCTAATGCAAAATAATACTATGTAATTACCGTATATACTCGAGTATAAGCCGACCTGAATATAAGCCAAGGCACCTAATTTTACCACAAAAAACTGGGAAAACGTATTGACTCGACTATAAGCCTAGGGTGTCCATCTGCATGCCTCACTGTGCCCATGTGCATGCCTCACTGTGTCCATGCCTCACTGTGTCCATGCCTCACTGTGCCTATGCCTCACTGGGTCCATGACTAGACTGACGTTTAACATGGGAGTCTATGGAAGGGGTGTCCGGCTTTGAAAAATCGGTGCTCCCCGGCCGTAGGTCCCCCAGACAAAAAAAACTTTGCACACTTATAGAGGAGAAATGGGGCTACATGTGTGTCAAGTTTGAGGTCCAGAGGACCTACGGCCGGCCGGTAACGGGTCCCAAAAGTCTGGGAGATCCGGTGCAAAAAGATGACTCGAGTATAAGCCGAGGGGGGCATTTTTAGCACAAAAAAATGTGATGAAAAACTCGGCTTAAACTCGAGTATATACGGTAACCAGTTTTGGTGGAGTTGTTATACCGTATTTTTGAAATATTGTTTGGCAAAATGCATGTTATTACAATATTACATGTTTTAGGTGGAGCTGTTACAAAAGTTTTATTGTCTGTAAGAGTGAGATGTTTAGTATCTTTAGGGTATTATGCACATCAAGTAGGAGTATATATATATATATATATATATATATATATATATATATATATATATATATGTAGCGGCCTCACCCTCTCTCTCTTCTTTAGCGGTTACTTTGGCTCTGGTCTAGGAGTACTTTGAACAGGAAAGCGAGGTGCGCCACGGCCCATGTCCTCTAGATTACAGCATGTAGAGGTGAAGGCCAGCACCAGATTACCTTCGGGCTGTGTATACGCTCAGAGCCAAGTCTGTTCTGCTGATAACCCCCTTTGCTCCCAGTAATTGGAGTACCACACACTGAAAAGGTCCAACACTTATTTATGGAAAGCTAGTCATAACTTATTTACTTTAAATATAAATAATTTTAAATAAAAAACCCAAATACTATTGCATGTGGATGTAATGGCCGCGGCCTTTATTATTGGTATAGATAAATATTTTATCAATTATAAATATATCAATACTTATATCACATTAGATATATAATTCAACAAAAATAAATACCATGTATATATAAAGCTTAGCTATTTAAAGCTCAAGCTACACTACACAACATTAAGTCCCTTTTCAAACAGAAAAGGACAACAACCACATAATAAAGCCGCGACAAGGGAGGGTGGGAGGGACAAGCTTCTTCTCTGTAGATCACCGCCGGAGTGTACTAATGTGACGCATTTTTTTCTTTTTATAGGAAAATACTCGTGCCAAGAAAGACCGTTACCATTTCAACCAATTACAGGTAAGTGCATAAAACGGTTAAAAAACTGCCTTAACTTACAATTTTGTCTGACAGCTTTCCATGTGTGATGGGCGGGGACATTTCATGCCCCTCCCCTCACCTTTATGGAAAGCTAGTCAAAACTTATTTACTTTAAATATAAATAATTTTAAATAAAAAACCCAAATACTATTGCATGTGGATGTAATGGCCGCGGCCTTTATTATTGGTACAGATAAATATTTAATCAATTATAAATATATCAATACTTATATCACATTAGATATATAATTCAACAAAAATAAATACCATGTATATATAAAGCTTAGCTATTTAAAGCTCAAGCTACACTACACAACATTAAGTCCCATACGCCGAGCTTATGGACAATAAGCACGGCACCCCCACCGGCCCACGGCCCATTCCACACTATTTTGCAAACCTAAATTAAAAATATCCAGAGCAATATCAGACAAATGGATACTGTCAGGGCGGTAAAAGCCAGGCATACCACCCTCCAGATCAATATGTCTATAAGATAAACCGTTTAACAGAGGCATGAATTTTGCAATTGCTCTATTAACATTTTTTCTCATTCTGTCAAAATGTTTCCATTCGGGGGAACACCAAAGTAGACGAGGGACAATCTCCGAAAACACCAACACACATTCAGGCAATACGGCATGAATATGCACAAAATCATTCTTTATACTAGAAATAACATCTAAAGTCCTTCGGCGACCAAGGTCGTTCCCAGCCAAATGGAAAATGATAATTTGAGGCAGAGGCCATTTAGAACACAACAATGTCAAAACTCTACTCAAACTGGCCCAAGTCAATCCCCTATGCCCATACCAGAACAATTTAACATTAGCAGAATCCTGGCCCAGATTACTACCATAACATCTCCTCTCTGCTCTTCTATGTGCCCAGTAAACGAATGAGTGACCAACGATCCAAGTAATAAGTGCAGAACCTGAAATTAAATAGAACAATTAGGGCGAACATATGTACTATAGCATTTAGAAGACCATCTACCAATTTTTTTAATAGCAGCAACATCCAAACCTATATTATTAGCAGTTGTTGCTGCTCCAATTCGAAAGGAATGAGAAGAGATTGGTAGATGTCCCAAACCCAAATGAAATAAACATTTCTTCAACACAGAATTAAATTGATAAACGGTCAATGGCGTATTATCAGAATGAATGAGGAATTGCGTATCACCAGACGGACGAACAAGCAGGTAACGGTGAACAAGTACAACCACACACATAGACGTATCAGTATGTTTGTGAATGGTGATCCACCTACCACGACCAAACTGATCAGTTTTATTCTTGCGTAAAAACAGACGAATAACGTCAGAATGAACAGACACCGCTGCCCAAGGAAGACCCAAACAAGTTAATCGTTTAGGAGGAAGCAATTCCGATATTCTAAAAGCACCATAAAAGCACAGACAAAAAGTAAGCTTGAACAACAAAGCCTCAAAAGTCGAGAAACAAACAACATCAGTAGCTGCACAAATTTTTTGTAATAAATCAATAGTAATCGGTAATCTCTTATCAGGTAACACATGTCGTTTGCGATAACCTTTTAATGCCTGTTTGACAGTGAAAAAACTAAGACACGGAGCCTCACCATTCAATTTCTTAAAAAATGAAACTCCCGCCAATAATTTAATAATATGAGAATAAGAAAAACCCTTTTTCATCAAAGTATTTAAGAAAAATAAAACTAAATCCTCAGAACTCAAAGCGTCCGAAACTTCAAAACAGCCTAGACAGGAATGCCATAAGTCCCACGCAGCTTCATAACATGCTCGCGTGGACGGTGCTAAAGAATTCTTTAAAGCAGTCATCACCGGACTCATACTATTAACCAAAGATGAGGAGGACAGGACAGCCCAATTTCGTCCGCATCCGGAACCAGCTCCCGAAACCTTCGTGACTGTTGACGAGATAATGAGTCAGCAATATCATTAAAACTACCAGGGACATATTTCGCTTTTAACCAGATATTTAATTCCAGACATTGAAAAACTAAAAAACGAAGAACAGAAATAACGGGAAGTGATTTAGAAACTAAACAATTAATTGCAAAAACAACACCCTTATTATCCGAATTAAGAAGTATCCTCCTATTTCGAAAATGATCGCCCCACAATTCAAAAGCAACAACAACAGGAAACAACTCCAACAGAACAATATTAGAAACAAGACCTCTCTCAATCCATGAAGAATGCCAAAGATCGGCCGACCAATGTCCCTGCCAAAAAGCGCCGTAACCTAACGAACCAGCAGCATCAGTAAACAAATCTAGAGCAGAAGCCACACAAAAAGGATCTTGCCAAAGTGAGCAACCGTTAAACGAACTCAAGAACTTACGCCAGACCAATAAATCGTCGCGTATATCCTTAGTAATACGAACAAAATGTCTAGGTGATTTTATACCAGAAATCGCTCTATAAAGACGTTTTGAAAAAATTCTACCCATGGGCACAACTCTTGAAGCAAAGGCCAACAAACCCAACAAAGACTGAATTGTAAGCAATTGTACCTTTCGTCTCGACAAAATGAAATCTAACAACAACCGTATCTTAACAATTTTATTCATAGGAAGCCTAAAAACCATGGATACCGTATCAATCTGAATACCCAAAAATTCTAAACAAGTGGTAGGAGAAACCGATTTTTCAGGGGCCAAAGGGACACCAAACAAACTACACATCAATTTAAACTCAGTAAAAATGTATAAGCAATCCAAAGTATTCGCTCTACCCATAAATAAAAATTCATCCAAATAATGAACGCAAAGTTCAAAACCTGAACGGCGACAAACAACCCATTCAAGAAAAGAAGAAAACATTTCAAAATAACGACACGACAAAGAACAGCCCATAGGCAAACATTTATCAAAATAATATTTACCGTCGAAAACAAAACCTAAGGAATTAAACGCCGAAGGGTGAATAGGCAATAATCTAAACGCAGATTTCACGTCAGCTTTTGCTAACAAAGCCGAATTACCTGCAGAACGAATTTTTGATAATGCATCATCAAAAGAAGAATAAGACACCGAACACAATTGCGAATCGATGTCATCATTCAAAGAAAAACCGTCAGGGAAGGACAAATGATGTATAAGCCTAAAAGAACCAGCCTCCTTTTTGGGGATAACGCCAAGAGGGGATATCCGAAAATTAGAGAATGGAGGGTGATCAAAAGGACCAGCAATTCTACCATCTTCTTTTTCTTTCAAATTTTTTTGTCGCACAACATCCTTATGAAAAACAACGGAGGCCAAATTATCAAACACTTCGCAACCAGAACCCGAAAAAGATGGCAGTAGAAAACCATAACAAAATCCACTAATTAACATGTCTGCATTCATGCTGTCCGGATACAGAAGGAGCCAGGGCAACATGTTTTCCAGTATCACTGGCGTAATTGCTTTTAAGAAATGTATTATCCTTGGAAACAGCAGGGGTGAGATGACCCGATTTTTTAAAACACCGAGCAGCAGGATGAGTACCAGCACAATGAGCACATTCATGCTTATACCTACAGCTAGAAAGCCATTTACAATGACCTTCATTAAAATTAAAACAAAGCCCTTTACGATAAGGACCAACAGCAGGAGCAACAGTTTTAACAACCTGTTTCTGAGGCAATAGCAGATTTAACCAGAGGCCTACATCCTTCATACCCCATTTTAAATTTCTACGTACCGCAAGCTTTTGTCGAAATGACTCATCATAGTAGAACCATGATAGACCTGGAAAATTCTTATAAGCCTCCAATATTATCTCAACATGTTGAAAAAGGCCACTGCATAAGTCAGGGCGTTTTTCACCCATAACACCTGCAAAAATACTGAATGCTTGCAACCAATTATTAAAGCTTCGAGAAACAAATTTACGTTTTTCGTCATCAAATTTTTCATCCTCCTTCTTCAACCTATGATCTTTAGTAGAAGGCAATAACGAAAGCAAATCAATATATTCTCCTTTCCATATTCTTTCTTTTACAGTATTACTTAAATGGAAACCTAAAGGAGAAAGTTTGCAAGAAAGAACTTCTTTCATATAAGCTTCAGGCACACTAGCATTAGACAAAGCCATTTTTGGCGTAGTTTGCAGGACAGGAGTGTGGGTAGCAACCTCTTGAACAATCGGCGTAAAATTATCAACAGACAAATTATCTCTCCATACAGAAGCAAGAGGGTTCAAAGTAGGTACAACATTTCGCTTAACAGGTAACAATTGTGACAACAAATTCGTCATAGACATAACAAAATTTTTCAATACAGAGGCATCCATATGCTCACCTCCTTGCTGTAAAGCCGAGTTAGAAGCGGAAGAAAATGCAGTACTGTTTTCAGCAATCAAGGCAAATTCAGCAGCAGCAGCATTATTCAATCCATCCTCACAATCAGCAACCTGGGTTGCAGGCAGAATAACAGGAGTGACATTAGCCGACCGAGGAGCAGCGTCAGTAACCATAGCAGCAACCGCTGCAGCTTCAGCACTCGTAAACCCGGGTGCCATAGCAACCACATCACCAGCCGGTACATTTTTAAAACTGTCACCAGCAAGCGAAGGGTTAACCTTACCGCTATCCATAGCCGATCCTTGAAATATGTCAGCATTCTGAATGTCCGATGCTGCCCGTCCATTACCCAATGTCTTCTTCTTCAGCCTCCTGTTTTCCGTATCTCTGCGCTGTGGAGGAGATTCAAATTTGCCGGGCTTCTTACGTTTTCGCTTTGAAGGGACCTCCGGGCGAACTGCGCATGCGTCCTCAGAAATCGGAGAATATCCGCCGTCATTACGGAGATTACCGAATGACGCAAGACGATCCACGGGGTCAATAGGAGGACACCAGATGGAGGAAACGGAAGCAGCAGTCAGAGGAAGATCCGGGGCAGGCGACGAAAGGGGAACAACATCATGGCGGAGACCAGCATCATGAACAGCCGGAGCAGTTGAAGTGGACGGAACCACCGGGAAGCCGCACACAGACGGAGGAGGAGGTAACGACAAGCACAATTGAAGCCAGCGCTCACCCTCTTCGGTACCGGCCCTTTCCAGAACTCGACGCAGCAATGACTCCATGATAGTGAATACAAGCTTCTTCTCTGTAGATCACTGCCGGAGTGTACTAATGTGACGCATTTTTTTATTTTTATAGGAAAATACTCGTGCCAAGAAAGACCGTTACCATTTCAACCAATTACAGGTAAGTGCATAAAACGGTTAAAAAACTGCCTTAACTTACAATTTTGTCTGACAGCTTTCCATGTGTGATGGGCGGGGACATTTCATGCCCCTCCCCTCACCTTTATTCCATAACGGCAAACAAATAGTCCTTTGCGAGAAGACAGTTTGAGACCCATAGAACAGTTCAGTATTGGTGGGGAGTAGGTCAAGGCACAATCCTCAAAGAAAACTAAACCGTTGAGGTTTCACCAACGGTTGCTAAGCACAGTGGCTGTAAAACTGACTTTTGGCTTCAGAGTCTCTTCCAGCGACTCTAATGAACAGGAACTGGAGTAACCTGTCAGGGGGAAGACATCCCTCCAAGAGAGTTACCAGAGGCCCCGCCGTCACCGGATTAATGCTGTACCTGGCTATTCGGAAGGGTTACACTCCCCGGCCTCCTCACCTCAGACACGGGTCCCAAAACCTTAGGGCCCCTCGGACTCCTCCACCCTTGCGGAACCCAGTCGAAGTCACTGGGCCCCAGGCCTTGGTCATAGCCCCTCACCCCAGGCTCAAGGTGCCTGGGATGGACTCCATCCCTCGCTCCGGCCAGGTCAAGGGCACCTGGGCCCGGAACTCCGTAACGCCAGCACCCAGGCTGAAGGTGCCTGGGCACGGCTGCGTCCTCCAACTCTGAACCCCAAGGTCAGGGCGTCCGCCCCTTTTATCTCCTCTCCCTTTGCGTCACAGCGGGTTCCCCGCCCCGCTGTACCAGCGCCAGGAAAGGACAAAAGGAAACAGTCTTGCGGTGCAGGTTCAACTCAGGCCCAGGGCGACAACGCCACCCACAGGCCACAGGGAACCCCGCACAACCAGAGTCCTCCAAGAACCACAAAAGGGATTCTCAGACTCCCTAACAATCAGTACATCTGGGTTGAATAACCCAGATGCTCCCCCCCAAATTTAAATGCCCGCTACATATATATATATATATATATATACACACACACACACACAAACACTTTATATACACAATATAATGAAAGGTGTATTAATCATATAAAATAATATATTTTGAAAGATAGTAAGGTTCCTTTTGTTGGAGGTATCGAATTATGTTGAGAGACTGCAAGATTAATTGTCATAGGAAGGATAATGCCCCGTACACATGAGCGGTTTTCCCATCGGAAAAAGTCCGATGAGAGCTTTTGGTTGGGAATCCCGACCGTGTGTATGCTCCATCGGACTTTTTCCAACAGAAAAACTGCCGGAAAAAGAAAGAGAGCGGGTTCTCTATTTTCCCGACGGGAAAAATTCCTAGCGGAAAAACTGTTCGTCTGTATGCAATTTCAATGCGCAAAAAAAACACGCATGCTCGGAAGCAAGTCGACGCATGCTCGGAAGAATTGAACTTCATTTTTCTCGGCTCGTCGTAGTGTTGTACGTCACCGCATTCTTGCAGGTCGGAATTTGGTGTGACCGTGTGTACGCAGGACAAGCTTAAGCGGAATTCCGACGGGAAAACTATAGGTTTTTTTTCCGACGGGGAAAACCGCTCGTGTGTACGGGGCATTAGGCCTTTTATTTGTATGTAAGGTTGCTTAGATAAAAGTAGAGACGCCATTCCAGTAAAGTACATGTTAAACAGTGCTGTATAGCCCATGTAAATGTGAGTTTTTTTAATATTGGTTTTAATAAAGTTTTAAAAAGTTTCATGCTATGCAAGCCTCTTCTCCCTTATTTTTACTGAGTTACCAATGAAAGAAGAGCCTGCACATTGGATGTGGAAAAAAGGAGTAAAGAGAAAGTGGATTCAGCTAAAACGTCAATTTTGACCAACTTAGAGATAAATGGTCAACACCATCTGTTCAGTGGATGCCCCTTAGGGCATGGGTGCTCAATCTGTGGCCCTCCAGCTGTTGAAAAACTACAAGTCACATCATGCCTCTGCCTTTGGGAGTCATGCTTGTAACTGTCAGTGGCTAGCAATGCCTCTTGGCAACAGCTGGAGGGCCACAGGTTAAGCACCCATGCCTTAGGGTGTGCCTTAGGGTGTGCATTGTGGGGAGAAATTCATGAAACTGGTGGAAGCCATGGAGGAGTTATTGGAATTAAACACATTTTGCACTGAGCACATTATTTCAAAGAACACGGTCTTATTTGCACTTATATTTGGTTGTTTGATAGTTAAGACACTTTATATACATAGTTAGTATTTACTAAGTTTGAGAACACTAGGAGCGCTGGGTCATACACTTACAGCAAATCTTTTCAATTTCTAAAGTATCAGTTTTATCAGAACTGACATTTATTTTCAGCAAGCTAAACATTGGTTCAAACTCTCAAACTCTAAAAAAAATTTGCATGGAAAACCCAATAAATAGAAGAATGAAAATCCCTTATTTTGTAATACCATCAAGCAATTTAATGAATACAAATAAAATGGGATCAAATAAATGTGTAGTCATAAAACAGGAAGCTATAAACACAGTAGAAAACTGTGTATCAAGAATAAGAAAAAATAAATTGAGGCACGATATGAAGATAGAGATAACCATAAACCGGGAAATGTACACAGTTAAAATGGCAAAACTCAGTAACTTGCTTTATCATATGGCATGATACTTGTTATAAAGTGTACAGTAAGTTACATGAATTCATAATATACTGTATGTTTATAACTAGTATTGAGGGCATTTTTTTTAGACAGCGTAATATAAAAATATAGATTTGGTGATATTGTCATATAAACATGTGCAGGTAATTTTTCCCAAAGAAAACAGTGAACAAGCAATAGCCCAATATAATTTGGTCTCCTTGACTCAAACAGGAATTTACAAAGTGTTATAGACTTCTTTAATGTAAATGTACTTAGTAGTCACTTTACTGTCTGTAGCCCCTGTCAAGGACCACACTCAATTTCTCTAATAGGAGTCTTGAAATGAGCACTTATAAAGCTGAGCTGAGACTCAAGTATTTCTTTTTTCTTCACAGGTATCTTGCATTTCAGCTGTAATGATACAGTGGGTTATGGTTGTTTTGTAACATGCAGGTTTGCCTTTAAGTAGATGTAAACTCTATCTAAATGGCATATGGTTTGCTAAAGCAAACGGTGTATAAGAAGCAACTCAAATTCATACTAATAAAATATTGTTTTCGCTCTTTATTTATCTTTGGTTGCATTTCACTGTCACATATATCTTGCAGCCTCTTTGGATCCATTCCTATCTACATGTATGCATTGCAGAGATAGGTGCTTGACATTTTACAGGGTTTCCTGATAGTAACAATATCAGATTGTGCCTACATAATGCATAGCTCCCAACTGTCCTTAATTTCGAGGGACTGTCCCTGATTTCGAGCAATGTCCCTCTGTCCTCCTCATTTGTCCCTCATTTTGGTCTGATCTATATAGTTGTATTTTTTATCTATCAAAAAGTGTTTCCCAATGCTACACCTTTCATCGAAATTGTGGATTTGTGGATTTAATTAACTTTTTTTTGGGTGAATTCTCCTTTAAGGGGGTGTGGCAGGAGGCATGTCCTATGTCTACATAAGTTTGCTAGTAGGTGTCCCTCTTTCCCATCCCAAAATGTTGGGAAAATGGCCACTGATTGTCTACACCAGTGGTCATCAACCCTGTCCTCAGGGCCCACTAACAGGCCAGATTTTATGTATTACCTTGGGGAGATGCAGACTAGAATACTGCAATCACTGAGCAGCAAATTATATCACCTGTGATGTATTTCATTTACAGTGGCGGCTGGTGCTCAAAATTTTTGGGGGGGCGCAAACAAATTGAAAAAAAAAATCATCAATTGACGCCCATTAAACGCAGCTACTGTGCCCAAACGCCACCAGTTTGTCCCCAAATGCAGCCAGTTTGTCCCCAAATGCAGCCAGTTCCCCCCAAATACAGCCAGTTCCCCCCAAATACAGCCAGTTTGTCCCCAAATACAGTCAGTTTGTCCCCAAATACTGCCAGGTTCCCCCCAAATACAGCCAGTTTGTCCCCAAATACAGCCAGTTTGTCCCCAAATGCTGCCAGTTTGTCCCCAAATACAGCCAGTTTGTCCCCAAATACAGCCAGTTTGTCCCCAAATGCAGCCAGTTTGTCCCCAAATACTGCCAGGTTCCCCCCAAATACAGCCAGTTTCTCCTCAAATGCAGCCAGTTTGTCCCCAAATGCAGCCAGTTTGTCCCCAAATGCAGCCAGTTCCCCCCCAGCCCTGCACTTACCTTCCTCAGGTCAGCGCCGTCCTTCTTCCATCCTCGATGTCTTCTCCTGCCCTCGATGATGCTTCAGCCAATCAGGTTACCGGTAACCAGACCCGGTGAACCTGATTGGCTGAGACACCTGTCAGTGTTAACCAAGGAACGCACCCCCCGTGCGTCCTCTGGTTAACTATTTGGAAGCCGATTACAGCCCTCAGGCCGCTGGCTCTGATAGACACTTCCATAAACCAGTCAACTGCTGTTATTCAGATGGCCGGCGCTCAACAGGGGGCCGGCCATCTGAATAGTAGAACCTATGAACCTATGTATTGTTGTGAGTGACGGGCGCAGGAGCGAGAGGGGGCGGCGCTCCTGCCCCCACTATGGACGCACCGTCACTGTTCAGTTATCTTGCAAACCTGGTCGGTTAGTGGGCCCTGAGGACAAGGATGATGACCACTGGTCTACACGGAAGGCCTACGTAACAGAGTGGTAACACAGGAGCACAATAAGGAGACAAGTTTTGCCCCACTATAAAAGGAAATGTCTGAACTTTCATGTCAGGATCACCAGATTTTAATAAAAACTGCAGATTTAAAAATTAGAAATCATTTTTGAAATGACAACTTAAAGCTTATATGACATTTTAGTGATTACGTTTACATACACTTTAAATATACTGTAATTATTATGCCATTTTAGTTTAAAACATTAAACAATTACCAAATAATGTTCCTAAAGTATATTACTGTGTGCGCTCACTTTCTCCACATTAGACTCAGACTAACAGCACGATGTTGCTGCCACCATGGATTGCTGCAGGAACAATTCTATTTGGGAAATAAGCCACTATACAAATGAATGGATAAATGCAGCTGCAATACATGCAACACTATTTATTTTATTCCTAGTTTACTAGACAGTACACTTCAAGCATCATAACCCCATGGCTTTTTCATAATTCCTGTAAAGGCTAAAGGCTTACATTAGTGACATTTAAGCAAGCCATTGACTTGCAAATGAAAATGTCACATTTCAGAAGAGTAAATCAAAGGGCATTTAATGTAATTTTTTTAGGCACTGACTTAATCTTATATATATATCATTCCTTACTTATTAGACTGACAACCATTATATTTTGTAAATACCAGTACAGAAAACACGGCAAATGTAGATTTTGAAAGCGGAGATTGGTTGTATACAAAGTAGTAAAGTATATTTTCCAATAGCACCCATAAAAAGTAGGAGCTTTGCACTACAAAAACAATCCACCATAAAAATGACTTTACCTGAATAAACAACAAGGCCACATACTAAACGAAAGATCTAACGTGTAAATTGTAACCTCGCATCATTCAGATTTCATTTTGTTTCTATAGTCAGATAATAGATTAATAATTGCCATTGCTTTTGGTTACTATAATTGACATTGCTATTTGCTCTAATTTATTGATTTTCTTTCTATTAGTGTAGGAAAGGCTTTCCAGAATAAGCACTGCCTTCACTGCCCAAATGCAGGCTGGGGGTTGGAGGTGAACAGGTTGTATTGCTTAACCACTTAAGGACCGCCTCACGCCGATATACGTTGGCAGAATGGCACGGCTGGGCACATCAACATACAGGCACATTGCCCTTTAAGAGCCCAGCCGTGGGTCGCGCGCGTGCCGCCGCCGGCACGCTCGCGACCCGGTCCTGAGCTCCGTGACCACGCCTGCAGGACCCGTGGACCCGATCGGGTCACAGAGCTGAAGAACGGGGAGAGGTGAGTGTAAACAAACCTTTCCCCATTCTTCTCCGTGGCATGTCAGTGATCGTATGTTCCCTGTCATTGGAACAGACGATCAGTGACGTGTAACGTGTAGCTAAATCACTGATCGTCGCCATTACTAGTAAAAAAAAAAAAAAAAAAATTATAAATATGCCATAAAACTCCCCCCTATTTTGTAAACGCTATAACTTTTGCGCAAACCAATCAATAAACGCTGATTGCGATTTTTTTTACTAAAAATATGTAGAAGAATACGTATCGGCCTAAACTGAGAAAAAAATTTTTTTTATATATTTTTGGGGGATATTTATTATAGCAAAAAGTTAAAAATATTGCATTTTTTTCAAAATTGTGGCTCTATTTTTGTTTATAGCGCAAAAAATAAAAACCGCAGAGGTGATCAAATACCACCAAAAGAAAGCTCTATTTATGGGGGGAAAAAAAAGGATGCCAATTTTGTTTGGGAGCCACGTCGCACGACCGTGCAATTGTCAGTGAAAGCGACGCAGTGCCGAATCGCAAAAAGGGGCTTGGTCTTTTAGCTGCATATTGGTCCGGGGCTTAAGTGGTTAAAGCGGTGTTCCGGCAAAAAAAATTAAAAAATAAAGTCAGCAGCTACAAATACTGCAGATGCTGACTTTTAATATATGGACACTTACCTGTCCAGGGAGTCCCTCGGTTCTCGGATGGAGGCGCCGCCATCTTCGGTAAGGGAATCAGGAAGTGAAGCCTTTCGGCTTCACTTCCTGATTCACTACTGCACATACACGAGTCGCGCTGCGCGATCCCATTGGTCCCTGCTTTCTTCTGGGACCTGTGTGTCTCCCAGAAGACAGCGGGGGGAGGCGCTGGACGTGGCTTAGGTCTCTGCGGATACTGCGGTGATCTATGCCCGGAAGTGGGAGCAAATACCTGGATTACACAGGTATCTGCTCCCTCCTCCCCCCTGAAAGGTGCCAAATGTGACACCGGAGGGGGGAGGATTACGAAAAGCGGAAGTTCCATTTTTGTGTAGCGGGTACTTGAATTTAGGGGAGGCATCTGGGTGGTAGTGTAACCCAGATGCACAGATTGCTAGGGTATCCGAGACCCTTTTCTGGTTCTTGGAGGACTCTGGTGGTGTGAGGTTCCTTGCGGCCCACAGGTGGCACTGTTGTCCTGGGCCGGGGCTGAACTCACACCGCAAGACTGTACCTTTTTGTCCTCCCCTGGAGCTGGTACAGCGGGGCGGGGAACCCGCTGTGATGCAAAGGTAGAGGGGAAAAAAGGGGCGGACGCCCTTACCACGGGGTGCAGAGTCCAGAGTTGGAGGATGCGGCCGCACCCAGGCACCTTCGGCCTGGGTGCTGGCATTCTGGTTTACCGGGCCTAGGTGCCCTTGACCTGGCCGGAGCGAGGATGGAATCCATCCCAGGCACCTTTAGCCTGCGGTGAGGTACTATGGCGGAGGCCTGGGGCTCAGTACCTTCGACTGAGTTCCGCAAGGGTGGGGGAATCCGAGGGGGGCCCTAATTCCTTGGGTGCCCGTGTCTGAGTTCGTGAGGACTGGTGTGCGGAACTTCTGGAGAGTCTGGCGCAGCATCACTGGTGACAGAGAGGCCTCCTGTTTCTCCCTTGGACGGATCTCCTTCCCCTGACAGGGGCCGTGCTAGCGAAGGTAATTCACGTTCTACCTCACATGGTCAGTGGCAGTGACTATCCGCCACTGGTGATATCACAGTGGTTAGCATCAGAAGGGAAAGGATTGTGCCTCGATCTATTCCCCATTATAACTCAGTAGAAGAAACTGTTTATTGTTTGGCAAGAAGAATAAAACTGAGTTGGACCTATTCACTGTGTGGAACGCTGGTTACTAGGAGCAAAGGAGTCAGGAACGAAGTACTGGACTTGACTCTAGGACACCTGCACAGGGCCCAATTTTCTGGCCTTCACCTCTTAGTTATGGAGGACATGGGCCGTGGTGTATCTCATCTCTCTCTCCCAGAGACCCCTAGACAACAGCCACATAACCGATAAAGCAAGAGAGAGAGAGAGGGTCGCTACATTTGGGTGGAACTCCGCTTTAGTCCAGGTTCACACTGGGCTGCGGGAGTGAAGCCGTGAGAGTTCAGCTGGCAGTCCCGATTTCAGCCGCGATTACAAAGACATCTGTGCGGGTTTCTGCACAGATGTCAATGTAAATCGCGGCCGAAATCGCAAAAAGTAGTACAGAAAATACTTTTTGAAATTGGTGCAGTGCCGCAGATGCGGTGTCGCACCGATTAGGACGGTGCCATTGCCGGCAATTTGCGGCAAATATCGCAGTTTTGACATGCGATTTGATATGCCAAATCGCATGTCAAAACGCACCAGTGTGAACCAGGTGTAAAGTAGAGTAGAGAAAACTCAGGCCACCATTTTGACTTTGCTGTCTGCTCAGTCTATGTAGATCTCAGGAGTGGATGGACAGAAAATAAAAATAGTAATTTAATTGTATATCTATTTATTTACCTGGAGCACTTATCCTTGGTTAGGTGTACTATTTGGTTCACAACTATATTCAGACATTATAAGATAGTGGGTCCATTGTGGTAACTAAATTTCTCAAAATATCCCAAATATTATGAAAAATTACTTTTAGAGCCAGTTCAGACCACATGCAGTCCAGTTCTGCATCAAAAACGCATGGAAAGTAGGTTATATGGTTTGCAATGGCATAGTTCACACCAGTGCAGTCAGTTCCAGGGCTTTTCAGTTCCAGAATAAAAAAGTAGAACATGCTGAATTTTTCCTGCACTGGACTGTACTGGAACGCAGTGAAAAGCATCAAAAACGCACTGGAATGCACTGAAACGCATTAAAATGCATTAAAAACGCACTGGAATGCACTGGAACGCATTAAAATGCATCAAAAACGCACTGGACCCTAGTATAGCGGGGGTGGGGGAACAGGAAAAAAGAAGAAAAAAAGCACCTGGAATGCATCCAGAAACGCATCAAAAATGCACGAAAAGCACACCAGGACACATCAAAAATGTGTTAAAACCACGTATGCAGAAAAGCATCCGTAACGAATCAGGAGTGTGTTTTTGTGGTATGAACCAGCCCAACTATTTATATACCCATTGATCTGAGATTCTGCTATTTTGTTAATGTTTACAAAAAGTAAAAGACGGGTTGTGTTTCATCAAATTCATAGCAAAAAAGTGAAACATAACTGATGCCTTGTACATTGGCTGTATTGCATTTACTGAACTCATTAGCTGAATACATGCAACTTTTAGGATATGTTCATAAATATGATACAGCAAATATGTAAAGAGAGCTCCAGTCAGGACAGACATTATTGTTGCTAGCTAGATTCAGTAACAGCTATGATAAATACGGCGTAAGCTCAGCACCCACTCGATCCAAATGAACAAGGCACACACTGTGATTAATAACAGAGAAGCACCACATCATCTAAGTAGATCCTATTTCCAAAAAAAAAAATGCAATCAGTTACATATAAGCGCAATTGGAAAAAGTCCATTTTTATTATAGGTAAAAGTACAGTTTCATTAATGCTTTAGTCACCCAATTCTCTTGTCATCTTTTAAAGTCAGCTTGCCTGGGAGATGCCATGACCCTGCCTGTGCAGTGGCACATCTGTGTGATATATACAACCTACTACAGAAAAACTGACAATTACAAAAAATGTTTAACCACTTGCCGTCCGCATAACTTGCATTAGCTGTAAGGCAGCAAGGTGGCACTTCTGCGCCAGATCACGTACCTAGTGCCTAATCCAACACTTCCGGGTAGGGGGCATGCACACGCCACTCCTGATGTTATTATACACAGCGGGAGCTGATCTGCAGGTACCGCGGACTCGATGTTCGCTGGCACCCGCTGATCATCCAGCTCAGAGGCAAAATGGCGGTCTGCCTATTCAAACAAGTCAGATCACCATTGTGAAAGGAGGGAAAGAGTGGATCCTGTGTCTCTGCAAAGCAGGGACTAGGATCCATGTCTTCCCCTAGTAAAAGCACCTCCCACAGTACACTAAAACACTGGCTAGGAACACACTTAACTCTTTGATCGCCCCTGATGTTCAACCCCTTCCCAGCCAGTGCCATTAGTACAGTGACAGTGAATATTTTTACCACTGATCACTGTATTAGTGTCACTGGTCCCCAAAAAGTGTCAAAAGTGTCAGTTAGTGTCCAACTGCCCACCACAATATCCCAGTCTTGCTATAAGTCACTATTCGCCGCCATTGCTAGTAAAAAAATAAATAAAATAAACATATCCCACAGTTTGTAGTAGCTAAAACTTTTGCGCAAACCGATCAATGTACGCTTATTGGGATTTTTTTACCAAAAATATGTAGTAGAATTGGTCTGAATTGATAAAGAAAATTTTTTTTTTTTTTTTTTATTGGGATATGTTTTGTAGCAGAAAGTAAAAAATAGTGATTTTTTTTTTTAAATTGTCCACCTTTTTTTTGTTTATAATGCGAAAAAATAAAAACTTCATAGGTGACCAAATACCACCAAAAGAAAATGTTCCAGAGATCCCATCTGCAGACGTCATATGACTATAGGAGGGTATTGAAGTGGTTAAAGTGATATTAAACCTAAAAATGTTATTTAAAAAAATGTTATACTTTCCTGCTCTGTGCAATGGTTTTACACAGAGCAGCTTCAATCCTCCTCTTCTCAGGTCCCACACCGGTGCTCCCGAGTCACCTCTGTGTATCTATGGTACACAGACAGCAGGGCTCAGTCCATTCCCTCCTCTCTGGCTCCAGCTGTCAGGCACATGAGTGAATCGTGATTGGGCCCAGATAAGTATTGGGGGAGAGGGGTCTGGGAGGAAGCTCCATGTAAAAACCTTCTACCTTTAGAACCACTAAATTATATTTTTTTGAGATGGACCTCATGCTTTTTTGTGATTTCTGTCTGTGGGTCCCCCTTAAAATCCATCCAATTAATTATGGGAAAACCCTGTTTTTTTTTGGGTTTTTTTTGTATCTTTGGCTCCATTGCTTACATAGCCAAGGATTCCTGGCTTTTTAAGTGAATGAAGATGGTGACATCACTGGTTGTTAAGGACTCGGCAGTGCCTGCACCCACCAGCATCCCTAACATCCATTGACAGCGGAAAGCTTTCATGTATAGTGGTAGTAATACCACTATTATACACAAATAGGTAAATGTTTGGGCATTCATTGAAGTGCCCGAACAGCCATAGTTCTGTCCGTACATGTGTTCAGACCAAACCTTAAGCTCATCCCTAATTGTCACTGCATGGGCAAGGTAAAATTGTTACTGCACTGGCAAGGTGACAATATCTTAATTGAACCCTTTCACTGTCCTCAACTGAAAGACACTATAGACATTTCTTGTATGTATTTGGATGAAGGGAGCTCCAAGAATTTAGCTGTTTTTTTGTCCATTTTTTTGTTGCTCATAAAGCCCTCTCACATGCAGCTGAGCCCTTTTGTCACTGCCTGACTAGGCTGCAGAGATACTTCCTTCTGCCTTTGTCAGTGCAGATGCCTTAACATTATAAGCTATATGAACTATATGTTAACACTATATACATGGGCGTCCGCAGAACTTTTTTCAGGGGGGGGGGGCATCATTTTAAGGTCACCCATGCAATATAAAAAGATGAACATTCTCTAGGCTATATTTATATGGGCATGGTATGCCTGGCCTGAGTAATTTCCAATACACAGTGACGCTGAATTATCTCTTATATAACACATATATCTTTCCAGTGGAAAGATATATGTGTTATATAAGAAATAATTCAGCTTCACTTTGCATTGGTAGTTACTCAGGCCAGGCATACCACCAGTCCATGCCTATATACATATAGCCTAGAGAATGTACATCTTTTTATATTGCAATGCATTGCAATACATCTGTTGTGGCCATATTTTGATCTTGATGAAAACAGCCTATACAAAGTTAAGAAGATGAATTATCTCTTAACATACACAGACATATCTTTCCAGTAATAGCTGTCTAAATTTCCAGCAATAAATAAATCAAAATGCTCCTCCTAACTGCTGTTACTTGTGGTTCTTCTTCTGTTGCTTGCAACTGTAGATGCCACTTACTTCAGGTCAGGATTTCCTGGGATGTGATGGGGATAGGCACTGGCAGCGTATCGCTCGGTCACTGACTGCACTTAGTGGGCGGCGGCGGCCGGATCTACACAACAGGTACACAGGCAGGCAGCCAATCACTGAAGAGGAGCGGCGGAACGGCCGAGCTGCTGAGCAATCTCATCCGATGATTTGGCCGGGGGTAAGGGAGGGACATCAGATGTGTCAGGGCAGAGAGCAGCAGGCTGACTCAGAAAAAGGTCAGCGGTGGACACTGCAGCTGGCAACTGCAACACCTTCTTGACGATCTGGGGGGGGGGGATTTTTCTTTTATATCATATGGATGGCCGGGTGTGTGTGCATCACTTACTTGAGGAAGGGATGGCACCAGGGTGCGGTATGGGAAGAAGGCATGCCAGCAGATACAATGTGATGCTTTGGGCAATGTTCTGCTAGGAAACCTTGGTCCTGCCATTTATGTAGATATTACTTTGACACCTACCTCATGGTGGCCAAGACCATACAGTAGTTTAACAGGACAGGTTCCACTCAGAACAGGCCTCGCCATGGTCGACCAAAGAAGTTGAGTGCACGTGCTCAGCGTCCTATTCAGAGGTTGTCTTTGGGAAATAGACGTATTAGTGCTGCTAGCATTGCTGCAGAGGTTAAAGGGGTGGGGGGAGGGGTCAGCCTGTCAGTGCTTAGATCAAATTTGTCTGCCTGGCTGTCCTCTCAGAAGGAAGCCTCTTCTAAAGACGATGCACAAGAAAGCCCACAAACAGTTTGCTGAAGAAAAGCAGACTAAGGACATGGATTACTGGAATCATGTCCTGTGGTCTGATGAGACCAAGATAACTTTATTTGGTTCAGATGGTGTCAAGCGTGTGTGGCGGCAACCAGGTGAGGAGTACAAAGACAAGTGTGTCTTGCCTACAGTTAAGCATGGTGATGGGAGTGTCATGGTCTGGGGCTGCATGAGTGCTGGTGGCAGGGTTGCCAACTTTCAGTAAATTTACAAACAGTTTGTAAAATCCATAATTGTTGCATCTGTCCATGAATGTCAGTTACAGACATGCAGCCTACATGTCTGTAATGGACATTCATGGACAGATGCAAAAAGTACAGATTTTACAAACTGTTTGTATATTTACTGAAAGTTGGCAACCCTGGCTGGCGGCACTGGGGTGCTACAGTTCATTGAGGGAACCATGAATGCCAACATGTACTGTGACATAATGAAGCAGAGCATGATCCCCTAGGCCACAGGGCAGTACTGGGCCACAGGGCAGTATTCCAACATGATAACGACCCCAAACACACCTTCAAGACGACCACTGCCTTGCTAAAGAAGCTGAGGGTAAAGGTGATGGACTGGCCAAACATGTCTCCAGACCTAAACCCTATTGAGCATCTGTGGGGCATCCTCAAATGGAAGGTGGAGGAGCGCAAGGTCTCTAACATCCACCAGCTCTGTGATGTCGTCATGGAGGAGTGGAAGAGAACTCCAGTGGCAACCTGTGAAGCTCTGGTGAACTCCATGCCCAAGAGGGTTAAGGCAGTGCTGGAAAATAATGGTGGCCACACAAAATATTGACACTTTCGGGTGTACTCACTTTTGTTGCCAGCGGTTTAGACATTAATGGCTGTGTGAGTTATTTTGAGGGGGCAGCAAATTTATACTGTTATACGAGCTGTATACTCTAGTCTACTACTTCACATTGTAGCAAAGTGTAATTTCTTCAGCGTTGTCACATAAAAAGATATAATAAAATATTTACAAAAATGTGAGGGGTGCATTCACTTTTGTGAGATACCGTAATATTTATATATATATATATATATATATATATATATAAATAATCTAAAGAAACAGTCAATATGATCCTATCACACATCGCACACAACATATACAAATACAATTTTGTTGGCCCTGCCATATTGCAACAAACGCACCAAAGATAAAATAAGGCTATTACCATTTTTCAATAACAATCATATATACACTATATTACCAAAAATTATTCGGAGGCCTGCCTTTACACACACATGAACTTTAATGGCATCCCAATCTTAGTCCGTAGGGTTCAATATTGAATTTACAGCTATAACAGCTTTAACTCTTCTGGGAAGGCTGTCTACAATGTTTAGGAGTGTGTCTATAGGAAGGTTTGACCATTCTTCCAGAAGTGCATTTGTGAGGTCAGGCACTGATGTGGATGAGGAGGCTTGACTCCCAATCTCCACTCTAATTCATTCCAAAGGTGTTCTATTGGGTTGAGGTCAGGACTCTGTGCAGGTCAGTCAAGTTTCTCCACCCCAAACTCACTTATCCATGCCTTTATGGACCTTGCTTTGTGCACTGGTGCACAGTCATGTTGGAACAGGAAGTCGGTCATCCCCAAACTGTTCCCACAAAGTTGGGAGCATGAAATTGTCCAATTGTCTTGGTATGCTAACGGGCTATGACTGAGATGCCATTAAAGTTCATGTGCGCGTAAAGGCTGGTGTCTCAAAACTTTTGGTAATATAGTGTAGCAGTAAAAGAGTTTGCCCTTGTCTTAAAATACATAAGGTTTAAGATCTGGGAATGATAGTAGCTAAGCTATTAGAATTTAATTCATTGTCTTATACAGAGAGCATAAAGGGTACATACTGTATAGGCAAAAGAGATGTATTACAAATAAAAATGGAGTATTATCAGGATTAGATTTGTTAGAAAATGTTTCATTACAGGTAAAATATTTTTCATTCCTCCATGACATTAACAGAACTGTTTGTCCTTCAGGTGCAATTTATTGGCAGCTCTCCCTATGTACGAGTATTCAACGCACAGCAACATGGACTGTGCTGTTCTTTTTATGTTCTACTTTCATCTTTCCCTTGGTGGCTAAATATACTTCTAACTATGCCTCTGGAATAAAGGGAAACATAGGCAGAACAGTCAAAGCTGTATTTCAGCATCACTGTAGGTCATTAATGTGTGTCTATGCTTGTTACTTTGATTATTTATTAAAGCGTTATAAAAAGTCTGTTTATTTGGAGCTATGCAGCAGAATTCTCAAACTGCAGGAAAAGAGACGAGCAGAGAATGCCATGTGTATAGACACCTGTGCTTTTAGAATTCAGCAACATTGTTCAGCATGTCCTGGGCTGGCCAATACACTTAGCTACTACAAGTTATGTCTGGCTCTAAAGTCACGACTATACTGCCTCATTTGACCTTGTATGACTACAGGGCAGGTTCCACATTCATTGTACCTTCTTTACATTTAACAAATTAAGCTTTTTAAAGCATTAGAGTACTAATATTGTACGTTTATTCTGTATTGGATCTGTTTTCTTAATTCAATATTAAAAACATATACCTTGTAAGTGGAATTATTTTCAGTCTTGAGTTAAAATCATATATAACCTGGTGTTTGGAATCCTTGCTTTTAATTTAAGATAGTGAATAATTTCATGTACTAAGTTAGGTTCTCTCATAATTAGACTTTCTAATTTTCTGTTAAAGTGGAAGTAAACCCAACGATTTAATAGTTTCAAAAAACAGTTACATTCCCGGCATGTCGGAAATGCTAACTGTCACATTGGTTGTGCTCTCAACCAAACTGTCACACCATCCAATGGCTGGTGTCATAACTGGTCACATGTGCAGCATCATGACATTTGAAGATTAAACAGAGGCCAAGATGGCAGCTTCTTTGGCTGAAAATGATAGGAGGGTTTACTTCCACTTTAATGCTGAGAATCCAGGTGATGGGGAAATATATAATATTATTATCTGCCTTGTCAGTACCAAGGTAAATGTTGCTGATAAAACTATAGCAATGAAACATTGGGGTTCGGGTTACTGACGAGTACTGCCCTTTACACAAGGTTTTAAAAAAAATCCCTTATACTGAATTCAATAAACATTAAAATAAAATAGGCCTATCTGCTTTTGCTGCTCACCTGCTCATTTGCTAAAAAAAAAACTTTGGTCCTCACAGTGGCTCTTGATTGCAATTGTATACAGACATGGCTCTCTAATGCTTCTTGGTATGGTTTAATTTTTTTGCCATTAAAGTGTATTCACTTGTAAACAATTAGTATGCTATTTGTATTACACACCCTTGTTATATCTAATATTTTATAGATAAATAAAAAATATTAATAATCACAGTTCTCTGTTTGTATTCATTATCTGTCTACAGCAGTTGTTTTCTTCACTTGCTTTTATGTTTTCTAAGCTTACTGGTTATAAACTGTATGTCATGTGCTTTTCGCTGGATTCAACCTGAGACCATATGGAGAAATTGTTTGGTCAGTTACATGGGAATGTAAGGGGGTTAATACCGCGCTAAAGTACAAAAAACACAAACAACAGCTGCAACAAAAAAACATCAAATATCTCTATGGTGAACCAAAATTGTAAACATATAAGTTGTGCTAGTGATATACTTAAAAAAAGTGACATCAAAGTAGTAAAAATGTAAAAAAGGTGAAAAAAATTTAGTCCAAAGCACAATATAGTGAAAAAAGAAAACACTGATGGGAGGAAAGCAAAGTCCAATGAAGAGACGGAGATCCAGGGTTCATCCACCTTCACCAGGGAAGAAAATAGTAGGAAGAGGAGATGTAGGGGAGTCCCCAAATGAAGCTCGATCCCATTCTGCAAGTGAGTTCCCTTACCGGATAATGTGGACCTCCTGAATAGCAAGGTCTTATGCACAGGCAGATTCAGCCCTCTGCAGGGACAAATGGATATCCAATATCGCCAGACTCTCCGTGCTGTATTCAGACATCCATTATGTGCAGTGGAAGAGGGTAACTGGAATTCCGATCTGGGTATATTACTCCTTGGCCAAAAGGCCGTGAGTATAAAGACACAGGAAACTCCAATGGTGTAGTAAGGTAAGTATAAAAATGCCTTTATTGCTTTAAAATGGATTAGCAAGCGGATTCAACCGCAAAGTACAATAAAATTAGCCGGCAAGCTTAAAACAAACAAGATACGAACGCCTGTGTACCTCGGCCCCGGCCCCAGGAAGACGTCACGTATGACGAAACATGTAGGGCGGTGCTACGATGCGGTGACGCCATTACACTCCACGTGACCCCGGTACACGGGAGTTCGTATCTTGTTTGATTTAAGCAATAAAGGCTTTTTTATACTTACCTTATTACACCATTGGAGTTTCCTGTGTCTTTATACTCACGGCCTTTTGGCCAAGGAGTAATATACCCAGATCGGAATTCCAGTTACCCTCTTCCACTGAACACCATGAATGTCTGAATACAGCACGGAGAGTCTGGCGATATTGGATATCCATTTGTCCCTGCAAAGGGCTGAATCTGCCTGCGCATAAGACCTTGCTATTCAGGAGTTCCACCTTTTCCGGTAAGGGAACTCACTTGCTGAGTGGGATTGAGCTTCATTCGGGGACTCCCCTACATATCCTCTTCCCCCTCTTTTCTTCCCTGGTGAAGGTGGATGAACCTTTGATCTTCGTCTCTTCATTGGACTTTGCTTTCCTCCTATCAGTGTTTTCTTTTTTCACTATATTGTGCTTTGGACTAAATTTTTTCACCTTTTTTACATTTTTTCATTTACATGGGAAGCTTGGTTCAGCAATGTAAGGGAGATGATTTGTTGGATCACAGTAAGCTATGAAGACCCAGCAAGGTTCAAACCCTGCCCCCTCTTTACTCAGCCACAGATCTTTACCGAAAAAGTTTGTTGGTGAAGTTCTGCTTTTTCCTTATTTGTTTGGTTTAAAGTGGACCAGCCTCTTTACAAGTCTCATGAGCTCCAGTCAAGTGCATCTGCCTAGGCTTAAGGAATGATCCTGTGAGGATAAAAGTTTTTGAGCTGCCATTGATGGCTTCTTTTAAAAGGTGCAGGCGTTGGGACTGTCCTAATCCCAACTTTACTTCTTAGTTCAGGCTTTGATTCACTGTGTGGATAAACTCCTAGTACACTTTACTCACCCTCCAGTCTGCTCCCTTTCCATCCCCCTACACTTATTTTCTTCCTTTTTCTTTTTCTCATTGGCTGTGGGTGATCCTCACTACTGTATAGAATGGTGCTCATGTTTTGACATGTGAGTGCTGTTATATGCAGCATTCTAGTGTGAGCCCAGGCTGCATAATGATGCACCCCCCAGGGGGAGTGTCATAGACAACCTGGGCTCACAGAAAGTGGGTTGATTGACACTGTCTTTTATTCAACCTGCAAGAGCATGTGTGACCAGCAGTGGAGTGGGAAGGAACGAGAAGGTAAGTAGTGTTTTACAAAGTGTTTTTTGGGGCCACAGTTGGATGGGGTTTAAAAATATACCAGAAGCTGGGCTTTAAAGAAGCATCAAGATAACAACCCCTGGAGCCTACACCTTAAAATACATGTTAGCAATGGCAGTTCTCATATTTCTTTACTCATAGGTTCACTTTACAATGTCTTTGAACAGTATACAATGCATTGTGCTACATTGGATACCTGTACGTATCTGTGACTAAGATGGGCTAATTTATCTGTCAGAAACTGTAAAACTAATCAATTCAAGTCTAACACAAATCCCTTTTGTATTAAAAGTTTTAAAGTTTCTGCCAGAAACTCACAAACCACCGAAAGCAGATAAGAGATTACAGAGCAGTTGAAGTAAAAAGTCTGTAATCTTTTGAGCATGGAAGACTATTTCTCATCCATGCAATATCTGCTTCTAAAGAGGAAGAGAGAAAGAAAGCATCTTTTCAAATCTCATGGAAAAATAACTTGTCTCATCCACAATTTAGCTACTGACAAATTTCATATTACCCCAAAAGCAATATGTGCAGATAATAACATTTTTCAGAGGAGATAAATCTAATTGATGTGAGTGATTGTATATTTCTTTGTCCCTAAACTTCTAACATAAAACCAAAAGGAGAAGCATCAGCACTTAAAGTACCTGAAATATTCCGGTAATATCTGTTTGGTCTGAGCTAGCACATTGTTAGAAAGATTAAACTAGGGCAGTAGAAAGGGGATGATAGTCAATAGTGTATAGCCAGGAAACACTTATACTTTAATTGTATTTTTTTTGGCACATTTTGAAAAGTCTAGCAATTTTTTTTGGGCAAGGACATCTTTAGTATATCCTAAGCTACTAAACATTTGTTACTGTTATTAGGTTATTTAAACCCAAATTACCTTTTCATTTAAATTAAATACATACAATCCAGGTGCATCAAAAAGATGTGTAAAACCTGTTAGTTTTCTTTAGAAAGCGGCCTTGCTCTCTGTGTGAAAGCAGTGGTCTCTGAGATCCAACTCTACTGCTGAATCACAGGCGGAGCTCATGCTTCCTGCTGATTGAAGAGCTTTAGCTTTGACCCACCAGGGGGGGTCTGTTGGACTTCTGCAGAGAGACTACTGCTTCCACAGAAAGAGCAAAGGTTCTTCTCTACAGTCTACATCATGCTGAATGGGACAGGCCTTTTTTTCAGGCAGTAGTAACTTTCTAAAGAAAATTAAGGTAAGGCACCTTTCGTTTTGATGGACCTGGAATGGACTGAGTGGGCTTAAGTATTTGAGCCCGAACAGCATGGGCATGTGGCAACCCCCCTTCCAACTTTTTTATATAAAAAAAAAAAAGGGGGTCACTTTAAGAAAAACTAATTTGACTCTTACGCTGCATACACACAATCGGACATTCCGACAACAAAACCGTGGATATTTTTCCGACGGATGTTGGCTCAAACTTGTCTTGCATACACACGGTCGCACAAATGTTGTCGAAAATTGCGAACGTCAAGAACGCGGTCACGTACAGCACGTACGACAGCACAATAATAGGGAAGTTCAATACCAAGTGCGTTACCCTTTGGGCTCCTTCTGCTAATCTCGTGTTAGCAGAAGTTTGGTGAGAGGCGATTCGCGCTTTTCAGCCTCGTGCTTTTCAGTCCGTGATGTCTTGGCAGCGTGAGGAATGTGCTCTCTCCATTACGAACGCTAGTTTTACCAGACTGAGCGCTTCCATCTCGTACTTGATTCAGAACATGCGTGGAATTTTGTGCGTCGGAATTGTCTACACATGCTCGGAATTTACGAGAACGGATTTTGTTGTCGGAAAATTTGAGAACCAGCTCTCAAATTTTTGTTGTCGGAAAATCTGACAGAAAAATGTCTGATGGGGCCTACATACGGTCGGTATTTCCGACAACAAGCTACCATCGAACATTTGTTGTCGGAAATTCCGAGCGTGCGTACGCGGCATTAGGCTGGAAAAACTAGGTAATTTAACATTGGTGAATTTCCAGGAATGTCACATGACTGCCAGGGAAATTCCCAGAGGGTCACATGACCAGCTGGAGTATGCTAGAAAGGGGGCTCTCTATATAAAGCGGGAATATTCCACAGTTGGTCAGAAGTCAGCAACAAGCTCCCCACCCTTTGTTGCAGGCAAGTTATGTGGTTGGTCACCCTTTACAGTTAAAGGGGGTACTTGTGTTTATTGATATGCGGTATTGCTCAAAACCTGAAGACGGAGCTGTTTTGTACTTATTATTTACAAGTTAAGAATTTTATGGATTAATAAAATTGATTAAATGGATTTTAATTTATTTAAATATTACACCAATAAACGCGCCGTGGCCAATTATATACCAAGCTTTGGCGTTGAGTGTCTTTATTTAATAGAAATTAATACTGTTGGTATTCTGAGAGGGAAAGGTGCGGCCTACATTCCCATGTATTTAGCCAAATAAACAGATTGTTCATTTGGGCTTAAAGTAAAGACAAAATATAAAAATCTCTTAAATATATATCTGCTAATAATTTTAGAAGTATGGTTTTATAAAAGCAAATTGCTAGTAAATTAGTAGATTGCATGAGATGCCTTTTGAATCAGATTAGATATGTATGATTTCTGTATTTTGAATGCTGCTTATCTGTAACTGTTTAGTGTAAGTTTTTTCTACAATTATTTCAATTGTTTCTTTGAACTAATTAGGTGCGATTAAATACCAAAACCCCACTACTCTGCAAAGAGAATAACAGCACTCAGCCCAGTTCTGACAATATTGCATGATACTTACAAAGTGCTATTGAATCAAAAATGTAAATTGTTATATCCTAATTTGTTCAAACAAATGGGAGTCAAATAAGCAAAAAAAGGTTATCAGATGTCCAAAGCTACATAGATTGAAATGGGCTATTGATTGAGCTTTGTGTAAGGAAAAATGAACTGTTAAATAAAGAGGAAGGGTTCATAAAACAAACCAGCTGGTATCCTGGGGAATCCGATGATTATCAGCAGGGGGACACAGGATGGGTAAACATTGGCAGTAATAAGGAGCATGGCTTGAACACAAGCAATACACAAATTCCTAAACAAGCCAGATGGTGTGCGGAAAACGAAGCTACCGCACTGCTGTGTTCAGTCAATGGTGTAATATATGTTAAGTACCACTATAAAAGAATTACATGGAATGTTAGGAAGATAGTGTCTGTCTTCTGACAAGGCAGTTCTGTGTTCAGAGAAATTCAAGAGCCATCATGTGATCCTAAATGCATTTGTCTTTACGTAATAGTAAAATAAACAATACATTTTCAGGTGTTTAAAGGAATGCTGTCACCAAGAAAATAATACTTTGAAATATATATCACCTTCCAGGTCATTTTCTGCATAGGTTTTGAAGATTTTAATATGTTCCAAACCCCTGATTCTCCATTCCTGATGAAAAATTAAAAGCAACTTCTTGAGGGCGAATTCACACTAGGACAGACAGAATTCACACATAATGCAGTAACATAGGGGTTATTGCATTGTAAAAACAATTGTTTTCTGTGTGTCCCATCCACACTGCAGTGCAGCCCAGGGCTTAGCTGCAGCGTGTTGCAATAAAATGCATGCATTAACCACTTAAGCCCCGGACCATTTGGTAGCTAAAGGACCAGAGGTGAATTCAGAATTTTGCACTGCGCTGCTTTAACTGTAAATTGTGCGGACATGCAATGTTGTACCCAAACGAAATTTGCGTCCTTTTCTTCCCACAAATAGAGCTTTCTTTTAATGGTATTTGATTGCCTCTGCGATTTTTATTTTTTGCGATATAAACGGAAAAAGACCGAAAATTTTGAAAAAAAATGATATTTTCTACTTTTTGTTATAAGAAAAATCGAATAAACTCAATTTTAGTCATACATTTAGGCCAAAATGTATTCAGCCACATGTCTTTAGTAAAAAAATGTCAATAAGCGTATATTTATCGGTTTGCGCAAAAGTTATAGCGTTTACAAACTAGGGTACATTTTCTGGAATTTACACAGCTTTTAATTTATGACTGCCTATCTCATTTCTTGAGGTGCTAAAATGACAGGGCAGTACAAAACCCCCCCAAATGACCCCATTTTAGAAAGTAGACACCCCAAGGAAATTGCTGAGAGGCATGTTGAGCCCATTGAATATTTTTTTTTTTGTCCCAAGTGATTGAATAATGACAAAAAATAAAAATAAAAACAAAAATTACAAAAAGTTGTCACTAAATGATATATTGCTCACACATGCCATGGTTATATGTGGAATTGCACCCCAAAATACATTCTGCTGCTTCTCCTGAGTACGGGGATACCACATGTGTGGGACTTTTTAGGAGCCTAGCCACGTACGGGACCCCGGAAACCAAGCACCGCCTTCAGGATTTCTAAGGGCGCAAATTTTTGATTTCACTCCTCACTACCTATCACAGTTTTGAAGGCCATAAAATGCCAAAATAGCACAAAACCCCCCCAAATGACCCCATTTTGGAAAGTAGACACCCCAAGCTGTTTGCTGAGAGGCATGGTGAGTATTTTACAGCTCTCATTTGTTTTTGAAAATGAAGAAAGAACATTTTTTTTTTTCTTTTTTTTTCAATTTTCAAAACTTTGTGACAAAAAGCGAGATCTGCAAAATACTCACAATACCTCTCAGCAAATAGCTTGGGGTGTCTACTTTCCAAAATGGGGTCATTTGGGGGGGTTTTGTGCCATCTGGGCATTCCATGGCCTCCGAAACTGTGATAGGCAGTGAGAAGTGAAATCAAAAATTGACACCCTTAGAAAGCCTGAAGGCGGTGCTTGGTTTTTGGGGTCCCGTACGCGGCTAGGCTCCCAAAAAGTCTCACACATGTGGTATCCCCGTACTCAGGAGAAGCAACAGAATGTATTTTGGGGTGTAATTCCACATATGCCCATGGCATGTTTGAGCAATATATCATTTAGTGACAACTTTGTGCAAAAAAAAAAAAAAATAAATTATTTTTTCCGCAACTTGTGTTAACATATAAAATATTCCATGGACTCGACATGCCTCTCAGTATATAGCTTGGGGTGTCTACTTTCCAAAATGGGGTCATTTGGGGGGGGTTTGAACTGTTCTGGCATTTTATACACAACATTAGGAAGCTTACATCCACTCTTCTAACCACTTGAAGACAAAGCCCTTTTTGACACTTTTTGTTTACATGAAAACATATTTTTTTTTGCAAGAAAATTATGTTGAACCCCCAAACATTATATATATTTTTAAATCAAAGGCCCTACAGAATAAAATGGTGGGTGTTACATTTTTTTTTTCTACACAGTATTTGCGCACCGATTTTTCAAACGCATTTTTTGGGGAAAAAATACACTTTTTTTAATTTTAATGCACTAAAACACACTATATTGCCCAAATGTTTGATGAAATAAAAAAGATGATCTTAGGCCGAGTACATAGATACCAAACACGACATGCTTTAAAATTTCGCACAAACCCGCATTGGCGACAAACTACATACATTTTTAAAAGCCTTTAAAAGCATTTACAGGTTACCCCGTTAGATTTACAGAGGAGGTCTACTGCTAAAATTACTGCCCTCGATCTGACCTTTGCGGTGATACCTCACATGCATGGTGCAATTGCTGTTTACATATGACGCCAGACCGACGCTTGCGTTCGCCATTGGGCAAGAGCAGGGCAGGACAGGGGTGCTTTTTTTTTTTTTTTTTTTTTTATTATTAATTTTGCTTTTTTATTTTATTTTTAAACTGTTGCTTCCATATTTATTTATTTTTATCACTTTTATTGTTATCTCAGGGAATGTAAATATCCCCTATGATAGCAATAGGTAATGACAGGTACTCTTTTTTGAAAAAACTGGGGTCTATTGGACCCTAGATCTTTCCTCTGCCATCAAAGCATCTGACCACACCAAGATCGGTGTGATAAAATGCTTTCCCAATTTCCCAATGGCGCTTTTTATATCCGGGGGGGACATTCCCTCCCACTGCTTGTAAAAGCAGTCCAGAGGCTAATTAGCCACTAGGATTGCTTTTACATGAAAGCCGGCCGCTGGCTGAAAAGAATGATACCAAGATGATACCTAAACCCGCAGGCATCATTCTGGTATAAACATTCAAAGTCCAGCAACATACCAGTACGTTGCTGGTCCTTGTTGGACATGTATTGTAATCTTTTTTTTCATGCAGCCTGTTGGCTGAACGAAAAAAAAAGATTGATCGGTGGGTATGCCCACCATTAGAATACCGCCCTTCATCCACCCACTTCTAATGATGGGCATACATGCACCATTTATATATGCCGAAGCATGGGGGCATCTTCTCGCAAAAGTTATGCCACGTACACATGGTCAGACTTTTCCACGGGCAAGCCTCCGTCGGAATTTCGACCGTATGTACGCGGCATTAGGAGCAAAATCGCTCCTCCGCTCCTGCTGCCCCAATGCTTCGGCATATATGCTTTTTTTTTTTTAACTGTGGTGGTGAAATTACCTCCTACAGCACTGGAGTCGCAGGGATCAGGCCTGTCTCTGCGAACGCTGCAGTTATGTGTGTTGTGTTTTGCAAGTGACAGTGATCGATCGATACTGCACTTCGGTGGCCTGGGCTGGACGGAGGGGCAAAACGCAGGTGCTAGCAGGTATCTGGGCTGATCCCGCTAACACTGCGTTTTTGGGAACCCTAAATTGCTGGGGACGCTAGTATAGATCTGATCAGATCAGATATTGAGCTGATCAGATACTATACCACTAAGGGGGGTGTATGCTTCACGCGTGGGTGTTAGCGCTACTGGCACTAACCTGACGCTGCCTGGGGTGTGACGCAGACCCTCTCTGACGCTAAAACCTAACTGATATCACCCGCCGGGCGATCAGGGGGTTAAACCTTTATTGGGTTATATACGGCGGGTGCCCTGACACTATAAAAAGCAAACTAACTAACCAGCGTCACCCGTAACACTTATATGATGATCACTGGTGAAAGGGTTAACTAGGGGCAATTAGGGGGTTAAAACCTTTATTAGGGTAATATATGGGGGTACCTGACGCTATATAAAAACCTGACGGCGAACCTAAAAAAAATTACTGGCTACCTATCGGCATCACCGACACTAAGACAACGATCATAAAAACGATTGCTTAGCGACAGTGGTGATAGGGGGTGAAAGGGTTACCTGGGGGGCGATCAGGGGGTTAAACCTTTATTAGATAATATATGGGGGTACCTGACGCTATAAAAACCTGCGGCGAACCTAAAAAAAATTACTGGCTACTGATCAGCATCACCGACGCTAAGACATCGATCAGAAAAATGATCGCATAGTGACGGCGGTGCTAGGGGGTGAAAGGGTTACCTGGGGGGTGATCAAGGGGGTTACACCTTTATTAGGTAATATATGGGGGTACCCGACGCTATAAAAACCTGCGGCGAACCTAAAAAAAATTACTGGCTACCGATCAGCATCGCCGACGCTAAGACATCGATCAGAAAAATTATCGCTTAGTGACAGTGGTGATAGGGGGTGAAAGGGTTACCTGGGGGGGCGATCAAGGGGGTTAAACCTTTATTAGGTAATATATGGGGGTACCCGACGCTATAAAAACCTGCGGCGAACCTAAAAAAAATTACTGGCTACCGATCAGCATCACCGACGCTAAGACATCGATCAGAAAAATGATTGCTTAGTGACAGTGGTGATAGGGGGTGAAAGGGTTATCTGGGGGGTGATCAGGGGGTTAAACCTTTATTAGGGGGGGTTAGGGGGCTACACTGGACCTAAGACTAAACTTTGGTGACACTTTTACAGTCACAAATGTCACTGATTGCAGTGATCACTAAATAAATGGTCACTGCAATCAGTGACACTGTGACTGGGGGCTGGGGGGGCTGGGGGGTGATCTGGGGGTGTCTGGGGGGGGGCTGGGGGGGCGATTTATGTGCCTATGTGTCCTGGTGTCAGTGTAGTGTTGTGTGTACTAACCTGGCATCTTCTCCTGTACGGCGCTCGGTATATGTGAGCGCCCCAGGAGAGATGACATCACTTCCTCCTTCCTGGCAGGCAGGGGAAGCTCTCTCATTCGCCGGGAGCGATCGAGAGGGGGTGGCCGGAATCGAATGGCCGTCCCCTCATGCCGGATCGCTCCCGAAGGTAAAACGACCGCTCACTGTAAAGAAGGGGGGTCCGATCGGACCCCCCAACTATACAAAGGCAATCACGTATATATACGTGATTGTGCCTGTCGGTGCCATTCTGCCGACGTATATTTACAGTGGGCGGTCGTTAAGTGGTTAAATAAAGTTTGTACAAAAAAAAGGAAGCTGTGTGATACACTGAAGTGTATACCACACTGCCCTCTGCCACAATGGGGAACAGACAGCTGCCAGAGAGATAAAGCGCTCTGGCAGCTGTCTTTTCCCACTCAGACCACTTTCACACTAAGGCGCTTTTCAGGCGCTTTTACGCTAAAAAAAGCGCCTGAAAAGCTTACGAAAACTTATTTCCATTAAAATCAATAAATGCTTACACACTGAGGCAGTGCGCTGACAGAGTGGTGAAAAAACACACCTCTCCATTGAAATGAATTGAAAGCTCTTCAAAAGCACCTAAAAAAGCTCTTCAAAAGCGCTCAGTGTTTTACTGGCAGTTTTTCAAGCGCCTCAGTGTGAAAGAGGCCTAATTGTGGGAAGGGAACTTAAAAGACATGTCCTACCCAAAATGGATTACCGTATATACTCGAGTATAAGCTGAGTTTTTCAGCACATTTTTTTGTGCTGAAAATGCCCTCCTCGGCTTATACTCGAGTCTGTGAGGATAAAAGTGAACTGTCAGCGCACACACTGGTATTACTGAACACTTAAAAACGGCAATGCATATGTCTAAAAAACAGTCACAGTTCAATAGTCCATATGGTGGTACAAATGACCAGTCCTAAAAAGGAAGGAGATGATGAGAATGGTGGGCGGCAGCTGTCCTCAGAGAAAAGCCAACTCTGTTAAGGAAAGATAAGGGGACAAAAAAAGGAAGCGCCACCTAAGTGCAATATGTCAGATAAAAATGTTTAATCTCAAAGGAAATGCACTTACATTACAGGACACAAGTACAAACAGGGCACATCACGGTCTCATAAAACGCGGTGCGGTCCAGTCTCAGGTCCATCTGGATCCATGGGTCTGCAGGCAAAAAGGATAGTCCATTCTGTGGCCACCAGGAAACAGCCAGGATACAGCGTGGAGCACAGATGATGACGTCACAGGAAACCAGAACCAAGGAGAGCACCGGAAGGAAGGTGTCACAGGAAACAACAGGCTACGCGCTCGGAGACTAGCTCCTTCTACAGGCCTACTGGAATACTGCGAGTGTGATGCTATTTATGTACTGCGGTTGCCAGGGAACCAGCAAACCACAGCACACCAGCAGCATGTAATCACTATAACAAAGGTCTAATCGTGAATGGGCCAATATTAGTTAAATAGCTGAATGCAATCTAATGGCTGGCAAGGGAATAAAAAAAAACCTGCACTGGAGCATAAAAACACATGAATAATCTACGGGGATCTCATAGATATACAACATCACCAATAAAATGCATAGTAAAACAATAAAAAGACTAAAGTAGTCTATTATGTCTAAAAAAGGGGCGTATTTTCTATGCATACAAAAATATACATACATAAAAGAAAAAAAAAGAAAAACATGTCTACATACATGTAATGGAACATACATACATATATAAAACATGAAAAGAAAAACATATATGTAAGAAGGTGGATTCTAGCCTACTTTGTATTGTTCCATATGTATGGTCAAGCAACCGTCAGGTGCAAAGACCAAAAAATCGCATGGGATAAGCTACCTAATTACAAAGCATATACGCCAAAGAAAATAAATAACACAAATTCCTACCAATATCTATGCATATATATATATATATATATATATACATATATACATACATACACACATATACATATACATACATATATATACACACATACGCACATATGCATATGTGGGTATGGACTACTTACTATGAGCACAGAGCCCATTACAGACAAAATAAGAGGGGGTGGGTGGTGAGCCATAAAGGGGTCTGCTTTAAGAAAAAGAACATATGACATGTTATGTAGGGTACCCCCACACGAAATGTATGGCGTAGATAAAGTGTAGCATACTCTTATCATTTTATAATTTACACTTTACAGGAGGGTATGGACTTCTATTTCTTCGTTTAACCCTCCTGGGGCCAAGGTCCCCAAAGAATATATCCAGAATGATTCCTGCTGACATAGACGTTTAAAGCGCTCTGCGGCAGGTAAGGTACCAGGGATGGCTTCCAATACCCAAACTTTAAGGCCTATGGTTGATTTTTTATGGTGGCACAGAAAATGTTTGGGGACACTATGGTGGTCCCGTCCCTTCTCAATGAATCTTCTGTGCTCACCAAAGCGGGGACTTAGAGTCCTGATGGTCCTCCCTACATAAAAGAGCCCGCATGGGCAGGTAAGACAATAAATAACATAATTAGTGGAGCAGTTGTAAAAATCTTTAAAAATATATGTTTTACCTTTTGCTAAAAAAGACTTTTGTCCATGCTGGACAAATTGACACGTCAGGCAAAGTGCTTTTCTCAGTGAAACATGACAAGAAGAGGGACCATTACCAAAGGAGAGATTTGTTTGTTAAATGCGATTTTACTACGGGCGATTTTGCTCTTGATATTGCGGGCCTTCCGATATGTAATCTTAGGGTGGGTGGCTATACTAGACTTGAGGTGGGGGTCCTCAAGTAATATAGACCAATGACTAGCTAGAATTTTTTCCATATTTTTGTGTCTGGCATGAAACTGGGTGACAAACCGTGTGGACGGTTTTTGGTCAGATGAGGCCTTGGTACGTGAGATGGTATTAACTTGTCGGTAATATTTACAGGCTTCATCCACCAGTGTAGTAGGATACCCTTTATCCAAAAATTTCTTGGTAAGTAGGGCACTATGAAAATCATAATCGCTATCTCTAGTACAATTTCTCCTCAAGCGGCAGAATTGACTTTGTGGAATGTTGTTTACCCACCTGGGGTGATGACAACTATCGTAATGAATAAAAGAATTGCCTGCTGTCGGTTTAACATGTTTCATTTGATAAGATCTATAGAATGGTGACGAAAGCACCTGTGTGCAAGAGACACTTAGACCCCTTTCACACTGAGGCAGTTTTTAGGCACTTTAGCGCTAGAAATAGAACCTGTAAAGCTTCTGAAAACTGCCTCCCAATCTCTGCAATGGGTGCTTTCCCACCCAAGCGGTGCACTTGCAGGACATTAGAAAAAGTCCTGCAAGCAGCATCTTTGAGGTGGTTTAAGAGCGCTGTATACAGGGCTCCCAAAATGCCCCTGCCCATTGCAATGAATAGGCAGCGCTTCAGAAGTGCCTCAAAAGTGCTTTGGAAGCACCGCAACACGGGAGTTTTTAGCCCCTTCTTTGGGGTTAAAAGCGCCCACTAGCAGCCGAAACAGCGGTAAAGCGGCGCTAAAATGAGCTGCGCTTTACCGCTAATGGCCGGCGCTTTCAGTGTGAAAGCAGCCTTAGCAATCTGTTGAAACTCACTCTCTTGCCCCACGCAACTCAGTTTGGAAATAATTACTTCAGATGAATTTAGTATTTTTTAAATCTATTTCATTTCTATTTTTTGGAGGCAGAGAACCTACAGTAGCAGGCAACACTAATGTAAAAGAATTGATCATTTTTATGTTGCATAATAGTAATCCAGATCCACTGAACACCATAAAGATCTTATATACAGCTCATTTTAGCCAAGCTTTTACAGACTGAATGAGATATTACTACTTGTTCCGAATACGGCTCTCATATCTGATTGGCTTATAGAATATTGCACACTTATTTTTGCCTTTTATTACTGAATACTGCTCCTAATAAAGATAATGTCTGAAATAATACAGTTAAGTTTGGTCCCACTGTGCAGAATCCCCAACGCATAGAGTTTTTCTTCTCTTTTCTGGTGTGTGTTCTTGCATTTAAATAAATGCTCATTATATACAATAAGCTGGGAGAACACAATATTTGATAGCATGCTTGTATGTGTAAGCGAGCATGCACATTTTTTTGATCATATGATCATACCCTCATGTTCAAAGATTATTGTGTGAAGTTGTGTAGAATAACCTGAAATTCAAAAATGTAACCGATTAAGCAATGAAATGCACAATTGCCAAGCTAAAAGTATAAAAAAAAGCCAAATTATAAGTTGTTACTGTATATGAAAGGGCAGGTGCATATACAAGTGTTTATCATTGGATACCTAATTTTAAGCATCAGCTGATGGAATCTTGTAGGCTAACTAGTTTTTGAACTTTCAATCAGGCTCTCAAAGATATGTGCATGTGCAGTATGATACCCATCCATACTGTATATCAGTGGTGTTGTGGAAAATTTTATGAAGATGTATTTAATATGTATTGTCATAGTGTCACCCAGTGTTAGTACTTCCGCAACCCGCTCTAAAGAGCTGACTGGGGCAGTCTGAGGCTGGTTGAATCCCGTCTGGTAGTGGAAAACGTCTTGAGGTTGGAGTGTGATGTTTGCAGCGTGCGGATATGCTCGCTGACGAGGGGCCCTCTGGGCATTAGCATGGACGATCGTTGAGGAGGGGATATGCTTGCTCTGCAACATAATCATTGGTTATAGGCAGATGTGCGCTCTTGTCTCGGCGGTGTGTTGATCAACATTGATCGGGATTCGTAGCGCGCGCCTGCAGATAGCCTCCCACAAGCAATAATAGTATAATCTGAATATGCGTTATTCTATGGAATAGCGTAGAATAAGGATTCCTATCAGCGGTAATATGAGAGCTTGCGAGCGTTTTCAGAGTCAGGGAAAGCGTCCATGTTTTAAAGCAAAACAGCTTTGTTTGCTGGGAGCATACACGCTTTTCCTGCCCGGACACGCCCATAAGACTTTAGCCATCATGTTGTTGAATATGTTGTTGTATTCATGTGCTGTATGTATTTAAATAACCCTGTTTGGAAGGGACATCCTGTGATGACCACTCCCATGGGGGAGGTGATGATCTGCTGGTGAGATCTTTTGATAATAAAAAGGAGCCGTGAGTCTCCAGGCGACCAGTCTTTGCTGGGAGGCCTTGATGATGAGACCAGTCTGGTGATGTTTCTTGATTTGTATGAATGGGACGAATGAATGGTGAGTGAATTTTAGCCTAAGATACATTATTACATTAAGATGAAATGTGTGCTTATTTAGCACAAGGCAAAAATGGCTGTGTGCTCTGCAAGCAACCAATTTTGCCACTACAGTGGTCATAATACCTGTCCTCAGGGCCCACTAACAGGCCAGGTTTCATGTATTACCTTGCGGAGATGCAGACTAGAATACTGCAATCACTGAGCAGCAAATGATATCACCTTTGATGTGTAGCGCCCTTTTACTTTTTAGGGGTGTTATGTGCCTAAATTTAGGGGCTGGTATGAGCTATTAGCTGGGCTCTGACCATTCTCATTGCTAGGTATTGCTTCTGCCTATGTGATGCTGCCTGATGTATGGTTCCCTGCGGCGTGTAGGTGGCGCTGTCACATCGGGTCAGGGTTGAGCCAGGGGTGGCATTACTACGCCTTGGGGTGTCCTCTCTCGGCAGCAGTACAGTGGGCATGGTCAACCTGCTGTGCATGCCGGGAGGGGGTACTTAAGGGGCAGACGCCATTAGGTGGGTTTTCGTCCCCGTCAGGGTCGGAGGAGTAGGAGTTAGACACGTACCCCACCTCCGGTGGCCTTCATGGCTGGGGGTACGTGTGGGTGCGATCAAGCCCAGGCACCTTTAGCCTGGGGCCTGCAACTCTACTAGTGGGCCTAGCACCTTTACCTAGGGCCTACCCCCGAAAGAAAAGACCCAGGGCGCCCGGGGAAGGGTACCCGCTCTGACCAAGAGGAAGCCAGGGGAGGATCGGTCCCATTGAGGAGATGAGTAATGGAAGATTGCTGTCTCGGGAGAGGCCTGGTGACCTGTCAGAGGGAAGGATTTGTTATTTGGGGAAGCTAACCTGTAGAGTGCCCATTGGCATCATCCTGTTCTTAAAGTCTACAGAGGTTAGAGGATTTCTAACACCCGTCCCAGGAGGGGATAGGGTGGCGGAACTGTTCGAGCTCCACACCGGCTGCTAGGACTGTGAGAGAGAACTATCTGGGTGAGCTAAACCCACTTGGGATCGAGTGGCGAGGAGATTGCTGGATGTGCCTGGATCTATTCTTCACACTATTTCTTCTTTCATCCACCTGTCTCTATCTACTACGCAGCAAATAGAAAATAAACTCTCTGTTGGAGTTAAAGTACTTCTGGACATTGCTTTCTTTGGGGGAAGAAACAGAGGCTTGACCCCATACTCTGGGGGAGAGAACCAGTGGAAAGGGTGACTCGCTGAAAGACCCAAAATTTATGAACACCGCTTAACCTCTTCAAACAGGAGGGTACGGGCATATAGCACGGTGTGCCTTGACTCGCAAGTGAGCCAGGCGAGAAAAAGGTTTGTGTGCTACAGATGTATTTCAGTTATATTGCAAACCTGGCCTGTTAGTGGGCCCTGAGGACAGGGTTGATGACCACTGCAGTATATGGTTCACTGGGGATTTTTACTATTTAGACAATAAGGTTTTTTGCAGTCTTCTTTAAAGCTGAAGTTTAATACAGCATACGCATGCCCCTTTCTTCCTCGTGATCAACATACAATTGAAATTGTTCAATAAGTGAAGTGGCATCACCACTAGGTTTTTCTACTGGTCTTTGCTCCATATTAAGATCACATTTGGTGGGAGGGCCAGCAGACCTCTGTAAACTCTACAGCACCCTGCCCTGGGTCTTATTTTATGACTATGGGTGTTATATTAAAATAACATAGCTCTAGCATCCTTTTAGATGTGCATGCTCTTCCCTTCTGCAGACTTTAGCAGTGCAATCTGCTGTTCTATTGCTATTTTTCACTCTATTAGAGTGTAATAAAGCAACTGATTGCAGATTATACAGCTAAAGTCTGCAGCACCCAGTGGCTAGCAGTGAGAAGTATGCACGTCTAAAGGGATGCATGGGATGTGTTCTTTCACATAATGCTCAGAAACAGGAGAACAGTGACTGATGCCTATAGATCTTGCCCACACATGATAAAGAGCAAAAATATGTAATGGCAAAGAAAACCATGAGGTCTGGGAAGTGGGCCAATGACAGTACAAATCAAGATGGGAAATTGATGATGACTGAAGTAATTCAGACAGGAAATTAAGGTGGGCTAAAGATAGATGATGCAGCTTTAAAGGCTTATATTATGGAATTGAAAGTTTACAGACGATTGAGATTAATCAGATTCAATACAGGAGAGGACTTGTTGCAAGTGTTATTAAAAGAGGTAAGGCTGGAGTTCAGCTTTATTGATAGCCATGCGCACTTGATGCAGTTTCTATTCCTATGTGGTATGTACATCTAAAAATACTAACACTATTTAGACCCCAAAATAGAAAAAATGTATATTGTCAATTTAGGCATGTCACAGTTTAGTTGGTGTACTTTAAAGAGGAAGTAAGGGGCCTTTTTTTTCAGACCTGTAAAAGTAAAGGCATAATGTGCTAGTATGCATCTCTTATTACATAGTTAGTCAGGTTGAAAAAATACACAAGTCCATCTAGTTCAACCATAAAAAAAAAAAAAAAAACATATCGTACTATCCCATATACCCAATTCTATACCCACAGTTGATCCAGAGGAAGGCAAAAAATGTCCTTCCTAATCCCCCGAGAGGCAATCTGATTTTCCCTGGATCAGCTTTACCTATAAATGTCAGTACTTAGTTATATTATGTACATTTAGGAAAGTATCCAGGCCTTTCTTAAAGCAATCTACTGAGCTGGCCAGAACCACCTCTGGAGGGAGTCTATTCCACATTTTCACAGCTCTTACTGTGAAGAAACCTTTCCATATTTGGAGGTGAAATCTCTTTTCCTCTAGACGTAAAGAGTGCCCCCGTGTTCTCTGTGTTGACCGTAAAGTGAATAACTCAACACCAAGTTCACTATATGGACCCCTTATATATTTGTACATGTTGATCATATCCCCCCTTATTCTCCTCTTCTCAAGAGTGAATAAATTCAGTTCCTCTAATCTTTCCTCATAGCTGAGCTCCTCCATGCCGCTTATCAGTTTGGTTGCTCTTCTCTGCACTTTCTCCAGTTCCCCCGATATCCTTTTTGAGAACTGGTGCCCAAAACTGAACTGCATATTCCAGATGAGGTCTTACTAATGATTTGAACAGGGGCACAATTCTATCTCTCTCTCTGGAGTCCATACGTCTCTTAATACAAGAAAGGACTTTGCTCGCTTTGGAAAACGCAGCTTGGCATTGCATGCCATTATTGAGCTTATTATCTACCAAAACCCCCAGATCCTTCTCCACTATGGATTCCCCCAGTTGTACTCCCCCTAGTATGTATGATGCATTCATATTCTTAGCCCCCAAGTGCATAACTTTACATTTATCAACATTAAACCTTATCTGCCACATAGTCGCCCAATTAGTGCATTGACGTTATTCCACTGCATAGCTTGGTGTCATCTGCAAAGACAGAAATGTTACTTTTGATCCCAGACCCAATATCATTTATAAAGATATTAAAAAGTAAGGGTCCCAACACTGAACCTTGGGGTACACCACTGATAACCATTCAGAGTAAGAATCATTAACCACTACTCTCTGAATTCGGTCTTTTAGACAGTTTTCTATCCATTTACAAACTGATATTTCCAATCCTGTAGACTTTACCTTACACATTAGCCATGTGTGGGGAACTGTATTGAACGCTTTCACAAAATCCAAGTATACCACGTCCACAGCCACCCCTCTATCCAAGGTTTTACTTACCTCTTCATAAAAAGAAATCAGGTTTGTGTGACAACTTCTGTCTTTCATGAATCCATGCTGTCTGTTGCTTAAAATGTTTTTTTTTCCAGCAAGAACTCGTCTATGTGGTCTTTTATTAATCACTCCAGTATCTTCCCAACTATAGAAGTTAAACTAACAGGTCTATAGTTACTTGGTAAAGACTTTGTTCCCTTTTTAAATATAGGCACCACATTGGCCCTTTGCCAATCCAGTGGTACTGTTCCCGTTATTAATAAATATAGAACATTTTATTAAACTACCTTCAAATGAAGCACTCGTCGTGCCCGCTGGTGGCTGCATCCATCTTCACCCATCTTCCTCCGGTAAGCCGCCGGTCACGGCACAGGCTTCTGAAGAAATGGCACATATGGCTGTTCCTTCAGAGAGCATTTGCTGATGATGTAATCAGCTGCATATATAGTAAATATCTCCTAAACAGTGCATGTTTAGAAGATATTTACAGTACCTATAGGTAAGCCTTATTATAGGGTTAACTATAGGCACAAACAATACATGGAAGATTACTTCCTCTTTAAGCACCAGAGAATGCATTCCATAGCAAACCACATGCTAATAAATTCTGCATATTTTTGCCATTGCCTGTGTGTAATTATTCAAGCACAGTGCAGACAAAAAATAAATTCGATGAGCACAGATTTTGCTAATCTACAGTCCATCATTGTGCGATCATACGTGTTTATACTTTAATAATTCAGACCCACTGTAATAGCTCTGATAAATTATATAGACTACTAGGCCCAATATATACATGTGGTGTTTGAAACAAATTTTGAATAGTATTCTAAATATTTAAACTTGTAGCTTCTGCATGTTTCCTGCTGCATGTACAAAAAAAAAAGAAACATAATATACCTAATTATAAACAGTGGTATATATAATTTTTTCATCATCATCATCATCACCACTGTTTTTGTGTTCACTAAAATACAATGTCCCATTAACTTTTTTTAACTTTCACAAATCCAAAACTGGAAGTCACATTTAAAAAAACTGTATGTGAGAAGGGTCACATTTTATGATGTTTTTAGTTTGATACCTGTGACTGTTTAAACTTTCCTTTTTTCTTTTTCCATTTCTCAATTTTTCTTATCTGGCCAGAAAAAAACGTTTTCCTATTCCTTATTCCTTAATAATTCTCTCCTCACAGCACAGTGTGGTTGATAAGGGTGCATAGGCATACCTGTGCCTACAGCCTCATAATTGTCTATTTGCAGTGTGAGATCTAAGGCACTGCTACCTCTGACTGCTAGTCTCATGAGATTTGGAGTGAGATTTGGTGATGTGCTGCTCATTGGTCTCCTTGCTGGAGGCTCTGACATTAAAAAGCAAAACCACATAGACACACAGTGCAGAACAATAGAAATACAGAAAGGAATGCCAGGCAAAATTGGAAAAAAAAGTCTAAATAATTCTTAAGCCTCGTACACACAACCGTTTTTCCCTTCAAGAAAACTGCTGGGAGACCTTTTTGCCGTGAAAACCGGGCGTGTGTATACCCCCTCCCTCGCCGGGAAAACTGCCGGGAATCCCGGCGGGAAAAATAGAGAACCTGCTCTCTATTTTCCCATTTGGATTCCAGGCATTTTTTTTTCCGCCGGATTTACTACAATTGCCACTGGCAAACACTGCGAGGCAGTGGCGAGGGAGCATAATCCCTGTACACAAAGCTCTCCCCACAGTTTTCCCGTCGGATTCCCGGCGGACTTTATACCGTGTGTACAGGGCTTAATTGTTGATAAAAAAAGTTATATAAAAAAATGTGTTTCGTGGGCAACACAACTCCCCTTTTGTCAGGGCCATAAGAATAAGAAAAAACATAGTAATATTGATGATAAATTATGTCTGTATTTTTATTGTTTAAGCTACTCTTAGGGGCCCATCGAGGGGAGCCAACCTCTGCAGAGCTATTGAGTTTGCTTAAAGTTTTCCTTCATCTGACTACACTTGCAAATTTAAAAGTTCCCTGTTCCTCTTTGAGTATGTTGTTCTACAGTTTGGAATAAGTCAGTAATGGAGGAAAGATCATCTAGAATTGTATCACAGGTAATACTGATAAGCAGTCCATTGCTGTCTGCCTGGCTTATTTTGGACACAGCTTTCACAGATTTGCTTCTTGTCAATGTACTATTCAGATTCAGACGTGTACATACTAAATTCTTGAAAAAAAACTTGTATGGCTGACCTTATATCTCCATCAGTACCAACAATAGGAAATACATATACATTGCTGTTCTATGGGTCTTGCGATGCAGCAATGATGCCTTCTTGAAAATATTTTTGAAAATCTCACAACAGTTTAAAACATATTTTTTAAAAAAAATCAAACATTCACATAAAAAATATTTTAGGAATGTTCACTTGGAAAATACTTTACCAGATGATTTTGTTATTTTTCAGCCTAGAGACAAACACTAGAACATCTGATTTCATTTGATACCAGAAGCTAGTCAGTATCTTTGTATTAAAACATTTCTCTAAAATGGACAAACCTACAGTTTGGAAAACAGAGAAATAAAAATGAGTATCTTTTGGTCCCCATGTTAGTTATTCAGTGTTCTGTTGTCAAAGATAACTATCACTTGCAATACTTTGTGTAGCCCTGCCACATTGCCCTATTTTATTTGATAATATAGTATTAATTGTGATGAAGGGCTAGCTAAAACAGCTTAAATCATGCTAAAATAGCATGCAATTTACATCTCAGAATTCCATATTCTTCTATATGCGGTGTTTCACAAAGATCTTCAAAAATAAAGCACTGCATTTTACCTTTAACTCATCGTTAATAAAAAAAAACCATCTGAGTAGTTGGCAAACAATGTACAGCTAACCAGTGTCCTTCTCTAATATAATCTGACATGTTCTCTTCTATTATGCCAGCCAAGCAGAGTGCAACTATAAATAGCCATGTGAATAGGTCACAGTCTTATCTATAGACAGCATCTCACACAAGAAGATGTGAAGCTTTTTAAATGAATAATAAAAGCTTCTCCATCTGATCTATCACAGTGTCACCACCATTAGCCAATTATTGTCAATGGATAGCTGCAATAAAATCACATTTAATTAATTAATTAGGAGATAATTAATTTGATTAAAAAGTATTTCAGTCAGCTCATGTCACATGCAATTATCATGACATTCATACTCCTAATAAGTATGAAAGAACTATATTTTAATTGCTTTAAGTCAAAATAACAAGCTGTTACATTAAACATAAATTATTTTAATGATGGATGTGGGAAATTCACCAACAGACACATAAACCAGTTTCCAACCCTCGGGTTGTCATTGATGGAGACCTGGTTTTTCTGATGATATTCTGCAGATCACTAAAAAGGGAACCGTTGTCGCATCTACACAATTCAAGAAACGATTGAGAGTCAATATCATGTTAATATCATGGTACATTTGGGATTGTCAATTTCCTCTAGACTTGTACTGTATAGTTGGTTGAGTTCTCAAGCAAATGCTTCAAAGTCCTGAGCTTTAGACTTTGTTTTACAAAAGCTAGCTTAAAGTTCATGGTGTCAACTAGAGGAATAGGGCCCCATCATATCAACGAGGGGAATATTGTTTCAAGGGTCATATAAAGGCAAGTTAAGCCCTTTTCTTGCCTTTATCTGACCCTTGGAACAATATTTCTCCCGTTGATTTGATGGGGCACTATTCCTCCACCGGACACCAATCATCTAGACCTAAGGGTGCCATTTGGGGACTACCATTCTATGCAAAATATGTTTTGGCTAAAATTAAAATTTACCTAACCAAATTAAATGACCCTTTGATGTAATCAATTAAAACAGTATTATCCAATGTGTGGGGCAAATATTGCAAGTTTATTGTACATAATGTATTGTGAAGAAATTCGGCCAGTGGCGGAAGTTAGAGGAAGCAAGTTTATTTAACATACTGTACATATTGGACACATCTGTAGTAATATACGGGTTGAAGGAAAGAAAATTGCTTGATTCCCCCATCAACACAGTCAGGGGAAATCCCTCCCACTGCACTAGCGGGAGATTTCCCAACCATCAGAATACAATGGTCACTGCCAGCAGCTAAAGCTGCCAGCAGTGATCGCGCAATATAAAAAAAATTAAACAGACAGGCTGGCTGGTTGTACTGACGTCAATCAATGGCTTGACTTCAGTACAACCAGCCTACTCATAGAGTAATCGTAATTCGCCAGTTCCTTCTGAACTGGCCAAATTGCCGTCTGTCTATGGCTGGTCTGTGTCTATTTCGGAGGCAATTTCTAGATGGGAGTTGTAGTTGCCTTGCACATTTGATAGCTTAGCCAAATAAAAAGTATCCAAATATGCAAACAATTATAAATAATATACTAAGTATAAAATCAGAGGACAGGGTAAATCAGTTAAATAGTTTGTTAGTTTAAATTCTATGAATCCCTTTTCATATTTATGCCAGTTCTACACCAGATAACGTCTGGCAGATGCGTAAGGTACATTGAACTGTTTCAATCCAATACCATGAGTGTACAAAGTAGTTTCATGTTTGTTAACCAACAATCTGGCTACAAACCTTAGCACCACAGATACTTCATGCTGAAAGCTAATACAGACGCAGAACGAAGCAGACTATACTCATGTCAAATGAGAAATAAAAATTGAATTTTGCAAAGTGTGCTACATTGACACAGAAACCCCATCAAGGTCCAGAAATATAACTGTAATCTCTTATCTGTTTCTAAATTGCCTGAGTGATTTAGTCCCTCATACTGTTGAAATGATTTTCTCTCATTTCGCAGATGCTTGGAGTCACAAGGTTTCATGTGATACATGGTAGTTCATTGGGTCCTCATTACTCACCAGCCTTACCACTATCCTCTTATTGAGGTTTTATTAACTAATAACACAAGAAAATACATGCATTTTCTATAGCAGCTGCTCTGTCAAGAGAGATCATAGGTTTGGAAAATATGACAAGTAATTTATATGACACAAATCTGTTTTTTTTTTATACGCTGGTAAAATCATGTCATTCAAATTACTAAGAGAATGTCTAATATTTGCTCTGACAATTAGGTTAGCTGTGAATCGTTGACATGTTCTTAGTCTTATTGTTAGAATGATTGAAAATGATGGATTAAGACCACGAATAATGTATTATTTGTATATATAAAATGCCAAGACAGAGCTGTCCTCAGGGGTTGATGGTATAAAATTCTTCATTAGCATGCCAACCAGCAGACCTGTTACTCACACAACATTACAGCTAGTGCCACACACGCATTTTTTTTTTTTTATACCTTTTTTTTTCCAAAATCTGTTTTTCATACACAAATAACCTGCTCTCTGGCTTTAGTTTTTCCATTCAAATCATAATTAACTACTAGCTGTAATTGTATTAACCCTAAGACTACTTTCACACTGAGGCGCTTTTCAGGCGCTTTAACGCTAAAAAAAGCGCCTGAAAACGTATTTCCATTAAAATCAATGAATGCTTTCACACTGGGGCAGTGCGCTGAAAAAACGCCCCTCTCCATTGAAATGAATTGAAAGCGCTTCAAAAGCACCTGAAAAGCACTTCAAAAGCGCTCAGTGTTTTACTGGCAGTTTTTCAAGCGCCTCGGTGAGAAAGTGGACTAAAGGTGATTTTTCAAAGTTAAATACATGTAAGAAACAGAACACTTTCCATTTGAAATCATATAAAAGAAGAAAATGTTCAGAATAAGTCACCTACTGGCATAACCAGGGCTGTCGTTAGAAATCATAGGGGCCCCTTACAGACTACCAGAGAGCCCCCCCCACACACTGGCTAAAAGTGACTGAGGACCCAGATTTATCAGTCCCTTTCTCTGCAGCCTCAGCAGCACAGATGAATGAATAGGAAATGCTCTGAGGCTACCTGAAACATAGTAAACACAGTTTACTGTGCTTCAGTGTTGAATTGACACTGGAGTGATTGGTACCGAACGCTCACTGTGCTCATTCAGGAAAGGAAGGAGCGAGAAAATTACATTTATCGGCCCCTTCCCCCGCTCTCTATTCTGAAACATCCCCCTGTGTGCTCGCAGCAGCTGCCCACAGGAGAGGAGAGGAGGGAAGCCAAAAGCGCTGAGGCGGGAAAGGGGGACAAACATGGTGGCCCGGAAAGTAGACAGAAGGGGTGCATGTGCTAGGACCAATACCCCTGCAGTGCAGCCAAAGCGAGAAAGAGGAGGAGAAACTGACAGCGCTGTAGGGGGAGGCAGAAGAGGATTGGTGTCTGCAAAAAAGACAGTACAGCTGGCCCTCCTGTTCAGCAGGTGATGGGACCCCCTTTTGAACTGATAGTGCCCAGGCCCAGTACAGGAGGGCTGGCTGTATTGCCTTATCAGCAGCCCTGGGCGTAGCAAGACATTAACAAAAAAACCTTTACTGAAGTTTTGGCAGGGACTTTTGGAAGTTTAGTACAAATTACCGGAATTCCGATCGGTTACAGCTAATTTCAGCAAAAGACTTTCAGGCTGGTTAGAAATGCATTAAAAAATAAAAAGAATGACAATGTCAACCTCTAAAGCCCTGTACACACGGGCGGGAATCCCGTCAGAAAAAAAACGTCGGTTTTCTTGACATGATTCCTGCCAAGCTTGTCTTGCCATGCCCTGTGTACACACACAACCATTCAAAAGAACCACCATTCTTTTGAATGGCAAGAACATTGTGATGTCATCGACTACGACGAGCCGGCACTCGTCACATTCAATGCCGCCGCCGCCATCTTGCTACACCCTACACTACCCTTGTATGCTACCGCGCATGCGTCAAAGTCTCATCGAGCACGCGCGGGCTTACCTGGGACAGGTAAGCATACTCACGAACGGTTTTCTCGGCAGGAAAACTCTGCCAAGAATCCCGACGAGAAAAATAGAGAGCAGGTTCTCTATTTTTCTTGTCGAGATACCCAGCTGTTTTCCTGTCGAGAAACTATACACACAAATGGGTTTCTCTGCAAAAAACTCTCCCAGCAATTTTCTTGCCGAGAAAACCGGTTGTGTCTACGAGGCTTAAGCCTTTATTGCAAAAGTTTTAAAGCATTTTCTGTATTTCTTTTAAATTGCTTCAAATTAGAAACCTAAAAAATTTAAGATTAAAACAATGGTATCCAAAACAACATATCAATTGATTATACAAACTCCCTCATATATTTTTTTCTATTTTAAAGCAGATCCCTGGTCCAGCTCTCAAAATAGCAAGGAGAACACTGAAAATGATTAGAACCGTTCTTAGTTTAGATGGAAAATAGGTAAAATCTCAGTCTATGGTAGAGACAGTTCACACTGCTGACTAAGCCACACATTTTAGTTTCCCTTTTAAACATCTCCCAGTCTGCTTAATAGAATTTCAGCTTTCATGCCATTAGTTTGAACAGATAAATACTATAAAATGCACACATTTACTTTGTGTGGGTTATAATTCATTGGCTTGTTTCTGCTTTTAGATTTCTTTCCACATATAAGTGTTTTTTACAACACTAATCTTATCACACACGTTTGTTACAAGAGTGAACATTATATTTCCTTGGGCACCAATACTTTACATGGCAGTATTTTTTGAAGAGAATATTTAAGAGGCACTGGGATTTCAATGTTCATTTAAAAGCTCTCATGCACAGAGATTTTCAAACAAGCTCACTGTGTATGGTAAGTCATCTCCCATAGCAAACAGGCCTACCTTGATCAGTAAAGGTGTGCTATCTTATTAAACATGCAAAGTGTCTTAGTGCAACCAATTCATAAATCAAATGCATAAAAGTTATCAAATAAATGCATGCAAGTGCTAAAAAGTGTTCTAGTGCAATATTAAACAGGACCACAAAAGTGCTATAAAATATTTTATATAACTATTATATTTATATATTATATATTTTCATAAAATAAATAAAACATATATATATATATATATATATATATATATATATATAGGAAGGCCAGTATGCTGGCCTGAAATTATGGGAGGAGTTCGAGGGGTACTTAAGCAGACCGACCACCATCGTCAGTGTCGGCTCTAGTGCGCGGTATTCGTCGTCATCAGCCAACGCCATACGACTCGCAAAGTCAGTGTAGTCGCTTTCGTCCCTTCCAGCTTCGCTCGCAGTTGATCGTATCCCTGCTCGCTGTCGCAGGTAGGACCGGCCGTTACCATTCGTACGAATCGAAGCGCCGGTACACGTTTTCTTCTTTTACAAGTCACACGGTTCATAACCCCGTGTTTTCCGTCTGCATCGTATGTTTACCGGCTAGTCCAGTTGTCTTTCGAACCCTGTCGCACGCACGTTACCACCGGTAACGGCCCACCTAGACACTACGTCTCACAGAGCTGTTGTACGAATCACTCGCAGCTCGCAAGTCTCTTACCTCAAGTCGCACATCCGATACCCAGTCGTCGGACTGGTATCCCACACTGCACTTCCTTATCCCTAGTCACTGATGCCCTACACCTCCTACGATACTCTCCCTTCACCTTACTGATGCCCCACACCTCCTACTACTCACACCATACACCGAACAGTCCGGTCCGGCTCTGGTCGCTAACAATCGGCACTACAGGCCGGACCCTCGGCAATCACAAGCCCCTTCAACTTCGAAACACCGAACAACCGTCCGAGTCCAGCCGTATCTCCGGCGCTACGATTCGGACCCGGCAATTCAAACCCCCTCCTTGCACCCGTTATCAGCCCGAATACAGGCACAGCATCGGCTCAGAGATTCGGATCTCTGGCATCCACGTTTGTTCTGAGCACAGTCGCACCACCGGCTCATCGGCTCGGATCTACAAACATCAAACTTCTAAACCATCCGAATTCAGTCGTAGCATCGGCTCAAACTTTCGGACCTATGGCATTCCCAAGCGATCCGAGTCCAGTCGCAGCACTGGCTCGTCCGACTCGGATCTTTAGCAACAAACCATTCTATCCGATCCAAACACAGTCGTAGCATCGCCTTGACGTTCGGTCCTCTGGCATCTACGAACGATCCGAGCACAGTCGCACCACCGGCTCATCGGCTCGGATCTACAAACATCAAACTTCGAACTGATCTGAATTCAGTCGTAGCATCGGCTCAAACTTTCGGATCTATGGCATTTACACTCGTTCCGAGTCCAGTCGCATCACCGGCTCAATCGACTCGGATCTCTAGCAACAAACCCTCCTATCCGATCCGAACCCCGTCGTAGCATCGGCTCTAAGGTTCGGATCCTCCGCTAACATGACCGATCCGAGCACAGTCGCACCACCGGCTCATCGGCTCGGATCTACAAACATCAAACTTAGAACTGATCAGACCCATCCAACCGATCCGAACCCAGTCGTAGCATCGGCTCAAAGGTGCGGATCCTCCGCTAACACGACTGACCCGAGCATAGTCGCACCACCGGCTCAAACGATTGGATCCGCAGCATCAAACTTTCTAATCCATCCGAATCCAGTCGTAACGTCGGCTCTAAGATTCGGATCCTTTTCAAACACTATCAATTCTAGTACAGTCGCACCCCCAGTGCAGCAACTCAGCTTCCCAGCACTACAGACCCATCCTAACGATCCGAACTCAGTCATAGCTGCAGCTCAGACGTTCAGTTCATTGGCCATTCGAAGTGCTAGTACATTACCAGTCGCATTAGCGGCGCCTCACGCTTGAATCATTCCCCGTAAAAAAAATATATATATATATAAAATAAATAATAATAAAAAAAATAAAAAAAATAAAAAAAAACATTAATAATAAATAAATGAATAAATAAATAACAATAGTTGAATGTAAATAAATTAATAGTAATAAAATGCGACTTTTTCTTCATGCATTACATACACACCTTACTTTAATTACTCCAGGTTCATCACGGACGGTCATCCCTACATACTCACAATTCACAAACTTTCCTTCTTTCGCCTCTCAGCAAGGCTACTTTCCCTCGCAATCGCTGCGAGCATACAAGTGGTTCAAATCAGCCACTCATCATCTCCAGTAGCAACACGGCTACTCACCTTTTCTCTGTCGCTTTCCCCACGCAGGTCAGCGTCACAGGTTTCGGGTCGGGGTCGACCCATGTCTCGACCTCGACCAGACTTAAACTACTAGCGCACAAGTCAGGTGCGTCAGTGCAAGGCCCCCCCTTGCTTTCTCCTCGCACTCTTTCACGACATATGTTTCTTTACATAAACAATTTGACCGCTCGTGAGGCGTTAGTAACTGTCACATACTTCTGTGCACTACACTCTGTTTTCGAAGAGCGATCCGAGATCCTTCACCACACAGACAAGGTTGCCTAACATCCGCCTTGCTGGCAGTGCGAGGGTTAGCAGACCGACCACACGTCAACCACTACAGATCGAAACATTATTACTTAGCATACCAGACTTCAGCCACTCGCCCCAGCACGCCCTGGGGGCTCTGGTTCATTAGTCTGTGCCGAGCACAGACCGCACCTGAGCTATCAGTTATCTAGCCAGTCACCTCCTGGCTCACCTCAGTTGCCTCGCATTCTTTTGAGTTTTCCAAATTTCACTCAACCGCGCTCGTACGCAAACTAATCTGTCATCTACGCCTATCGCTCCTTGCCCTGTCCTCACTGCTCTCCTTCTTCCTCCCCGTTTTCTTAAACCCTTCTAACCCCTCCAAACCTCACAAACTTACTCTAAACATATGCATTCCCCTCCTTTTAGCCGACGCCATGCCGTGAGCCGACAGCAAACTTTTGCCTCACCATCACCCTTCGTGGCTCTGGCGGTCGGCAATACACAGTCCCCCAGACCTTGGACCACCCCCAGGCCACGGCCGAACTACGACGTATGGGCATCCCCTACCTGGCCTCAGCCAGGAAAGCCAAGCTTAGGCTGCTGTTTCCACCACCAGCGGCAGCCTTACCAGACACACAAGCTCCTTCGCAGTCGATATCCTCTGCAATTATCCAGCTGCACGCCTTGGCGACCACACTGGCAACTGCAGTCACCGATGTCCAGGCTAGAGTAAGGGGCCCTGGAAACACGACCAGCCACGCCCCCCTTAGCCCCAGTCTCCACCGGCTGGCACAGTGCCAGCTAACACCAACTGGAGCACTATTGACGCAGAACCATTCTACCGCCACTTCACGACCTTCGCTCCCCACTCTGTACAATCTGTCAATCTGCCACCCTCACGATTAATTGGTGCTCCGAGCTGAGTCGCAGACAATACGCCTCATAGATTATCAGCAAGCCACACAGTCCTCCCAGTCGGGCACACTAGGACATCTAACTTGTGCACCAGGGGGGCGCAGCCATCTCCAACAACTTTCTAGGGTTGATTTTACCCACACTGCAAACCTCTGCACATCTGTCTCCTACTCCAGACGGCTCCCCTCGAAGTACCTGCGGCACCGAGCAGCAGAGCCCAGCTTGTCTAGGCCGCACGCACGTCAGGCGGCTTGGCTTCTCTCCTCACATCCAACTCTCCCTCTAGCAGCCTTTCTAGGGCAGGAGTTCACTACAGGGTTCCACACCGGACTCATCACATGACCCGACTCTACCCATGAAAAAAAAAAAAAAACACGCTCTCAGTAGCCCCGACGTAGAAGTTATCAGCACTCCGCTTCAGATCGAAATGGACCGGGGGCATGTGATCAGCCCCTCCCCTCTTTTCGCAGTCACCGTTCACAGTACGGAGAGTCAGTCTTCGATCTTGTCGAGGGCAAGTTTTCTTATAAACTTGATTAGTCTACTACTTATCCGCGCCTCATTCTTCTAACGTACCCAGTTAAACTCCCTCATACCCTCACAGGAGTTCTCACTAAATACTAAACCCCCAGGAGTCCTAGGAATTCTAAAAGAGGTCTCTTCAATCAATATGCCCGTAACTGAGGAAAACGTAGGAAGCCCGGCTTAGCTCATCTCCTTCCGGACATCATCCTAGACAAACGCGCCATGCAGGCCAGCCCACCTCTCGGTAGTTTGACCCGCAACAGGACTGTCGCCCATACGTTACCGTCACACCAGGGTGCACCAAACACACAGCTACTATCCCTACTGGGCATGCTCAACTTCACGATTAGGTTCATTCCTCAAGGGCGATCCTTTATCTCACGCTTCTTAGTGTTCCTCTCCCAGGCACAAGACCCTGACCAAGTCATTAAGCTAGACGCAGCCGCTATAGCGGATCTGGCCATCTGGGCCCATTTCCTCGAGAACTAGCATAGTAGACCCACGTTCATCCCATCAGCATCCCTTCGTCACCACAGATAGTCAAGGACATAGCAGCTTCCACAAGCTTCATTGCAATTTTTGGCCATCATTGGTTCGCGGGTCCGTGGCCGTCAGAGATACTCACAAATCCGCATTTAGTCAGTCCTCCTCTCTATTCGAGATCTACCCCATAGTTGCAGCGGCGCAAGTATGGGGCCGCACCTGAGCAGGACAGGCCGCCACGTTCGCCACAGATAACCAGGCCACAGTCACAGTCGTTAAAAGAGGCTGGTCAAAATCACTGGCCACCACGGCCTCCCTACGCAGGCTGTTGCTACTGTCCCTACAACATAAGTTCAGTATCCCCAGGGTCCACATCCCTGGTAAATGCAATACCTCAACCGACGCACGTTCCCGCCTAACTATGCCTCATCCTTTCACCAGAGCCCGGAGCCGACCATGTCCGGCATCCCACGTTAGTCGCAACCAACTCTGCAACGAGATAGCACCTCCTTGGTGCTACCTCCCTCATCGATGTGTTCTATTCTTCCAATACACTAAAGGCCTACCATACTGCCTGGAAGACCGTCTGGTTCCTAGCCGCTAACCCCGGGGCGGTTCCGGAAACTCAGACATATCTGGCCTTCGTTTCCTACTGTCACACAATACCATCAGACTCTATTCAGCCGGCATCCAGCATTTATCTCTCTACTAGACCCTACCAAACCTTCCCTGTTCACCGCTCATGCGGTCAAAACCATACCACGTGGCATCCAAAGGCAGCAACCACACACTGGTACCTAACGCTTACCAGTGACCAATGCCGTATTCCAGGACATGTCTGCTATGCTTCCACGTTCCCCCTTCGGTTATGACCCAGCCTGGTAATTCGAGCAGCCATTACCTAGCCTTTCCCGGTTTTCTGCGGCCAAGCGAATTTACTGTCACGAACTAGAATACCAAGTACTACGCAGGCACCACCTGACTCACCACCTAGAGTCATTTCATCCTACACCCCACGGTGTCGGGAAATGCTACAATCTGGTCCCAGAGTAGACGTCAAACTTTCCAGACGCACAACGCCCGGTGCCCTATGGCCGTTCTAAAGCAATTGGTATACTCTACTGCCCGACCTACTACGTTTCCCAACTGAACCCCTAAGCAAGTACCAGTTCATCAGCTAAGTCAGAACGCTCCCATGCATCTTAGGCCTTAAACCCAGGTCGTTACTCAGGACATTCTTTCGCATGGGAGCAGCCTTAGCCGCATCGCGTAACAGAGTTCCAGACCACGCAATCAGGATGGTGGGCAGGTGGAAGTCCACGCGTTTCGCCCGATACGTCCCCAATCCTCAAACGGATCGTCACGAGTCTCCAACAGACTCGCTCTGTTGTTATTGCCTTGTACAGTAAAACAATTCCTTCCCTAACCAAGTGTATTTTTGGCCCCTTCTCTTGGCATACCGTCCAACAGGCCAGGCCACACTTCAGGTCTTATCTGTGTTGTTAGTCTTGTGATGTGTTTATGTGATCCATATCTCTTCGGACTGAGGGCTCCGACCATAAATAGGAAGGCCAGTATGCTGGCCTGAAATTATGGGAGGAGTTCGAGGGGTACTTAAGCAGACCGACCACCATCGTCAGTGTCGGCTCTAGTGCGCGGTACCCACCCACCCATACCCCTTTTTAGGGCACTTCCCTTCAAACAATTCTCAACAGAATTATTCATTACTTCTATCTTTAGGTATGGCCCCTTCTCTTGGCATACCGTCCAACAGGCCAGGCCACACTTCAGGTCTTATCTGTGTTGTTAGTCTTGTGATGTGTTTATGTGATCCATATCTCTTCGGACTGAGGGCTCCGACCATAAATATATATATAAACAAAAAGTATGATTTGCATCAATTCACAATCAATATGTGTATATGGAAAAGTTCATCATAGATCCTCAGTTTGTAGATTAGACCAGTACTGTGGATCACCAATTCCAATCATCACAGCAGGGTATCACATTAAATTAACCTCCAAATAAGATCCAGAGAAGAGGTTCAAGCAGCATTTGCACTCCTCATGAGCACCTTAGCAAGGATCTATCATTCCACTGCAGGACTCCTCCAAGACAATACTGGATCTAGCAATTCACCACCAAGAACCCAGGATAGGCTTGTATTGCCCAAAGAAATATGAACCACAAAACCATGGCCCAATATATCCCCAAAAAAAAGCAAGGTTTTATTGCAATGATATGGTACTCACAAACATCAATGTAAAACAGCACACAACCACATTGCCACCGTAGTGTGCATAATGACTTCACAAACTAGCTCCACCCAACACAATAGCCTGGCAAACCACGTGTTCAAGGACAACCTTGATGGGTACCTGGAAGCTAATTAACATGTAGACATACAGAATTTGGCACTGACCTACAGTAAATGTGTATTAATATTCTCCCCATCACGAGGAGGCGGGGTGGAAGCATGAGTACATTTTTTCCTTGAGACTCAGAGAGACTATGAGTGCTACACCAAGGATTGCTTCCCTTTTGGGGAGAAAAACAAATAAACTTTTTTTTTATCGGGTACCACCTGAGACAGCTACATTCAAGATACTGACAGGACCGGTTTTTAGGTGAGTGACTACAGTGTACTTGAAAAGATAGATGGTATTATTAGTCGTTTAATCATGGCTTCCAAATGATAAAGCTATATGGTTTTCTAAAAAAAGACATTCTGGATTGTAGTGTGTATGTTAGCTATGATAGATGATTTCTGAAGTAAGAATTATCCTAAATGAATAAACAGTATCTCACAATAGTAAGTACACCCCTCACATTTTTGTAAATATTTTATTATATCTTTTCATTTCATGTGACATCACTGGAGAAATTACACTTTGCTACAATGTAAAGTAGTGAGTGTACAGCTTGTATAACAGTGTACATTTGCTGTTCCCTCAAAATAACTCAACACTCAGCCATTAATGTCTAAACCGCTGGTAACAAAAGTGTGTACACCCCTAAGTAAAAAATGTCCAAAGTGGGCCCAATTAGCCATTTTCCCTCCCCGGTGTCATGTGACTCATTATTGTTACAAGGTCTCAGGTGTGAATGGGGAGCAGGTGTGTTCAATTTGGTGTTATCGCTCTCACTCTTTCATACTGGTCACTGGAAGTTCAACATGGCACCTCATGGCAAAGAACTCTCTGAGGATCTGAAAAAAAGAATTGTTGCTCTACATAAAGATGACCTAGGCTATAAGAAGATTGCCAAGACCCTGAAACTGAGCTGCAACATAGTGGCCAAGACCATACAGCGATTTAACAGGACAGGTTCCACAACAGGCCTCGTCATGGTTGAGCAAAGAAGTTGAGTGCACATGCTCAGCATCATATCCATGGTTGTCTTTGGGAAATAGATGTATGAGTGCTGCCAGCATTGCTGCAGAGGTTGAAGGGGTGGGGGGTCAGCCTGTCAGTGCTCAGACCATACGACGCACACTGCATCAAATTGATTGCTGAAGACAAGCTGACTAAGAACATGGATTACTGGAACCATGTCCTGTGGTCTTATGAGACCAAGATACATTTATTTGGTTCAGATGGTGTCAAGCATGTGTGGCGGCAACCAGGGGAGGAGTACAAAGACAAGTGTGTCTTGCCTACAGTCAGGCATGGTGGTGGGAGTGTCATGGTCTGGGGCTCCAAGAGTGCTTCCGGCACTGGGAGCTACAGTTCATTGAGGGAACAATGAATGCCAACATGTACTGTGACATACTTAAGCAGAGCATGATCCCCTCCCTTCGGAGACTGGGCTGCAGGGCAGTATTCCAACATGATAACGACCCCTAACCCACCTCCAAGACGACCACTGCCTTGCTAAAGAAGCTGAGGGTAAAGGTGATGGCCAAGCATGTCTCCAGACCAAAACCCTATTGAGCATCTGTGGGGCATCCTCAAACGGAAAGTGGAGGAGTGCAAGGTCTCTAACATCCACCAGCACCGTGAAGTCGTCATGGAGGAGTGGAAGAGGAGTCCAGTGGCAACCTGTGAAGCTCTGGTGAAATCCATGCCCAAGAGGGTTAAGGCAGTGCTGGAAAATAATGGTGGCCACACAAAATATTGACACTTTTATATCTCTTTATAAATGTATATTGGGAAAATATACAGACAGACATATGATGCAAGTTTTCTGTTGTAAAGGTTTTGTGCAGTATCCTTAGTTATTAATACAAGAATCAGCACTACATACAGTAACACTGCAACTGTGAAACCTGTCACATGTGGTTTAGTCAGTCGTAGTACAGGGTGACTGTAACATGCATCATTATCTTTTGCATTAAGTGGTAGTGGGATAAGCAGCTTCTGTTACAGTTTCTGTACATCATTGACACAAAAGGAAAATCCGGGTCATATCATGACAATACTTTTTGACATCAGTTGTTGAAAGGGCTAAATTAAGTCTGACACATTTCTGCAAGATAACTCCAATTACAAACACAATTTGTTTTAATGTCTAACACATGCACTTTACAATGTCTACCAGCAGCTTAAATTAATTTTTCATTGTCTGATGAGTGATAGAACCCACATCATAAAGCTTGTCTGTCAAACAATAAAGCAGCAAATAGACTGAAACATTTTTTTTTTTTTTTTTTACTTTGGGATCACTGTATTAATATTTTTGTTTTATTTTGGCAAATCCTTGTCAATCAAGTTAAAAAAAATAAAAGGCAAAGCCATGATTGAAATCAACAGCAAATGAATACTAGATTAGGGTATTAGCATAATCAGATGACATTTTAATATTTTAGAATTGAATATGCCATCAGAAATATCAGTACAAAGGATTCTTGAGAACTGACATGTAGGACTGGCATGTTGGACATTATATTTATCCAACACTGTCATTTTTCAAAGTTCACTATAAATATCTGATCTATTCACTCAACTCTTAATTACTTAAGAGAAGCAAAAGATAAAGCCAGCTGTTTCATGATCAATAAGAGAGCAACGAATGTGGGGGGGGGGGGTAGCTACACCTATCGGGGCTCTGATGGAGGCTGTAGTTCAGAGCCCAATGTCTCCTCAGAAAAAACATTCACTGTATACTCAAATACCTCATAAAACATAATATGCTTGTACGCATGAAGTCCTCCCCAAATATTTACTATGCAGTCCTTCAGTAAATACTTAACATGTTATGATAATGATCACTTTTGGTGTGATAAAAGTGAAAGAAACAACTATTCATAATTCACAGTGCCCAACTGCCCTTTTTCACATTTCCTGCGCCTTTTGCAACACCTTACTGTTTTATTAACCACTTCAATACCATGCACTTATGCACCTTCCCGCCCAGACCAATTTTCAGCTTTCAGTACTCTCACACTTTGAATGACAATTACTTAGTCATGCTACACTGTATCCAAACAAAATTTTTATCATTTTCTTCTCAAAAATAGAGCTTTCTTTTGGTGGTATTTAATCGCCACTGGGTTTTTTATTTTTTGCGATATAAGCAAAAAAACAGCAATTTTTTAAAAAAAAAACACTTTTTTTAGTTTCTATTGTAAAATTTTGCAAATAAGTAATTTTTCTTCATAAATTTGTGCCAAAATGTATACTGCTACATATCTTTGGTAAAATGAACCCAAATTAGTGTATATTATTTGGTCTTTGTGAAAGTTATAGAGTCTACAAACTATGGTGGCAATCACTGAAAATGTATCACATCTGATCACGCCTGATGTACTGAAGGGATCTCATTTCTTGAGACACTAACAAGCGAGGAAAGTACAAATACCCCAAAATTACCCCTTTTTGGAAAGTAGACAGTCCAAGGTATTTACTAAGAGGCGTGGTGAGTTTTTTGAAGTTGTATTTTTTTCCCACAATTCTTGGGAAAATTTAATTTATTTTTTTATTTTTTACACAAACTGGTCATATTAACAGTTTTTTTCTCTCACACAGCATATGCATAATTGCAACTACACCCCAAAATACATTCTGCTACTCCTCCTGAGTGTAGCGATACCACATGTGTGAGACTTTTACACAGCCTGGCCACATACAGAGGCCCAACATTGAAGTAGCACTTTCAGGCGTTCTATAAGCATAAATCGCACATATCCTTTCTCAACCACCTATTACACTTTTGAAGGCCCTGGAGCACCAGGACAATGGCATTTTCCACAAAATGACCCCATTTTGGAAAGCACACACCCCAACGTATAATCTATGAAGCATTATGAGTCTTTTGAACGGTTCATTTTTTTCCAGAAGGTTTTGGAAAATGTGGAGAAAAAATTAAAATGCATTTTTTTTACACAAAGTTGTCCATTTATAAGATATTTCTAACGCATAGCATATACATAGCAAAAATGACACCCCAAAATGCATTCTGCTACTCCTCCTGAGTATAGCGATACCACATGTGTGAGACTTTTACACAGCCTGGCCATATACAGAGGCCCAACATTGAAGTAGCACTTTCAGGCGTTCTACAAGCATAAATCGCACATATCCTTTCTCAACCACCTATTACACTTTTGAAGGCCCTGGAGCACCAGGACAATGGAATTTTCCACAAAATGACCCCATTTTGGAAAGCACACACCCCAACGTATAATCTATGAAGCATTATGAGTCTTTTGAACGGTTCATTTTTTCCAGAAGGTTTTGGAAAATGTGGAGAAAAAATGAAAATGCATTTTTTTTACACAAAGTTGTCCATTTATAAGATATTTCTAACGCATAGCATATACATAGCAAAAATGACACCCCAAAATGCATTCTGCTACTCCTCCTGAGTATAGCGATACCACATGTGTGAGATTTTTACACAGCCTGGCCATATACAGAGGCCCAACATTGAAGTAGCACTTTCAGGCGTTCTACAAGCATAAATCGCACATATCCTTTCTCAACCACCTATTACACTTTTGAAGGCCCTGGAGCACCAGGACAATGGAATTTTCCACAAAATGACCCCATTTTGGAAAGCACACACCCCAACGTATAATCTATGAAGCATTATGAGTCTTTTGAACGGTTCATTTTTTTCCAGAAGGTTTTGGAAAATGTGGAGAAAAAATGAAAATGCTTTTTTTTTACACAAAGTTGTCCATTTATAAGATATTTCTAACGCATAGCATATACATAGCAACAATGACACCCCAAAATGCATTCTGCTACTCCTCCTGAGTATAGCGATACCACATGTGTGAGATTTTTACACAGCCTGGCCATATACAGAGGCCCAACATTGAAGTAGCACTTTCAGGCGTTCTACAAGCATAAATCGCACATATCCTTTCTCAACCACCTATTTCAATTTTGAAGGCCCTGGAGCACCAGGACAATAGAATTTTCCACAAAATGACCCCATTTTGGAAAGCACACACCCCAACGTATAATCTATGAAGCATTATGAGTCTTTTGAACGGTTCATTTTTTTCCAGAAGGTTTTGGAAAATGTGGAGAAAAAATGAAAATGCATTTTTTTTACACAAAGTTGTCCATTTATAAGATATTTCTAACGCATAGCATATACATAGCAAAAATAACACCCCAAAATGCATTCTTCTACTCCTCCTGAGTATAGCGATACCACATGTGTGAGACTTTTATACAGCCTGGCCACATACAGAGGCCCAACATTGAAGTAGCACTTTCAGGCGTTCTACAAGCATAAATCGCACATATCCTTTCTCAACCACCTATTACAATTTTGAAGGCCCTGGAGCACCAGGACAATAGAATTTTCCACAAAATGACCTCATTTTGGAAAGCACACACCCCAACGTATAATCTATGAGGCATTATGAGTCTTTTGAACGGTTCATTTTTTTCCAGAAGGTTTTTGAAAATGTGGAGAAAAAATTAAAATGCATTTTTTTTACACAAAGTTGTCAATTTATAAGATATTTCTAACACATAATATGTACATAGCAAAAATTACACCCCAAAATGCATTCTGCTACTCCTCCTGAGTATGGCAATACCACATGTTTGAGACTTTTACACAGCCTGGCCACATACAGAGGCCCAACATCCAAGTAGCACCTCCAGGCATTCTAGCAGCATTAATTGCACATATCATTTTCTGACTACCGATCACATTTTTGAAGGCCCTTCATATATCTAACACATAGCAGGTACATACCAAATAACAAAAGATTACCTGTGGTTTTAGAAGTGCAGTGGTCCACAGAGGAGAGCATCGGTGCAGGCAGCAGGCAGGGATGAGGTCAGCGACAGCAAAAGCAATCATCCAGGCAGCAGGCAGGAATACTGTCCATAGTTCGCACAGGCAGAGATACTGTCAGCACAGCCAGAGCACAGCCAAAGCACAGGTCCAGGTAGCAGGCAGAGGTGTCCCGGCAGAAATGCTGTCCAAAGTCAGTAGAGGCAGCAGGCAGATATATGGTCAACACAGCCAAAGTATTGGTCCAAGCAGCAGGAAGAAACATGGTCCATAATGTCATGGGTCATTACAGGCAGTAATATGGTCAGCACAGCCAAATTATTGGTCCAGGCAGCAGGAAGGACCATCAAGCTTAGGGCCAGGGGGACAGGGGTAGAGGCTTCTCCCACCCAAATCGCTTTGAAGCCTCCGGGCAACCAGACCCTGTTCTTGGAGCACAGAAAACGAAAAACTGGTTTTCTCTACTCAGAACGCTATTCTGAAGCCCCTCACATATGTGAGACCCCTGTGTACTAAAAGTAGATGGCCAAAAGATCAGTCCAAGTGGCAGGCAAAAACATGGTCGATTAACAGGCCAAGGTCGGTTAATTAACATGGAAGGTAGTTAGTAACATGGTAGCAGGCAAATAGGGAAATGGCAGTCTGTTAATAATAAGGGGAACTAATGGATGTATGATCATTTTTGAAGCAATTTCCGATGCACAGGCCAGGTTGGGAGGGACAATCGGGACAATAATAGCTGGTGTCTCTTCTTACTCCTCCTCTGCTGCATACACGGCATTTCTTTTGGCGTCTTCTTCCAGATTCTGTGGGGGGATGCTAAAGGGATAGTGTCGCTCGTGAAGCCGACTCACACTATCAGAGCGAATGCTTCCTGGGGCGGGATCTTGTTGGTAAATGAGGGCATCGATGATATCTTCGATATATTGGAGGTAGTGGAGTCGGTGATTTTGAGTTGCTTTTTGGTAGCAGACAAACAAATTAAAAAGGGCCATGTGAAACAGGTGAAACGCAACTTTTTTGTGCCAATAATGGGACTTTCTGGTTGATAAGTAGGGCTGTAGCATCTGGTCGTTTAAATCCACCCCCCCATGTACAAATTGTAGTCGTGGACACATTCAGGCTTTACAATGGAGCCGCGTCTTCTTGGGATCTCCACCATGGTGTCATTGTGGATCGTAGAGAGGATGTGGACATCTTTCTTGTCCCTCCACTTCATGGCCAACACCTCCTCGTTCCTCATGGATGCCGATTCTCCAGGTCGCAATTTTTTTGTCAATAAATTTTGTGGGAATCCCTTCCGTTTTTTTTTTAAGGTACCGCAGGCCGGGGTTTGTTTACTGTAAAGGTGGCGAAAAAGGGGCAGGCTGGTATAATAATTATCAACATATAAATGGTAACCTTTTCCGAACAGGGGGTATGCCAACTCCCAGACAATTTTCCCACTGGTTCCAATATATGTGGGGCAATCACGGGGCTGGAGCTGGGAGTCTTTGCCTTCGTAGATCCTGAATTTGCAGACGTATCCAGTGGCTCGATCACATAATTTATTTAATTTTAACCCATACCTGGCTCTCTTGCTTGGTATGTACTGCTTGAACTGCAGTCGGCCGGTGAAATGTACGAGGGACTCGTCCACACAAATTTTTTGGTCTGGGATGAAAACTTCTTCAAATCGCTGGGAAAAGGCATTGATTAGGGGGCGTATCTTGTACAATTTGTCGTAGTTGGGATGATCTCGGGGAGGGCACTGTGAATTGTCATTGAAGTGGAGAAAGCGCATAATCATGTCGTATCTTTTCCTGGACATGACAGCGGAATATATGGGCATGTGTTGGATGGGGCGTTTGGACCAATATGAATGGACTTCGTTCTTTTTTGTAAGCCCCATATTGAACATAAGGCCCAAAAATAATTTAAATTCCTCCAATGTTAGACGCCGCCACTGGAACATGCGGGCGTAGGAAGAATCGGGGTTGGCAGCAATAAATTGGGATGCATACAGATTCGTTTGATCCACTATATTCTGCAGCAAATCTTGTGGGAAAAATAAACAAAAATAATCAAATTTAGAAAAATTTGTAGTGTCGGGCTGCACACCTGGCTGTGCGGTGAAAGGGGGGATGATAGCGGATCCTGAGTTGGCAGGCAACCATAAGGGGTTTGCCAGGGCATCGGGAAAGTAGGATTAGGGCTGGATTCTTCGGGTTGGGCGTGCATTTCCATTGCTTGTACTGGGCTCCTCTTCCTGGGGTATGGCGCTGCTGGTGGTGGGCAGTTCTCCTGATCTTGGTGCTGATCTTGGTGCTGATCTTGGTGCCGATCGCATTCTTTTGGGAGGGACGGTTTCCTCCGGGGACTCGGACTCTGAGCCACTATCCTCCACTGGCTCGTATTCCGAACCAGAATCGGATAATGGGAGCTCCCCGCTGCTCTCATCATCCGACATGGCAAGAATGGCATATGCCTCCTCAGGTGTGTAAACCCTTTGGGACATTATGGCAGTGCTTATTGATGGGCCTGTGTAATGGTACTGCTGGTGGTAGTGGTGGCGGTCTGTGTGGTAGTACCGATGGAGGTATTAGTGGTGGGCCTGTGTGGTGGTACCGATGGCGGTATGGGTGGTGGTGGTACCAATGGCGGTACAGGTGGTGGTGGTACCGATGGCGGTACGGGTGGTGGTGGTGGCGGCGGTACCGATGGTGGTACAGGTGGCGGTACGGGTGGTGGTGGTAGCGATGGCGGTATGGGTGGTGGTAGTACCGATGGCGGTACAGGTGGTGGTGGTACCGATGGCGGTACAGGTGGTGGTGGTACGGGTGGTGATGGTACCGATGGCGGTACAGGTGGTGGTACAGGTGGTGGTGGCACTACCGACAGTGGTACGGGTGGTGGTACTGGTGGTGGTACCGATGGCGGCACTAGTGGTGATACTGGTAGCGGGCCTGTGTGGCAGTATAGATGCTGGGCCTGGTGGTGGTACTGGTACCGATGGCGGTACTGGTAGCCTGTGTGGCGGTGCCAATGGCGGTACCGATGGAGGTGGGCCTGTGACAGATGATTGACAGATGGGCTGATTGATTGACAGATGGGCTGATTGATTGATTGACATATGGGTTGATTGATTGACAGATGGGGTGATTGATTGACAGGTGGGGTGATTGATTGACAGGTGGGGTGATTGATTGACAGATGGGCTGATTGATTGACAGATGGGCTGATTGATTGACAGATGGGCTGATTGACAGATGGGCTGATTGACAGATGGGCTGATTGGCTGGGCTGATTGATGTGCTGGGCTGTGTGACAGGTCCTCTTTATGGGGGGGGGCGTGTTGTGCACTGTAAACTTATGTAGACAAACTACACTGAGCTAACTTACTGATCTCTTCTCTCTCCTCACAGATCGGTGTGTGAGGAGAGAGCAGGGATCAGGTAGTAACTCCTGTGGAGTTTGTTTACATTTGTGACCTGCTGTGATTGGACACAGCCGGTCACGTGGTAAACAGCCAATTCATTGGCTGTTTACTCTGATCTGGGACGCGCTGTGTCCAAGGGACACTCGCCTTCCCCGATCCCCGCTCTGCAAGCCTGTGGCGGCGCGCACGGAGCGCGCCGCCGAGTTTGTTTTGACAGGTGATCGGCTGTGACTTTGACACAGCCGATCACATGGTAAACAGCCAATGAAATTGGCTGTTTACCGTGATCGGGGAAGCGCTGTGTCCGAGGGACACATGCCGTCCCCGATCACCGCGCTGCGCGCCCCCGCGGGCGCGCGCAAGGCATTATCCTGCAGGACGTCATATGACGTCCAGTATCGATATTGCAACCACTTCCCGGACGTCAATTCGCTATTGACTGGGCGGGAAGTGGTTAATGTAATCAAATTCACAAATACATGGAGGGGGCAAACTATATAGATTGATAAATGCTTTCATATGATTGGCTAAGTGAGATGAAAATGTAAAGCTAACGTTTAGGTGTGAATATTATTGCATAGGTAACTATGCATGTGTCATACCTGCAAGATTCCTGTAAAAGCAGAAATCACTGTAGTATGCACAGCTCCTACAGCGATTGCCTCTAGCTTTTGAGTCCCATGCCGAGCAGTTGCCCTGCTTCTTATGCCTCGTACACACGACCGTTTTTAATGTCATTGAAAAAAACAAAATTTTTCTTGACGTGATTCTTCTCAAGCCTACCTTGCCTACACACGATCATGAAAAAAAATGCTAGAGCAAAGCGCAGTGACGTACGAAATGTACGACGGCACTAAAAAGGGGAAGTTCCATTCGGATGGCGCCACCCTTTGGGCTGCTTTTGCTGATCCTTGTGTTAGTAAAGTTTGGTGAGAGACGATTCGCGCTTTTCAGCCTCGTGCTCTTCAGTAGGCTTGTGCAAGTCGTTTTGTAACGAATCGAAATTCGTCCGAATTTATCAACTTTCGGACGTTCGGAAGCATTCAAATTTCCGAACAAAGCAATTACGAATAAAACCGAATCTGAAATAAATTATATCGCAAATAGCGAATGCCCGAATGTCTTCGGCATAATTTGCTATGAAAAAAGTTACGAATGTACGAATCCATTCGAAGCACAATAACACTCTGCTCTGCTCTCTGCTTCTCCCTCACCGTGCTGAACTCCCTCTCAAAATGGTGTACAGGGGCGGAGGCTCTAGTTGCATGTAAAAAACTAAAAACTAAAGTAAAATATGAGATTTTGAATCGTTACAAATAACCGCTATGTATTTAGAAAAGTACAAATCCATTTGAAGCACATTAGGCATAATAGGCAGCGTCGTTGTGAGAGAGACAAGAAAAAATACGAATCAACGAACCCCAAAAAAGTTACGAAAGTAGGAGTTGTGTCCAGAATCAACGAAAAACAATGTACTCTACCGAAAGTACGAATTATAAATCAATGAAAAATAAGGCTTACATTAATACGAATCATTCCGATTCAGCGAAAAATGTCGCTTGCGAAAATACGAATTAGACCGAACACGAAAAATCCCGTCTAGCAAAATTACGAACGATTACGAATCAACAGGACCGAAAAGAAACGAACGGAAACTAAACGAATTTTTGCGTTGTGCACAAGTCTACTCTTCAGTCCGTTACAGTGTGACAAATGTGCTATCTCCATTACGAACGCTAGTTTTACCAGAACAAGCGCTCCCGTCTCATCACTTGCTTCTGACCATGCGTGTTTTTTTCACGTCGTTAAAGCCTTCACGCGGCCGTTTTCCATGATGAGAAAAACGACGATGTGAAAAACGACGAGACAAATTAGAGCATGTTCCACATTTTTCATGCCCATTTTTCACGTCGTGAAAAATGCTCTGAAGCCCACACACAATCGTTTTTAATGACCATTTTAAAAAATGGCATTTTTCTCGTCATGAAAAATGGTCGTGTGTACGTGGCATTAGTGAACACAGGAGGTTGGTAGCTTAGCATGGACACCATTCAGAAAACACTTTGCATTTTCTTAATGAATGCAAAGCGTCCTCTGATTGGATGAGTTGGAAAGGAGAGGTGATGATGTCTCAATCACCAGTCTAGTCTAGAGAATAGTCAATTCATCACATCAAAAAAATTCCATCCTCATACCTGAAATGAAATTCTATATAGAAACTAGGTAAAAACTTTACATCAAGTGTTCCTTCTCCCATCTAAAAAGCGGTACATTTTCCTGCAGACATTTAATGGGGTAGAATATCGTGTGTAGAAACCAGTTCCAACCACATATGAGTACCTTAAAAATTATGGCATCTGTGTGGTATACTGGTAAAAAAGTATAAAAAAATAAATAAAAAAAAAACAAAAACAAGAAGAAAAAAAAGAATAAAAGGAAATAATCAGGTGAATAGTTGTAACAAAAGTACAGTTCCTACATAACATGGCTTAAAATGCACAATATTGCAATGGTTCACAAAAGAGACGACTCCCCCCCTTGGCAGTACATTTTAAGGAAATTGTGGAAAATGTATTGTATCTGTTGGCCAGTTTTTTCATATGTTGTAACGCACCTTGACATCTGTACAATTATAATAAATGTATTCTTTTTGCTATCCATTTGCCATTACTTCCAACCATATTACTCTGCTGTCCAAAGCCCCATTGGGGAACATTTCCTTTTCATTCTGCAGACGTATATCTGTGTGCGCCGGGCGGCAAGCGGTTAAAGCTAATCATATTAAAGTGTATGTGTAGCAAACAACTTTTTTTGTTTTCTATAAATAAAAGATTAACCCCTATCAGCTAGTGTGAAGAGTTGCGCTGCTTGTTTGCCCACTTCTGCACTCTCTGCCATTGAGAGAGTTAGTATTGCTATTCTCACACAATCCAATATGTTCTGTGAATGAAGGAGCGGTTGAATGAACACTCCACTGCCCATTCACAGAACACTATGCAATGTGGGAGAATTTTCCCTTTTATTTGGTGGCAAATACAGTGGCAAATCTCCCCCACACTGACAAGGACAGCAATAAAAACCTAAAAATATTGCCTTAAACTGATCAAATACAAACACACACATGTATGTTTTCATACATCACACTTCAGCTGTTGAGGGGGGGGGGAGCGCGGGCAGCCGTTAGCATCTTTCATTTCTTAATTTCTTCTGTCAGTTCTTCAGCGAAGGGGGGGGGGGGGGTGCCGCGGGACAGAGAAAAAAAGAAAGGTGTCTACTTACATTTGTGAGCAGGGGGGTGGGTTGCAGCCACGGGACCTGTCATCCTTCCTTCTCCCCCGGACCTCCTCCTCCTCACATCACTATGCGGGAAAATAACATCATGTGCAGGAGTGCGGGAAGAAGTTGTCATTGCGGGAAAGTCCCGCCCAATCCGTGCCAGTTGGGAGGTATGTATATATATATATATATATATATATATATATATATATATGTAGCGGGTATGTACTTTCCCGGGTGTAAATTTAACTGGCAGAGACACCAGTGATGTGTAATTCCCTGCAGCCCAGCAGGTGGCGCTGTCGCCATGGGCTGGGGGTTGAGCCATTGCTGTGTGCCGGGCCTCCTTTTTGTCCTCCCTCGACAGCGGTATGGTGGGGCAGGGAACCCGCCGTGCTTGCTGGGAGAGGGTATAAAGGGGACGGCCATCTTTGTCATGGGGTCGAGTCCCAGGCACCTTCAGCCTGTGGGCGGTGGTTCGTGTCGGTCCTCTAGGCGGCCTAGGCCTAGAGGACAGTCGGAGGTCGTGTTCCATCCCAGGTACCTCTAGCCTGGGGTGAGGTACTCGGATGGAGGTCTGGAGCTCAGTGCCCAACACTGAGTTCCGCGAGGGAAGGAGGTCCTAGGGAACCCCAGGATTGGGAACCCGAATCCGGAAGGCGTAATGGACCGGGGGGAGCTCCTCACTTGTAGACCGGGTGCAGCAGATTGCCAGTGACAGGTGAGCCTCCCACCGGAGACTGCCTGGAAGGAAATTCCCCCTCGCTCGGAGATCGCAACCCACTTTCAGGGAGGAAAGTGGAGAACCAATTGTGTCTGGGCCTACTCGCATCCACACCTCCTTTTCTGTTCTGTAAAGCCAATAGAGTCTAACTGATTATGCTGTTCACTCGAGAAGAATAAAGGAGTGTTGGACTTTCATGGTGTGGGTGGTGTCCCCGCTCTCTCCCCTCTGAGGTACCCCTAGACAAGAAGAGAAATGAGCTGATGCAAAGAGGGGAGTGAGGGGGGTGCTACATATATATATATATATATATATATATATATATATATTGGTCAGGTTCTTCGTAGCTGCAGGACTGCAGAAGGATATGGAGCTACATGACTGTATATATTATAGAGCAGTGCTCATCATCCCTGTCCTCAGGGCCCACTAAGAGGCCAAGTTTGCAAGATAACTGAAACAGGTGATATAATTTGCTGCTCAGTGATTGCAGTATTCTATTCTGCATCTCCCCAAGGTAAAACATAAAACTTGGTCTGTTAGTGGGCCCTGAGGACAGGGTTGATGACCACTGATATAGAGCATAAACAGCTCATGTCTGTGATACTTTCTAAATGAAACTAGAGCATGAATGTGATATTAGGTTTACCTAGGGAAACACTTCTGAATACCCAGAGTAAATCCGTTTAAATAAGGTTAAGGTTATTTTCAAGAAAACCATAAGGACTTAAATTTATTGACGTGTGAATAAGTTTGAATGTATATGCAAGCTGGGATCATTCGATTCCCTTAAAACCACTTGCCTTTTCAGAGTCTTGAAAGGAATATCATTAAAAGTGCACTTTTTCTTTCTATTCCATAGCTTTTAAAATGTTCTTTCTTTTAGGATTTGTCAAGCTTGTATATGTTCTGTAGGAAGCTAATGAATCGAGGGGGGTCCCAATGAACAATATCATTTTCACAGCAAGCTAGCATTTCATAGTTCTGAAAACATTTTACTTTGAAACGTTTACATCTAGTCACCAAAATGTAATGGTGAAATTATTCCCAGATTACAGCTAAAATGCTTTAGACTATAGCCAGATTCATAGTGTTTTACTAACAGGACCAGACTACTCCATTGCAAATTTAGGGCATGGTGCACAATCACCAACACACCATGTTACTGACTGCCAAGAACAGAGTTCAGTGTATAACCCTTTCATGACTAAGCCTATTTCTGACATTTGGTGTTTACAAGTTAAAATGCGTATTTTTTGCTAGAAAGTTACTTAGAACCCCCAAACATTATATATATATATATATATATATATATATATATATATATATATTTTAGAAGAGAATATAGAGAATAAAATGGCGATTGTTGCAATATTTTATGTCACACGGTATTTGTACAGCGGTGTTTTAAACGCAACTTTTTTGGAAAATTTTACTTTCATGAATTTAAAAAAAATTTAAAAGTAAAGTTAGCCCAATTTTTTTGTATAATGTGAAAGATGATGTTACACTGAGTAAATAGATACCAAACATGTTATGCTTTATAATTGCACGCACTCGTGGAATGGCGACAAACTGCGGTACCTAAAAATCTCCATGGGCGACGCTTTAAACTTTTTTTACGGTTACCAGGTTAGAGTTATAGCGGAGGTCTAGTGCTAGAATTATTGCTCTCGGCTCTGACGATCGCGGCGATACCTCACATGTGTGATTTGAACACCGATTACATATGCAGGCGCAACGTCCGTATGCGTTTTCTTTGCTGCACAAGCTCGCGGGGAGGGGGGCGCTTTAAAATTGTTTTTTTTACTTATTTCTTTTATTTATTTTTATAATAATAAATTGTGTTTTTTTTTTATATATATGTTTAAACACTTTTATTGCTGTCACAAGGAATTTAAACATCCCTTGTGACAGTAATAGGTGGTGACAGGTACTCTTTATGGAGGGACCGGGGGTCTAAAAGACCCCCAATCCCTCCTTTGCACTTCAAAGTATTCAGATCGCTGAAAACGGCGATTCTGAATACCGTATATTTTTTTAAATCCAGCGCCATTGGCAGCCAAGTAACCTGTAAGTGACGTCATGACGTTGCTTCCGTGTTTACATTGCGGAGACTGGATTGAAGCAGTTTACAGCTTCGTTCCAGTCTGGGGCTAGGCACTGGAGGCGGCAGATCGTAGATCGGGTCTCCCAGTGGGACCGGAGGCCCGGTCAGAGCAGCGAGAGGCGGTGGGAGGAGGGGATGTCCCTTCCTGCTCCTCCGGTATAACAACCGAGCGGCTTTTAGCCGCATCGGTTGTTATGCCTGGATAGCCAATCGCCCGCTCTAAACAATGGTACCGGGATGATGCCTGCAGCTGCAGGCATCATCCCGGTATAACCCCCGAAAGCCAAGGACGCATATATGCGTACGCTCGGCGGGAAAGGGATAATAACAAACTGCTGCCATAGCTGCCAGTTCAAAAGGGGCCCTTGTTGCTGTCCTTGCACATTTTGATACAAATGCATTGGTGGAATAGTGTACTGTTGTACTAACAGTTCTCCTAATTTGGGTTTGAACTTAACTGACATCAGTTTAAAAGAGTGATAGTTTTCCCTTTCAAGTTATCATTTCTAATTGTACTGAGTGGCAAACTACCTTTTTGGCTTCTCTGCCCCTAGGCTTGGAGCGCCTTTCATGGCTCTGACTTTGGATATTTTAGTGTTATACTAATGCCGCGTACACATGATTGGAATTTCCAATGAAAAAAGTCCGACTGAGTTTTTTCATCGGAAATTCCGACCGTGTGGGCCCCATCGGACTTTTTTCCGTCGGAGTTTAGAAATAGAACATGTTTTATTTTTTTCCGATGGAAAAAATCCTATAGGAAATTCCGATCGTCTGTATTAAACTCCGTCTGAGAAAAATCCATGCATGCTCAGAATCAAGTCGACGCATGCTCGGAAGCATTGAACTTCATTTTTCTCGGCTCGTCGTAGTGTTGTACGTCACCGCGTTTTGGACGCTCTGAATTTTGTCTGACAGTGTGTATGCAAGACTGATGGAAGACAGCTTGAACAGAATTCCAAACGGAAAATTCCATCGGATTTTATCCCATCGAAAATTCCGATCGTGTGTACACGGCATAAGACTAGCAATTTTATTGTGTTAAGGTGGATAGCAAAAGACAGCAAGTCTAGTGGGGCAGTATAAATATGTTCCTTTTGCATAAGCAATCATTTTCATAAACTGACCTTCCAACATATATAGGAACCTACAGGTTCTGACATGTATCCTTGGCTGTCTTCTAGAGCAGTGGTCATCAACCCTGTCCTCAGGGCCCTCTAACAGGCCAGATTTTATGTATTACCTTGGGGAGATGCAGACTAGAATACTGTAATCACTGAGCAGCAAATGATATCACCTGTGATGTATTTCAGTTATCTTGCAAACCTGGCCTGTTAGTGGGCCCTGAGGACAGGGATGATGACCACTGTTCTAGAGGGCTCCACTAGCTTCAAAAACCAGGACAATCTAAAATGCAGATACTGGTGTCATTTAGAATTTCTCACCTCCCATGTCACAACCTCTATATGTTATGGGTTAGTTCACTGAACAATAGTGAGGTGTAGGATGAAGCAGGCTTTGCAGAAAAAAATATTATTAGCATTTTAGCATGCCATGGCTTTTGAGACTTTAAGAGAACTCTAGAAAATAAATGGTAGTGGGTTAAAATTCCCCACAGGTATACCACTAGCATATTACTGCTCTGGAACATGATGCTTTTAGGAAAATAGGATTTTTATAACAGCTTACCTGTAAAATCCTTTTCTTGGAGTACATCACGGGACACAGAGCGACATAGTCATTACTAATGGGTTATATAGATACCGTCAGGTGCTGGCACTGGCAACTTCCAAAACCGGAAGTACCCTCCCCTATATAAGCCCCTCCCATCCGGGAGCACCTCAGTTTTGTAGCAAAGCAATAAGTGTCCCTAAAGAGGGGCGGGAGCTCTGTGTCCCGTGATGTACTCCAAGAAAAGGATTTTACAGGTAAGCTGTTATAAAAATCCTATTTTCTTTCTCGTACATCACGGGACACAGAGCGACATAGTCATTACTAATGGGATGTCCTAAAGCAATGCCAAATGAGGGGGGGATACACCATATATAAGCTGAGCGCTATCAGACATGAGGATCTTTTGCGGCCTGCAACACACTGCGCCCAAAGGCGACATCCTCCTGACTTCTAACGTCCACCTGGTAGGACCTAGTAAACGTGTGTACCGAAGACCATGTTGCGGCCTTACAGATTTGAGCCAGGGAGGCCTGGTGATGCACTGCCCATGAAGTTCCAACTGCTCTCGTGGAGTGCGCTCTAACTTTGAACGGAGGCGGTCTCCTTCTCAAGCCATAAGCTTGCATAATGACCTGTCGAATCCACTTGGCTAAAGTAGATTTTGACGCTGCCTGACCCTTTCTGGGGCCTTCCGGCAGAATAAACAAAGTATCCGTTCTGCGAATCTGAGCAGTGGCTTTTAGATAAGCTTTAACTGCTCTTACTACATCCAAAGAATGCAATAACTTTTCCTCTACCGAAGTAGGTTTGGGGAAAAAAGAAGGAAGAACCACATCTTGGTTCAAATGAAACCTCGATACCACCTTAGGAAGAAAGGCTGGATGAGGGCGTAACACTACTCTATCCTTATGGATAACCAGATACGGCTCCTTACAGGACATAGCTGCTAATTCCGACACTCTTTTAGCCGAACAAATGGCTACTAGAAAAATCAATTTCCTGGTGAGAAGAACCAAAGAAATATGCTGTAATGGTTCAAATGGTTGTTTCTGTAGAACCGACAGAACCAGGTTTAGATCCCATGGACATATGGGAATATTAACCGGAGGACTAATACGCATCACTCCTTGTATAAAGGCTTTGACTAGTGAATGCGAAGCCAAGGGCCTTTGAAAAAATATTGACAAGGCCGAAATCTGACCCTTGATAGTACTCAAGGCAAGCTTCCTATCTACAGCCCATTGTAGGGAGTCCAGACTCCTACCTATTACGTACTTACGTGGATGCCATTTCTTGGCTTCACACCAGGCGATGTACGCCTTCCAGATTCTATAGTAGATCTGCCTGGATACCGGCTTCCTGGCATTGATCATGGTAGATACCACAGAATTAGAGAGCCCTCTCTTTTTTAGAATGTGGGCTTCAATAGCCAGGCCGTCAAACCTAGGGCTGGTAAGGAAGGGTGGTATATCGGTCCTTGCGAAAGCAGGTCCGGACGATGTGGGAGAGTCCAAGGACTCCCCACTGACATTTTACAATCTCCACGTACCACGCTCTTCGGGGCCACGCTGGAGCCACCAGAATCACTGGTTTCTTTTCTACCCTGATTCTGCGGAGTAATCGAGGTAACCATTGTGGCGGTGTGAATGCATATATCAGCTTGAACTGATCCCAAGGGAACACTAGGGCATCCGAGCCGCAAGCTAGGGGATCCCTTGTCCGAGAGACAAACCTGTCCCCCTTTGCGTTGAATCTGGATGCTAGAAGATCTACATCCGATGTTCCCCACCGCTGACATATTGTCCAGAAAACCTCGGGGTGAAGGGACCCTTCCTCTGGGCCTAATTTCTGGCGACTTAGAAAGTCCGCCTTCCAATTCTCCACTCCTGGAATGAATACCGCAGATATGGCTGGGACATATTTTTTCTGCCCATTTCAGGATGTAATTTACTTCCCTCTGGGCTGCACGACTCCTGGTGCCCCCCTGATGATTGATATATGCCACTGCTGTGGCATTGTCTGATTAAATTCTGACAGGGGACCCTTGGAGTTTGGATGTCCATGCTACTAGGGCATACCGGGCTGCTCGTATCTCTAAGAGATTGATGGGCAGGGCCTTTTCTGCATCCGACCATCTGCCCTGGAGAGACTATTGCTCCAGTACTGCTCCCCAGCCTATAAGGCTGGCATCTGTAGTGACCACCTTCCAAGAAATCGGACTGAAGGATTTCCTTTTTTCCAGATTCTGGGGAACCAACCACCAACGGAGGCTCTTGCGAACGGAAGGGGACAAGGACATTGTAAGTCTAGGGCCTGAATTTTTTTGTTCCAGGCTGACAGTATGGCCCCTTGCAAATTCCTTGAATGGAATTGACCGTAGGGTACTGCTTCGAATGATGCCACCATTTTTCCCAGCAGCCTCATATACAGGCGTATGGACGGCTGTCTTTTTTGTACCCACTAAGTGGATCAAATCTTTCAAAGACAACACCTTTCCTCGAGGCAAGAATATTTTTCTCTGGCCTGAATCCAACCTTAGCCCCCAGTATTCCAGACTTTTGACTGGTTTTTAGGGCTGACTTGTCTCGGTTGATAATCCAACCGTGAGATTCCAGATACTTGATTGTCTTGTGAACGACCACGTCTAGTTTTTTCACTGAGTGGTCTATCAGCAACAAGTCATCCAGATATGCCATTATCATTACACCTTGTGTTCTTAGATTGGCCAGTAAAGGGCCAGAATTTTTGTAAACACTCGTGGTGCTGTGGCCAAACCGAAGGGTAAGGCTCTGAACTGAAAATGGCGCCCTTCTACTGCAAAGCGTAGAAATTTTTGGTGGACTGGAAAGATGGGAATGTGCAAATAAGCATCTTTGATGTCGATCGTGGCTAACCAATCCTCCCCTTGTAGGGCAGTGGCCACCGATCGGATCGACTCCATCGGAAAGTCCTGATATACAGGAATTTGTATAGCCCTTTTAGAATTAATATGGGCCTCCCGTCCGCGTTTGCTTCGGGACTGTAAAGAGGTTTGAGTAAAACCCGAACCCTCATTCTTCCAGGAGAACCTCCATAATTACTCCTTGGAGCAATAGTTGTTCTAGTGCCAACAGGAGGGACTCTCTCTTCCGGGGATCCCTTGGCACGTTTGACCTCAAAAATGGGAAGGAGGAGAGTCTTTTAACTCCAAACTGTATCCCAAACCTACTGCGGAGAGCACCTATCTGTCTTGATCGTGTCCCGCCAGGTCTCTTGCGAACAACTGGAGTCCTCCCCCCACCCGACTGAGTGGGGGCTTCAATGAATTTAACTTTGGGGGAGGTTTTGTACCTCCCCTGACCCAGGGTTTCTCATTACCCTGCTACTGTCCCTGTTTTTTACCCCCGGGATTTGACCGAGGAGGCCGTCGGAACTGTTACACAGCCGATGCCCCAGGGACTGGAGAAGCAGGCCTCTTAAAGAGGGACCTCTAACTCTGCTTTTAACCGGCAAGAGCGTATTTTTACCGCTGGAAATTTTCTGGATATATTTGTCCAGGTTTTCCCTGAATAAGCGTTCACCATGAAATGGGACGCTAACCAGCCATTCTTTACAGGGAGCTTCAGCAGACCAGTTTTTGAGCCATAGGAGCCTACGCATATGTACTATAGACAGCGTAAGGCGGGAGGCCTGATGGACTGAATCCTCTATGGCGTCAACCGCAAAGCCTAAGGCTCTAGGTAGATCAGCTAGGGCAAAGCCTGCTGATCTGTCAAGTCCCTCAAGACCTGTTTCAACTGATCCTTCACTGCTTAGCAGACCCCAATAGCTGCTACTGCTGGTTGTATCACCAAGCAGATTTTCATAAGGACTCCAATCTTTTATTTATTGGGTTCTTGAACATTTGGACATTATCCACTGGACATGTCAGTGATTTATACATACAAGAGATGGCTGCGTCCACTGTAGGGACCTTCCATTTTTTTTTTGATGAACTTATCCTCCATGGGATAGACCACCGGAAATCTCTTGGGGGAATAAATATTTTCTCAGGACGTTCCCAATCCTGGTAAATGAGCCCTTTCAGTAAAGGGTGAAGTGGAAAAGAACAAACAGTCTGGGGGCTTCTAGCGACCCCAACGAGGATACAGTAGTGGTTGATGGTTCCGCAAGGTGCATTTTTAAATGCTGATCGGACCATGTTAGTCAGAGACTGAACCCATAATCTTTCAGCTTGAGATGCTGAGAAAAGGTTCCCCCACTGTTGATTCCTCTATAACAGAATCAACCTCATCCTGATCCCCTTCAGGCAGGTCGATCCCTGTATGGGACTGTTGCTCTGCTAACAGGCACTCTGAAGGAGGAGACGGAGATCGGGCGTGCTTTCCCTGACAGGGAGGCAGCCTCTCTAATCCTCCCAGAGCTGAGGAAAAAACCTCCTCTGTTACATACACAGGAGCAGGTGAACTGAGGACAGCCACAGTACCAAGTACCCCTGCGGGGTCTCTACGGTCACTTACCTCTGAACTTCAGGGGAGACTAGTGCAGCAGGAGTATGCCCAAGATCCTCCGAGCCCGATGAGACCCCCTTCGCTTCCTGGAAGATTCAGTTCCGGAGCTTCTGGACGGCATATTCCTAAGCCTAAAGCTGAGGTATTCCAGCCGTAATACACCACTTTTACTGAGAATAGTCTAGCACAATTGCTGCTATATCACAGTTGGTGTCTACTAATGTGCCTTTCTAGGGGATGCCTGTATCAACCGCTTGCTGTATGCCTTTAAATGTTGCCAGCTCTGTCTCTGTACTTCATAGCCAGCTCACTACAATATTGTGGGGTTTTTTTTTTTTAAAACTGCTGGGACGCCCGCACATGCGCAGAAGCGCTGCGGCGCGCACAGTGCGTCATCCCCCAGGCTCCGCCCCCTTTCCCGGCTCACCTCTATATATAGAGGCGCGTGCACGCGCACGCGCGCGGGCACGTGCGCCTTCGGCGCTAATTTCAAATATGGTAACAAGGGACAGGAGCCAGGGCCCCTCTTTGCCGCAGGCCGGGGGATGGACAAGCACTGCAACATGGCAGAGGAAGCAGTTTCCTATAAGAGAACTCACCATCTGCCTGGACTTTGCTCTGCTGAGAAGAAGCTAGTCCACATGACAAGAAAACATTCCACAGCGGCCTCTAGTGGACAAACACAGGTACCGCAGTCTAATATATTAAATATATATATAAAATTTTTTTTTTTTTTTTCTTGACCACCATTAAAAATTATTACATTTTTTTAGTAGTTACAGGCATGCACAGAATTTTGCGGGAATACCATTAGGTAACAGACAGAAAGACAAATTAGGCTTGGGGGTCCCCCAATAGAACCAAGTTCCTGGGGGCCCCCACTTACCTGTTCCCCGCCGCAGGACTTTGTTTGGTCCACAAAAGCCCAAACTTCACCTATCACGGCAGGCATTGTAATCAAACCTTCAGGGACCGGGTTCCCAAGGATTCCACTCCCCTGGACCTGTATAGCACCCTGCACAGAAAACATCTTGGTCGTGGGTATGACCAGAGCTCTGGATCCCAGGGTCCAGCTCTCCTAAGAGAAGCATTACAGGCAAAACCTTGCTCTTCTCTGCAAGGCCCGGGTACCGACCGTTTAGCTATGAAGCTTTTTTGGTCGGATCCGGAATAGCTTACTGAGGCCCAAAAGAACCTGTACGCAAGCTCAGTGAAAAACACATGTTTCTTCTTGGCCAACACCTTAGACACTGGCAAAAAACTGAGGTGCTCCCGGATGGGAGGGGCTTATATAGGGGAGGGTACTTCCGGTTTTGGAAGTTGCCAGTGCCAGCACCTGACGGTATCTATATAACCCATTAGTAATGACTATGTCGCTCTGTGTCCCGTGATGTACGAGAAAGAAAAGAAGGTAGTAGCAGAGATCCTACTTGACTCTTGCAGTCAAGACTGCAAATAGCCTTTGTAACTATTATAATAGTGTTATTTTTTTATATTACTTTATACATAAAGTACACTCACAAAAACTCAGCCTGTTGTTACAAAAACTAGACAAAATGATTTGGGTTTCTTAAAGGTGTTGTAAAGGTTCGTTTTTTATTTTCTAAATAGGTTCCTTTAAGCTAGTGCATTGTTGGTTCACTTACCTTTTCCTTTGATTTACCTTCTAAATGTTTTTTTCTTTGTCTGAATTTCTCACTTCCTGTTTCTCCTCAGTAAACTTCACACCATCATCCGAGTGGTGTGGAGTCATCCAGAACAGCTTACTGAACAGCTTACTGAGGAGGAACAGGAAGTGAGAAATTCAGACAAAGAAAACAAAGAAAAAAAAATATTTAGAAGGGAAATCTAAGGAAAAGGTCAGTGAACCAACAATGCCCTAGCTTAAAGGAACCTATTTAGAAAATAAAAAATGAACCTTTACAACCCTTTTAAAACTGCATGTTTACATATGATACTGTAGAGACTACTGCATACGTTGTACTTGTATCTAACTAACAAGTTCATCATTATATTTGTAGTACTTGTCTGATTGTTGTGTGCAGATTACTTCTGGTGCCATAACAAAGCAACAAAGACCCATGATAACAACTGTCCAAGTAGCAAAAACAGCTGTTTGAAGTTGATTACATCATACTTCCATAGAAAATAATATATTAGTAATTGTTTAATCAACTCAGTCAGTTAGTGCCATGGATATTTGCTTCTTTCCTTTTGGAATCTGTTGGAAGCGTAGATCAAAGCACAAAGCAATCATGTAACTCATCACAACCAAAAGGACCACTTATGATTGGCTGCTATAGGTAACTACACATCACAAGAATAAAACTGTGGCATGCAAAAGGCGAAGAAACTGAGTTGATGCTTAAAGTATGGTCCCAAACATGAGCTTGTACAGTAATTGGGTGACAATTTGAACTTCAGATGGTAATAAAACTATTTTACCAACGCTCTATGCCTTTAAAAATAGCGAAATAAAGTTTAAATAATTAAGCCCATATTTCAAGAATACAGTACTGAATTCTTACATTATTTAAAGGTCTGTGTGTGTCCATTTGTTTTTCTCTGTTTTTATTTACAAAATGTTTCCAACCTCTATCCACTATAGAGTGTGCTCTGTGGAATTAGTGATATGGGCATTCAGATTTCTTAACCCCTTTAGCCTAAGGGGAAAACAAATCTGAATGCCTAAGCACAATTTTGCAACTTTGACATGTGTTAGTAAAACCGTACATATCATCACAACTACTTTGTGCATCAGGGTGTATTATACCTTGTTTTTTTCAGGACACATTCAGCTTTAATTTGGTGTTAAATGGGAATGGATATCTCCTGATTTTTTTTATTTTATTTAGCTGTAAATTTCTTGCTACTACCATAACCTTCCACCAATGATCACAGCAATACCAGATATGTGTATGTTAGTTTTTTTTTTGTACCCGTAGTACAGCCCAGAAACAATAGTGCGTATTTTGCTTTATTTTTATCCTACCTAAACACACTGACACTGACACTAACTGACAATAATACTTTCATTTTTTTTTAAATTAGCACTCGGTGAGATCCCGGTCTCTGTGCTCTGAGCGCTGTGGCACGCTCTCAGCACAAAGGGAGATACGCATATGTAGCGGGGTCTTCAAAGTTAGTGGGATACACCTGGGGGTAGAGAGACCCAGGTGTGTAATTATGTCAGGGTTCAGACCCCTTTTATTATTCGTGGAGGATTGGGTGGTGTAATATTCTCTTTGACCAGTGGGTGTCAGTATACCTACTGGCTCGAGGTAGAATCACTACCAGAGGGCTACCCTTCTTTGTCCCTTCCTGGAGATGGTACGGCCGGGGCGGGGAACCCGCCGTGGTGTCGATGGGAGGATATAAAAGGGGGAGACGCCCTCGCCACGAGGCGGTCCGGAGGGAGGAGGTCGTGTCTTCACGCACCCAGGCACCTTAGGCCTGGGTGCGGGCGGTTCAAGGTTCCGGCCTAGGCGCCCAAGGCCTGGCCGGAACGAAGATGGAGTCCATCCCGGGCACCTTCAGCCTGGGGTGAGGTACTATTAAGGAGGCCTGGGACCCGGTGACTCCGGCTGGGTCCCGCGAGGGTGGAGTTGCTCCAGGGCGCCCCTTGCGAGGGGACCCGCATCTGAGGTGAGGAGGCTGGGGAGGTCACCCGTCCGAAGACCCGGTGCAGTGTCAACCCGGTGACGGATGGGCCTTCGGTAACTCCCTCGGAGGACATCTTCCCCTGATATGGGCTACAGCGCAGCGGAGGAGCTTTCATCAAGATTCCTGCAATCCCTGGTCATAGCAAAGGGAGTGTAGGGACTAAGAATCTGTACAGTGCCTCGACCTGTTTCCCCATCGTATCATGCCGTTGCATTTGACTGTATGTGGAGATACGCAATAAACCTGAGTTTGGACTTTGATGGGTGTATGGACTCTGTTGATGGGAACAAAGGGAGATTCAGACACGGAAGGACTGATCCTCATAACCAGCGCACATTTGGCCCGAGGAAAGAAAGATTAATACTGGCCTTCACCTCACCCACAGCCATGGGGAGGACATGGGCCGTGGCGCACCTCACTCTGTCGCTCGACATACCCCTAGCTAAAGAGGTCGGGGTGGGGTCGCTACACGTGGGGGCTCGTGAGTCCGGGATGAAATGTGTGTTGACCCTGAGGTTTGGAACGGCTGTGTTTGGACTTTGCTGCCCGGAGGAGGTCCGAGCAGGTCGGCCATGTGATTGGCCAAAGTGCATCCCTGTGCTCAAAGTCGTGGAAATTTCCCTGAAAAACCGGGAGAGGCCCATGCAGAAAGAGCGGGAAGAGGGAGGAGTCCAGCCGTGTGACGAACTACATGTGGGGACTTCTGCTGCACTGCGCCACGAGGCACCCCATGACTGCGCAATTCGTGGGAGGAGACTGAAGGAAGCCCGCGAAAACGTGCAAGTCGTGGGAGGAGTCTGGCCACGTGTGGAGATACACGTGGAGACTCCGGCGCGTGGTCAGCGCGTGATGGAACAGCAAGTGGTCGGGATGGCCTCAAGCTCCCCGTGGATACTGGTACCTTACCCCATGAAGATGACTGCATTTGCTGCACCCATTACAGACACGGGGATAAGGCTCAGGCCCCGAGGACAGTTGGCTCTGTATTCATGCAGAGACACGGAGGCCCTCGGTGTGATCTGTCCCGGATGCTCGGGACTGGTGGTCCAACTAAAGACATTCGGGCGATGCGAAGCATGCAAGGAGTTTCTTTTTGAGGTTGAACCACACACGGAAAGGCCCCGGGCCCTACGCCTCAACTGCATCACAGGAACCGCCACTCCGGAGGGAGAGATCAAGGCCTTTGTCGAGGTTCCCGTGCGCGCTGACCAGGGCGATGGACTGCCCAACAGAGAAAAATCCGAGGACACTGCTTCGGTCACTACAGACTCCCTGCTGCCACCCCCGAAGAGGAAGATAGGCCTGGTGCAGGCATCCTATGGTCGTGGTCGAGCTTCACCCCGCCGCTTGCCTGGCCTGGATGGCGCCGGTAGAGACGAGAGTCCCGGACATCCCAGTTCTTCAGAAGGTCCAGGTGAGCCAGGGGCTGGGACTGTGGTGTTGGTTGGAGGTGTCGGGGGTCCACAGTCGGTGGAGCCCGCAAGGGAGGGTAGCCTTCCGTCTACTAGAGACTACCTTCCTGCTGAGATGTATGACACCTCCGACTTAGAGTCATTGTCAGACTGTGGGGATGACGGAGAGATAGACGAACTGTTTCACCAGAAGGGCTGGGACAGACGCCCACTACCTGTGCTGAGTAAACCGCAGGATTCCCCCATGTCCATAGAAGACAGTACGCTCTGGGTGAAGGCCCCGGAGTTCTCGAGGAAATCTAGTCCTCCAACCAACTTCCCGCATTCAACTACATCACCCGCTCTGATGTTGGGGATGCAGCGTGCTTCGTTGCGGGCACCAAAGACAAAGAAACCCGAGATGGTGAAGGTACCTCGGCACCCGGAGGCCATTGTACAGCCAGGAGAAGGTGAGCGAGATGTGATGCCACCTCTAGCCAGGTTGCAGAGACTTTTCTCCCAGAGAGTCGCCCGTGAATATGGGTGGGAGTACCCTTACTTGCCTCGGGACTTATTGTATGAAGTCGAGGTCCTGCGACCAAGGTGGTATGACGAGTTTGTATGGGAAAAACTTAAAGTACCCCATGCCAGGCGATACCTGTCATGTTCGGCGCCTGTGTCTAAAAAGTTCAAGGACTGCAGAGCTGATTGGAGACTTGGGCGCCATATTCATGCTGATAAGGTGCTCATCTGCCGGAAAGAAGGAGAGGATGTCGAGTATTCGGTGGAAGTGTTTGACGGGCACCTGAAGCCCCTGTTTCTGCCGGATCCAAGGTTCTATTTATAGGAGGAGTGAGCTCCTATCTTGTTGTTGTTGAAACTTTCTGGAAGAGACATTCCCAGACGCCTAGAACTGTGCCCTACTTTTGTTTTGATTTGGGCTTTTCTTTTACTCACTGGAGATTTGGGAGCTGTTGTTTTTTTTCTCCCTTTTCTTCATGTGCCAAATACAGAGACTTTTGGGGTAGAGTTAGAGTAGGAAAGCAGGAAGAATGAAGATCTCACCAAGTGTCATTACCGCAGCGCTGTCACCAGGTGGCAGTGTTGTGCAACGAATGTTTGAAAATGTTACACATGCATTGCGTACTTATTGGAGTGAGTGGATCTCTCGGCTGAGGGACTCACTCATGCCAAGTTAACACAGAGTGTTAGGATGTGTTTTTTTTTTTTGTTTGTTTCCCTTCTGCAGGAGATTCGTCGGTCAAGACTACTGAGTATGGGGTGGTTCTTAGACAGTGACGGGAGGGATTGTATATGTGTACATGACAGATGTTTTATACAAAAGTTTTAATGTTTTATAGTTCCCTTTTCTGTTGAGCAGGTCTTGGCACATACAGTATACAAAATTTGAGGGATAGCCTCTGGGGCCCACTTCATGTCACCACTCCTTGGGAGACATGGGTGTGCACCTGACGCTGGGGACCAGCGTCAAATCACCAGGGGGAGTGTGTAGCGGGGTCTTCAAAGTTAGTGGGATACACCTGGGGGTAGAGAGACCCAGGTGTGTAATTATGTCAGGGTTCAGACCCCTTTTATTATTCGTGGAGGATTGGGTGGTGTAATATTCTCTTTGACCAGTGGGTGTCAGTATACCTACTGGCTCGAGGTAGAATCACTACCAGAGGGCTACCCTTCTTTGTCCCTTCCTGGAGATGGTACGGCCGGGGCGGGGAACCCGCCGTGGTGTCGATGGGAGGATATAAAAGGGGGAGACGCCCTCGCCACGAGGCGGTCCGGAGGGAGGAGGTCGTGTCTTCACGCACCCAGGCACCTTAGGCCTGGGTGCGGGCGGTTCAAGGTTCCGGCCTAGGCGCCCAAGGCCTGGCCGGAACGAAGATGGAGTCCATCCCGGGCACCTTCAGCCTGGGGTGAGGTACTATTAAGGAGGCCTGGGACCCGGTGACTCCGGCTGGGTCCCGCGAGGGTGGAGTTGCTCCAGGGCGCCCCTTGCGAGGGGACCCGCATCTGAGGTGAGGAGGCTGGGGAGGTCACCCGTCCGAAGACCCGGTGCAGTGTCAACCCGGTGACGGATGGGCCTTCGGTAACTCCCTCGGAGGACATCTTCCCCTGATATGGGCTACAGCGCAGCGGAGGAGCTTTCATCAAGATTCCTGCAATCCCTGGTCATAGCAAAGGGAGTGTAGGGACTAAGAATCTGTACAGTGCCTCGACCTGTTTCCCCATCGTATCATGCCGTTGCATTTGACTGTATGTGGAGATACGCAATAAACCTGAGTTTGGACTTTGATGGGTGTATGGACTCTGTTGATGGGAACAAAGGGAGATTCAGACACGGAAGGACTGATCCTCATAACCAGCGCACATTTGGCCCGAGGAAAGAAAGATTAATACTGGCCTTCACCTCACCCACAGCCATGGGGAGGACATGGGCCGTGGCGCACCTCACTCTGTCGCTCGACATACCCCTAGCTAAAGAGGTCGGGGTGGGGCCGCTACACATATATGTGGACCCATGGAAAAAACCCAGTCTAATGGGAGTGCATATTTGTGTGAGATCGTCGTCAAAGGGTTAAATTATTTAAACGCTAGCTTATTGCCCTAGCAAATATATTTCTTTCTCACCTTGTAAAATCACATTGGAACTTCCTACTGTCAAAGCCTCCAGAAAAAAGTAAAATACATATAAGGGAGCTGTTTTTACTGCCAAACTTTTGAGACTTACACAGCTTTATCACACAGTGCAGCTAGGTGGATGACACCACCTCCGGTAAAAAGGAACTTTTCTCTCCCCTACATTTATTTTTTGAAACCCCTGCTTACCTGATGCTGGGTTGTCCAGAATTCAAACACTCAGACATCCAGCAGATCCAATGTTGTTGTACTGAAATCCACTTCCCATGTCACCATCTTCCTTTTGTGATGTCATCAGAAGGAGGCAGTCTCTTCCAGGTTTAGGTAGCCACCTCCCCATGATGCACCGGCATGCCTGCCACTCTGCTCCTTTCATGCATGACAGTTGATGCCTCTTGGAATCTATGACATGCTTAACACTGGAGACTCTGACAGGCTTAGGCCAGAATGGAGGAGTGGAGCCTGGCGGAATGTTAAATGTAAAAAAAGTAAATAAACAGCAAATAAAAAAGTGGGGGTGGTCAGAGAGCATGAGGGTTTGAGACTTTTTTTCTGTACAATGATGGAGCAGCAAGACACTGATTATAGTATCTGCTCACTCTGTTCTCTCCTTCTTTCAGCATGTTCCATGTTATTGCAGGTGCATGAAGCACACCTCATTGCATTTATGGCACAGGTAAATCTGCATTTATGGGACTGGTAAGGCTGCATTTATGGGACTGGTAAGGCTGCATTTGTTTGGCACTGGTCAGGCTGCATTTATAGAACTGGCAAGGTTGCATTTCATTGGCACTGGTCAGGCAGCATTTATGGGACTGGCAAGATTGCATTTCTTTGTCACTGCTCAGGCTGCATTTATGGGACTGGCAAAGTTCCATTTCTTTGGCACTGGTCAGGCTGCATTTATGGGACTGGAAAGGCTGAATTTCTTTGGCACTGGTCAGGCTGCATTTATGGGACTGGGAAGGCTGCATTTCTTTTGCACAGGTCAGGCTGTATTTCATGGGCACTGGTAAATACTGTATTTTAGTACACCGTTTAGTTCAGAATATTTTTTTTCTTGTTTTCCTTCTCTAAAACCTAGGTGCGTCTTATAGTCAGGTGTGTCTTATCGAGCAAAAAAAACGGTAATAAAAAAAAAAGGAGTTGCACAAAGGAGCCGCGGTCCTCCTCTTTTTGGGTCCCCCGCCGGTGTTCCTGGCCCCTCTCCTCCCCTCTGTCAAGTGCCCCACACAGGAATCCGCTTCTCATGGGGCACTTGTGCGTGCTCGCACCAGAGCCTAGCTGCTGCGTCCATTGACAGAGACAGCGGGACTCAGCCACTCCCCACTCATTGGCTTTGATTGACAGAACTGGGAGCCAATGGCTCCCGGTGCCCCAGCAAAGCCAGCAATACCCAGAAGTGAGGGGATAGAAGAGCTGCAGATGGATCAAATAAGGGCTCAGGTAAGTAAAAGTGTGGTGAGGGGGGATGGTGACACATAAACATGTTTTACCTTAATGCAAGGAATGCATTAAGGTAAAAAATGTTTAGGCTTTGCAACCACTTTAGATTTTCTGTTTATTAACACACACACACTCACACACTTTCATTATTCTAATGGAAATATTGATGAGGGATTTCTAATGCACTCTTATACACAATATATTATGCTTTACTTTAGTAGTTTGATAATGTAAGAGGAGTTAAACTTTTTACACTTATTTTTACACTCACACTTTTAAATAAGATGTTTCAAGAAAATGAAAGTTAATTTAAACATTGAAAACATACACTATATTGTCAAAAGTATTGTGACACCTGCCTTTACACACACATGACCTTTAATGGCATCCCAGTCTTAGTCCATAGGGTTCAATATTGATTTGGTCCACCCTTTGCAGCTACAACAGCTTCAACTATTCTGGGAAGGCTGTCCACAAGGTTTAGGAATGTGTCTATGGGAATGTTTGACCATTCTTTCAGAAGCGCATTTGTGAGGTCAGGCACTGATGTGAATGAGGAGGCCTGGCTCACAGTCTCCGTTCTAATTCATCCCAAAGGTGTTCTATCAGGTTGAGGTAAGGACTCTGTGCAGGCCTGACACGTTCCTCCACCCCAAACTAGCTCATCCATGTCTTTATGGACCTTGCTTTGTGCACTGGTGCGCAGTCATGTTGGAACAGGAAGGGGCCATCCCCAAACTATTCCCACAGAGTTGCATGAAATTGTCCAAAAAGTTTTGGTATGCTGACCCCTTAAGAGTTCACTTCACTGGAACTAAGGGGCTAAGCCCAACCCCTGTAAACAACTCCACACCATAATCCCCCTCCACCAAATGATTTGGACCAGTGCACAAATCAAAGTCCACAAAATACATTGATGAGCGAGTTTGGGGTGGAGGAACCTGACTGGCCTGCACAGAGTTCTTACTTCAACCTGATAGAACACCTTTGGGATGAATTAGAGCAGAGACTTGGAGCCAGGCCTTCTCGTCCATCAGTGCCTAACTTCACAAATGCGCTTCTGGAAGAATGGTAAAACATTCCCATAGACACACTCCTAAACCTTGTGGACAGCCTTCCCAGAAAAGTTGAAGCTGTTATAGCTGCAAAGGGTGGGCCAACTCAATATTGAACCCTACGGACTAAGATTGGGATGCTATTAAAGGTCATGTGCGTGTAAAGGCAGGCGTCCCAATACTTTTGGTATTATAGTGTACACCAATAATGAAAAAGCCTTCAACTATTTTCTTTTAATTATCAGTCTTTTTCTAAATAGCATTCCTATTAGGAAAGTGATAAGAAAGCCTTTAGGTACCAATGGACGTTAGATACTCATCAACAGGTTCATATGACGAACAGGCTGTCAGTTGGGCAATGACAGCTACAGCTGGAGACCTCTGATTGTAAAAAAAAAAGTAATTCAAAGATTGGAAGAAATCAACGTAAGGTCTGGTAAAGTGAAGTAATGGGTACAGGCAGGAACAGCATTTTGATGGGATGGCTCAAAGAGAATGATGGGAGGTGAGGAATCTTCCAGTTCTCAAAACCACAGTCTTCTTTTGACCTGGCTAAATCTTGCTTTGGCACAGGTCCATTAACACTTTCTTACTTTTCTCCATATGAAAAGAAGAATGTTTGGCACCTATCAAACATAGATTGTACAAGTAGTTAAAAACCTCCAAATTCAATAATGGGAAACTCCAAAGGTCAGAAATGCATATTACTGCTCCAAAGGAATGCATACATAGCCTGATCATTGCAGGTCAGATCGACCTGGGTTAGGGCTATGTATGACGATGGCAACGAGCATTGAATGAAGGGTACATGTACAACATATGAGAAAACAGCGTCAATTCATACATAACAGGAAGGGAACTGCTTCAAATGGTACAGATACATAAAAAATAAAAAATTATAAAAAAAAAAGTTTAACATCCTAACAGTGTGACTATTGACTAAGCTTTATTCCCTCACCCCCTTTTAGCTAATTCCTCAGAAGATTAAGCAAAAAACTAAGGTCTGACCAAGTACAGAAAGTTAGAAAGAATTCCCTACTTGAGTTAAAGGAAAAAAAAGGAGAATCTGATAAATGGAACTAGATATGGGTGTGCCACATCCCAAAAATATATGGAAAAGAAGAAAACCCCTAAGTGGAACTTTGGAGGCACTACCACAAAAATATAAATAGTAATGAAGTAATGTAAATAGGTATTGTATTTATTATAGAAGAATTACAATTGAATAGCAGGGATGAGCCGAACACCACCAGAACCTGCGAACAGCCAGAATGTTCGCGTGAACTTTAGAACCCTATTAAATACAATGGACTCGAACGTTCGAAATCTAAAGTGCTAATTATAAAGGCTAATATGCAATTTATTGTCCTAAAAAGTGTTTGGGGACCCAGGTCCTGCCCCAGGGGACATGTATCAATGCAAAAAAAGGTTTAAAATATAGAAGTTTTTACGGGAGCAGTGATTTTAATAATGCTTAAAATGAAAAAATAAAAGTGAAATTTTCCTTTAAACTTCGTACCTGTGGGGTGTGTATGATATGCATGTAAAGTCGCGCATGTTTCCCGTGTTTAGAACTGTCTCTGCACAAAGTGTCATTTTTGAAGGAAAAAAAGTCATTTAAAACTCACTCGCGGCTATTAATGAATTGTCGGCTTTTATCAATACATAGAGAAGTCATTGATAAAAAAAAAAAAAAGCGTGGGGGTTCCCCCAAATTCAATTACCAGGCCCTTCAGGTCTGGAATGGATATAAAGGGGAACCCCGCCGCAAATTTTAAAAAAATTGGCGTGCGGTTCCCCCTAAATATCCATACCAGGCCCTCCAGATCTGGCATGGATTTTAAGGGGAACTCCACCCCAAATTAAAAAAAAAATGGCGTGGAGTCCCCCCAAAAATCCATACCAGACCCTTATCCGAGCACGCAACCTGGCCGGCCGCAGGGGAAGAGGGGGGATGAGAGAGCGGCCCCCCCTCCCTCCTGAATCGTACCAGGCCACATGCCCTCAACATGGGGAGGATGTCCCCATGTTGATGGGGACAAGGGCCTCATCCCCACAACCCTTGCCCGGTGGTTGTGGGGGTCTGCGGGCGGGGGGCTTATCGGAATCTGGAAGACCCCTTTAACAAATTTAAATTTAGGGTGGAGTTCCCCTTAAAATCCATGCCAGATCTGAAGGGCCTGGTATGGATATTTAGGGGGAACCGCACGCCATTTTTTTTTAAATTTGCGGCGGGGTTCCCCTTAATATCCATTACAGACCTGAAGGGCCTGGTAATTGAATTTGGGGGAACCCCCACGCTTTTTTTTTTTTTTTTTTATCAATGACTTTTCTATGTATTGATAAAAGCCGACAATTCATTAATAGCCGCGAGTGAGTTTTAAATGACTTTTTTTCCTTCAAAAATGACACTTTGTGCAGGGACAGTTCTAAGCACGGGAAACATGCCCGACTTTACATGCATATCATACACACCCCCCCAGGTACGAAATTTAAAGGAATATTTCACTTTTATTGTTTCACTTTAAGCATTATTAAAATCACTGCTCCTAAAAAAAATGCAGTTTTTAAAACTTTTTTTTTGCATTGATACATGTCCCCTGGGGCAGGACCCGGGTCCCCAAACACTTTTTAGGACAATAACTTGCATATAAGCCTTTATAATTAGCACTTTAGATTTCTCCCATTGACTTTTCGAATTTGCCGCGAACACCCCAAATTGTTCGTTGTTCGGCGAACGGGCGAACAGGCAATGTTCGAGTCGAACATGACTTCGACTCAAACTCGAAGCTCATCCCTATTGAATAGTACAAAAACATGGATACATAAAATTGCAAGAGAGATATGTAAAAATTCATAAAACCTTTTTGAATGAAGGTTTTATGAATTTTTACATATCTCTCTTGCAATTTTATGTATCCATGTTTTTGTACTATTCAATTGTAATTCTTCTATAATAAATACAATACCTTTTTACATTACTTCATGACTATCTATATTTTTGTGGTAGTGCCTCCAAAGTCCCACTTAGGGGTTTTCTTCTTTTCCATACTTGAGGTAAAGAGGAATCTATCTGTCACCCTACATACACAGATAATGTAAAACAAATGATATAGCAAGGGACCTTCAGATTTGAAAAGCCCTCAACAGAAAAACACATATAGGTATTTTCTAGTTATAGCCACAGACAACCAGAAGAAAACATCTTGATGGAAAAGGTTATATAACAAAACATTGTAATACATAAATAATGGATGAAGCCATAAAATACTATTTCACTTCATCGGCAATACTATAAATCTGGCAGTTCAAAACATTAACGCTTGTGGCACAAGGAACTTCAGATTAAAGTTAAGGGTAAATTATGTTGCATACAATATAAATCAGTTGTGGTATAGCACAGCACGAGTACAAGACAACCAATCTCTTTCTAAGATGATTGAGACATTGTGGATGTCATGCAGACCCTCTAAGAAGCATGAAGTATTCGCACATTGTGACAGTGGGAAAACACACTGTTGTAATTATCTGTCCAATCATGAACAACACTTTTGGGTCACGTTTGCCATTGTGGTTTTACTTGATCTGATTGTAATTCTTACCTATAAATTAGAAGAACTATCAGCATTATGTGTTATCACTTCAGATTTGTTAAAGGCTCTGCATGTTGCCTGTTAGGTTCCTATGATTTGTGATAAATGCTTTATCTTCTATGGAATAAACTTTACTTTTAGGTTTGAACTCAGGTGCACATTTCTGGGTGTGTGATCTTTCTTTGGGAGAAAGAATTATCCCCAATTTTCCCATGTACCAACAAAATAATTGAAACTTAAGAAATAATTTAACCCCTTCTCTTTTCACAGTTATATAGCCTATTTACAATTGTCCATTTTGATGCACCATTACTCTTGCATTTCACTGCAAGAAATTACATGTCTAGTAGGGATAAGCTGAACGTTCCCCTACTCGGTTTTGTTGCAGGTTCTGTGAACATGACTCAAATTCAGATCCCATTGAAGTCAATGGGAGCCATATACAGTATTAGAAATCAGTCATTACCATTACCATGGGCTAATAGGCAAGAGGTTGTCAAAAGAAGAGCATTAAACAAAATGAATACATTTATCATTCAGCGTCTTTTCAGGCAGCTTAAAGGGCAACATTAAAAAGACAAAAATCCTTCAAATGACATGCTTAGCTGATGCTCTAAAACTGTATGTGCTTTCACAGAACATTTCAATTCACAGGGACAGCACCAGTGGCATCACATAACTTGCATAATAGTTTAATTTTATTTATTTATTATTATTCATTGGCATAAATACAGGAGCAGCAATCCAATATAGTGGATTTTCCAAAAGAAAAGGGGCTTTATTGGATAGTTTTCAGCAATGATTTTAGCAGTCATAGGCCATCATTGATCGCTGATAGGGATGGGCCCGGTGCTCGATTCGAACCCATGTTCGAATCGAGCATCGGGCGTTCGCTCGCTCGTCGAGCCCAGAACTATTTGGGCCGTTCGCATCACATTCGTGTGATGCGAGCGGCCCCGCAATGCATTGCGGCCGGCGCGGCCGGCGCAGTGCATTGCTGGCTGATGATTGGCCAAGCATGCACTGTGACCCCGCATGCTTGGCCAATCACAGCGCCCGAAACTCGGAGAGCAATAATTGGCTACAGGCAGGACGCCTGTAGCCAATTACAGCTCAGGGGCTTTAGTACACGCCCCACCATTTAAAAGGCCGCCACGCCATCGGCCCCGGTCACATGAGTTCCGGCTTTAGGAGAGATTAGTCTGCTGATTCTGTCTTTGCTTGATACTGAAAGATTTGCTCTTCTTTGCTAAACCATTGGCTATTTCTTTGCTAAACCATTGCTACCTAAGTCATTGATCGTTCATTGCTGCTGATTGCACAGTTAGTGTGTTATTAGCTGCTGCTGGGGATTAGTCTGGTGCGTGCTTACTGTTAGTACAGTATTGCAGTAGTACCAACCGCAGTGCTGTTAGCACAGTATTGCACCCCAACAGCACCCATAGGACTTCTAGTGTGTTAGTGGCAGCAAACAGAGCTCCTATATTTTCTTCTCAGCAGCACCCATAGGACTTCTAGTGTGTTAGTGGCATCACACAGAGCTCCTATATTTTCTTCTCAGCAGCACCCATAGGACTTCTAGTGTGTTAGTGGCAGCAAACAGAGCTCCTATATTTTCTTCTCAGCAGCACCCATAGGACTTCTAGTGTGTTAGTGGCAGCAAACAGAGCTCCTATATTTTCTTCTCAGCAGCACCCATAGGACTTCTAGTGTGTTAGTGGCAGCAAACAGAGCTCCTATATTTTCTTCTCAGAAGCACCCATAGGACTTCTAGTGTGTTAGTGGCAGCAAACAGAGCTCCTATATTTTCTTCTCAGCAGCACCCATAGGACTTCTAGTGTGTTAGTGGCAGCAAACAGAGCTCCTATATTTTCTTCTCAGCAGCACCCATAGGACTTCTAGTGTGTTAGTGGCATCACACAGAGCTCCTATATTTTCTTCTCAGCAGCACCCATAGGACTTCTAGTGTGTTAGTGGCAGCAAACAGAGCTCCTATATTTTCTTCTCAGCAGCACCCATAGGACTTCTAACGTGTTAGTGGCATCACACAGAGTTCCTATATTTTCATCTCAGCAGCACCCATAGGACTTCTAGTGTGTTAGTGGCATCACACAGAGCTCCTATATTTTCTTCTCAGCAGCACCCATAGGACTTCTAGTGTGTTAGTGGCAGCAAACAGAGCTCCTATATTTTCTTCTCAGCAGCACCCATAGGACTTCTAGTGTGTTAGTGGCAGCAAACAGAGCTCCTATATTTTCTTCTCAGCAGCACCCATAGGACTTCTAGTGTGTTAGTGGCATCACACAGAGCTCCTATATTTTCTTCTCAGCAGCACCCATAGGACTTCTAGTGTGTTAGTGGCAGCAAACAGAGCTCCTATATTTTCTTCTCAGCAGCACCCATAGGACTTCTAGTGTGTTAGTGGCAGCAAACAGAGCTCCTATATTTTCTTCTCAGCAGCACCCATAGGACTTCTAGTGTGTTAGTGGCAGCAAACAGAGCTCCTATATTTTCTTCTCAGCAGCACCCATAGGACTTCTAGTGTGTTAGTGGCAGCAAACAGAGCTCCTATATTTTCTTGTCAGCAGCACACATAGTACCTATAGTGTGTTAGTGTCAGCACCCATAGGACCTACAGTGTGTTGTGAGCACACATAGGAGTTCTATTTTTTATACTATATACACTACCGACTACAATGGCTGGAAGACCGCCAAGGAGAGGCAGAGCGTGCCGAGGCAAGAACACAGGGCAGGCAGGCTCTGTTTCTAGAGACAACAGTGCTGGCCGTGGACGTGGTCGTGCATCGTCATCAGCACGTGGCCATGGGACACGCTTGTCTTTGTTTTCGGCAGCTGGACATGTGGAGCCGCATCATGCCGAAGGCTTGGTAGAATGGATGACCAAGCCCTCCTCATCCTCCTCATCCTCTCTCACCCAGGCTCAGGGTACTGGCAGAGCAGCTGCCAACGCGTACTCAATGGCATCATCAGCCACCCCTTCCCTAGACCCACCATGTCCTCCTGAGGAGTCCCCCGAACTGTTTGAGCACAGTGTTGGGTACATGCTCCAGGAGGATGCCCAACGATTCGAAGGCTCGGATGATGATACCCAGCTTGAGGAAGTCAGTAGTGTGCGCGCAGAGAGAGGGGATGCTGAAGGACAGCAATCTGGCAGTAGTGTTCCACCAGCTGCAGCTTACTGCCAGGTTTGCTCTAGTGGTGAAGAGGGAGGGGATGATGAGGTCACTGACTCCACGTGGGTGCCTGAAGGGAGAGAGGAGGAGGAGGAGGAGGATGCAGCGTCACATGTCCAACGAGGCAGGATGCCCCCTGGAGGCCAGCTAGAGGCCAGCACAGCAACTGTACCACACCGCAGAGCTCCGCCTGTGCAGGGCGCTGCCTCTGCACGTTATCACAAAAGTTCTTTGGTGTGGGCCTTTTTTGAGACGAGTGCATCAGATCGCACCACTGCTATTTGCAATATTTGTCTCAAGCGTATCTCGCGTGGCCAAAACATCAGCCGCTTGGGCACCACAAGCATGAGCAGACATATGTCGACCTGCCATGCAGCTCGTTGGCAAGCACACATAAAAGACCCACACCAAAGAACAAAGCGGACCTCTCCTTGCTCCTCATCAGCTGGGATCTCCATCCCCACTATATCTTCAGTCCTCTCTGAAAGCTGCTCTGAGAGGACTGAAGGTGTAGAATTAGGTGTGTCACAACCAAGTACTTGCAGTACACCGACGTCCGATTGTAGCAGGCAAATTTCCCTGCCCCAGCTGCTGGACCGTCAAAAGAAGTATACTCCCAGCCATCCACATGCCCAGCGGTTGAATGCTAGCTTGGCTAAATTGCTAGCACTTCAACTGCTGCCTTTTCAGTTGATAGACTCGGCCCCCTTCCGTGAGTTTGTTCAATGTGCGGTTCCTCAGTGGCAGGTTCCCAAACGCCACTTTTTCTCACGGAAGGCGATTCCGTCTCTCTACTGGCATGTGGAAGGCAATGTCCATGCCTCGCTGGACAGGGCGGTCAGCGGTAAGGTGCATATTACCGCTGACTCATGGTCCAGCAGGCATGGACAGGGACGTTATCTTTCTTTCACGGCCCATTGGGTCACTCTATTGGTAGCTGGGAGGGATGCAGGACAAGGTGCAGTAGTGTTGGAGGTTGTTCCGCCACCACGCCTCCAAAATGCTACTACTGGTTGTGACACACCTCTCTCCTCCACCCCCTCCTCTTCTTCTTCCTCCATGTCCTCTTCGAGTGCTCTGTCCTCGGAACCAGCGCTGCTCCGTAGGCGTACAAGGGGCTACGCGAGTACGCAGGCAAAAAGATGCCATGCCGTGCTTGCGCTGGTGTGTTTGGGGCACAGGAGCCACACTGGGCCAGAGGTTCTGGCAGCTCTGCAGGGGCAGGCCGAGAGGTGGTTGACGCCACGCCAGCTTAAGCCAGGAATGGTCGTTTCTGATAATGGCACCAACCTCCTCTCCGCCCTGCGACAGGGGCAGCTCACCCATGTGCCCTGTATGGCTCACGTCCTCAACCTGGTGGTGCAGCGGTTCTTGGGCAGGTTCCCAGGCTTACAGGATGTCCTGAGGCAGGCCAGGAAAGTCTGTGTGCATTTCCGCCGATCTTATAATGCCAGTGCTCGGCTGACTGAGCTGCAAAAGGAGCTGAACCTGCCCAAGAACCGCCTAATATGTGACATGCCCACCAGGTGGAACTCAACGTTGGCCATGCTGCAGCGACTGCACACGCAGCAGAGGGCCATCAATGAGTACCTTTGCGACTACGGCACCAGGACAGGGTCAGGGGAGCTTGGCTTTTTTTCCCCACGCCAGTGGAGCATGATCAGGGATGCATGCACTGTCCTCTCACCATTTGAGGAGGCCACGAGGATGGTGAGCAGTGACAGTGCATGCATCAGTGACACTGTACCTCTTGTCCACCTGTTGGAGCATACGCTGCGTGGGATAATGGACAGGGCACTTGAGGCAGAACAGAGGCAGGAAGAGGAGGACTTCCTTGTCTCTCAAGGCCCCCTTTATCCAGACAATGTTCCTTCTGTCCCACCCATCACACAGGAAGAGGAGGAGGAGGAGGAGGAGGAGGAGGATTGTGTGAGCATGGAGGTGGAGCCTGGCACTCAGCATCAGCAGCAGCAGTCTTTTAGGGATGATGTACAGTCCCAACAAACCAGTGGACTTGTACGTGGCTGGGAGGAGGTGGCTGGCGATCATGTCATCCTCAGTGACCCAGAAGACTCCGGACCGAATGCCTCAGCTAACCTACGCTGCATGGCCTCCCTGATCCTGCAAAGCCTGTGGAAGGATCCTCGTGTTCTTCGGATCAAGGAGAGTGACCATTACTGGCTGGCCACTCTCCTTGATCCACGGTACAAGGGTAAGGTTGCAGACCTTATCTTGCCGTCGCAGAGGGAGCAGAGGATGAGACATCTCAGGGAGGCCTTGCAGAAAGGTCTGTGCAACGCGTTCCCAGAAACTGGGAGGTTACAAACTCCTGGTCCTGGACGACAAGTTGCTGAGGCTTCGGTCAGTAGCAGAAGGAGCGGTGGGGAAGGTGGACGTCTGACCGATGCGTTCAGACAATTTTTTAGTCCGCAGCCCCAAGGTATGATCGGTTCCAGCAACCATCGCCAGCGTCTGATATACATGGTGCAGGAATACCTAGGGGCAAGGTCAGACTTGGACACCTTTCCCACCGAAAATCCTCTGGCTTACTGGGTCCTGAGGATGGATCACTGGCCAGAGCTTGCACAGTATGCAATTGAGCTACTGGCCTGTCCTGCATCCAGCGTTCTTTCCGAACGCACATTCAGTGCTGCTGGAGGATTTGTCACCGATCATAGGGTGCGCCTGTCCACCGACTCGGTTGATCGACTGACCTTCATAAAAATGAATCAGTCTTGGATCACCACCAGCTACCAGACACCTGAAGCGGATATAACGGAATAATTTATAATGTCACATCCCTTCAAGACTGCCTATGCTGATGCTGAGTGACTGTCCTGTTATGTTCACTGACTATCCTCTTCCTCCTCCTCAATGATCCATGCCACCACACCAGTGCCTAAGGCACAATTTTTCAGCCCCTGTATAACAGGGGCGTGTAATTACAATTTTTTAAAAAGATGCTTCGCAACAGGTGTGACTGCTGTGCTCAGAGTACAGTATCTGTGAGGGGTTGCAGTGTTGTGGCACCAGCACCAGTGCCTAAGGCACAATTTTTCAGCCCCTGTTGGGGCGTGTAATTAAAATTTTTAGGCAATGCTTTGCAACAGGTCTCATTGCTGTGCTCAGAGTACAGTATCTGTGAGGGGTTGCAGTGTTGTGGCACCAGCACCAGTGCCTAAGGCACAATTTTTCAGCCCCTGTATAACAGGGGCGTGTAATTAAATTTTTTTAAAAAGATGCTTCGCAACAGGTGTGACTGCTGTGCTCAGAGTACAGTATCTGTGAGGGGTTGCAGTGTTGTGGCACCAGCACCAGTGCCTAAGGCACAATTTTTCAGCCCCTGTTGGGGCGTGTAATTACAATTTTTAGGCAATGCTTTGCAACAGGTCTCATTGCTGTGCTCAGAGTACAGTATCTGTGAGGGGTTGCAGTGTTGTGGCACCAGCACCAGTGCCTAAGGCACAATTTTTCAGCCCCTGTATAACAGGGGCGTGTAATTACAATTTTTTAAAAAGATGCTTCGCAACAGGTGTGACTGCTGTGCTCCAAGTACAGTATCTGTGAGGGGTTGCAGTGTTGTGGCACCAGCACCAATGCCTAAGGCACAATTTTTCAGCCCCTGTTTAACAGGGGCGTGTAATTACAAATCTTGATCTAATAGTTCACAGCAGGGCCCATTCCTGCGCCCACCAAGAGTAACTATGAGGGCCTACAGTCTTGTGGCAACACCGTCCACCACCACCACCACCACCAAAGGCCCAATTTTTCTGCCCTGTTCAACAGGTGCATGCAATTACAAATCTTGATCTAATAACTCACAGCAGGGCCCATTCCTGCACCCACCAAGAGTAACTGTGAGGGCTTACAGTCTTGTGGCAACACCGTCCACCACCACCACCACCACCACCAAAGGCCCAATTTTTCTGCCCGGTTCAACAGGTGCATGCAAGTACAAATCTTGATCTATTAACTCACAGCAGGGCCCATTCCTGTGCCCACCAGTCTTGTGGCTACACCAACATCTAATAGGGCAAATTTCTGCAGAGTATATACGGCAGGCCCCTACTTTCAAACATCCAACTTACAAACGACTCCTACTTGCAAACGGCAAGAGAAAACAGGAAGTGAGAGGAAATCTACCCCTAGGAAGGAAAATTCTATCCTGTTAGATTTAATTTGGGAAAAAGGTATCTCCTCTCTACTGATGCTTTATCACCAATCCTTGTTTCAATTAAAACCCCACTTTTCCAAAAACATTTGTCATTGGGACGGAAAGTGAGGTGACATGTTCTGAACAGATGTGCAAAGACAGCAAATGTTACAGGGGTGATAACCCCTCCCTATGTTCTCCAAAAAGCTTAAAAATTGATTTTTTTGGGATGTAGCTACACTTCATAATGTACCTGTTCAGATTCTACTTAAGAACAAACCTACAGTCCATGTCTTGTTTGCACCACCTATATACTGCTGTTCAGAGTATATAGGGTTGTAGGTATAGGGTTTTATTTTGGGTGCGGGGTCCCCCTTAGTATCCATACAAGACCCAAAGGGGCTGGGGTGGGGGGGGGGGTGATGGGGTAGCCATGCCATTTTTCTCAAGGATTTTCAGCCATATGGCGGCCAGGACAAGACATGACATTAAAGCCGCAAGTGGTTTTAAATGGCTTCTTTTTTTCCTTTACAAATGTCATTTTGTGCAAGGACAGTTCTAAACACGGGAAACACATGCCACTTCACAGGCATACTTTAGACACCCCCCAGGTACCATATTTAAAGGAAAATTTCACTTTTTTTTTTTCACTTTATGCATCATTAAAATGACTGCTCCCGAAAAAACTTTAGTTTTTAAAATTTCTTTTTGCATTGATATATGTCCCCTGGGGCAGGACCCGGGTCCCCAAACCTGTTTTATAACATTAACATGCATATTGGCCGTTGTAATTAGCAATTTTGATTTCGAACGTTCGCGTCCATTATAACGAATAGGGTTCGAAAATTCGCGCGAACTTTCGGTCCGTTCGAAGGTTCTGGTGCGAACCGAACCCGGGGGTGTTCGGCTCATCCCTAATCGCTGAGTAGCAGGAACACTATTCCTAAAATCTATAACAAAATTAAGCTAATGCAGCTTCATACAAATCACCAAACAGTGTTAAAACAACTCACATATCATAGCTTGTGATCTTCTTTTCAGTACCACATTGTATTGTGTACAAAATGTCAACCCAAAGTACACCAAAACCCGTCAAAGCCACAAACCCACATGAGGCAGTTTTTAAGGCAAACCCAAGAAAAACACAGTGTTAAGTTTCAGAGACAACAGCCAAACATATAACATAATTTGAGGCCCCGGGCAGCAACATAAAAGGGAGAAATAAGTAAAAATGTTCAAGAAATAACACAACATCCATAAATATTGTATAGACTAGCTGTGCATTATACAAGCATTTGTACTTGGCTACTATGTTAGAGGAAGAGATGAGGCATATGTCATTCTCAAAAAAAAACAAACAGCTTTTATGTCACAGTCAAGACCCATAAATATTTTAAAATATGCTGTACACCATGTAAGTGTTTTTATTAGGCCACAAATAAGACAGAGAGCCTTGACAGGTGTTATATATAAAGTTTTCCAGAGTCACAAGCCAAAAAAAAAAAAAAAAGCAGAACTGCTTTTGTGGGCAGTATGTACTGCTTTTTAGCTATAATGCTTTGTAAGTGGGAGAAAGTATTCATCTTGATTAAAGAAATAACAGTGTATTTTTAGGCTGAAAATTAAACACCAAAACATGTTACAGATTTGCACCACAGCTATTAAGCTTTTTTGGACAGTCTGCAATTTCTAAGGGACTTAGCAGGCTTATTGCAAGTGGAAAGAAAAATGTGTCCGTTTCAAATTAAAGTAAAAAAAAAAAAAAAGTACAGATTTGCAGCACACCTTTTAAAGTGCTACTAAAGGTAATTTATTTTATTATTAAAATAAGACACATGTTCTACTCACCTGCTCTGTGCAATAGTATTGCACATAGCGGCCATGATTCTCCTTTTCTCTGGTCCCCTGCCGGTGATCTTAGCTCCTCCTCTTCTGCGGGTGCTCCCATAGCAAGCCATTTATTATGGGGGCGCACAGTGTCTGCTAACTCCTGAGCTGTGTGTCTAAGCTGCGCTCCATAGGCACACACACACTTTAGGCTTAGCCCGCCCAACCCCTTTCTCCTCTCCTCCTCACTGCATATGATTAACAGCAGCCAATGGCTCCTGCTACTGTTGGAGGCCCTTTGTGAAGAGGAAGAGAGGGAAGAAGAGATGCAGCCATGCACAGTGCTGGATCTCTTCTCACTTCTGTTTCCCTTTACATGGGGAAAGGGGGGGCAGAGAAATATAAAATGATTTTTACCTTAACCACTTCAATACAGGGTATTTATACACCTTCCTGCCCAGACCAATTTTCAGCTTTCAGTGCTATCACATTTTGAATGACAATTGTGTGGTCATGCGACGCTGTACCCAAACAACATTTTTTTCTTTTTTCCCCACAAATAGAGTTTTCTTTTGGTGGTATTTGGTCACCTGTGGGGTTTTTATTTTTTGTATTACAAATAAAATCAGACCAAAAAAATAAAGTTTTTCTTTGTTTCTGTTACAAAACTGTAAATAAATAAGTTTTCTCCTTCACTGATAAGCACTGATGAGGCTGCACTGACGGGCACTGATGAGGCAGTACTGATTGGCACTGATGAGGTGGCACTGATGAGGTGGCACTTATATGCAATACTGATAGGCACTGATAGGCAGCACTGATGGGCACTGATATGTGGCACTGATATACAGCACTGATGGGCACTGATAGGTGGCACTGGTGAGCACTCATAAGCGGCACTGATGGGCAGTCACAGGTGGCACTCAGAGGCTCTTTACCTCGATCGGAGATGTGGTGTGTCAGACTTACACACCACCAATCACCACACCGTGCGCCACCACGGGTGCTCAATCGTGGCTTATTCTGCTGGACATCATACGACGCCCAGTCAGGATAGTGAAACCACTTCCCAGCTGTCATTTTGCTATATCGTGGGCGGGAAGTGATTAATGAATAGAATGCATTAAGGTAAAAAATGTTTTTAGCCTTAGTATCACTTAAAGCCTTTCTTGGATAGATATCAATGTACAGTACGAGGGATATGAGGGAGAGAGCAAGCACATTGCATTTGGAAATAAACATTTTTTTTATATAATGTCTAAAATTGGACATATGTTACAGACTTGTACCACAGATCATAAGCCTGTATGAACAGGCTGCCATATCTGATTGACTAAGCATCTGGAAATAAAAATTTGTGTCTTCATTGACTTCATTTATAGACTGAGGAGAGAAATATTTTACAGCTCACTATCACAATTATAAAGCTTTTCTGGACAGGCCACAATTTCTTATGAATTGAGCAGGCATATTGCATCTGCAATGAAAAAAATGGTATCTATTTTGTTTCAAATTTAAAATAAAAAAATTCACAAGCTTTCGGCAAACCCTGGAAGCCTGTATTGAATAGGCCACAATTTGCAAGAGAGAGGACAAGCCCATTGCTTGTAGAAGTAAAAAAGATAGTGTCTTGTTTCAGAGATTAAGGATATAAAAAAAATATTGATTCGCACAACAGATATTATGCTGGTTTGTTCAGACTGCAATCTCTGAATGACTGTGTGGGCATGTTGCATCTGTAAATGTAATTTTTTTTTGCTTTTGTGTTAGATTAAAAAAATGATGAATCAATTTGCATTAAATCTTTAAAGCCGTTGTTGGATAGGCCACCATTTCTGAGGGAGAGAGCAAGTGCATTGCATCTTGAACTGAAGATGGAAAAAGGTTAGAGATTTAAACCACAGATATCAAGCCTGTATGGGCAGGCTGTACAGGTGAAAACATAAATATTTGGTAGAATTGTACCATGTTTTCAAGCCTTCATTGGAATAGGCTGCAATTTCTGAAGGAAGAGAGCAAGCAGATTTCATCCATGAGCAAAAATGTGTCTTCCTTTTTACAGACTGAAGAAAATATTGACAGATTTGCTCTTAAGCTTGTAAATTCTTTTGAGGCAGGTCTTTTTTGAGAGAGAGGGAGAGACAGTTGATTGCAGCTAAAAAAAGGGATTTATTTTCTTGTTTCCAAGAATGAGTCGAAGCAGCACAGATTAGCACCACAGGCTGCTTTTTGTCATCTTCAAAAAATTAAGTATGTCTGCCTGGACAGAGGAGAGAAACTATTTAAAGACTAGCAACACAGCTTTTATATCCTTTTAGAAGGGGCAATAGTGTTGAGGTAGAGAGCAGACAGATTGCATTTAGAAAAAAAAACAAAAACTCTATGTTTAATTAAAATTTAAGACAGAAGAATGTAAATCGTTTCAAGTACATCTTGTAAGTCTTTTTTGGATAGACAATCAATAAGTACACAATTAGGTAGAATCTTTGTAGACATAATACTGTATAAGTGTTTCAGACACAGGTTTTAAAAATTGCACATCATTTCAGAACAGCATATCATAATTTGTCATAGAAGATACATTTAGAGGCAGGGTTGGCTTCTTTCAGTCCGAAATATGAATAAAAAAATCTATTTTCTAGAAAGACTATATGAAAAGCATATAGATTGGTTAAAAAGATTCTTATCCATTATAATAGGGGTAATCTTGGAGACAGGGAATAGTCCAAATTTAGCATTTAAAGAAGAAGAAATCAACGTTTTTTTTTTTGTTTGTTTTTTAGAAACCATGTGTAATGTGTACAGATTCACTTAACAGAATATCATCCTTTTCCATAGGGACAATTTGGGAGGCAGGAAGTTGAAAATGTATTGTTTGCAAAAGCATTTTATAAATTTAATTTAATTATTTGCTGAACTGAATCACATTATACACATTTGGTGCAAATACTCTCCCCCTGTTTATCGGGATGCAATTTGGGAGCCAGGGAGTAAACATTTATCAGGCAGGAATTTGAAAATGTAGTTCTTTAAAAAAAATTGAAGGCCATTTGGAGTGCAGGTGGTACACACGTTATCATTTTCACTTTCATTTTAATGCCTGAATTGTTTTACTCAGTGTAAGTGCAATTTTGTATACTTTTATTGATTAACAACTTCAATACCAGGCACTTACTGTATGCACCTTCCTGCCCAAGCCAGTTTTCAGCTTTCAGTGCTGTCGCAATTTGAATGACAATTGCGCAGTCATGCAACACTGTACCCATACAACTTTTTTATCATTTTGTTCCCAAAAATAGAGCTTTCTTTTGGTGGTATTTGATCACCTCTGCGATTTTTATTTTTTGCGCAACGAATAAAAAAAGACCGAAAATGTTGAAAAGAAAAAAAAAGTTTTTATTTGTTTCTGTTAATTTTTTTGTAAATAAATACGTTTTCTTCTTCAATGACGGGCACTGATATGGCTGCACTGACTGGCACTGATAAGGCAGCACTGATGGGCACTGATGAGGTGGCACCAATGAGGTGGCACTGATGAGGTGGCACTGATAAACACTGATGATGGGCACTGATAGGCAGCACTGATGGGCACTGATAGGCGGCACTGATGGGCACTGATAGGTGGCACTTGTGTGTGGCACTGATGGGCACTCATAGGCGGCACTGATGGGCACTCATAGGCAGCACTGATGGGCACTCATAGGCAGCACTGATGGGTACTTATGGGTGGCACTGATGGGTACATATAGGTGGCACTGATATGTGGCACATATGGGCACTGATAGGTGGGCACGGATGGGCACATATGGGCACTGATAAGTGGCACTGAGGTACACTGATGAGTGGCACTGATTACTGGTGGGTGGCATTGCTGGGCATCACTGTTTTTATGATCACTATTATGGTACCAGTCAGTGCCCATTTGTGGGCACTGATTGACATATGTTGGGCATGTGTTTTGGAACATGTGGATGGCCATGGGGGATGTACCTGGCCATCCACATGTTCAATGCTTCCATGGGGGTCCAGGCGGCTTCCCTGATGGTCCAGTGTGGGCATCCAAGGGGGGGCAGCACTGATAAACAATCAGCGCGAACCCCCCTGTCAGGAGAGCCGCCGATCGGTTCTCCTCTACTCCCGTCTGTCAGACACGAGTGAGGAAGAGCCGATCAACGGCTCTTCCTGTTTACATCGTGATCAGCCGTGGTTGGACACGGCTGGTCACGTGGTAATGAGCCTCTGTCGGAGGCTCTTTACCGAGATTGGTGTAGCGGTGTGTCAGACTGACACACCGCACCACCGATCACCGCTATGCGCGCCCCCACGGGCGCGCGGCGGCTGTTATCCTGCAGGACGTCAATAGATGCCCAGTCAGGATAATGCAACCACTGGTCATTTTGCTATAGGCCAGGCGGGAAGTGGTTAAACCTATCTTCTCTACATGTGATAGAGCCATATGCACAGTCTGTTAAAGTTCACAGGCACGCCACACTAATTCATCCAGGTGTCCACTTTACATGGGTCCTTTATATGGGTCCTTTGTCAGATACAACTGGAGAGCCTAAGTCCAGAGTTTGATGTGAAAGCCTGCCAGTTAATAATAAAAAAAGGCACTGTTTGACTTCCTGTAATAGGTGTCATTAATCTCTGGTGAGTGAGCTGTACACCCATTCCCTTGGTGGAGAGGAAAAGCATGATCACTATTCCTGTGTTAGATTTTCATTTCTGGATTTATATTGTTGGACTGATTTGCATTAAGCACTACATTTGTTTGTTTTTAATGGACATTATTCATTTTTATGTATGTTGAGTGGTGAGTGAGTTGCACATTCACATTATTTTGGTGGAGAGAAAAAGCATGAACATTCTTTGGTGTTATATTTTATTAATATATATATATATATATATATATATATATATATATATATATATATATATATATATTAACATCAATCTTTGCATTTTTCACGGTTTATGTGATTTGTTATTATTGCTAGAAAAAACCTTGTTATATTGGACTTTACTTGTATCAAGAGAGGAACGGCCACATCTTTTGTAGTATAAAATAACAGTATTTATTACAAAAAGTATAAAAAAACATATATAAAATAATGTATATATGCTCTCATTGGATGACATTCACCATGTAATAAAACAATGTTTCTCAACTCCAGTCCTCAAGGCGCCCCAACAGGTTTTTTTCTCAGGATTTCCCTCAGATGAAACAGCTGTGGTAATTACTAAGGCAGTAAAACTGATCATATCACCTGTGCAAAATAATAGCAAGCCTGAAAACATGACCTGTTGGGGCACCTTGAGGACTGGAGTTGAGAAACACTGTAATAGAACACAAACACGTCTTTGCTAAAAGTTCCATATATGTTATTTATTACTAGGATGTGAGCACGCAGTTACTAATTTATTTTCATACATGATTGTTTTTTGCGGAAAATGAATGACCCTTTTTAAGTATAAGGTTGTCTGTATAAAAGTCCATGGGCTCAATGTCAAATAATAAAAAGCAAGTCTATCTAGGAATGTAGTCGCAGGAACACTTGGGAAGTCAACCCTTTAGGGCGAGTCTTCTTGTAGAGAAAAGAAGCGGTCTCCAGATAACATGTAAAATAGAGAATACAGAGGCACCTCTGAGTGAGTAAAGTCCCTGAAGGGAGATCTTCTACTCATTTGAGGACTGTGTTATAACCTATGTGTTACATTCAGCAATTTTCTGCCAGCGCTGCTTATAAATACAGTCATGTCCATAAATATTGGGACATCGACACAATTTTAATCTTTTTGGCTCTATACACCACCACAATGGATTTGAAATTAAACAAACAAGATGTGCTTTAACTGCAGACTTTCAGCTTTAATTTGAGGGTATTTATATCCAAATCAGGTGAACGGTGTAGGAATTACAACAGTTTGTATATGTGCCTCCCACTTTTTAAGGGACCAAAAGTAATGGGGCAATTGGTTGCTCAGCTGTTCCATGGCCAGGTGTGTGTTATTCCCTCATTATCCCATTTACAAGGAGAAAATAAAAGGTCCAGAGTCATTTAAAGTGTGCTATTTTCATTTGGAATATGTTGCTGTCAACTCTCAATATGAGATCCAAAGAGCTGTCACTATCAGTGAAGCAAGCCATCATTAGGCTGAAAAAACAAAACAAACCCATCAGAGAGATAGCAAAAACATTAGGTGTTGCCAAATCAACTGTTTGGAACATCCTTAAAAAGTAAGAACGCACCGGTGAGCTCAGCAACACAAAAAGACCCGGAAGACCACGGAAAACAACTGTGGTGGATGACCCAAGAATTCTTTCCCTGGTGAAGAAAACACCCTTCACAACAGTTGGCCAGATCAAGAACACTCTCCAGGAGGTAGGTGTATGTGTGTCAAAGTCAACAATCAAGAGAAGACTTCACCAAAGTGAATACAGAGGGTTCACCACAAGATGTAAACCATTGGTGAGCCTCAAAAACAGGAAGGCCAGATTAGAGTTTGCCAAACAACATCTAGAAAAGCATTCACAGTTCTGGAACAACATCCTATGGACAGATGAGACCAAGATCAACTTGCACCAGATTGATGGGAAGAGAAGAGTATGGAGAAGGAAAGGAACTGCCCATGATCCAAAGCACGGGAAAAGGAGGGGTTTCCTCTTGTTGGAGTTTGGAGGGAACTTTTACTCTAGTATTGAATGCGTAGTACACAAATGGAAAGTACAAAGTTATTTTATTTCCACCAGGGTAGTGGTGGTGAGTAAGGATATCTTACAGGAGTAATGGGTATGAACATAGGAAGGATGCTAACACAAAAACATACAATACATGAAATAATACAATCAGGGACACCATATAGTTACAAAAAACATATAATGGTGAAAACCGACGCGTTTCGAAAGTACAGTAATTTTCTTCTTCAGGGAGATGATTGTGTCAAACAGGCATATTTAGTATGTCTAAAAAATGAGAATAGACATTAATGAACAAAAATTATACATAAAGGAGTAGGTGTATAATGACATTGTTCATGTATTTAAAAGGCTGCTGACCATGTGTATGAACTTGGGGATCATAAGGTTGCATCCGTGGGGGAGAGATGGAAAACATAAAATCAAATCAAGAAACACCAGGGAAGAAACCTCTTATTCCAGATGAGCCAAGTCCCACTGGCATCCGGTGCCCAGGGTTCACTCGGGAGGGTGGGCTCACACACCAACCCCAGCGGAGAGAGGGCTCCCCAACAAGGGGCACATAGCGCTGAAAGTGAGGTCAGAGACCGGTATGTAGAGTATAAACTGCAGAGTGGAAAAACAGAAAAATTGGTACACACATATATATGCGTCTACTATTATGAAAAAACGATACAGAGTGACCTAAGGCCCTGTGTGTCAAACAAAGAGACCACACTTGGGTCCGTAGGGTGGTGGTTGCTGTACCTGTGGGCTGGTCCAATAGTTGAAAGCTTGCTGTCATGCACTGGATCCTGATGTTGGAAGAGTTTGGAAAAAGCTAAGTGGTAGGGTCACCTCCGTTTCAATATTGATAGATGGACCGTTAGAGTAGGGGGAGGGGGTTGGTTTTACAGGGTAGATAAACACCCCCTTCCGACGGTACTCATCAGTGATGTTTGCAGGAGACGGAAAAAACCTTGGCCTGTGTGCAGATAATGGTAAAGGGTATATGGGGTTAAAAAAGGTTTGTCAGGACTGTATAACGGACTGGTACTGTATTAATGGGTGATGGGGGTATATACAGATAGGTGTAAATCTAAGTATCACTACCCCTCTCTGGGAGGGGGGGAGGGTAAGGAGAAAAAGTATGCTTAAAACTGATCATGGGGTGATATGGAGTAGTATGAGTGATCAGCAAAAAATCCTGATACTGGGTTGAAATTACAATGTGAGCCAAAAAGAATGCAGGCAAATAAGGTTTGAACAGGCACTGGCAGCAAGAGACAATGAGAAATGAAAACAAACACAAAGGTTCAGGGGATTACCTTTTAGCAGGATCAGGGAGACAGGCATGGAACACAGCAGCGTGTGTTGGAATGCGTTCAGCTGGTGGTGTAGAGCCAGCTGTGAACGGTGTCCAATTTAAAGTTTGAAGTAAGGGGGGGTGGGGGTCACGCTAACCAATCAGGCACAGGCCTGGCAGGTGATGCACAGCTGTGCCTGATGTGCGCGCCCCTCGGGCCTTCGACGCGTGCACCCGCCCCCTCACGCCGGGCCGGTCACCATGGAGATGGAGCGCACATGGGAGGCACCGACATGCGCGCGCCCGACGTCGTGCTGACGTCAGGCGCACGAGGCTGGGGGCGTGGACCCGCGCCGGTGACCCGCGGCGCAGAGGGTGGTGGAACGCAGCCGAAGAGAGCTCCGGCCTCCTCCTTAGGTGTATCACTCATACTACTCCATATCACCCCATGATCAGTTTTAAGCATACTTTTTCTCCTTACCCTCCCCCCCTCCCAGAGAGGGGTAGTGATACTTAGATTTACACCTATCTGTATATACCTCCATCACCCATTAATACAGTACCAGTCCTTTATACAGTCCTGACAAACCTTTTTTAACCCCATATACCCTTTACCATTATCTGCACACAGGCCAAGGTTTTTTCCGTCTCCTCCAAACATCACTGATGAGTACCGTCGGAAGGGGGTGTTTATCTACTCTGTAAAACCAACCCCCTCCCCCTACTCTAACGGTCCATCTATCAATATTGAAACGGAGGTGACCCTACCACTTAGCTTTTTCAAAACTCTTCCAACATCAGGATTCAGTGCATGACAGCAAGCTTTCAACTATTGGACCAGCCCACAGGTACAGCAACCACCACCCTACGGACCCAAGTGTGGTCTCTTTGTTTGACACACAGGGCCTTAGGTCACTCTGTATCGTTTTTTCATAATAGTAGACGCATATATATATGTGTGTACCAATTTTTCTGTTTTTCCACTCTGCAGTTTATACTCTACATACCGGTCTCTGACCTCACTTTCAGCGCTACGTGCCCCTTGTTGGGGAGCCCTCTCTCCGCTGGGGTTGGTGTGTGTGCCCACCCTCCCGGGTGAACCCTGGGCACCGGACACCGGTGGGACTTGGCTCATCTGGAATAAGAGGTTTCTTCCCTGGTGTTTCTTGATTTGATTTTATGTTTTCCATCCCTCCACCACGGATGCAACCTTATGATTCCCAAGTTCATACACATGGTCAGCAGCCTTTTAAATACATGAACAATGTCATTATACACCTACTCCTTTATGTATAATTTTTGTTCATTAATGTCTTTTCTCATTTTTTAGACATACTAAATATGCCTGTTTGACACAATCATCTCCCTGAAGAAGAAAAATACTGTACTTTCGAAACGCGTCGGTTTTCACCATTATATGTTTTTTGTAACTATATGGTGTCCCTGATTGTATTATTTCATGCATTGTATGTTTTTGTGTTAGCATCCTTCCTATGTTCATACCCATTACTCCTGTAAGATATCCTTACTCACCACCACTACCCTGGTGGAAATAAAATAACTTTGTACTTTCCATTTGTGTACTACGCATTCAATACTAGAGTAAAAGTTCCCTCCAAAGTCCCCCAAGAGGAAACCCCTCCTTTTCCCGTACATTTAGCTAATGGGATGCGGGAATTTTTACTCTACAGACCAACCTCAGCACCTATCCCCCATTCTGCATGATCCAAAGCATACCACCTCATCAGTGAAGCATGGTGGTGGTAGTGTCATGGTGCAGGCATGTATGGTTGCCAATGGAACTGGTTCTCTTGTATTTATTGATGATTTGACTGCTGACAAAAGCAGCAGGATGAATTCTGAAGTGTTTCGGGCAATATTATCTGCTCATATTCAGCCAAATGCTTCAGAACTCATTGGACGGCGCTTCACAGTGCAGATGGACAATGACCCGAAGCTGATCACTGGAGCAAACTTAACAGTAGGCTGCTGCTGCAGGAACAATTTGTCTGGGTCAATTGGTTCTTCCTGCCTGTTGCCACCTCTCTCTATGATACTGTTGTTGTTCTTCTTTATTGATGCTCATCACCATGCAGTAAGTGGGTGATACAGTTCTCAAATAACTCAGCCAACTCATCTATGCCAGTTGGAGGGGCAACCACAGGAGTAGCTGTGGCTGAGGAGACAGGACAGAGTGAATTATCAGTTATTGATGACTTTAAGCTACTCTGCTCCTGAAAGACAGAAGAGGAGGATGATGAAGGCTTGATTAGCCACTCCACCACCTCCTCTGCATACTCTGGTTATATAGCATGCCCACTGTCAAAAAAGAAAGGCACACAAGATGTACCTATAGTTGCTGCACCCTGACCATTGCCTTGGCCTGTGGATACAGATGCTGCTGGAAAGAGCTGTAAATTAAGAATGTGATGCTTGGATGCACTCGAAACTGGCATGCTTTTGTGGACTAAACTACACTAAAATAATATGTGGTGCTCCACTGCAAACAAAGTGCAGCTTTTGTGGTGTCACAAAATAAAATTGATAAAATACCTTAACAAAATGAAAAACAAAATACAGAAAAAAAGTAAAATAGCTGAAAAAACAGCTTTAACTTTAATGAATCCTACAAGTAAAATAAATAATGTGTTGTTTTTTTTTTAAAACAGAAAAAAGACAGCAGCAATGCATTAACAGAGGCTATTTCTGACATACATACACACACACACAAACACACACACACAAACAAGTAATCAAAAAATGGACCGTTGGGTCTTATAAAAGCACAGTAAATGTAGGTGGGCTAACACCTAACTCCAGGGCAGCTTTTAGAAATGTCAGGGCCCCTTACACAGGTTTAGGCCTGGGCCCCCTGGTCCTGACTACCAACATTCCCCAGGGCCCACCCACTGGTCAACAAACCGAATCCACCCACTGCCAAACCCACGGAGTCCTTCAACCAGTCACTTACCAACCTCTATATTAGACCCCCTGACACCTACTTACCTCTATACAGCATATGACCCCTGGACACCTACCTCTATATAAGACCCCCTGGCACCCACTTACCTCTATATAATACCCCTGGAAACTTACCTCCCTCTATATAAGACCCTCTAACGCCTACCTATCTTTATATAAGCCCTCCTGACCCCCTCTATATTTACAGATCCCCCATTACCAAGGAGTGCGGTGAGTAATCAGAGGGGCCCTCCATCCCATCCAGAAATACTGACCCCCTCAGGAGAGGAAGACCCCTGAACAGAAGGAGTGCATGGGGGGTGATTAAAAAAGTCCACCTCCCATCTATCTAGGATGACAGACAAATATAGGAAGACCCTCATCCAGGAATGCAGGAACCCCCTCCCCTGCAGTTAAAGGAGACTCACAAGAAAAAAGGACTGCAGGAGAGTGATCAGAGGGGACCCCAACACAGACCCCCTCTACCCACCCCCTGTAGTCCTTCTAGCTGGGAGAAGGAGACCACCAGCTAGAAGGACTACAGGGGAGTGATCAGAGGGGACCCCAATACAGACCCCCTCAGCCCACCCCCTCCAGGAGAAGGAGACCCCCAGATAGAAGGACTGCAGGGTGGTGATAAGTGGGGACCCCAAAAAAAGACCCTCCTCCAGGAGATGGAGATCCCTAGTTAACAGGACTGCAGGGGAGTGATCAGAGCGGACCCTAACACAGATCCCCTCTGCCCACCCCCCTTCAGGAGAAAGAGATCCTGGTGTTCCTGTTTCACTTTCTGTTCTAGGGTGACAACACATACCCACCATACTGAATCTATAGAGGAGCAGTGTTGTCACCTTAGAACAGGACTACAGAGCACATCAACCTCTCCTCTTCTTCATAACTAAGGGGGGGGGGAGTCGTTCTGTAATTCATAGAGATAGTTGGGAACAATGTTAACTGCTAAGAGTGCAGCACAGGATGTTATCAACCCACAGTATTTCTAAAAGGAATAATTTGTATTATTTGTACTTACAGAAAAGTTTTAAAAACCTTTCAATGGTAAAGTTAACAGACTGGAAGAGAGCACACATCTCAAGTCTCCCACATTTCACTGCGGGCTTCCGGACAGCCGCGAGTGCCGGGTGATCTCCCTGCTGCGCCTGTCACTCAGCAACAGACAGAGCAGCGAGCGGCCGAATGGAGTATGGCTGCTTGGGATGCTCTGTCTTCTATCTGAGTGACAGGCGCAGGGGGGTTCTGAACCTCCCCCCCAGAGCAGAGCATGCGCCGTTCCAAAGCTGGGCGCATTTGGCCGGGAAGCAGGCACAGTGACTTCTTACAAAATACAGCAGGGCCGGTCAGGGGAGCTAGAAGGACTCAGGAGTGAGAGCGGACGCTCCTCCTGGCTCCTTCAGTGGGCTGGTGTCCCTGCTCTCCATCATGTCTTGTCTCCTGCCTGCAGATCAGCCTGGCAGGCTTTAGTAATCCACGATCTGTCCTGCTCCCTGCTGCCCCGGTGTCTTGTCGACCTAGTTCCGCTAACGATATGGTTCCGAGCTCAACTGTGCAGGCGCTGCCGAACAGCTGTTAAAGCTCTGGGATTTCCGTTGGCTTGGCTTGCGCCTGCACAGTCAACAGGGAACCAGATCGATAGGAGGAACCATAGGCTCGGCAGCTGTGGACGCGCTCGGCCCCGATGCTTCATTACACACGCCGCTTTCCACTTCATACAGCAAGGGGCGGCTCAGATGTGATTTTGAGCAGTGCGATTTGTTTGTTTATACACGACGCTCTATCCAGCCCCTTGCTGGATAGAGCGGTGTGTATTAAGAAACAAATCGCACTGCTCAATATCACATCTGAGCCGCCCCTTGCTGTATGAAGAGGAAAGCGGCGTGTGTATCTAAGCAACGGGAGCGAGCGCGTCCTATCGATATGCTTCCCCCCCTTGACTGCGCAGGCGCTGCCGAACAGCTGTTAAAGCTCAGAGATTTCCGTTGCCTCGGATTGCGCCTGAGCAGTCGAGCTCGGAACCATACAGATAGGCGGAACCAGCTTGGCAGATCACTGGCCCTGAATGCAGAAGCACACGTGAGCAGAGGTATTCTGTAGTTTGAGGATATTGACAGGTGTGCAATGTGTGTTTTATTCACTGTTGTGACACGGCTTCATTCACTGCTACTTCTCCCTCTTCATGTCTGCATTCCCTGGATACATGTGCTACACATGTCCCATGGTGAAACCTGTTTATTTACTGCCTGCTGCTGCCATAAGCCTAAGTGTGTTCCCGAGGCATGTGGAGGAGGTCGAGAAGCGCTACAAGCCAGATAGTTGCTTTTGACATGAATTGGACTGATTATTGCTTCTCCCTATCTATGTTTGCATTCCTAGGCTACATATACTGTGCTCTGCAGAGAAGTCCTGTTAACTCTTCACTTGCTGCAACTTAACTGTTCTGCTGCCACTACCATCTTTTCACTTTGTAGCCTGCTTACACCCAAGCATAGTGAGGAGTGATATATATGGACAATTTTTAATCATCAATTTTTTTTATATTACCAGCCCTATATGGACATTCAACAATGGTCACATGTACTTTTTGAACAATTCATTTAGGTAGGTATAGTCATTATCTAGTGAAGTATACGTTGGTGTGTCATTATTGATTCCTCTTCTTGCAGCTGGTGTTCTGGGTACTTTTCTTTGATGACCCTCCCTGTTTATCCGGCCTGTCTCTGTGCAGGGGTGCTGCAGCAGCAAATGTATAATTTAAGCCTTCATTGGCTGTTACAGGTCCAAGCCATTAGACTGGTTCGCTGTGCCATTGTCAAACCTTTAGGCTACTTTCACACTGGGCGTTGGCGATAAAGCGCCGCTATTTTTAGCAACGATTTACCGTCCTTTTTGCAGCGCTTCTCGGACGCTAGCCGGGCGCTTTTAACCCCTGCTAACAGCCGAAAAGGGGTTGATAGCGCCCGCAAATAACCTGTTGATTTCAATGGGCAGGGGCGCTTTAGGAGCGGTGTATACACCGCTCCTACAGCGCCTCAAAGATGCAGCTTGCAGGACTTTTTTTAGCATCCTGCCAGCACACCGCTCCAGGGTAAAATCCCTCAGGCTTTCACATTGGAGTGAGAGGTGATGCTCTTTACAGGCGCTATGCAGGCACTATTTTTAGTTCTATAGCGCCTGTAAATCACCTCAGTTGGAAAGCAGCCTTATCTGCAGCATCTCCCTAAGGACATTGTTCAGGTGACCCTCATCATACTCAGTTCCCTAAGCAATATTCCATCTTATGGCTGCACCATTCAATGTATGTGTGTACCGTATGTACTGTTATTTTTCCTAGTGAGATTGGGGGGGGGTCGGCAGCGCCGGCGCGGAGCGTTACCTCCCTGAAATGAGTTTGCCACCTCCCTGAAATTAGTTTTTGCAGGTTGGGATGTCTGAGAGAGCAAATAAATAAAGTTCACTGTTAAAGTTTACATACACTTCAAATTTTCAATCACTTTTTTTTCCAGACATATTTCTGTCACAAGAGGTCAGCTATGTCTAATGTGACAGCTTTATGGACTGCTTTTGGAGAGCCTTTTTGCTCTCTGAAAGGGCCAGAGAGTGATCACATAACCATACGATAATTTGGTACTTTTTAGGGGGTGCCTGTTCTCTTTCTGTGTTGCCATGTAAACCCCCTTCCTTGTCTTTTAAAGTGACTGCTCACTGACATTAAAATAGGACATTGGGACTTTTCAGTACTTAGGGATTGGTTCTTTTGTCTGTTCCTGGCATTGGTTGTGGAAGTGACCAGCACTTAGAAGAACTGGGTAAATGCCGTTCTGTTAAGGGAATGTAGACTTTTCCCTTGAATTTAGGTAAAATCTGGGGGCTAGTTTTGATAGAAGAACACAGTTGCTTATATATAGGCCAAATACAAGTACTATTCATTTAAATAACCTGTCATGGCTGGGTACCTCCTTTGAAATTGCTGGCAATGGCAAGACTATTAAGCATCTATGCTTTTTAATAACAAGTAAAAATAGCACAGTTCTTACCTGTCAGCAGCAGTTTGAAAACAGAAAGCCATGATGCAGGCATATGTGTTACAGCGAGCAAATCAGATTCATCAACATGGAAAAAGAAAAAGAAAATAAATATGTTAATCTTTAATATCAAGGAAGTGTCAACAACTTCATTTAGCTAATGTATTTAATGTCAAAATATCACATTACACGTGTTAGTGAGAAGGAAATAAATATATTTTTCAACAGTTACTCAACAGGCTTGTGGGTATTTTTCTTAAAATCCCCCATGATTCCACAGAGATTGCTGCAAACATTCAAAAACGGTATACTTTATTGACAATAGCTTGTGTTATGATTATTAACTGTTTTGGGTTGCTGTGATCATCCCAAAGTCATTCACATTTTAACCACTTCAGCCCCGGAAGATTTGGCTGCTCAATGACCAGGCCATTTTTTGCGATACGGCACTGCGTCGCTTTAACTGATAATTGCGCAGTCGTGCGCTATAAACAAAAAAAGAGCGACTATTTTGAAAAAAAAACACAATATTTTGTACTTTTTGCTATAAAAAATATCCAATATTTTTTTAAAAAATGTATTTTTTTCTCAGTTTAGGCCGATATGTATTCTTCTACATATTTTTGGTAATAAAAATCGCAATAAGCGTGTTTTTATTGGTTTGCGCAAAAGTTGTAGCGTCTACAAAATATGGGATGGATTTATGGCATTTTTATTATTATTATTTTTTTACTAGTAATGGCAACGATCTATGATTTTTATCGGGACTGCGACATAATGGCGGACACATCGGACACTTTTGACACATTTTTGGGACCATTGGTATTTACCGTATATACTCGAGTATAAGCCGAGTTTTTCAGCCCTTTTTTTAGGGCTGAAAATACCCCTCTCGGCTTATACTCGAGTCAGTGTACCTTGGGCATCCATTTTTTTAAATTTGCGGCTTCCTCCTGGTCCCGTGCGGTTCCGTGATATGCAATTGACACTGTTGTTAGTGTTCCACCTATCACGGCCATCTTCTCATCCTCGGACTTTCCCAGCAGACACTGTGTTTAGTGATCCGCCAATCACGGACCTTCTCTTGTTCGAGGATGAAAGAACGTCCGTGATTGGCGAATCACTAAACACAGTGTCTGCTGGGAAAGTCTGAGGATGAGAAGATGGCCGTGATAGGCGAAAAACTGAACACAGTGTCAATCGCCTATCACAGAACCGCACTGGACCAGGAGAAAGCCGCGAGTTTTAAAAAATGGACGCCCGCAGCGCAGCCTGTCAAGAATTTCAGGAACGCTGCGATGGGCACAGTGAGGATATGGGCACAGTAATGATGGGCACAGTGAGGACATGGACACAGTGAGGATATGGGCACAGTGAGGAGATGGGCACAGTGAGGAGATGGGAACAGTGAGGAGATGGACACAGTGTGGATATGGGCACAGTGAGGAGATGGGCACAGTGAGGTAATGGGCACAGTGTGGTAATGGGCACAGTGAGGTAATGGGCACAGTGAGGTAATGGGCACAGTGAGGTTGGGCACAGTGAGGTGTGAAAATGGGCACAGTGAGGCATGCAAATAGGCACAGTGAAGCTGCAAATGGGCATTGTTGACCCCCTTTTCCGCTTACAGTAGCTGCTGCATTCTTACGGCTTATACTCAAGTCAATAAGTTTTCCCAGTTTTTTGTGGTAAAATTAGGTGCCTCTGCTTATACTCGGGTCGGCTTATACTCGAGTATATATGGTATACAGCGATTAGTGCTATAAAAATTAACTGATTACTGTGTAAATGTCACTGGCAGGGAAGGGGTTAACACTAGGGGGCGATCAAGGGGTTAAGTGTGTTCCCTAATGTGTGTTCTAACTGTGGGGGGAGGGGACTCACTATAGGAGATGACAGATCGTGGTTCCCAGCTTGTAGGGACTTACGATCTGCATCTCCTCTACTCACAGAACAGGGACATGTGTGCCCGCGATCGCTCGTATCCGTCGGGCATCGCGACGGCCGGTCACGAGCATTGACACACCCGCAGTGCAACGTGCACGTGCCCGCTTTCCCGCTTAAAGGGACTGATGTACAGCTATGACGGTTTGCGGGATCGTGGCGACCTGCCGCAGTATAATGACGGCGCAGGTCGGCAAGTGGTTAATGGTATCAATCGCAGATAGGTCACTTGAAGATTAATTAATAAAAAATAAAAAACAACTTTGCAGGCAGTTGCAAGATCTGAAACTATGATCAAGTAAGCAATTTTTTTCCCATCTTTAGCAAAGCAAACATCAAGCATACAGACAGGTATTCCCATAGCTAGAGGATTTTATGTTTCCTACTCCCTAGGTACATTAATGCTAGTCTGTATATTCTTCAGTATTGGGCAGGCCTTTCAGAAAATGGCCATTTTCTCAAACCCTAGACCAAAACGAATTGACCCTCAGACCCTTGACTTTTCTTCACAACCATTTTCCAGAAGGTGGTATAAGAACTGGGAATGGTCAAGAATGATGAATCCATTACTTGCTCACCTTGACCTGAGTAAAATAAAAAAAAAAAAAGATCAATAATGCTGTTTACAATTAATCTTTAAAAATAGCATAGGAACCCATAGCATAGGAACTTCCAAAATGCTATACGTCAGTTAACATTATGAGTCCTTGTGAGAAATTGGAAGCCTTAAAACAAAGAGTTTGTGGTGCATTGCACATTATTCTTAAATAGTCAGTCTTTCAAGAGGAAGTAAACCCTCTTTTTTTTTTTTTTTAAAGACAAGGCAAAGGCATAATGAGCTAGTATGCATAGCATACTAGCTCATTATGAAGTACTTACCTGATATCGAAGCCTCCGCAGCAGTGCTCGGACACCTCCTTCCTTGGCGCCATCTCTTCAAGACTCACTTCTGCATATTGCGGCTTCAGCGCTGTGACTGGCTGGAGCCGCAATGACGTCACTCCCGCGCATGCATCATTACGGCTTCTTTACTCGCTCTTTACTCGCTCAGTGCGCCTGCGTGCTGTTGTCTACGGCGCATGCGCCGTAGACAACGGTGCCTTTCTTTTGCAAATATCTCCTAAACAGTGAAGGCTTAGGAGATATTTGTTGCACCTACAGGTAAGCCTACAGGTAAGCCTAAAGCCTCGTACACACGGTCGGACTTCCATCTGACTTTTCCGTGGATTTTTGTCCGAACGGAGTTGGCCGGGCACACCCATAGCATACACACCACAGGACTTTTCTGCAAACTTTCCCAAAACTTTTTCCAACATCACGTGGTTTTTCTGCTCTTTACCGCCACCCTTTGGTCAACTTCTGCTATTGTTGGTTAATTTTAACATTATTTGTTTTGTCCATCGGACGAAAGTCCGATGGTTTTCTGTGTTGGAAAAAGTTTTGGGAAAGTTTGCAGAAAAGTCCTGTGGTGTGTATGCTATGGGTGTGCCCGGCCAACTCCGTTCGGACAAAAATCCACGGAAAAGTCCGATGGAAGTCCGACCGTGTGTACGAGGCTTTAATCTACGCTTACCTGTAGGTGAAAGTATGTTTAAAGGGCTTACAACCACTTTAAGTGGTTCTTAATACATGCCAAGTAGGACTACTGTATGCACATTATCTTGTTGGGTAGGTGAGGAAGGGAGTGGTGTACTATAATTTTCAGAGAATTTAAGATATGTAGTAAAAAATGTGTTATATTGTCATACCCTGAGCAGCAAAAGGTGCTTATTAACAAAGCATATAAAGGGATTTTTATAACAGCTTACCTGTAAAATCCTTTTCTTGGAGTACATCACGGGACACAGAGCGACTTAGTCATTACTAATGGGTTATATAGTTTACCTTCAGGTGCTGGCACTGGCAACTTCCAAACCGGAAGTACCCTCCCCTATATAAGCCCCTCCCGTCCGGGAGCACCTCAGTTTTGTAGCAAAGCAATAAGTGTCCCAAAAAGAGGGGTGGGAGCTCTGTGTCCCGTGATGTACTCCAAGAAAAGGATTTTACAGGTAAGCTGTTATAAAAATCCCTTTTTCTTTTTCGTACATCACGGGACACAGAGCGACTTAGTCATTACTAATGGGACATCCCAAAGCAATGCCAAATGAGGGGAGGGATACATAAGCTGGGCGCCATCAGGCATGAGGATCTTTTGCGGCCTGCAACACACTGCGCCCAAAGGCGACATCCTCCTGACTTCTAACGCCTACCTGGTAGAATCAAGTAAACGTGTGTACTGAAGACCATGTTGCGGCCTTACAGACTTGAGCCAAGGAGGCCTGGTGATGCACTGCCCATGAAGTTCCAACTGCTCTTGTGGAGTGCGCCCTAACTTTGAATGGAGGTGGTCTCTTTCTCAAGCCATAGGCTTGTATTATGACCTGTCGAATCCACTTGGCTAAAGTAGATTTTGATGCTGCCTGACCCTTTCTGGGGCCTTCCGGCAGAATAAACAAAGTATCCGTTCTGCGAATCTGAGCAGTGGCTTTTAGATAAGCCTTAACTGCTCTTACTACATCCAAAGAATGCAATAACTTTTCCTCTACCGAGCTAGGTTTGGGGAAAAAAGAAGGAAGAACCACATCTTGGTTCAAATGAAACCTCGATACCACCTTAGGAAGAAAGGCTGGATGAGGACGTAATACTACTCTGTCCTTATGGACAACCAGATATGGCTCCTTACAGGACAAGGCGGCTAATTCCGATACTCTTTTAGCCGAACAAATGGCTACTAAGAAAATCAATTTCCTGGTGAGAAGAACCAAGGAAATGTGTTGCAATGGTTCAAACGGTTGTTTCTGTAGAACCGACAGAACCAGGTTTAAGTCCCATGGACATATGGGAATACTAACCGGAGGGCTAATACGCATCACTCCTTGTATGAAAGCTTTGACTAGTGAATGCGAAGCCAAGGGCCTTTGAAAAAATATTGACAAGGCCGAAATCTGACCCTTGATAGTACTCAAGGCCAGCTTCCTATCTACCGCCCACTGTAGGAAGTCCAAAATCCTACCTATTACGTACTTACGTGGATGCCATTTCTTGGCCTCACACCATGTAATGTACGCCTTCCAGATCCTATAATAGATCTGCCTGGATACCGGCTTCCTGGCATTGATCATGGTAGATACCACAGGATTAGAGAGCCCTCTCTTTTTCAGAATGTGGGCTTCAATAGCCAGGCCGTCAAACCTAGGGCTGGTAAGGAAGGGTGGTATATCGGTCCTTGCGACAGCAGGTCCGGATGATGTGGGAGGGTCCAAGGACTCCTCACTGACATTTTTACAATCTCCGCGTACCATGCCCTTCGGGGCCACGCTGGAGCCACCAGAATCACTGGTTTCTTTTCTACCCTGATTCTGCGGATTAATCGCGGTAACAATTGTGGCGGTGGGAATGCATATATCAGCTTGAACTGATCCCAAGGGAACACTAGGGCATCCGAGCCGCAAGCTAGGGGATCCCTTGTGCGAGACACAAATCTGTCCACCTTTGCGTTGAATCTGGATGCTAGCAGATCTACATCCGGTGTTCCCCACCGCTGGCATATTGCCTGGAAAACCTCGGGGTGAAGAGACCATTCCCCCGGGCATAATTGCTGGCGACTTAAAAAGTCCGCTTTCCAATTTTCCACTCCTGGGATGAAAACCGCGGATATGGCTGGGACATATCTTTCTGCCCATTCCAGGATGCAATTCGCTTCCCTCTGGGCTGCACGACTCCTGGTGCCACCCTGGTGATTGATATATGCCACTGCTGTGGCATTGTCTGATTGAATTCTGACAGGGGACCCTTGGAGTTTGGATGTCCATGCTACTAGGGCATACCGGGCTGCTCGTATCTCTAAGAGATTGATGGGCAGGGCCTTCTCTGCTTCTGACCACTTGCCCTGGAGAGACCATTGCTCCAGTACTGCCCCCCAGCCTACGAGGCTGGCATCTGTAGTGACCACCTTCCAAGAAACCGGACTGAAGGGTTTCCCTTTTTCCAGATTCTGGGGCACCAACCACCAATGGAGGCTCTTGCGAACGGAAGGGGACAGGGACATTAGTAAGTCTAAAGCCTGAACTTTTTTGTTCCAGGCTGACAGTATGGCCCTTTGCAAATTCCTTGAATGGAATTGACCGTAGGGTACTGCTTCGAATGAAGCCACCATTTTTCCCAGCAGCCTCATGCACAGGCGTATGGATGGTTTTCTTTTTGTACCCACTAAGTGGGTCAAATCTTTTAAAGACGACACCTTCTCTGGAGGTAAGAAAATCTTTCTCTGATTTGAATCCAGCCTTAGCCCTAAGTATTCCAGACTTTTGACTGGTCTTAGAGCTGACTTGTCCCGGTTGATAATCCAACCGTGATATTCCAGATACTTGATTGTATTGTGAATAGCTACTTCCAGCTTTTCCACTGAGTGGTCTATTAGTAGCAGGTCGTCTAGATATGCCATTATCGTTACACCTTGTGTTCTTAGATTGGCCAATAGTGGGGCCAGAATTTTTGTGAACACTCGTGGTGCTGTGGCCAGACCGAAAGGTAAGGCTCTGAACTGAAAATGGCGCCCTTCTACTGCAAAGCGTAGAAATTTCTGGTGGGCCGGAAAGATGGGAATATGCAGATAAGCATCCCTTATGTCGATCAAGGCTAACCATTCCTGCCCTTGTAGGGCGGTGGCCACCGATCGGATCGACTCCATCCGAAAACTCCTGATATTTAGGAACTTGTTTAGCCCTTTTAGATTTAATATGGGCCTCACGTCCCCATTTGGTTTGGGGACTGTGAAAAGGTTCGAGTAAAACCAGAATCCGCTTTCTTCCAGGGGAACCTTCATGATTACACCTTGGAGCAATAGTTGTTCTAGTGCCAGAAGGAGGGATCCTCTCTTCTGGGGATCTCTTGGCACATTTGACCTCATAAATTGGGCAGGAGGAGTGTCTTTTAACTCCAGCTTGTATCCCAGACTTACTGCGGAGAGCACCCATCTGTCTCTGATGGTGTCCCGCCAGGTCTCTGTGAACAACTGAAGTCTTCCCCCCACCCGATTGAGTGGGGGCAACGCTTCATGACTTGGGGGGAGGTTTTGTACCTCTCTTGATCCAGGGTTTCTTGTTACCCTGTGATTGTCCCTGATTTCTGCCCCCTGAATTTGACCGCGGAGGCCGTCGGAACTGTTTCACAGCCGATGTGCCTGGGACTGGAGAAGTAGGCCTCTTAAAAGAAGGACTTCTACTTTTGTTCTTAACCGGTAAGAGTGAACTTTTACCGGCAGAAATTTTCTGGATATATTTGTCCAGATCTTCTCCAAATAAGCGTTCTCCATGAAATGGGAAGCTAACCAGCAATTTCTTACAGGGAGCTTCAGCAGACCAGTTTTTGAGCCATAGAAGCCTACGCATATGTACTACAGACAGTGTAAAGCGGGAGGCCTGTTGGATTGTATCCTTTATGGCGTCCACCGCAAAACACAAGGCTCTAGGCAGGTCAGCTAGGGCAAGAGCCTGCTGATCTGGTAAGTCCCTTAAGACTTGTTTCAACTGATCTTTCACCGCTTGGCAGACTCCAATCGCTGCTACCGCAGGTTGTGTCACCATGCTTGCTGTAGAGAAAGCAGATTTTAGTAAAGACTCCAATTTTTTATCTATTGGGTCTTTGAACATTGGAACATTATCTACTGGACATGTCAGTGATTTGTTCACAGAAGAGATGGCTGCGTCCACTGTAGGGACCCTCCATTTTTTTATGAACTTATCCTCCATGGGATAGATCACCGGAAATCTCTTGGGGGGAGAAAATATTTTATCAGGATGCTCCCAATTCTGGTAAATAAGCCCTTCTAATAAAGGGTGGATTGGGAAGGAACAGACAGCCTGGGGAGCTTTTAGCGACCCCAGCGAGGAAACCGTAGTGGTTGATGGTTCCGCCAGAGCAATTTTAAATGCTGATCGGACCATGTTAGTCAGAGACTGAACCCATAATCTTTCAGCCTGAGATGCTGAGAAAGGTTCTTCCACTGTTGATTCCTCCATAACTGAATCAACCTCATCCTGATCCCCTTCAGGTAGGTCGATCTCTGTGTGGGGCTGTTCCTCCACTAACAGGCACTCTGAAGGAGGAGACGGAGATCGGACGCGCTTTCCCTGTGACAGGGAAGCAGCGATCAATGCTGTTAATCTCTCTTCCAATCCTCCCAGAGTTGAGGATAAAACCTCCTCTGTTATATATACAGGAGCAGGTGGACTGGGGACAGCCGCAGCACCAGGCACTCCTGCGGGGTTCCTACGGCTACTGACCTCTGAATTCTCAGGGGAGATTGGTGCAGTACAAGCATGCCCAATATCCTCAGAGCCCGATGGAGACCCCTTTGGCTTCCTGGAAGACTTATTTCCGGAGCGTCTGGACGACATATCCTTTAAGCACAAAGCTGAGGTATTCCCGTCGTCATACACCAATTTTACTGGTAATAGTCTAACACAGTTGCTGCTATATACCAGCTGGTGTCCACTAAAGTGCCTTTCTATGGGGATGCCTGCATCAACCGCCTCTGTGTGCCACTGTTTGTTGCTAGCTCTGTTTGCATCCAGCTGACACTTGTACTGTGTCTTTTATACAAGCTGGGACGCCTGCACATGCGCAGAAGCGCCGCGGCGCGCATCGAGCGTCATCCACCCGCCCCGCCCCTTTTTTTTCATAGGAGGCGCGTGCACGCGCCCGCGCGCGCCCGTGCGCCATTGGCGCCCTTTTCGAAAACCAAACAGGGACTAGGAGCCAGGGCCCTTTTTGCCGGAGGGCCTGTGCGGTGGATGAGCGCAGCAACAGGGCAGAGGAAGTGGATTCCCACAGAGAACTTACCAACTGCCTGGATCTTTTGACTTGAGAAAACCAAAGATCCACATGACAAGAAAAAATGGACCACAGCGGCCTCTAGTGGTTTAACACAGGTACTGCGGTCCTCTTTTTTTTTTTTTTCTTGACTACTATTAAAATTTTACATTTTTCAGTAGTTACAGGCATACACAGATATTAGCGGGAATACTGTTAGGTAACAGACAGAAAGACAAATTAGGCTTGGGGGTCCCCCAATAGAACCAAGTTCCTGGGGGCCCCCACTTACCTGTTCCCCGCCGCAGGACTCTGTTTGGTCCACAGAAGCCCAAACTTCACCTATCACGGCAGGCATTGTAATTAAACCTTCAGGGACCGGGTTCCCAAGGATTCCACTCCACTGGACCTGTATAGCACCCTGCACAGAAAACATCTTGGTCGTGGGTATGACCAGAGCTCTGGATCCCAGGGTCCAGCCCTCCTAAGAGAGGCATTACAGGCAAAACCTTGCTCTTCTGTTGCAAGGCCCGGGTACCGACCGTTTAGCTATGAAGCTTTTTTGGTGGGATCCGGAACAGCTTACTAAGGCCCGTAAAAGAACCTGTACACAAGCCCAGGAAAACACATGTTACTCTTTGGCCAACACCTTAGACACTGGCAAAAAACTGAAGTGCTCCCGGATGGAAGGGGCTTATATAGGGGAGGGTACTTCCGGTTTGGAAGTTGCCAGTGCCAGCACCTGAAGGTAAACTATATAACCCATTAGTAATGACTAAGTCGCTCTGTGTCCCGTGATGTACGAAAAATAAATATATATTTTTTATCCTTTCACTAATAACAATGGGTACCACATCACCAAAACAAAAACGTTAAACTATTCATAAACACATCTGCAAATGCATTTTTAGTTCTTAGAAAATAAATGTCCAAGATAAACCATTACATACTGTAGTTTGACACTTGTAAAAATAGCATGTACATCCATGACTTCTCTATTTAATGTCCTGGCATTGATCAAAATGAAGGATTCATCTAAGGCAACGATGGAGAAAACTAATTTCATGGTGAAATAATTCTAAAATGTACTTTGAGCACACTGGCTCAGCTATTTTTAAGAGAATCTGATTTTCAAGACATTTATGCAAAGATTGTATTTTGGACATGTATGATCATTGAAGGGAAACTGTAGCATTTCTTCTATTATTCCAAAGCAGGTTCCTTGTCCAGGTCAGCATAGCAGGAACACATAGATAAACTATTGATTACTGGAATAAGCCAAGGAAATCATAAAGCTTAAAACTAAACACATTTTCAAACCTATTTGTGTTTGAAGTTTTTAGTTAGCATTGACAGTTATATTGTTTTTGTTATAGAACAAAAAAGCCTTTATTTAAAAATGATCACATTTCCATTGTCTTTTAAAGGGTTGGTGTCCTAGAAAATCTAGGAGTAGCCTATGGATATCTTTATGGTTTGAATCAATTAAACGGCAGACAAGCTGAGTCAAAGCTGCACCCTTTTGCTTCAGCTTGAATGTTCATCACTTTATCTCTCACTCCCACTTTATCTTTAAAGCGGTTGTATACCCAAATTTGACACTTTTACCTACAGGTAATCCTATAATAAGGCTTACCTGTAGGTAAAATTTATATCTCCTAAACCTATACGGTTTAGGAGATATTCCCTTTGCATGCACCCACAGACGTCAGCGGCGCATGCGCTCTGAATGTCCGGCCGAAGGTCCTGGCAGACGGTGCCGGACCTGGCCGGGAAGAAAACTCCTGTGCGCATGCGCGGGAGTGAAGTCATCGTGGCTCCGGCCACTCACAGCACCGGAGCCGTTAACCCAAAAGACACGCCGAGGGCAAGATGTCAGCTCCCTTGGCGTGGACCGGGCTCCGATACGGAGGCTTCGTTCTGAGGTAAGTATTTCATATGAGCTAGTACGCTGCATACTAGCTCATTATGCCTTTGCCTTGTGGGGGTTTTTTATTTCTTTTTTTATTTTATTTTTAGTGTATGGGTATACAACCGCTTTAATATCCTATCCAGGGAACCAGATTCTTATCATTTCTATATCTTCAGAAGGGTGACTGTTCCCCTACTGTCCCTGTGCAGTTTCAGTGTTAGCTTTCCTGACGTCATTACACCAGGCTGGAAGAGAACAGTGGATGGTACTATTTTAATTGAGAAGAAACTTCCTTCCTTTCTTTACTAATTCCCAGCCAGCCAAACCCACTCATGTTCAGGACCACCCACTTGAATAGTGTAATCCTGTGCAGCTAGGATTCTCTTTGTTCAATAGTGGGTGGAGGAGTAATTAGAGCTCTGCTGTGACTGATTAGAGAAGTGCAGGTTGAGGCATCTTGGAAGGGGCATATGTGCCCTCTGAGATACACAACCTGCTACACTATACAAGCTGCCCAGGAGCTGCTGACTGGCACCAATGGTCTCAAACACCAGGTTGTACTGAGAGCCTGGGAGAAGTAAATGTGACAATGCCCAGCATCGATCTTTATGACATTGTTTTTTCTAAGAAGTAGCCTTTCCCTGTTTTTGAGATGGAGCCTGGTGGTGGAACCCTGTTTGTTACAAGCGAGACCTGTTTGGATTTTTGTAGGCAATTTTGTCTTTTCCATGTCATTTTAATTCGCTGGAGACTAATGTGGAGCCAACTCTGAAGCAGCTACATTGGGAGGATACTGCATTGGGTGCAGAGTGAGCTATACCCTTACAAAGCTTGCCAGGAATGAGGGAGAACCAGTGTGGAGCCATCCTTAAAGGAGACTTGCACTGTGTGCAAGGTGTGTTTGACCCCTTGCGGGGTCTTATTAGGAGGTGAGCGTGCATTACACTCGGTGGTGGGAGCACCTTTACAAGTGGTGTGGAGTCACAGTGAAGCACAATCGCAAATTTACCCACAATTTTTTCACTTTGATAAAAAGATGTATTACTTTTATGTCACCTTTGGACTTGTATTCAATTGTATGCTGTTTAAATGTGATTGTCATATTTTTTACTTATTAATTCATTAGCAGCGCTGTTACATTTATATATCTGAGCCCTTCCCTGTTATTTCCATCAAGCTTGCTGTCTAAGATTGTGGTAGGCAGCTTCTGAGGGAGGAAACAGAGGGCAAGATTACTCCTTTGACATCATCCACGGTCCACCCATGGAATGCCTGCAAAGGAAATTACCATCCCAGGGCATAATGGGATATGTAGGTCATTGTGGGATAGGAAAGATGGCGGAAATTATGTTGTGTGGCACTGCTCTATGCCAGCCCACATAGCGCGGAAATTTGGTTTGGTGAAACCTGAGGTATAATTGCACAGAGAAAACTACAAAGGGGGAGAGAGCAGCAGTAACTGGTCTTTTTTACAGGAAGCTCCTACACAAAGGCAAAGTGTAGGAGTTGTTTAATGCTGAAATACTGCAAAGATCTGGAGGAAATACAGAAAGAATACTAAGATTTGAGTAATAATATACAAGCCTCCTGTGCAGTGGATACGGAAAGTATTCAGATTCCCTTAAATTTTTCACTCTTTGTTATATTGCAGCCATTTGCTAAAATCATTTAAGTTCATTTGTTTCCCTCATTAATGTACACACAGCACCCCATATTGACAGAAAAACACAGAATTGTTGACATTTTTGCAGATTTATTAAAAAAGAAAAACTGAAATATCACATGGTCCTAAGTATTCAGACCCTTTGCTGTGACACTCATATATTTAACTCAGGTGCTGTCCATTTCTTCTGATCATCCTTGAGATGGTTCTACGCCTTCATTTGAGTCCAGCTGTGTTTGATTATACTGATTGGACTTGATTAGGAAAGCCACACACCTGTCTATATAAGACCTTACAGCTCACAGTGCATGTCAGAGCAAATGAGAATCATGAGGTCAAAGGAACTGCCTGAAGAGCTCAGAGACAGAATTGTGGCAAGGCACAGATCTGGCCAAGGTTACAAAAAAAAAAATCTGCCGCACTTAAGGTTCCTAAGAGCATAGTGGCCTCCATAATCCTTAAATGGAAGACGTTTGGGACTACCAGAACCCTTCCTAGAGCTGGCCGTCCGGCCAAACTGAGCTATTTGGGGAGAAGAGCCTTGGTGAGAGAGGTAAAGAAGAACCCAAAGATCACTGTGGCTGAGCTCCAGAGATGCAGTCGGGAGATAGGAGAAAGTTGTAGAAAGTCAACCATCACTGCAGCCCTCCACCAGTCGGGGCTTTATGGCAGAGTGGCCCGAAGGAAGCCTCTCATCAGTGCAAGACACATGAAAGCCTGCATGGAGTTTGCTAAAAAAACACCTGAAGGACTCCAAGATGGTGAGAAATAAGATTCTCTGGTCTGATGAGACCAAGATAGAACTTTTTGGCCTTAATTCTAAGCGGTATGTGTGGAGAAAACCAGGCACTGTCCCCTACAGTCCCAACAGTGAAGCATGGTGGTGGCAGCATCATGCAGTGGGGGTGTTTTTCAGCTGCAGGGACAGGACGACTGGTTGCAATCGAGGGAAAGATGAATGCGGCCAAGTACAGGGATATTCTGGACGAAAACCTTCTCCAGAGTGCTCAGGACCTCAGACTGGGCTGAAGGTTTACCTTCCAACAAGACAATGACCCTAAGCACACAGCTAAAATAACGAAGGCGTGGCTTCACAACAACTCCGTGACTGTTCTTGAAGGGCCCAGCCAGAGCCCTGACTTAAACCCAATTGAGCATCTCTGGAGAGACCTAAAAATGGCTGTCCACCAACGTTCACCATCCAACCTGACAGAACTGGAGAGGATCTGCAAGGAGGAATGGCAGAGGATTCCCAAATCCAGGTGTGAAAAACTTGTTGCATCTTTCCCAAAAAGACTCATGGCTGTATTAGATCAAAAGGGTGCTTCTACTAAATACTGAGCAAAGGGTCTGAATACTTAGGACCATGTGATATTTCAGTTTTTCTTTTTTAACAAATCTGCAAAAATGTCAACAATTCTGTATTTTTCTGTCAATATGGGGTGCTGAGTGTACATTAATGGGAAAAAATTAACTTAAATGATTTTAGCAAATGGCTGCAATATAACAAAGAGTGGAAAATTTAAGGGGGTCTGAATACTTTCCGTACCCACTGTATTTAGACAATATTGATTTTTCCAGGATTTCAGCTTTAAACAACTATGATTTCTTTAAAGTAAATTTGTAATTTTGTGAAACCCATTAAATTGTTTACATATTTAATATAGAAGCATCTAAGCTTAAAACCTAAAAAAAATGTAACATTCAAATAATGACCTTTAGTGTGTTCTGTAGAGGTCAGATGGGCTTGTACAAATCATTATTAGAAGACGTTTTATTAGAGCAAAAAGCAAACAAGGTTTGGGACTTTGAATGAAGCAGTGACCCGGTGTGGTCAAATGCCAGTTTTGGATATTATATGTATTGGATGATGTGTGTGTTTATCATATGGCAGACCACCTTTTTCAAGATACTTTGGTACAAGAGCCACATACATGCAGCACAGCTTCAATTTCCATTCCAGCCATTGACAGAAATACAGTGAACAAAATTCCAAAATAGAAGCTACTGTGACATATTTATCCTGTAAGCAAAAAAGCATTATAATTCTTCCTTTAACAATAATTCCTATTTTCATGTAAGATTTAACAAAACTAACCATGTACTCACACGGTTGGAGGTCTAAAAATGTACTTTTAAAAATGTTTTATTTAGAAATGCACTTCATGTCTTTCTATATTGTAGCACAGTCCGTACTCATAGGTCTTTCAGGGTGAAACAGAACACAATTTAAGCATTATAAAAATCTGTTCAAAGATACCAGGTGTTTCTAGGCTGGCAAAAGCTCTAAGCACTGGTCTGAATCCAAAACTTGGTAATTCAATAAAGTGAATATTGCTGGTGTGGGCATACTTTTTGGAACTTTATGGATCTGTATTTACAGAATGATTAAACCTTTTAGGTCAGTTCAGTGATTCAGAGTTAGGGATAAAAGAGCAAAATCTGAGAGTAAAAAGCTATAAAAAATAAGTGTCTTTATTAATATGTCAAAAAAAATGAGAAACTGCAGATACTTCTTACTCATGATGCTTTCAAAAGCTTAACATGTATTCCTCCTGGCAGGAAGCAATATTCTGCTTTAGTTCCTCTTCCAAAACATTCTAATGTCAATCTGCCAGTGTGCTGCCTTTATGTACAAAGGGGTATTCCATCATTATATAGTGATCTCTCCCCTTACTGAGAGCAACATATGTGGACAGGCACTAATTAACCTATTGACTCATTTATTTTTAAGTTCTGTTGTAGATGTTAATAGTTTTATTGAATATTACCTAAAAGGTTGTGCATATAATATGCAGTAGGTAATAGAAATTAAATAAAGTATATAATAAGACCGATTAACGAAGGAGGGAAAAATTAGCACACATTAGCTGATTATTACGGTCACATTTTCTATAAGATGAAAAGTTATACCTGGTTGCTACTGGCAAAAATTTAATTTTGTGCTCATTTTGCTTTTCCAGTTTGAATAACTAACCACCAACTGGGCAAGTTTAAGAGAGCTGGAGCAAATAAAAGAGCTACTTCTGCTTTGTGAAAATCTTCAGTAACTTATCATATTTTTAATATACCAAGGGCAGGGAACAGAAGGAGTTTTCCTTTTTCTTTTGCTCCATATTCATAAATTAACTTTGCCAAGGATGCACAAAGATGTAGGGGTGTGTCTAAAAGTTTCTTAAACTCCAGATAATGTTATGCTTACTCTCATAAGCCTGTGAACCAAAAAGGTCAGAGGGCCCAACCATGGTAGTTACTTCCTGTTTTATACCAGACACTGTATATGAATAAATTACTGTATGTTCTGTACAGATTATAGCAGTTTTTCTTCTTCATGCACATCTTGTTTCCTTTTCTTCTTTTCTGCTGTTTTAGCCTCTAGGCTTATAAAAATTGAAAATAAGGTGAAAGTTTCCACAGCTGTATTAAAAATGTATACCTTAAGGACTATGAAGCCTCATACACACGATTGGATATCCTATGGATTCTAATCCGATGGTTTTGTCCATCGGAAATCCGATGAAGCTGACTTTCACCAGTCTTGCCCATACACCATCAGTCAAAAAACTGACCGTTCCAAACGCGGTGACGTAAAACACTCAGATGAGCCGAGAAAAATTAAGTTCAATGCTTCTGAGCATGCGTCGACTTGATTCTGAGCATGTGTGGGTTTTTTATCCGATGGACTTGCCCATAGACGATCGGAATTTGCTATCGGTTTTTGATCCATCGGAAAAATTTAAAACATGTTCTATTTTTTAAAACCGATGGAAAAAAGACAGATGGGTCCCATACACGATCGGTTTGTCTGATGAAAAAAGTCCATCGGACTGTTTTCATCGGTAAAACCGATCATGTGTACAGGGCTTAAGAATCATTAGCGTAGGAACTCCTGACAGATATATATATATATATATAAAAAAAAAAACAATAAATCATTTTATAGATTTATTAATAATTGCAAAATGTGTGCTTTTAAAAAAACGAAAACAAATACCTGAATTTAAATTGATATAATGATATAAACCTCTTTTAACCCCCTGTGTATCAACACTGAAAGAAAGGGATAGACATCACGCTAAGCCAATCAGTTTCAACATTCGTAACCACTTTTCTACCAGGGCAATTTTTTACAATTATTCACATACATAAAAATCTGAATTTTTTGCTAGAAAATTCTTTTGAAAGTGTGAGAGATAGCCAGTCAAAATTAACATTGTCGAAAGCCTTTTCTGCATCTAGGGTGATGATTGCATAGTCCCCCGTGGGGTCCTGTTTGGCTCGTTCAAGGGCCAAGAGAACTTTACGAATGTTAAGAGTGGCTGTCCGCCCCTTCACAAAACCTGATTGGGCTGGGCGGATGAGGTCTGGGAGGATGATAGCTAGTCTGGATGCCACTATTTTTGACAGAATTTTGACATCTAGGTTGAGTAAAGAAATAGGCCTATAGGAGCCCGGTTCTAGAGGGTCTTTGCCCTTTTTAGAAAGTAACTTGATGATAGCCTGGTTGCCCGTCGGGAGATAAGGACCCCCCGCCCAGATGTTGGAATAAACCGAGTGAACTATGGGAACCGTGATATTAGGGAGAGTTTTATAGAATTCACTTGTGAAGCCGTCCGGTCCAGGAGCTTTCGAGGGGTGGAGAGTGCGGATGGTGCGTTCTATTTCGTCGAGGGAGATGGGAGCGTTTAAGGTTTCCAGTTGGGTGGAAGAAATAGTTGGTAGGTACATTTTTTCAAGAAAAGCTTGGGCTAGCTTATGGTCGATAGGGCCGGGGGCATATAGGGCCGTATAGTAGTCCAGCATGGTTTTGTTTATATGCTGTGGGGTAGAATGAATATTTCCTGTGCGGTCCCTCAGCGAGGTGATGTGTGTCGGACGGAATGAGCCCTTGCAGAGCCTAGAGAGGAGTTTACCAGCTTTGTTGCCAAATTTATGTAGAGTGGCATCTAAGTGAGATTTTTTTGTGAGTTCCAGAGTGTCAGCCCAGGTGTCAAGGGCAGTTTTAGCCGCCGACCACTCAGCCCTGTCAGCCGGTGATGTAGAGGTGGCTAGAGTGCGTTGTGCAAGGTGAAGTCTATCGCTGGCCAGTTTGAATTTCGATAATGCATGTCTTTTGAAGGAAGTGGCGTATGATATAATCCGGCCCCTCAAGTATGCTTTGCCAGCATCCCAGAGAAGATTCGGATCCCCTGCGTGTGGAGCATTGGCAGATGTGAACTCTGCCCATGATCGTTCCATATATGCACTAAAATCAGCATTATTGTGGAGAAAGGATGGGAAATGCCAGATATTGGGATGGGGGGGGGTCTAACTTGTCCAGAGTAAGGGTTATTGGGGCATGGTCTGATATGGCTATGTCCCCAATCTCTGAGTCTGAAACTAGCGGAATAAGGTTATCAGACCCGAAGAAATAGTCAATCCTAGTGAGGATCTTGTGCGGATTGGAGTAAAAAGTAAATTCCCTGTCTACCGGGTGTGTTAAGGAGGTGGAGGGAATCCATAGTGGAGGCAAACAAGGAGGGAGCAGATGTAATGAGTGCTGAGGTGGATTGTTTCGGTGAGGACCTATCGTCTGGAGGGTGCATGAGATCATTAAAATCTCCCCCAACTAAGTGCGGTAGATGGGAGACAGTGAGAAGCCAAGAAGAGAGTTGGGAATAGAAGGTTTTTGTGGGACTGTTGGGAGCATATACATTTGAGATCACTAGTTCTTTGGTGCCTATTTTAACCCTGGAAGAGACAAAACGCCCTTGGTCATCTGTGTGTGTGGATAGAACCGTACATGGGAGGTTTTTGTGAATCAGAAGGAGGACACCAGCTTTCCGTCCAACTGATTCTGCCCCCAGGACCGTTCCAACCCAGAGTTTCTGCATACGACTGAAGTCTGATGCTGGTAGATGAGACTCCTGTAGTAGTGCTATGTCAGCTTTTAGCCTTTTGAGATGACGAAGAATCTTCATTCTCTTGTTAGGAGAACGAAGACCCTTCACATTCCATGAAATTACCTTAAGACATCACGGAGAAAAAGAGATATGTAAGGAGGATCAGTAGCCATAGGAGCAAAAGTGGGGATCAGGAGGTCCAGTTTAAGCCCGGGAGGAACGTGTGCGTCTATATGTGAAGCCCTTGGGTTGGGAGTGTGAGATGATATGTGGAGAGGGAGGAGAGGGGAGGAATGGAGGGAAAAGGGGAGAGAACAGAGGAGAAAACAAGGCAAAACAAGCCAACAAGTTAAAGTAAATACCAGAGTAAACTTCGCTTTTTTCCGCATGAGTTCGCTGTGCAGGGTAGATCCCCATGCAGGACCCTGCATGAGAAAGAAAAAAAAGGAGCAAGAAAAAATGCCTGAGAGCCCTAGGGACATCAATGATGTGCGAGGGATCCCCAGAGTGGAATCATGGTTGGGAGCCGGGTACGCTGCACAGCGAGATCACGGTGGATATTGAAATGTAAACCCAATTACGCGTAACGTGGCATGGATGCAATGGTGCCCTTGCTGACAACATCGAGCTCAAGCAATAGCAAACAATACACTAGAATGCATATATAACAGTGACAAATGACCAATACATTCAAAGCAATTGAGGGAGTAGAAAAGAGAAAAAAAACCAAAAAACCTTGGGGGACCAGTCATGGGGTCAGTGCCCAGCGGTGAGTTCTGGGTGACCACAGAAAGGGCCATGTAAAGAGATATAACATCACAAACAACAGGCGTACCATAGAGAAACCATACAACCTGCAATGGGATGGATGAAAAACCATGTCTGTGTGTAGAAAACTTCACCGCACGGAGTTGTTGTTGCGTTGGTACGTATCAGAAGGTCTGAAGCATTTCGGAGAGTCCTTACGAGGGCTCCTCTGTTCCAGAGACCGGAGGCTAGAAGTCGACTTTGAAGGCGTGTGAGGAAGTATATCTCCACGAAGGGAACGGATAAAGGATTCTGCTTCCAAGGGATCCTGGAAAGACAGTTGCTCCCCTTTAGGAGATTTGAGGCGTCGAGTTGCAGGAAAGGCCAGGGTGAATTTTATTTGTTGCTTGAAGAGTTCAGAGCAGATCGGTTGAAAGGCTTTTCTCTTCTTGGAAACTTCGATCGAGTAGTCAGCAAAAATGAGGATCTTTACCCCGTCGATTTGGAGAGATGGGGATTGGCGGAATGACTGCAGGATTAGGGATTTGTCAGCATAGTTGAGATATTTGGCTATGATGGGACGTGGTGTTTTGCGCTCGGTATTAAAGGTGCCCGTACGGTGTGCGCGTTCGACTGTGAACAGGCCCGAGAGCCCCATGGCTTCCGGTATGCGTTTTGAGCAAAATTCTGACAAAGCTGCAGAGGGGAGCGATTCAGGGACGCCTACAAATCACAAGTTGCTCCTTCTGGATCTATTTTCCAAATCTTCCAATTTTTGAATAATATATTGATTAGTTTTGTCCTGCGACTGTTCCGTGGCCTGCGCTTGGTAGAGTTCGTCTTCTACCTCAGAAAGGCGGTGTTCTACCTCATTTAGTCTAGTGGAATGTTCAGTGAGCTGGGCTTTAATTTGCTGCATGCCCGCATTTACTGCCTTTTCCACCGAGGCAGAAATCATAGGGGAGAGGAGGGCTGCTACTGCATTGGCAATGCGGTGGGTGTGATCATTATCCCCGGGGGGTGAGGAGATGTTAAAGCCCCTTGGTGTGCCTGGCAGAGCGGATGGTGGATCTAGTCCCTGGGGTGAGTTGGCAGAGGATGTGGTGATGTGCTGGGAGGGCTGTCCACTCACCTCCATGTCAGCCGCCTGTGTGACTTCCGTGGTGTGCGAGTAGGCCGAAGCCGGGGCCTCGATTTGCGGCCTGGCCGGCGGCGCTGCCGCGCCCGCGAACGAACGGGCGCCAGTTTTCTCAACAAAAACGGTCCATCGAGTGCCAGAGAGTGAAGGGGGAACTTGGGGAAGGCAGATGGATGTGGGGGGCCACTCAGGCAGAGTTTATATGCCGATGCAGGGTCCTGGTGAGGGAGCTGTGAGGAGACGCAGCTACCTCATACAGCGCCGGAACCGGAAGTCCCGAAAATTCTTTTGAATACTGTATATGTTACTGTATAATTACTTTGAATACTTTTAATACTGTATATGTTCTGAAAGCAGGCGCTCTGTAGAGTAGAATGGTGGCTATTTTGTGACTGTTTACTGTTTTCAAATGCATATTTTTAGAAGGGAATATGCTAAAATTAATTTTAGTGTAAACAAACTATGGTGCCAATAATTGAGCCGTTTACATACACATGCATGTCCAATGTGCATTTGCATTTGGGTGTGTGCCAATTTTTTTAATGCTGTTTTTATTTTCGTTTAACTTTATTGCTAATAAAAGGGAGATACCAAGCCTCATATTTGATAGCAGGGGCAGGTGACAGGTCCTTAATATAGAGACATCAGGGGCAGTAGTGTATTTAGGTTTTGTGCTGCCCTAGGCCTGACTAAACTCGTGCACCCCCTAATTTAAATATGTCTCACCCTTCCTGTCAAGGCCACACCCCTTTCTGTTTAAGACCCGCCCTGAAATTTTTGAGTGGGGACACTAGTTCTTAGGCCCTGGGGCGGGGGGGCAATGGATTCCTTTAATTTGCATAGATTTCCTCTCACTCCCTGTTTGGCTATGGGGCAAGAAATTAAGGGAAATCTCTGCAATTGGGACAGTGATGGTAAAAAATAAACTGACAGGGGCTATAACTCTCCCTTACTCTATCCAAAATGAAAAAAAAAAGTGTTGCCTATAGTTCTACTTTAAGCACAAATTTCAAATAATTTTAAGGAGAGGACTAAGAAGATATAACCATGCCAATGGTGCATCAGAAAACATATAGCATAGTGAGGAAGGTTTGTGGTCCAGGATGATGGGACAGTTAAAATTAGAAGCCGAGCCCCCCCCCCCACACTTGCGGAATGTCGGGCGCCCGCAATACCGGAAGCAGTGCTGCCGCTTTATGGGGGCGCTAGACTAATTTGCCTCTCAGCCCAGTCCGCCCCAGAAGGCTGGCGCTACACTAACAGTGTAGTGCAAGCCGGAGGGGACTCTTTCTGTGCGGCCCCCCTGCAAAGTGCTGCCCTAGGTCTGGGCCTTGTTGGCCTAGGCCAGGATACATTGTTGATCAGGGGTCTATTGGATCCCCAATGTCACCTCTGCCCTGCACTGCAGTTAATCAAGTACAGACTGTGCTTGATTAGCTGTTGTCAGAAACTATGAATCAGACCGAGACAGAAGAACAGTTAAATCACACTTGTTTAATAATAATAAAAGTAAATAGAACAAACGTAGTCAAAACATAGCCAAAGTTCGGTAACCGGAACGGATAGTCAGACAAGCCAGGAAGTCAGGAAGCCAGGGATAAGCGTAGTGGAACAGAAAGCAGGATCTGGAATCAGAAGGGATGTCAGCCAAGCAAGTCTTTAACAGGCACGCAGGAGAGAGTCTCTGTGATGTTTACCAGTTAAAGGCAGAGAAGATCTGGGCTGGACGGCTTAAGTAAGCAGGACTGACGAGCAGGATATCATCAACAGGTGAGTCACTGTGGAGAGATAGGAGCTGGCAATTAAACAACAGTTGAGTGCTCAGAGAAAGAAGGGCTAAGCCCAGCCCTGACAGCTGTCTACCCAGCCACAGCAATGTTCTTGTCATTTTCAGGTTCATTCATTACTTTCCATCTTGAGACATCTTACCAGTCTTGGGCTCTCTGAAGCACCAGTAGAGCCCGGAGACCACAACAGGGAAGGGGGGGGGGGGAGATGGCAGCACATTCACAGTCATTTAAAAATGTAAAAGTGATCACTTTTACATGAATTTAAAGCCCTGAGCTTGTTTTAACTCCTTGAATAGCAGGACAATTGTAAATATACTTTGGTAGGAAAGAGGTTAAAGAGACCCTGTCACCAGACCATTCATTTTACCTAAAATGATCCCTAATACCGCGTACACACGACCGTTTTTCATGACGAGAAAAATGCCATTTTTTTATTTGGTCATTAAAAACGATCGTGTGTGGGCTCCAGAGCATTTTTCACGACGTGAAAAATGGGCATTAAAAATTTGGAACATGCTCTAATTTTTCTCGTCGTTTTCTCGTCGTTTTTCACGTCGTCGTTTTTCTCGTCATGAAAAACTGCCGTGTGTAGGCTTTAACGACGTGAAAAAAACGTGCATGCTCAGAAGCAAGTGATGAGACAGGAGCGCTCGTTCTGGTAAAACTAGAGTTCGTAATGGAGATAATGGAGATATCACATTCGTCATGCTGTAACGGACTGAAGAGCACGAGGCTGAAAAGCGCGAATCGTCTCTCACCAAACTTTACTAACATAAGGATCAGAAAAAGCAGCCCAAAGGGTGGCGCCATTCGACTGGAACTTCCCCTTTATAGTGCCGTCGTACATTTAGTACATCACCGCGCTTTGCTCAAGCATTTTTTTTCATGATCGTGTGTAGGCAAGGCAGGCTTGAGAAGAATCACGTCGAGAAAAACATTAAAAACGGTCGTGTGTACGCGGCATTAAATTATATTTGATTTAACATATTTAATGCAGGTTATTTACCTATAAAAGCTTCCCTTGTTTAGACATCCACAAACCCTGATACTGGATGTCATGTCAGCAGCCCTAGAAGAATCAGAGCTGTCACTCAAACATTACATAGTATTCCCTTCACTTCTCTCCAGGCACCTATCTAAAAGATTATGTAGGGAGGTGAAGGGTGGAGAACTTAGGGATAGGTTCACTTTTTAAAACGTTACATGGTATGCCCTAATTTAGAGAGCAAAGTGTAACTTAACACTTCCAGAGGGCTATGACAGTAGGGAGAAGGATTTGCTAGGTAACTTACAAGTCCATTTTTCTAGCAAGTTTAAAGGCAAAATGCAAGTAAAAAAAAACCTTGCAAGGAAGTATTACAATGCTTGATTTTTCTGTGCTTTTACCTGCAATTGTTTAGGTTGGTGACCGAGTCTCTTTAACCGATTGCCAAACGCCGCACAAACTTATACGTCAACAGAATGGCATGGCTGGGCAAATGGGCGTATATAAAAAAAAAAATTAATAAAAATGTCATAAAACTATCCGCTAATTTGTAGACGCTATAACTTTTGCGCAAACCAATCAATAAACGCTTATTGCGATTTTTTTACCAAAAATATGTAGAAGAATACATATCGGCCTAAACCGAGGAAAAAAAAAATTGAATATATTTTTTGGGGATATTTATTATAGCAAAGTAAAAAATATTGCATTTTTTTCAAAATTGTCGCTCTATTTTTTGTTTATAGCGCAAACAAATTCAAACCGCAGAGGTGATCAAATACCACCAAAAGAAAGCTTGACTGCGCAATTGTCAGTTAAAGCGACGCAGTGCCGAATCGCAAAAAGTGGCCTGGTCTTTGGCCAGCCAAATGGTCCGGGGCTTAAGTGGTTAAAGGAGAAGAGAGCAGTGTGATGCCCTATTATGTGCTGCTTCTTTTTATGATTATCCAATCACAAGTTTGATGCAAGTTGGTGAACAAGCTCTACTGCTTAAAGTGGTTGTAAACCCTCAGGGTTTTTCACCTTAATGCATTAGGGTGAAAAAGCTCATGTGCTGCAGCTGCCCCCCAGAGCCCCCCCTTTTACTTAGCTGAACCCAATCTTTGCAGCGGTGTCTCAGGTCCTTATTGGATAGATTGATAGCAGCAGGAGCCATTGGCTCCCACTACTGTCAGTCAAATCCAATGATGCGACAGTCGGGGGGGGGCGGGTCCGGTTTCTGCTGTCTATGTCAATGGACACAGCAGCAGGACACAAGTGCCCCCAGGGAAAGTATTTCTCCATCGGGGCACTTGAGAAGAGGAGGAACCAGGAGCACCGTGGAGAGACCCCAGAAGAGGAGGATCAGGGCCCCTCTGTGCAAAACCCTTGCACAGAGGAGGTAGGTATGACAAGTTATTTAAAAAGAACAAAAAAAACAAGACTTTACAACCCCTTTAAAAGCACTAGAGAAAAGTGAGGTCACCACCCGTCTTACTTTGAAAATGTAAAACACTTTATGTATATGCATTTCAGCCAACTATTTAGCTGTTTGCATTAGGTTTAGCTTTGAGGTATAATGGGGTCCCATGTTAAATCTTTAACTGCAGTGTCCTGTGGTTTCTCACACATTGTAGATGAATGAAATAGAGAAAAAGTAAAAGGTATATATATATTTTTTTATTCCTGAGGATAGCTATACACAGCCTAATCAAAGCACACAGTGATAATGAGCACTTCCAAGCAGAAAAGCACTGTTATCACAAAGAGATATTTTCTGACATATTGGAAAATGACTGTGACTGACAGCGATCGTTTTCATTATTTCACAGGAAATGGAAACCTTTCATCATCAGCATGGCAATCTCTATGAAGATAGGCATGTCCCTCACCAGTGACGCTTTCTGGTGATAGATCTATCCATGGATGAATCCCCATAGTGAGGCACATTTGAGACTCTCTACTGAATGTTCATTCAGGATTGTAAGAAAGAAAAGATGCTAAATAAATCTTATGTTGTGCCAAGTTATTAAATCAAATGAGCAAGAGAACAAGAGTCTAGATCTCTACACTATAAGAACAAATAAAAGGAGGTGTTTTTAAAGTGGAGAGAGGACACCGCTATCTGCTAGATGCTGCAAAGTTATCCCATAGCATGCCCACATTTTATTTCATTTATAAGATGCAGGTCATAGTGTGGAACCTGTGTTGTTATATGAAGTTCTGTTTTCCAAAGCAAGGAGAACTTTAAGATTTGAGGAGAGGTCTGTGACTAGTCACGGAACCAGGCTCTCATTTTTGCCTTTTTTTCCCCCAAAACTGTAATTTATATATACTGTGTACATTTGGAGTTCAGAAGCAATTGGAGTAATGAGTGGGGTATTCTTTTCCAATATTTTTTATTGACATTTTTTAAATAAAAGTACAATAAACAACATTTGTCATTTTTCATACATACGAATTAAATATAAATTTTCATATACATAAATCTTTGGGGGTTCAGTTATGTAGTCGTAGAAGAGCTGTGCTTTCGAGTTTCCACGATGCGAGTGGGGTATTCTTTGCAACGTAAATTTTCACCTTATTTTCTAAGCTAAGGAAAATGTTTATTTTCAAAGTGAACTTTGAATACTAAGAGAACTGATTAAATTCTGCAAGCCTAGAGGTTAGACTTTTTGCTTTGGTGTTAAGCCCCGTACACACGATCGGATTTCCTATGGATTTTAAACCGATGGATTATTCCATCGGAAATCCGATGAAACTGACTGTATCAATCTGAAATAGTTCATCACCTTTGTGAGTACAGCACTCATAGCTACAAACTTTGAAGTCATCTTGCTTCACAGAAAAGAGCTTAGTTGGAAGTCTCTGGAACATCAAGAAAGATCCCACCTGTTGTCTGTCTATTCATTGGTATTGTCTATGAGCCTGTTTAGCTAAACTGGCTATATGATTTATTTGGACTGCTAAGATATATTGCTTTCCAATGGTTGACTAATTTTTAATTAAGCCATTGATCAAGTTTTTCATGTGACTTTCTTAGTTATGTATACTTTTATTCTTTATATTTTAAAACTCAATGAACTTAAATGTATGTAAGGTAAATCTAGACCCAATTATGAAAAGGTTTAGTAATACTTTGTTAATACTTTGTTAATAGTGTAATAGGATCGGTAATCAGCCAAGTTATAAGACAGAGAGTTAAGCCCTGTACACACGATCGGATTTCCTATGGTTCTTAAACCGATGGATTTTTCCATCGGAAAACCGATGAAGCTGACTTCCATCACTCTTGCCTACACACCATCAGTCAAAAAACCGTTCGTCCCAAACGCTGTGACTTAAAACACTCTGACGAGCCCAAAAAAAATAAGTTCTATGCTTCTGAGCATGCGTCGACTTGATTCTGAGCATGCGTGGGTTTTTTATCTGATGGAGTTCCCCACAGACGATAGTAATTTGATATAGTTTTTTCTTCCATCAGATAAATTTAAAACATTTTCTATTTTTTAACACCGATGGAAAAAAGACCGATGGGGCCCATACACGATCGGTTTGTCCGATGAAAAAGTCCATCTGACTGTTTTCATCGGTAAAACCGATCATATGTACAGGGATTTAGAGTTTTACAGGTTTTAAAAAAATGCAATATAAAGTGATATATAAATCATAACTAACCACAGGGCAAGCAGTAGGGATCCATAATGTTAAAATAATTACTACATAATGAAATATATTTGCCTTAAAATTGCAAATATAAATCTTCAAAATTAAATCTATCTGACCCTTTTAATCTTACCTAATAAATGTATTTCCTTGTGGCCTGGGAAATGTCATTGAAGGCTATGAAGAGATAGTCACTTTTTGCTTTTGGTAGAAGAAAGATTTACAAGAGCATTTACGTATTTCACATAATTACATATATATTACAACCTGTAAAAATGATGAATCTTCATTTTTAAGCAGACTATTTCCCTTTTGAAATCATTATAATCCTATAATGACAATTTCATTGCTAAATGAACACAGGCACCTTTATGTGCCATGAAAGTAGACTCATATTGATTAAATTATGTTAAGCTCCAACTCATCTCCCTATTGGTGAGTATTTTGCTGGCTCAGAGTATCTTTTAAGAGGCAAAGAAGTGCTTTGAATCAATACTGTCCTACCCAATTGTTCCTCATTGCTATCAAGGACACTTCTGTAATTAAGAAGCTATTCCATTAAAATGCTTCAGCTTCCAGAGGGAATAATCTGTAGAGTGTCCTACAAAATACATTTCATTTTTCAGCTTTGTATAATACAAGTCTATGCTAATGCAGCATCTACAAGTAGGAAAAATATAGTTTTACCTTGTGAAAACTGTAAAAATACTTCCAATACTGCATGCAAAATAACTTGGTTTAATAGAAAATCAATTTACATATAACACTTGTGCCAAATTTTACTGACAGTAACATTAACCATTTTAGCTGTAGCTGCTTTGGCCTGAGTGTTGTGTAGCATCATGTTAGTCCCTATATTTTAGTACCTAAAGAAACTCAATTTAAGGAAGAATGGGTGAAGATGCTTTAAATATCTAGAGTGACATCGGGTAGAGATGCACAATAGCAGGTTGCAAATAAGATAAGGGACCAGGAGATGTGTGGCCAGATCCAGGTCAGTGTAAAATTGGCCATGAACTATACAATTTCTGTACAATCTCTTTTAGCTTTACCAAACTATACAATATGAGAATAGGCCAAAACAACTAATTAAATTTGTATCCAAACACACAAGCCCTAAATAGTTTTAAAGGAGATCGAACAATCAGCCTCCATGAATCTTTCAAGACAGTGCCCCCTTTGAAGTGGCCCTGCCACTACGGGATCGAAAGTGAAATTAAAACACCCTATAAGAGGTTAATTCACAACAGTGTGAATTGTAGTTTTTTTTTTTTTTTTTTCTGTTGTGTTTTTGGTTTTGTGTGTTGGGGCTGATATGATTCAGAACCACTTGATAGCACTAAGAAATGACTATGAAGGAATGGATAAAAATCTTTAATTATTTAGGATCTCTCTGTTTTGTATTTTTGTTTTTCGTTCTGATAGTAGTTATGCAATAGAGAGTAAAACTCTGGGTGATGTTTTGGGAATAATACAATCTTAAAACAGGTATATATACACATGATTAAGTTTTCTATGTGCTATGAGTGGAATCTGTATGTAAATTTAAAAAATTTGTAATAAAATATGATTAAACAAAAAAGAGGTTAATTCACACACTTGGAAGTGTGGATACCTACACTGGCATGGAGAAGCAATGTTGTAACTAAGGATGAGTTCAGGCCGACCCCACAGGAAAAAGTCACATGACAGCATACCGCCATCCCAGTTACTTTTGGCCGTGGAATTCCCCACCGTGCAGCTGCACGTACCAAACTCATGAACAACTAAAAAAAACGAATGAAAAGGCAGAAGAAAACAGTTCTGTAAACAGAACATATAGCCCATTGGCTGTAACTAACAGGGATGTACCCCTTGGATTGATGAGCCCAGTTTTTTAAATCTGTTTATCAATAATCCGGTGGATGAAATAAATGATTATGTTGTAGTTTTTGCTGATGAGAAGAAATGATGAGGTATTCAAAACCAGCAAGGTAGTCATGTGCTACAGAAGGAGCTTGACAATATTGCAACATGACAGTTAAATGAAACCACAGAAGCTGGCTACAGATTTAACATACATTTCAAGGATAAGTTTACCTTTTGACAAAAAATAAATAAATGCACATTTTTTTGCAGGTTAAAAAATGTGCATTTATTATTTTGTGTTGTAGGAGCCTGTAAAGCATTGCAGATCAGCAGATCACTGATACCATGAAGGTCTCCTGCAGACCTGTCAGTGTATCTGCTTGCTCGTAGCTCATATGAGCAAACTGATACACGCTGACAGGAAAAATCAATAAACTACCACAGCATTCACGTCGCCGTGGTAGTTCATTGAGAACTACAAGCTGACAGCCGCTAAGGATGTCAGAACTTGTAGTTTTAAATTCACAGAACATTGTGAATGAGTGATGTGGCTGGGCAGGCGGAGCCTCGCTCGGCTGTATTTTTCTTAAAGCGGAGGTGCAGCTTCTATTTTTTTTTTTTTTTAAAGTCAGCAGCTACTAACAGTGTAGCTGCTGACTTTTAATAAGGACACTTACCTGTCCTACTCGCCCACGATGTCGGTCCTGCCACGGTGATCGATCGCTGCTGCCAAGCTCCCGGCCCCTCCATACTGAGTAAGGGAAAAAGGCTGTGAAGCCTTACGGCTTCACTGCCCGTTTCCTACTGCACATGCGCCACTCGCACGGCGCTTTGTGAATGGGTGGCTTGCTTCCTGGGATACACATAGTTCCCAGAAGGCAGCACGCTCTATTCACAAGAAGTGGAAATGGAAGTTCTCAATCCGAGGACAAGGAAGAGGCACAGCAGAAGGCAGATTAGGGGACTTCCGCATAGCAACAGGCATTTCGGGTGAGTAAAATGTTTTTTTTTTCTATTAATTTTTTCTTTTTTTTTTTAGGATTTTTAATGTATTTTTTTTTCTGGGTGGACCTCCGCTTTAAATTGTGACAGCTAGTGGGGAAAGAAGACTCCCCGCTATCTGGCAAAGCGGGGGAATGGGGGTGGGAGCAGAGGCTGGTCCTTTCATAACATGTCACACCCCAAATATAAATGGCTAAAAAAACAGCCATTAAAAAATAACATTTATATGGAAAAAAATGCACACCAGCTTCCAGAAGGTATGGGTGATGTTTCTCACAATCCCGCAGCCCATTGGGAAGCTTCTGAGGTCAAGCTGAAACAAGTACTTTTTAAAATCTTTTTTTTTGTATAAACTTTTTTTTTTTCCAATTTTTAAAGCCATTAGTATTTTGAAGTGGGAGGTTGGGCTTAAAATAAAAATAACCTTCCATTTTAATATATTTAAATATTCTGTACTTGAAGTTGTTCAGAATGAGCTATATTCATTCATTTGTTAGCTATCATCTATAGTAGGTTAATTCAGATATCAACCACTATGCAAGGCCATCCTTCCAAATGAAATGCATATATGTTTGCAGAGAAAATGTTATTATTAAGTTATTTTTATAATTATTATTATTAATTATTATTTGGCTACAAAGAGTCAACATTGTCACCCTATCTGGCCACATGAGTGCACTTTTAGTAAATTAGCACCACTGTCTGTTTTATTTTTTCCACTAAGTCCTATAGCTATTAGAACAATCACCTTGTTTTCCAGTGAAATACTGCACCTATGACACAAGCCATTTAGTTTTTTACTACTGTAACAGATAACCAACTTGATTAGAAACTCTGAATAACTAGAGTTCAACAAATTAAGTGGATAGATACTGTGACTTCTTTTACGAAGTAGCTAGTCAATGCACTGGAAGATCGCAATGCAGATTTATCTCAGGTACAACTGTTCAATCATCAGGTTGCTAAAGCCAAGAAATGTCACAGTCAATATATCAAAAGAGCTAATGCCACATTATATGCATCTATTCCTTGGAGTTCTATAACAACTTCCTAGACTTCATTTATCCAAAATGCCAAATGCCAGTGTCAGCTTTACAATTCCCAGTACTGCTAAACAGATATATGTGACTCTTTCTTGGTTGCTTGCAAAATGAGTGTACTTTACACCAAAAAGCAACCAGGGAAAAAGATATATACATTTTCATTGCACAGCTATTTGTAAAGTTTTTTGTTATTAAACCATGCATTGATGCCATTTAGTTTGCTAAGGCCCGGTTCACATAGGGGCGACTCCTCAGGCGACTCGATCGCCTGAGGAGTCGCGTCCCGATCTGTGCTATGGAACCGTTCTAATAGGAGCGACCTGAGTCGCTCCGAGATTAGAAAAAGGTTCCTGTACTTCTTTTGGGGGCGACGCAGGGCGACTTGCATTGACTTCTATACAGAAGTAATTATGCAAATCGCCTCGGCGGGCGTCTCAAGTCGTCTTGAGATCGCGCCACCGAGGTCGCCCCCGAAGTCGTGCCGCCCCTGTGAGAACGGGGCCTAAAGCACTCTATATCATAAAGAGCTACTATATTGTTATCTTTAATTACTGTTTTGCATTTTTTTTTGCACCTCAGCACTGCTAATTTCCTCCAATCTCCTTGCAGGCTTGTCTGTCCACTCGTGTCTGCTCCAGTGTAGGCTGAAAACCATTGCTCAGGTTCAGTGTTCTGATACAATGGCAAAAGAGGCTAAAGCCTCATACGCACAATCAGATTTTCAGACAACGATTCGTCCGTTTATTGTTGCATGCTAGTCTCATGTCGAAAGTGAAGAGGTTATTCACCATACGAAAATTCTCGTACGACAGAATTCAACTTCAGAAGTGACGTCATGTGTTGAATAGTTTTGTATGTATTCTTTAGTTTCTCAACATGCAAAGTCTTGCTCTTACGATTTTTTTCGGACAAAATACGTACCGATTAAACGAAAATTGGACGTTAAGTTCACGTATGACAAAAATGTTATAGTCTGCACATCCAGCTTTGGTCAGACGAAAAAACGGAATCGGCTTTCGAAAGCACCATACTAACGATCCGAAAACGGCAGATCGTTCGTCGGAGATCATTTTACTTCCTATTTTCGTATCGTGTGTACAGGCCTTAAGAGACTTGGGCCATATCCTTTTGTGATCTCCATCAAAACAGCATGTGGCAGGTCAACAACACAGCAGAACAATTCTGATACAGGGACAGAGCACTGTCACACCTTAGCAGGATGTGCCTAAACAGGGACCTTTCTAACAGGATCACGATTATTTAAATGAAAGTTGTATATGTAAAAATATTTGAACTGCTGTTTAAAATTAAGGTGAAGCCCATTTACTCATCATGCTCAGATGCAGGTGCAGTCCCTTTAACTCCATTTTCCTCAAGTCCCTGGGTTCTAGGACATTCCCGGGGAATATTTGTTTCTCTGCTTCCCTCCATCAGTGATCAGACAGGCCACACCTGATGAGGTAGCAAAAGCTTGGCAGGTGATTTGCAGCCAGGTGGCAGGCTGTTAGAACACTGTCTAACATTGTCAGAACTGGTGTGTGAGCAGCTGGGCCATAACGAAATAGCACATGGCTTCTTCTAAAGACCCAAATACTAACAGCACTATTACCAATGGTCCCTCAACAGGAACTGTCAATTGATCGGGCACACAGACTGCCTAAGCCCTCGCATATACCAGAGCACTTACCCAGAGATGTAATCGCAAAAATATTTTTTTTCCACGTGAAGGACCAACTAATGCAATATGCACGTCACCATTTACCGCTACCTGACCCATATGCAGGAATCAAACTTTACTCAGACTTATCGCAAGCTACATTATTAGCACGCAAGAACCTGAACCCAGTAACAAAAATTCTCTGAAACCATAAAATACTTTATAGATGGGGTTTCCCCACAAAATTACTGATAGAACGTGAGGGCAAGATGCATTCCATACATACCCTGGAGGAGGGTCTAAAAACTGTACAGCTATGGGGGATACTTCCTACCGAAAGTGAGATAAAGACCCAAATACTGTGGGGAGTACCCCACAAATTTTTATAGGAGTACTGTAGCTGCAGTGGGTTGGCACTCTTTCCTCAGGTCTTGAGTGCATTGACATGCTCCTTGGAGATCGATGCTGCTTATTAGGATTTTTTTAAAGTTTGTGTTCTGAACTGTTTTACTGAAAAGGTGATTTGTAGCCAGACTCTCTGTTTTTTGCTATAGAACATGCTTCCTAAAGAAACATTTAAAAACATTTTAAGATCTGGGACAATCCCTAGAATAATTTTCTTATCTACAGCTTGGGGTACATCAGTGAGTTGTAGATATAGCAATGAATATGTAGATATAAAAAACGCAAACACTGATAAAATATAAAACAAAATATATAATACACAATTCTGTACAAGCCATTTTCCAATTTAATATTATTAATAACTGCCTTTGAAATTTAATCTGAATCCACTGTAATTTGCTAAAGATGTAAAAAAAATGGCATGCAATATGGCAGCCTGGAGGCATTCCATACACAGCTGATGGATGGAACACCCTAATGCCGCATACACACGGTCGAAAATTCCGCTAGCAAAAGTCCGATGTGAGCTTTTGGTCGGAAATTCGGACCGTGTGTATTCTCCATCGGTCTTTTGCTGGTGGAATTTCCGCCAGCAAAAGATTGAGAGCTGGTTCTAAAATGTTCAGACGAAAATATTCTGATCGGATAAATCTGATCGTCTGTAGCAATTCCGACGTGCAAAATTCTGACGCATGCTCGGAAACAATTCGACGCATGCTCGGAAGCATTGAACTTAATTTTCTCGGCTCGTCGTAGTGTTGTACGTCACCGTGTTCTTGACTGTCAAAAGTTCAGAGAACTTTTGTGTGACCGTGTATATGCAAGCCAAGCTTGAGCCGATCGTGTGTACGCAGTATTAGAAATATAATTTCCTGTTTGTGTGATTGTCTCTGATTTCTCAGACATTTGCACTAACATACAAGTAAAGCTTTAGGCATCCCCTGCAATAGGAATTTAATTTTAGTAAGAAACTCTCTAAGGGGTAACTACTTCTAAATCAATCCAGACACTGTAACTTTCCCCATCAGAACAGAGGCCCTATGATTCAGAAATCATTCTTAAAAGGACATGGCGAAACAAACAGTTTTTTTCACCAGAACAAAAAAAAAGTAGGACTTTCAATTTTGTTAAAGTCATTAAAATGATTATTGAACACCCAGAGGATTTTTTGCTCAGCAAAAGTGGAGATGCACTGGTGGTTTGCACTGGTGTTCAGACACAACTTTGCATTGATGTTCAGGAAAAACTTTAATGATGTGTTTAAAATGAAGAGGGGGATGCAAGCCAGAGGCAGTAAACTTGCAGACTACCCTAATGTAGCATCTATGCAGACCTTCACCAACCCCCTTTTTCTAGCATCCCTTACCCTGGACCCTTCAGATATCACAGGGGGCCTCGCCACCCGCCCTTGTCTACCAGGCTGTGATCTGCCTGCACTGTCTCAGCTTGTGCAATGTAGGGATGAGCTTTGAGTTCGAGTCGAACCCATGTTCGAATCGAACATCGCCTGTTCGCCGAATTTCAAACATTATGGGCCGTTTGCAACAAATTCGAGTGGCGCGTCACGGCCCATAATTCACTGCGGCATCGTAGTGCATTGCTGGTTGATGATTGGCCAAGCATGCACTATGACCCGCATGCTTTGGCCAATCACAGCGCACAAAAAACGGAGAGCCATAATTGGCCAAATTTTTGCCTCAGGGGGTTTAGTACACGCCCCACATTATATTAGGCCGCCTCCGTGGCGGCCTTGTGTAGTGTGTTGGCGTTGGTTAAAGAGAGAGCTTACAGAGAGAGAGTGTCATTTATATTGAGTTAGATAGAGCAGGCAGGCGAGTCAGTTAGCTGCAGTTTCAGTGTGTAGAGGATATATATGCATCCTAGGTGTTGTATATATATTTATACACTGATTCAGTTTAGCTAGATCTGTTCCTGTTATTCTCTATACTGTGAAAGGCAGGCAGGTGATTGTGCTAGCTGCAGTCAGTGTTTCACTTAGTGTACTGTGTGCTTTGCATAGCGTTCACCTAAAGCTTACCTGAATACAATTTGTGGTGTTCTCAGAATAAAACCACAGGCAGAGAGCTGCAAGTATTTTCAGTTAGTGTACTGTGTCCTCTGCACAGTGTTCACCTAAAACTAACTGAAGACAATTGCTGCTTTTCTCATACTAATACCACAGCAGGTAGTTGATTCTGATAGCTGCATTATCAGTACAGATATATATATATATATATATATATATATATATATATATATATACATTGGGCTTGTGCAATTCGTTTCGTAACGAATCGAAATTCGTCCGAATTTAGCAACTTTCGGACATTCGGAAGCATTCGAATTTCCGAACAAAGCAATTACGAATAAGACCGAATCCGAAATAAATTATACCGCAAATAGCGAATGCCCGAATGTCTTCGGCATAATTCGTTATGAAAAAGTTACGAATGTACGAATCCATACGAAGCACAATAACACTCACTCTGCTCTGCTCTCTGCTTCTCCCACACCGTGCTGAACTCCCTCTCAAAATGGTGTACAGGGGCGGAGGCTATAGCCGCATGTAAAAAACGAAAGTAAAATACGAGATTTCGAATCCATTCGAAGCACAATAACACTCTGCTCTGCTCTCTGCTTCTCCCTCACCGTGCTGAACCCTCTCAAAATGGTGTACAGGGGCGGAGGCTATAGCCGCATGTAAAAAACGAAAGTAAAATACGAGATTTCGAATCGTTACAAATAACCGCTATGTATTTAGAAAAGTACAAATCCATTCGAAGCACATTAGGCATAATAGGCAGCGTCGTCGTGAGAGAGACACAGAAAATTACGAATCAACGAACCCAAAAAAAGTTACGAAAGTATCCAGAATCAACGAAAAACAATGTACTCTACCGAAAGTACGAATTATAAATCAACTAAAAATTCAACGAAAAATGTCGCTTGCGAAAATACGAATTAGTCCGAACACGAAAAATCCCGTCTAGCAAAATTACGAATGATTACGAATCAACAGGACCGAAAAGAAACGAACCGAAACTAACCGAATTTTTCCGTTGTGCACAAGCCTAATATACATCCCACCTTTGTGCAGCTACATATCCCTGCAGGCCATTAGTATGTCTGGAAGGCAAACAAGGAGAGGCAAACAGTCACGAGGCAATAAAAGAGGGCAAGCAGGCTCTGTGGCCTCGAGGCAACAGTGCTGGTCGTGGACACAGTGCATCCTCATCAGCACGTGGCCATGGGACACGCTTGTCCTTTTCGGCAGCTGTTGAGCCGTAACATGACCAAGATTTGGTAGAGTGGATAACCAAGCCGTCCTCATCCTCCACATCCTCTCTCACCCAGGCTCAGGGTACTTTGTCTGGAAAAGCAGCTGCCAAAGCGGCCTCTTCCCTCGGCTCAATGGCATCAGTCACTCCTTCCCTAACCCCACCATGTCCTCCTGAGGAGTCCCCTGAACTGTTTGACCACAGTGTTGGGTACATGCTCCAGGAGGATGCCCAGAGTTTTGTAGGCTCCGATGATGGAACCCAGCTAGAAGAAGGCAGTAACGTGAGCCCAGAGAGAGGGGGTAGTAACGTGAGCCCAGAGAGAGGGGGTGCCCAACAAGGACAGCTATCTGGCAGTCATGTTCCCCCAGCTGAAGCATACTGGCAGATTTGCTCCAGTGATGAGGAGGAAGGGGATGATGAGGTCACTGACTCCACGTGGGTGCCTGAAAGGAGAGAAGAGGAAGAGGAGGCACATCTCCAATGAGGCAGGATGCCCTCCAGGGGCCAGCTTAAGGGCAGCACACCAACTGCATCACACCGCAGAGCTCTGCATGTGCAGGGCGCTGCTGTCTCTGCGCGTTATTCCAAAAGTTCTTTGGTGTGGGCCTTTTTTCCAGATGTGTGCAGCATATCGCATCGTTGCCATTTGCAACATATGTCTGAAGCGTATCTCGCGTGGCCAAAACATCAGCCGTTTGGGCACCACGTGCTTGACCAGACATATGTCGACCTGTCATGCAGTTCGTTGGCAAGCATACATAAAAGACCCACACCAAAGAACAAAGCGGACCTCTCCTTGCTCCTCATCAGCTGGGATCTCCAACCCCACTATACCTTCAGTCCTCTCTGAAACCTGCACTGAGAGGAATGAAGGTGTAGAATTAGGTGTCTCACAGCCAAGTACTTGCGGGCAATCTGCTATTGGTACACCTATGTCAGATTGTAGCAGGCAAATTTCCCTGCCCCAGCTGCTGCACCGCCGAAAGAAGTTCACTCCCAGCCATTCACATGCCCAGTGGTTAAATGCTAGCTTGGCTAAATTGCTAGCATTTCAACTGCTGCCTTTTCATTTGGTAGACTCTGCCCCCTTCCGTGAGTTTGTGGAATATGCGGTTCCTCAGTGGCAGGTTCCCAAACGCCACTTTTTCTCACGGAAGGCGATTCCGGCTCTCTACCGGCATGTGGAAGGCAATGTCTTGGCCTCGCTGGACAGGGCGGTCAGTGGTAAGGTGCATATTACCGCTGACTCATGGTCCAAGCAGGCATGGACAGGGACATTACCTATCTTTCACAGTGCATTGGGTGACTCTGCTGGCAGCTAGGAAGGATGCAGGACAAGGTGCAGTAGTGTTGGAGGTTGTTCCGCCACCACGCCTCCATAATGTTACTACTGGTGATTCTGACACACCTCTCTCCTCTCCTCCACTCCCTCCTCTTCTTCTTCCTCTATGGCCTCTACCTGTGCATTGTCCTCGGAACCAGCGGTGCTCCATAGGCGTTCAAGGGGCTACGCAAGCTGGTGTGCTTGGGGGACAGGAGCCACACTGGGGCAGAGACTCTGTCAGCTCTGCAGGGGTAGGCTCAGAGGTGGTTGATGCCACGCCAGCTTAAGCCAGGAAAGGTGGTTTGTGACAATGGCACCAACCTCCTCTCCGCCCTCCGACAGGGACAACTGACCGATGTGCCCTGTTTGGCTCACGTCCTTAACTTGGTGGTGCAGTGGTTCTTGGGCAGGTACCCGGGCTTACAGGAGGTCCTGAAGCAGGCCAGGAAACTCTGTGGGCATTTCCGCCGGTCATATAATGCCAGTGCTCGGCTGGCTGACCTGAAAAAGGGTTACAACCTGCCCAAGAACCGCCTAATCTGTGACATGCCCACCAGGTGGAACTCTACGTTGGCCATGCTGCAGTGGCAGCAGAGGGCCATCAATGAGTATCTGTTGCAATATGTCACCAGGACAGGGTCAGGGGAGCTTGGATTCTTTCCCCACGCCAGTGGGCCATAATCAGGGATGCATGTACTGTCTTGGCACCATTTGAGGAGGCCACGAGGATGGTGAGCAGTGACAGTGCATGCATCAGTGACACTGTCCCTCTTGTCCCCCTATTGGAGCACACGCTGCGTGGAATAATGGACAGGGCACTTGAGGCAGAACAGAGGCAGGAAGAGGAGGACTTCTTTACCTCTCAAGGCCCCCTTTATCCAGACAGTGTTCCTGCTGGCCCGGCTATCACACAGGAAGAGGAGGAGGAGGAGGAGGAGGAGGAGGATTGTGTCAGCATTGAGGTGGAGACTAGCACTCAGCATCAGCAGCAGTCTTCAAGGGATCAATTACAGTCCCAAGACACCCGTGGACTTGTATGTGGCTGGGAGGAGGTGGCTGCGGATCATGTCGTCCTCAGTGACCCAGAGGACTCCGCACCGAATGCCTCAGCAAACCTACGCTGCATGGCCTCCCTGATCCGGCAAAGCCTGCGGAAGGATCCTCGTATTCGTGCGATCAAGGAGAGGGATCATTACTGGCTGGCAACCCTCCTTGATCCACGTTACAAGGGTAAGGTTGCGGACCATATCTTGCCGTCGCAGAGGGAGCAGAGGATGAAGCATCTTCGGGAGGCCTTGCAGAAAGGACTGTGCAGCGCATTCCCAGAGACTGGGAGGTTACAAATTCCTGGTCCTGGACAACGTGTTGCTGAGGCTTTGGTCAGTCAAAGAAGGAGAAGGTGGCCATCTGACCGATGCGTTCAGACAATTTTTTAGTACGCAGCTCCAAGGTATGATCGGTTCCAGAAACCATTGCCAGCGTCTGGTTTACATGGTGCAGGAATACCTAGGGGCAAGATCAGACTTGGACACCTTTCCCACCGAAAATCCTCTCGGTTACTGGGTCTTGAGGATGGATCACTGGCCAGAGCTTGCACAGTATGCAATTGAGCTACTGGCCTGTCCTGCATCCAGCGTTCTTTCGGAATGCACATTCAGTGCTGCTGGAGGATTTGTAACCGATCACAGGGTGTGCCTGTCCACCGACTCGGTCGATCGACTGACCTTCATAAAAATTAATCAGTCTTGGATCACCACCAGCTACCAAGCACTTGATGCTGATGTAACCGAATATTTTTTTTTGGAAATGTCAGATCCCTTCAAGACTGCTTATGCTGATGCTGAGTGACTATCCTGTTATGCTGAGTGACTATCCTCTTCCTTCTCAATGATCATGCTGATAGCTTGTAAGAACATTTTTGGTTCTGGGCACCGCCACCACTGGCTAAGGCCCAATTTTTCAGCCCCTGTTTAACAGGGGCGTGTATTTACAATTTTTGATGCAATACTTTGCAGCATGGCTCATTGCTGCGCTCCAAGTACAGCATCTGTGAGGGGTTGCAGTGTTGTGGCACCAGCACCAGCGCCTAAGGACCAATTTTTCAGCCCCTGTTTAACAGGGGCGTGTAAATACAATTTTTGATGCAATACTTTGCAGCAGGGCTAATTCCTGCGCTCCTAATAGAGTATCTGTGAGGGGTTGCAGTGTTGTGGCACCAGCACCAGTGCCTAAGGCCCAATTTTTCTGCCCCTGTTTAACAGGGGCGTGTAATTACAATTTTTGATGCAATACTTTGCAACAGGGCTCATTGCTGCGCTCCAAGTACAGTATCTGTGAGGGGTTGCAGTGTTGTGGCACCAGTGCCTAAGGCCCAATTTTTCTGCCCCTGTTTAACAGGGGAATGTAATTACAATTCTTGATATAATAATTCACAGATGGGCCCATTCCTGCGCCCACCAAGAGTAACTGTGAGGACTTACAGTGTTGTGACAACACCACCACCACCACCAAAAGCTCAATTTGTATGCCCCTGTTCAACAGGGGCATCTAATTACAATTATTGATCTAATATTTCACAGCTGGGCCCATTCCTGCGCCCACCAAGAGTAACTGTGAGGACTTACAGTGTTGTGGCACCAGCACCACCACCAAAGGCCCAATTTTTCCTACCACTGTTCAACATTGGCATGTAATTACTATTCTTTATATAATAGTTCACAGCAGGGCGTTCCAGTGCCCACCAAGAGTAACTGTGAGGGCTTACAGTGTTGTGGCAACACCAACACCTAAGGGCCAAATTTCTGCAGAGTATATACGGCAGGCCCCTACTTTCAAACATCCAACTTACAAACGACTCCTACTTGCAAACGGAAGGAGACAACAGGAAGTGAGAGGAAATCTACCCCTAGGAAGGGAAATTCTCTCCTGTAAGAGTTAATATGGGAAAAAGGTGTCTCCTCTCCACTGATGCTTTATCACCAATCCTTGTTTCACTAAAAAACCCAAATTTTCAAAAAACATTTGTCATTGGGACGGAAAGTGAGGTGAAATGTTCTGAACAGGTGACACTGCACAGACAGCAAAACAAATGTTACAGCGGTGATAACCCTTCCCTATGTTTTCCAAAAAGCTTAAAAATAGATTTTTGGGCTGGAGCTACACTTAAAAAATGTACCTGTTCCAAATTACAAACAGATTCTACTTAAGAACAAACCTACAGTCCCTGTCTTGTTTGCACCGCCTGTATACTGCTGTTCAGAGTATATAGGGCCTTTTTATAATTTGGGTGCGGGGTTCCTCTTAATATCCATACAAAACCCAAAGGGGCTGGTAATGGGCTGGGGGGGGGGGGTACCCATGCCATTTTTCTCAATGATTTTCATCCATATTGCCAGGACCAGTTTTAAATGACTTACTTTCCTTTGGAAATGTCATTTTGTGCAGGGACAGTTCTAAACACGGGAAACACGTGCCACTTTACAGGCATACTATAGACACCCCCCAGGTACCATATTTAAAGGTGTATTTTTTTTTACTTTATGCATCATTAAAATCACTGCTCCCGAAAAAACTGAAGTTTCTAAAACTTCTTTTTGCATTGATACATGTCCCCTGGGGCAGGACCCGGGTCCCCAAACCCTTTTTAGGACAAAAACATGCATATTAGCCTTTATAATTAGCACTTTTGATTTTGAACGTTCGAGTCCATTGTATTTAATAGGGTTCTAAAGTTCGCACAAACTTTCGGTCCGTTCGCAGGTTCTGGTGTGAACCGAACCGGGGGGTGTTCGGCTCATTCCTAGTGCAATGTTTCCCCTCAACTCAGGTCAGCAGAGGTGCTCTCACTATGCATGCACTGGAGACCATAAAGGTTGTTTGGGTTTGGGAGCACAGTGCACAATAGCAGGGACTTTAAGCAGTGGCTGGTTGTCAGGGCAATGAGGACGCATTGTGTGATATTTCCAAACAGCTGGAAGTATAAGCCTATGCTTATATTTCTGACTCTCTGGTGACATCACTCTAAGCACTCCTATTTTCCTTATATCTATTAGTGCCAGCTGCAGGAGGAAACATTGGCTGGAAATAAATCTGATGCAATGGCAGAGTGTTCCCCAAACTTAAGTTAAGAAACCTTGCTATAGAGACTTGAAGGGACTATGCTATGCAGCCACATGTTATCCTGATTGAGTAACAGGGACATTGCTGTAAAGAATTATTGATCATACAGCTTTCCTAAACTGTTCTGCATTATTCTGCAGTGTAGCCTTGCTCTTTACCATTCTGGCCCGGTTTTGCATTATTGATTCTACTACTTTGCACCTGTTTAGAACAAACTGCAAGTTCCATTAAGCCCCCGTTCACATCGGCACGATTTGACATGCGATTTGACATGACAAATTGCATGCCAAATTACAGCCTATTGCCGGCAACTGCACTGTCCCAATCGATGCGGCACCAAGTTTTTTATCTAAAAGTAGTTCCTGCACTAATTTTGGCAATTTCGGGGCAATTTCAATAGACATCTGTGCATGAACCTGCAAGGATGTCTTTCAAATCGCGCCTAAACTCGCATTGAAATGCAGGTTTGAAATTGCGCAAGTTCAACTAAACTTGCACGATTTCAAACCCATTTTCAGTGTGAACGTACAGTTACTCTCTGTCTTATAACTTGGCTGATTACCGATTCTGTTACACTATTAACAAAGTATTAATAAAGCTTTTCATAATTGGGTCTAGATTTACCCTACATTCATTGAGTTTTAAAATATAAACAATAAAAGTATACATAACTAACAAAGTCACATGAAAAACTTGATCAATGGCTTAATTAAAAATTAGTCAACCATTGGAAAGTAATATATCTTAGCAGTCCAAATAAATCATATAGCCAGTTTAGCTAAACAGGCTCATAGACAATACCAATGAATAGACAGACAACAGGTGGGATCTTTCTTGATGTTCCAGAGACTTCCAACTAAGCTCTTTTCTGTGAAGCAAGATGACTTCAAAGTTTGTAGCTATGAGTGCTGTACTCACAAAGGTGATGAACTATTTCAGATTGATACAGTTTTTCCCAAAAAATTGCATTTGAAAAACCGCTGAGCAAAAACCTTGTCACAAAAAAAAATTCAATGCCCGCCATTTTATTCTCTAGGGTCTTTGCTAAAAAAAATATATGAAATGTTTGGGGATTCAAAGTAATTGTCTAGCAAAAAATACTGATTTAAACTTGTAAGCAACAAATGAAAAAAAAAGGGCCCAGTGTTATCACCCAGCATATTATCCAGTATAAGACCCCTTTCACACTGAGCCGCCCATAGCGTCGGCGGTAAAACACTGCTATTTTTACCGCAGACGCTATAGATTTGCGGTGCATTTCGGCCGCTAGCGGGGCGGTTTTACCCCCGCTAGCGGCCGAGAAAGGGTTAAAACCGCCCACAATGTGCTGCTGAAGCAGCGCATTGCGGGCGGTATAGCCGCGATGCCCCATTGATTTCAATGGGCAGGAGCGGTGGAGGAGCGGTAAACACACCGCTCCTTCACCGCTCCAAAGATGCTACTAGCAGGACTTCTTTACCGTCCTGCTAGCGCGACGCTCCAGTGTGAAAGCCCTCGGACTTTCACACTGGAGACAATGGAGCAGCTGTTGGAGGGCGGATTGCAGGCGCTATTTTTAACGCTGTAGTGCCTGCAATACTCCCTCAGTGTGAAAGGGGTCTTAGAGTGTCTTTGATACCTTCCACTTTTTCTCTTTGATGAATGAACATTTAATTCACACACTGCATAGCCCTGAGCTGCAGAAGACATGGGCTTGCAAAAGAATACAGTATATCCTTATGCTTTTATGGAGCACTGCAGCATTAGGTTGTACTCTAAGAGAACACCTTTGTGGTTTTGATACATGTGCTTATGTGTGTGGAAATTCCAGTGATGAGGGGCATCGGTCTCATGAAGTGCCAAAAGGCAATTGTTATATGCAAAATACCAAAAAATATAGCAGCCAAAACAAATTTTATGACTTGGTATTAGAACTAATATAAGACAAACACACTCTTCATGAAATTGTTAGCTCTCATTTGTGTGGTTTTAGGGGATGTGCCTGCAGGAGCTGTAGAAATAAAATGATTGAGAAGTCCTGGGTAAACTGCTGCAGTCTATGTTTGTTTTATTTCAATGATAAGCAAAGAAAAATGTCTCACTAAACATATGTGAGCATTAAGGCAGAGTTCACACTGATGCAAATCGGATGGGGGTTTCCACCCCATCCAATTCGCATGACAGGAGATTGTGACCGTCTCTCAATGGAGCCAGTTCACACATCTCCGGTGCGGCTGCAGAGCGGATTATACAAGGGTCCTGTGCGTTTTTGGCTCTGTTTCAGGTCCGAATTCAGGCAAAAATCCAGGCCTGATTTGTCCCTGGAATGGGGAACAGGGTCGGGTCAGGCCCCTGCTTCCAGCCACATCCAAAATAAGTGTGAACCCAGCCTAAGACAGTTAAGACAATTATCCACAATAAACTGTCACTATATCTAGTGTACTCAGCAGGCTGCAAGGTTTCCCTCCAAATGGCAGGTTTTAGCATCTGTCTGTATAGTATCTAAAACTTTAGAAGCTTATAATTACAAGATGAAAATGAGAAATGATTCAAATAATTTATAAATGTTACTAAGTGAAAATGGAAAACTTTGCCTGTATTAGGATTATTTCTTCAAGTCATTTTAAAAGTATTTCATGTTTTGACATGGATTTTCAGATTTGATATCAGTTCAAGAAGGGGCAAAGCTACATTTTATTTTTTGTACATTTTTTCTCTGACGAGTGCACCTAAGATGAAAAGGGCTAGTTTGACAAAATAACAGCTGAAAAGAGCTAAAATGCCATATGTTAAGGTTCATTGAACATTAATTAGAGAAGTTTCAACAGTTGTGTATCATATTAAGACAGACAATATTCACAGTAAGTGTTTTTATCTGTGGAAAACTACGGGTCAGCAGTGGTTCAGTGATCTCACAAATAACATAAGCGGAAATTCCCTGAGGAAACATTTAACTGTTTCCTTTGCATGCAAAATTGTTATATCTCCAAGAACTCCATCTGTTCTTATTTCAGTCATTTGTATGGACTGTACATAATCCGAAGAACAGCTAGTAGCAGATCAGGGTAATTAAAAATGTTAGAATATCTGTCTGGAAAACAACTTTAAAGGAAACCTATACTGAGAGGGATATAAAGATTGTCACTGAAGTCAGTCTTTCTAAAAATGTTTGTTGTTTGTTATGTTGATCCAGTGGCTTCAATACCTTGACTCCGTCACTCAGTGAGAACAAACATGCAGCTTGGGAAAGTTGTAGTCAAAGTCATGAATTCTTAAAGTGGAACTAAACCCATAAATTTAACAGTTTCATCAAACAGTTACTTTCAAAACAATCAAACCCTTAATTGGCTGGTGTCATAGCTGATCACATGTGCAGCATCATGGCAGTACATGATCAAACAGAGGCCAAGATGGCAGCTTCCTTGGCTTGAAAGGATAGGAGTCAGTGGGGGTGCGTCCATAAAGATCACAGGAGCGCCGCCCCCTCTCTCCTGCACCTGTCTATCACCAATAGATAGATTCATGCATTGCATGAATCTATCTATTGTCGCCGCTGCCGCCCCCTATTCAGGTGTCCGGCCCCTTGTCAGGTGCCGGGGATCTGAATTACAGTGGCGGGGGTGTTTTTGGAAGTGCCTGATTAGAGCCGTGGGCTCTAATAGGCGTCCTGATTAGAGCCATAGGCTTTAATAGGCTTCCAAATTGGTAAACAATGGGCGCAATGCTGTGCGTTTGCTGTTTACTTAGTGTTGTGTTAGGGAAGTGAATAAATCGCTTTCCTAACACTGACCCACCTCTCAGCCACACTGGCGGTAATTGATGGGGCACACTGGCAGTAATTGATGGGGCACACTGGCAGCAATTTATGGGGCACACTGGCAGCAATTGATGGGGCACACTGGCAGTAATTGATGAGGCACACTGGCAACAATTGATGGGGCACACTGGCAGCAATTGAAGGGCACACTGACAGCAATTGATGGGCACACTGGCAGCAATTGATGGGTACAGTAGCTGCGTTTGATGGCACAGTGGCGGCAATTTATGGGTACAGTGGCTGCGTTTGATGGGCACAGTGGCTGCGTTTGATGGGCAGTGGCTGTGCTTGATGGGCACAGTGGCTGCATTTGATGGGCACAGTGGCTGCAATTTATGTTTTTTTTTTCAGTTTGTTTGCGACCCCCCAAAAAATTTTGAGCACCAGCCACCACTGATAGGAGGGTTTAGTTCTGCCTTAAAACTTTTGCTCAGTATGATGGCTTGGCCACTATCTTTTTTTAAGGGATATATTTGCAGTGGTAGCTGTTCACCAGTACAGAACGTCTTTAATTATTTTTGTCTCTGTGTGGAAATATGATTCCTAATTTCCATTCCAGTCTCTATGCTTGTATAGCTGAGCAAAGGCCATACTCCTCATTACAGTCGTCCTCACACTCACTTGTATTGCGGAGAAAGGGAGGGATATGTCTGACCAGGTCAGTGAGGCCTTTTTTACATTTATGGCTGGGGGGCAGTAATAAAAGGTTGTTGATCTATGTTTTTGCCATCTCTGACTGTCACCTTAATTGTGTCATGGCTGCCGGAGGCAGAAGTACATATTGCTGCAGCCATGATACTTTGATTTGTGGCACATCAAAATTAATACAGCACGTTGTTTGCCAGGTGGATTCAATACCACATATGACCCATTCTAGTAAATGTAACAGAACCACAATTGTCCTGCAACCGCATGTAATGCATGTGATTGCAGTGCTGCAGGCATTCAATGGTTAAAACAGGAGGTAACATATTGCCTCTGAACCCTCTGTCAAATACCTCTAAAAGCAATCCATCGTGGACCACTTTTCAGAGGGCCAGTAAATAACACCGCACATGTAAATGAGTCCTTAGGCTGGCCATACATGGTCGAATTTCAAAAGAATTTTTTTGGGAAAATCAGAAACTCTGTGTGTTTTGTGATCCAATGGTGCCACCATTGATTTCGAAATTTGACCAACCAAGCCTTCAATTTCACCTCATGTTGCTACAGAAAAGAATTTTTGTGGCTGGGAATCTTCTTTTCTTTCCAGGAATTATCTTTTCTTGCACTCATGTGCATTTATTTTTCAATTACATTTCTCGCATGATTCTCCCATCATTGGTAAGAAATCGTTTGTTTTTCAAAAAATTTACAACATGCCTGATTACTCAATTTTGATGGCCGCACGAAAATCGGCTCTTGCTGCAGCCCACTAATGGTGCGAAATTCGAACGAAAATTCTTAGATAAGATTTTCGAAAAATAAAAATCTTTCTAAATTCAACCCGGGTATGGCCTCTGGTACCTTTTGGTGCCTTTTGGCCTGTGCAGTCATATTTAGACACATTGCAAAACTGCTTTAACTAGAATGTGTAAGTAGGACGGTAAACATAAAAGTTTTAAATAAAAAAGTATATTCACAAAGTGCATCCAGCAGTGATCATCATGCGAACATCCATGGATAGCTACGGCCGTCGTCAACCTGTTATTTAAGTAAACAGGATCAGCAGCTGCAGCTAGCTACTAAAGCCTCATGCTTCCCAGACTTAGCCCTCATTCACATTAAAGCAAAGTCACAGCCTATTACCGGCAGTGGCACCGTTCCAATTGGTGCGACACCGGCTTTGCGGCACCGAAGCGATTTGCAAAAGTAGTTCCTGCACTACTTTTGGCGATTTCTGGTGCGACTTCAATAGACATCTCTGCATGAAGCCATACAGATGCCTTTCAAGTTGCACCCGAAGTCGCACTGAGATGCGACTTTATAGAATACTTTATTCTCTAAGGTCCCTTTCCCACTGGGTCCGCGGCCACGTTCACGCTAAAGCGGCGCTCGTTTTAGTGGCACTTTACCGCTGTTTAAGCCATGCTTTTCGGCCGCTAGTGGGGTGATTTTAACCCCATTAATTCCAATGGGCAGGGCATTTTAGGAGCGTTAAATACACTCCCAACCTGCCCCAAAGATGCTGCTTGTAGGACTTTTCTCAACGTCCCACAAGCACACTGCCCGAGTGTGAAAAGTCACACTTAAATGAATGGGAGGTGGTTTTAGGCGCTTAGCAGAGGCGATTTCCAGCGCTAAAACACCTGAAAACCGCCCCAGTGTGAAAGGGGTCTAAGACTTATTTTAGAATTCTATAAGAATGCAAAAATATTTATTTATTCTTTAGGGCATTTTGGAAATCAATCTTTTCTCCACATTTCTGAGGTAGGGGAGAGATACCTGTAGTCATTCCAACAGTCATTGGCATGCCCACAGGGTGTGCCGGGTGTGCCTGGGCACACCCTAATCACCCGAGCGCAGCACGCAGAGCGGTCGTTGGGTGCCCAGCGCTGGAACTCTTTGTGTTCCAGCAGCTGCCACAGAAGGGAGATGCTTTCAGAGTGGCAGCATGAGCCGGGCTCTGGAACCCTCTCTGTGTACCGGCACAGGAAGGAGTACACTGTCGGCGGCTGTGTTTTACCATCGGAACCTCCAGCGCCAGCCTCTAGTGTCTCCATGCACAAATCCCTCCCTGCTCTCCCAATACAACAGAGGAAGGGGCAGGGCAGGGTATCTATTTGGCCACTATAGCCTCACATCCGAGCATCAAGAGAAGCCTGCGGCAGCAGCCTAACCAGCCACAGTAAGTTTTAGGCCTCGTACACACGACCGATTTTCTCGGCAAGAACCAGCAAGAAACTTGCTGGCAGAGAGGTCTTGCCGAGTAAATCGGTCGTGTGTACGCTGCTATCGGGTTTCTCGTCGAGAAAACCGACAAGAAACCTTGACGAGAAAATAGAGAACCTGCTCTCTATTTTCTCGTCGAGATTCTCCTCGGCATGTTTCTCGACGAGAAAAGTGAGTGTGTGTACACTTACCTGTCCTCCCGGAAGCCCGCGCATGTTCGAAATGAATTCGACGCATGCGCGGTAGCTTCCTAGGCATACGTAGGGTAGACCAAGATGGCGGCGACGGCATCGAATGTGACGAGCGCATGCTCGACGTAGTCGATGACGTCACCGCGTACACTCCTTTCAAAGAACCGCGGGTTCTTTGAAACGAGCGTGTGTACACTCGGCCGGGACAAGTTTCTTGTCCAAGAATCTCGTCGAAAAAAACGACATGTTTTTTTCAACGAGAATCTCGGCTGTGTGTACGAGGCCTAAGATTCTGTTCTGTAAAGGAAAGGAGAGCTGCTGTGGGTTTGGGACAAGGAAGGTTGAAGAGTTGGAACTCCAGCTGTACTGGAAGGAGAGCTTTCTCTAGGGGAGAAATTATAGGGGAGAGCTCTGAACTGGGGGGAGGGTCTTTGTACCCACGCATGAACTCTGAACCCTGTGCACAGCACACATCTGAAACCTGCACTCTGTGCATAGCACACATCTGAAGCCTGCACTCTGTGCATAGCACATGTCTGAACTCTGCACCCAGTGCATAGGGCAAGCCTGAACTCTTCACCCTGTGCATAGCACACGTCTGAAGCTGCACTCTGTGCAGAGCGCATGCCTGAACTCTGCACCCTGTGCATAGCACACGTCTGAAGCCCGCACTCTGTGCATAGCGCATTCCTGAATTCTGCACCCTGTGCATAGCACACGTCTAAAGTCTGCACTCTGTGCATAGTGCATGCCTGAACTTTGCACCCTGTGCATAGCACACGTCTGAAGCCTGCACTCTGTGCATAGCGGATGCCTGAACTCTGCACCCTGTGAAAAGCACACGTCTGAAGCCTGCACTCTATGCACAGGGCAAGCCTGAACTCTGCACCCTGTGCATATAACACATCTGAAGCCTGCACACTGTGTACAGCGCATGCCTGAACTCTGCACCCTGTTCATAGCACACGTCTGAAGCCTGCATTCTGTGCATAGTGCATTCCTAAACTCTGCACCATGTGCGTAGCACATGTCTGAAGCCTGCACTCTGTGCATAGCACATGCCTGAACTCTGCACCCTGTGCATATCACACGTCTGAAGCCTGCACTCTGTGCATAGCGCATGTCTGAACTCTGCACCCTGTGCATAGCGCACGCCTGAACTCTGCAACCTGTGCATAGTGCACTCCTGAACTCTGCAACCTGTGCATAGCGCACTCCTGAACTCTGCAACCTGTGCATAGTGCACTCCTGAACTCTGCAACCTGTGCATAGCGCACTCCTGAACTCTGCACCCTGTGCGTAGCTCACATCTGACCTCTGTACATAGCACACACATGATCTCTGCTCACTCCTGAACTGTGCACCCTGTGTGTAGGGCACACTTGAACCCTGCACTCTACATAGTGCACTTATGAACGACTGAACTTTGTACATAGCACAAGCATTGACTCTGCAACCTGTACCTAGCTTACTCCTGAACTCTGCACTCTGTACATAGTTTACTCTTGAACTCTGCACCCTGCACCTAGCTTACTCCTGAACTCTGCACTCTTTACATAGCTTACTCCTGAACTCTGCACTCTGTACATACCTTACTCCTGAACTCTGCACTCTGTACATAGCTTACTCCTAAATTCTGCACTCTGTTCATAGCGCACTTCTGAACTCTGTATCACTTTGCCCAGGGGCCCATAATGCTTTTAAGACCACCCTGGCTCTGTGTGTAGCCTGCACTCTGATGGGAAAGATCTCCCACTGATGGCTCGGCTTATAAGAGAAGTGTGGAAGCACGTGTGTGTGTATATATGTGTGTATATATATATATATATATATATATATATATATACACATTTATACAGTATATATACCCACACGCATGTGTGTTTGAGCTTTGTGGTGAAAACCCTAATGCAATAGGCTGGGAACACCTATGCCTACAGTAACTAATAAAACCTCAGCAAGAAGGGAATTGCAAGACATTTTCTGTTAAGAATTAAAAATTTACATCACTTTAATTGTCATGTTTAAAGAAATTGCAAGGTCACCCGAGACATGAATTATTTGCGGTCTTTATATTATAAAAATGCATTTATGTCCATAACCTCTCTTTTATTATCATTGTTAGCATTATCATTACTTATTAGTATTACACCCCTGGCATGTAAGGCAGCAACAGCGGTCTTTTACTTGTGCTTGTCTCAGTCCAGTCCTGTCACTGTGCCCTCTTTTTATTATGAGCTCCTCTGCCTCCACTGCAGTTTTGGTCAATCTATCCAGTGGTTCCCCTCTGGTGTGTAGTAAAGGACAATGCTGATGAATAACTTTTACTTTAATTATTAAAAAAAAAAAAATTCTGTATTTGTTTTCTTACCATGTGTCATATTTAATCGATTTATTTATAATGAATGCAATTTTCTATAATTTCTCTTTATATCAAATGTACAAAACATCTATCAATGCAGTTCAGGAATGCAGGAACTTGGCATCCTAGTGTAACATGTTTGAAGCCCAGGGCATGTTAGCCCAATTTTGTATTTTTGAGATAGCTGTGACAGATTGAATGGCTTTGAGGGTCTGTCAGTATCAGTTAGAGAATGTCATAAATGTATTAATTATAAAAGTATAATAAAATTTAACTATAATGTATGCTGTGAATGGCCTAGTATATTTTTTTTAAAGTAAGATTGCATTTATAAGCATGCCCCTTTCATAGTTCTGTATTGGATTATGTTTTGTTATCTTTTCTTTAAAAAGGTTTTTATTTTCTCTGAGGTAGCATCATTTAATAATAAATATATCATATATTGAAAGTATATCTCCTCCATTTTACATCTGTTAGAAAAAAATGGCCCAATGTTATTCTGAGTGTGCGTTTTTCCATGCTAATGTACCACAGATATACCTATTGGCCTTTCCTGTATTTTTTTCGTGCTGCCGTAATACACATTCTATTGCATAGAGTAAAACGAAAATTAAAACTATGTAGCGTGAATGTAATAAAATAGACTTTGGGAACTTTCACCTTGCTCTAATATTAGTTTTCCTATCCAAATTCCAATTGAAATATTTATATTCCTTTATGAATACTGATAGTGGTTTCCTTTGCCCTAGCCCACTAATGTCTCTGTCTACAGGGAATTTCTTCTTAGAGGTGACTTCATAGAAAAAGTTAAAGCCCTTTAAATATTTAACTGCATTTCGACTGTGTAAAGTCAAAATCTTATTCTAGCTTCTTGGCAACCAGGCTGATAAACATTTGGGGCATATTTTTAAAGCAGTAACTGACTGACTTCCTGGTGTATGTGGTTATAATGACAGTTCACCAACTGTGAATGTTTGGTGAAAGCAATATAAAAGTGTTTTTCCTGTACTCCACAAACTGTCTCTAAACAGCCAAATGACCCTCAAAGCATACGTTGGTAAATAAATGAAAAATGGGATAAAATGGTAGAGGGAATCAGCAGCATGGTTGAGTTAAAATGTGTGTAGTTCTACAATTTTACAATTTATAACATAAATAAACAAACAAATAATAAACAAAAGCAACATAAACAGTGTATATCTATCTATATATATATATATATATATACAGTATAAATATATATATATATATAGATAGATAAAATAAAGCAGTGTGTTTCTATAAGTTACAGCTTATAGGCTTTGTCTATGATTTAACCACTTGCCAAATGGCTAACGCCGATATACATCGGTAAAGTGGCACGTTCCCGCAAAACAACGTATCAGTACATTTTCCCCTTTAAGAGCACACACACCCGCTGCACGGCGGGGGACACAATGCGCAGGCCACCCACGATCGCGCCCACGAGAGCCAGAACGGAGCTTGTTCTGTCAGGGGAGAAGAGACAGATCGTTTGTTCCTAGCAAGTAGGAACAGCAATATGTCTCTTCCCCCAGTCAGCTCCATTCACATACAGTAAGAAACACTTATGAGGGAACACATTTAACCCTGAAAATCAAAAAAAGCTCCTTGGCTGCAGAGCTAGCTACAGCCTCTTGTGTCCCTCTCATGTGCCTTTCTCATGTGCCCAAGGAAATGCTATGGAGTACATTTTATTTACTCCATGTTTACTCATGGGCCCGTCCGTGTGCACCACACATTCTGCACACATGGATGATACGCCACTGTCGGGAATGCTGAGTCTATCCGAAGACATAGCTACAGATTTAGATCAACCAATTACGTCAGACAAATTCCTAGCAGCTTTGAAAACCATGAAACCAGGAACGGCCCAGACGGGTTCATGCTTTCATATTACAAGACATTTGTGGCTAATTTGACTTCACGATTTGTGTCAGCATATAATTCCTTGAGAGACAGACATGACATCCCTGAAGTTAGTTTGCAGGCGCATGTCACAGTAATTCCTAAAGAGGGCAAAGATCCAGCTCAGTGTGCCAGCTATAGGCCGATTTCGCTTTTAAATGTCGACCTAAAAATGTTCACCAAAATCTTAGCGAATAGGTTGCTTCCTCATATCCCCTCTTTGGTTCATCTTGACCAAATTGGGTTTACCCCCTGCAGAGAGGGCAGGGACAAAACATAAAAGGGTTATTAATGAAATTCATTATGTCCAGTCTACTCGCTCTCCCCTGGTGCTATTCTCCGCGGATGCGGCAAAGGCATTTGACAAGGTGGATCGGATGTTCCCCTGCACTACGATGGAGCATATAAGACTTGGGTCGGGAATGCAATGGTGGTTGGGTGCATTATACTGAAAAGCTAATGATATCCTTTCAGATGCTTTTCATATACACAACGGGACGCGTCAGAGCTGTCCTCTGTTGCCTCTGATTTTTATACTGACCCTAGAACCCTTCTTGAGAACTATCAGAGCTCATCCAGACATTAAGGGTATTACAACCAAGTCAAGTACACACAAAGTAGCTGTTTACGTGGACAATTTAATCTATTTCATTACATTCTCCTCTGTCTCGCTTCCTTTCCTTCTTGTAGATCTTAGTAGATATAGCCAACTATCCAATTACAAAATTAATTACAGTAAGTCAGAAGCTATGGGTGTGGAACTGCCCACCTCTACCCAACAGCAACTGAGTCAATTGCTTAAATTTAAATGGACGAATTCACACATACGATATATGGGAACTAGTGTTGAGCGAACCCGAACTGTAAAGTTCGGGTCCGTACCGAACTTTAGCTTTTTCCCGAACCCGAACCCGGACTTTGCGCAAAAGTCCGGGTTCGGGTTCGGCAATCTAATTACGCAGTTAGAAATGCTTCAGGGGCCAGCCAATCACCTTTTGATTAGCTGGTGTGCCCTTAGAAGCCATCATAGCCATGCCTACTAATGGCATGGCTGTGATTGGTCAGTGCAACATGTGACCCAGCTTCTATATAAGCTAGAGGCACACAGCACACACGTCACTCTGCTTCAGAATAGATAGGGAGAGGATCTTGTCTGCTGCTGCTGCTTTTAGGGAGAGATAGAAAAATACATGAGTTAGTCCTGATTCTGGAATCTGAGGGAAAAGATAGAGAGACAGTGTAGTGTAGGGCCAGGTTCCTGTTTTTTGCTTTTAGGGAGAGAGATATATTATATAGGAATAGGAGTCCAGATTCAGAGATATAACTCAGCGATCTGCATAGGTTTACCTGTTTGTGTTGCAGTGCAGTCTTTTTACACTGCTATGAGCCCAGTGTCAGAGAAAATCTACCTTTTATCTGCAAGCTCAGTGCACCAGCACTGCATATATTACGTTGAGAGATACACCGTTTCCATACTGTGGGTGTATTCTGCTCTTGGAAAAAGATCCATTTAGGACAAAAAAAAAGGCACTTTATTGTGCCCTTTTCCAAAAGACTCATTAAGGGCAAAAAAAAAATTTGCACTTTAATGTACGCTTGCAAAAAGACCCATTTAGGGCCACAAAAAATATTTTGCAGTGTGTTATACATATGTGGAGGTGTGTGAAATAAACCATTTCTATATATTTGTCTTCTACTGTGCTATACTAAAAAAACAACATTTTTTTTTAATAGCATTTTCTGCAGTTCTGTAGCTGTGCGATTCAGCGGTTACGTACTGTGGGTGTGTTGTGGTCTTCCAAAAACCGCCATTTAGGGCCACAAAAAATATTTTGCAGTGTGTTATACATACAGTATGTGGAGGTGTGTGAAATAAACAATTTATATATAGTTTTCTTCTACTGTGCTATACTAAAAAAAAAAACATATTTTTTTAATAGCATTTTCTGCAGTTCTGTAGCTGTGCGATTCAGCGGTTACGTACTGTGGGTGTGTTGTGGTCTTCCAAAAAACGCCATTTAGGGCCACAAAAAATATTTTGCAGTGTGTTATACATATGTGGAGGCGTGTGAAATAAACCATTTCTATATATTTGTCTTCTACTGTGCTATACTAAAAAAACTAAAACATTTTGGAATAGCATTTTCTGCAGTTCTGTAGCTGTGCGATTCAGTGGTTACGTACTGTGGGTGTGTTCTGCTCTTCCAAAAACACCCATTTAGGGCAACATCCTAAATTTGGAAAATATGAGGAGAAGGTCAAAGGGACGTGGTGGCCCCGGTCGTGGTGCTGCTGGTGGAGCTCCTGTTGCAGGGAGAGGACGTGGTGGATCTGTGCCAGATACATGCACAAGTGAAACACCTTCCTCAGGTGCGAGTAGGCGACCGAGCCTGCGGCAGTATTTTGTCACGCCTAATGAGGCTGTATGAATGTTTAGGCCAGGACAAGTACAGGCGATAGTAGATTGGGTTGCTGACAGTGCCTCGGGTTCCTTCACATTGTCTCCCACCCACTCTTCTGCTGAAAGATCAGAGTTGGCACCTGAAACCCATGTCCATCAGTCTTTCACCTCACCCCCTTGCAAATCAGCCAAGCAGTCTGAGCCCCAAATCATGCAGCAGTCTCTTCTGCTTTTCGATGACTCTGTTAGCAGGGTTTCCCAGGGCCATCCACCTAGCCCTGCCCCAGAAGTGGAAGAGATTGAGTGCACCGATGCCCAACCACTTATGTTTCATGATGAGTACATGGGAGGACCATCGCAACACGTCTCGGATGATGACGAAACACAGGTGCCAACTGATGCTGCTTTCGCAATTGTGCAGACAGACAAGGAGGGCAGGGGTGAAGACTGGGTGGAAGATGATGTGGAGGACGATGAGGTCCTCGACCCCACATGGAATCAACGTTATGCAGGTGACCAGTGTCGTTTGGAGGAAGAGGCGGTGGTCGCACAGAGCCACCAGCACAGCAGAAGAGGGAGCAGGGTGCAAAAGCGGAGCGTCCGTCCCCTAGACAGTATGTCTGCTACTGCCCAACGCAGCAAGGGACCGAGCACACCAAAGCCAGGTCCAAGGAGTTCCCTAGCGTGGCAGTTCTTCACACAATGTGCTGATGACAAGACACGAGTGGTTTGCACGCTGTGCAATCAGAGCCTGAAGCGAGGCATAAACGTTCTCAACCTGAGCACAACCTGCATGACCAGGCATCTAAGTGCAAAGCACGAGCTGCAGTGGAGTAGACACCTCAAAAACCAAGAAAGGTCTCTGGCTCCTCCTGCTTCCTCTTCTGCTGCAGTCTCGGCCTCTTCATCCACCTCTGTAGTGACAGTGGCACCTGCCACCCCGCAAACAGAGGATCTGCCAGCAACAGTACCACCTGGGTCACCAACCATCTCCACAATGTCCCATGGAAGCGTTCAGCTCTCTATCTCCCAAACATTGGAGCGGAAGAGGAAGTACCCCCCTAGCCACCCGCGATCCCTGGCCCTGAATGCCAGCATTTCAAAACTCCTGGCCTTTGAAATTCTGTCATTCCGTCTGGTGGAGACGCAGAGTTTTAAAAGCCTGATGGCATTGGCTGTCCCACAGTACGTCGTGCCCAGCCGCCACTACTTTTCCAGGCGAGCCATCCCTTCCCTGCACTACCAAGTGGGGGACAAAATCAGGTGTGCACTGCGCAACGCCATCTGTGGCAAGGTCCACCTAACTACGGATGCGTGGACCAGTAAGCATGGTCAGGGACGTTATATCTCCCTAACAGCACACTGGGTAAATGCAGTGGCGGCTGGGCCTGAGGCAGATAGCAGTTTGGCGCATGTCCTTCCACCACCGAGGATTGCAGGGCGCTTCAGTTTGCCTCCTGTTGCTAACTCCTCCTACTCCGCTTCCTCATCCTCTACCGCCTCCTCATCCGGTCAGCGTAACACCTTCACCACCAACTTCAGCACAGCCAGGGGTAAACGACAGCAGGCAGTTTTAAAACTTTCCTGTTTGGGGGAAAAACCCCACACCGCGCAGGAGTTGTGGAGGGACATGGAACAACAGACCAATGAGTGGTTGCTGTCAGTGAGCCTCAAGCCCGGCCTGGTGGTGTGCGATAATGGGCGAAATCTCGTAGCAGCTCTGGGCCTAGCCGGTTTGACGCACATCCCTTGCCTGGCGCATGTGCTGAACTTGGTGGTCCAGAGGTTCCTTAAAAATTACCCCAATATGCCAGAGCTGCTGCAGAAAGAGCGGGCTGTGTGTGCGCACTTTCGGCGTTCTCACCCTGCTGCTGCTCGCCTGTCAGCGCTGCAGCGTAACTTTGGCCTTCCCGCTCACTGCCTCATATGTGACGTGCCCACAAGGTGGAACTCCACCTTGCACATGCTGGCCAGACTGTGCGAGCAGCAGCAGGCGATAGTGGAGTTTCAGCTGCAGCAATCACGCGTGAGTCGCTCTGCGGAACAGCACCACTTCACCACCAATAACTGGGCCTCCATGCGAGACCTGTGTGCCTTGTTGCACTGTTTCGAGTACTCCACCAACATGTCCAGTGCCAATGACGCCATTCTCAGCGTTACTATCCCAGTTCTATGCCTCCTTGAAAAAACGCTTCGGGCGATGATGGAAGAGGATGTGGCACAGGAGGATGAGGAGGAGGAGGAGGAAGTGGGATCATTTCAAAGGCTTTCAGGGCAGTCTTTCACAAATGGCTACGAGGGTGGGTTCCTGCACCAACAAACGCCAGGTACACAATTGTCCGGCAGAAAGGGCACAGTTCTGGAGGATGACGAGGTGGAGGAGGAGATGGAGGAGGAGGAGCCATTTTCACAGCAGGGTGGCACCCAGACCAGCTCGTGGCCATCACTGGTGCGTGGCTGGGGGGATACAGAGGACACAGACGATACACCTCCCACAGAGGACAGCTTTTCTTTGCCTCTGGGCAGCCTGGCACACATGAGCGATTACATGCTGCAGTGTTTCCGCAATGACCGCCGAGTTGCCCACATTTTAACTGGTGCTGATTACTGGGTGGCCACCCTGCTGGATCCCCGTTACAAGGACAACGTACCGTCCTTAATTCCCTCACTGGAGCGGGATCGTAAAATGCGCGAGTACAAGCGCACACTGGTAGACACGCTGCTGGTGGCATTCCCACCTGACAGCGGGCGTACGGTGGAAGCACAAGGCGAAGGCAGAGGAGGAGGAAGAGGTCGCCAACGCAGCCGGGGCACCGGCAGCACCTCAGAAGGCAGGGTTAGCATGGCTGAAATGTGGAAAAGCTTTGTCAGCACGCCACAACAACCAGCACCACCAGCTGAGATGGAACGTCTTAGCAGGAGGCAGCATTTCACCAACATGGTTGAGCAGTATGTGTCCACAGGCCTACACGTACTGGATGACGGGTCTGCCCCCTTTAACTTCTGGGTCTCCAAATTGGGCACATGGCCTGAGCTTGCCCTTTATGCCTTGGAGGTGCTGGCCTGCCCTGCAGCCAGTGTATTATCTGAACGTGTATTTAGCACGGCAGGGGGCGTTATCACAGACAAGCGCAGCCGCCTGTCCAGAGCCAATGTGGACAAGCTCACGTTCATTAAAATGAACCAAGCATGGATCCCACAGGACTTGTCCGTACCTTCTGCAGAATAGACATGTATACCGGTGTTGTGACAAAAACTGTCCGGCCATCGGATTGTGTCCGGCCCGTCCTGTGAAGGCGCAGCGCTTGTGCAGTACAGAGGACAAGGAGATTCACAAAATCTCCGAAGATGAACGGCGCCTGCGCCGTGAGTGCAGGTTCAAGCCCCAACATCCAAGTGGACATACGGTAGCACATAGTAACAGGGCCCCTCACGGGCTCGCTTCGATCGCCACGCTTCGGGCACGGCCTCACTTGGCTCGGCTTGAACCACGGATGGTGTGGCCTTCACCTGAACTCACCACGCAGGCGCCGTTCATCTTGGGAGATTTTCGAAATCCTCTTGTCCTACATACTGAGCAAGCGCAATACAGGGTGGACACTATTCGACGGGGGACAGAATTCGACACATCACTGGCCTTACCCAGCCTCATCCTCCTCCACCGCCGCGTCCACCTACACAGCCACATCCACCGCCACCTCAACCTCCTACTCCATATGGACCTCGTCCTCCTAGGTCAAGATTATAATTTTTATTAAATTTTTTTGTAGCGCACAGATCCTTTCCCCCTTACCTGCCTTTATGTTGTTGGCTCCTCGCAGGAGGGAGAAAGGCACACCGCACTACCAGCCCGTACCCTCCTATATAAAGAGGTTGAGCGGTGTACTTGACGGGCCGTGTCCACAGCCGGAGTCAAAACTCCTCCAGAGGATGATTCTCACCTCTACTGTAGGTAGAGGCAAGTCCTTTAATTCCCAGTAAAGTCAATGTCCACACCAGCTGAAATTACAACTCTTATTCTCTCATGGCAAAATAAACTCTACTCGGATAGAAAAGATTAGAGCAAAGAAACAGGACAGCTTAAGGTGTGGAGGAGGTCCAGGCACAAACGTAGCACATTCACTTCACTGCTTAGGTTTCTCAAACAGTTTTAGGTGCACGGTCTCTGCCACAGACCTTGAGGTTGGTCTCTGCCACAGACCGGGTCTACAAGGCCCCTGCCACGGGCCGGGTGAATAAGGCCTCTGATACAGTCAAGATGACCTTGAGCTTCTCCTTCTATGAACCTAGCCCATATCAAGGGGAAGACATCTCTCCAGGGAGTCAACAGACCCTTCCTTCACCGTGACTCCCGCATCGGTCCATCAGAATGATCCTCCCTTCCCTGGAACATGGTCCCCTACATGAGGCGGCACCCTAAGACTCCTCGACCCTTAGCGGACTCCAGACGAAGGCTCTGGACTCCAGGCTTTACTCCCGCACCTAGGCCTCCATACTCAGGGCAGCAGGAACTCCAGGATAGTACCTCACCCCGGGCTAAAGGTACCCGAGATGGAACAGGAACACATGCACCCAGGCCGAAGGCACCTGGGCGTGGACCCCACTGGACATCAGCCCCCATGCCAAAGGTCTGCCCCTTTTATATGCTCTCCCAGCATGCACAGCTGGTTCCCCGCCCCGCTGTACTACTGCCAAGAGGGGACACAAAAGGCACAGCACTGTATCGGCGGTTCAACCCTAGCCTACCATGGCAGCCCCACCTGTAGGCCGCAGGGAACTGCACACCAATACTGTCCCCCGAGGACAAAATGGTCCATGAATCCTACAGAATTAGGGTGTTTGAGCCTATTTACCACTCAAACACTTCCCTTAAATTTAGCACCCCGCTACATTTTTATTTCAAAGTATTTTATTTTCCCACTAGCTTATCCATTAAATTGAATAATTTATTCCAGAAAGGGCGTATTCTGGGGCATTCCCACCATATGTGTGGCATCGTGCCGTTGAGTTTCTGAGGTTCTTAATGACTTCCCGTACCTCTTCTGCTGAAAAGGGGGCCTCCAGCATATTTTTAAATTTTTTTATTTTTTTTATGTTATTTTAAGTTATTTCCCTATCCACATTTGTTTGCAGAGCACTTGCCATGCTCTTAACAACATTTTTCTGCCATTTGCAGCCCTCTAGCCCTTTCCATTACTTTTTTAGAGCCTTTTTAGTCCTTAGAAGTCCGGGTCCCCATTGACTTCAATGGGGTTCGGGTTCGGGTTCGGGTTAAAGTTCGGTCCCGAACCCGAACTTTTTTCCGAAGTTCGGCCGAACCCGGCGATTACACTGCACCCTAGAGTGGAAGCGACTTTGCGGGTAGCAAACATCTTTTTAAGACAATGCCCTCTATTTCTCCAGATCCGAGCATCCCGATATTGGGATCCCGATATTGGGATCATATGTGTTTTTGCTGGGCCTAACAGACACAAAATTTTAATTACTTTGGAGACAGATTGTTTTCCAACATATCCATTTTGCAGTGAACAATAGGCTTCTGTCTAGTCGTGAAATAGAGACCCGATTCCAAAACGACCTTCACTTTCTGAGACGGGCGCAACTGAATGCTCACCTTTGGGCATTACCAGTAGATCATCAAACCTTATGCCAGCTCATACTGCTTGAGCAGATCTGCATAGATAGAGATCACCTCCCTCATTCACTCTCTCATTCACTTTCACATTTTTACGCTCTCCTAACAAAGCGAGTAGAGATGTCTGACTTAAACTTTTGCCTCAGAAAGACAAGATATTACTTTTTGTGCACAAGGCCTGCCTAGCTAATAGATATCAGGAGGGAGGTTATAAACTCCTCACACAATGTTATAAGACTCCAGCCAAATTGCATAGAATATACCCGCAGATCCTGAATAAATGTTGGCGCTGTGGGGAATCTGTGGGGACCCTTCTACATATTTTCTGGGAGTGTCCAAATTTAAATAGCTTTTGGTCTACTGTGGAATCTACTATTAAAACACTGACCGGTGTCTCACTCGGTGGGAACCCATCGGCTTACCTGTTAAATGACACCCCTATGTCTAACAAGAAATGTAAGAACTCTTTACTGAGCCATTTTCTTACAGCAGCTAGGGCCTGTGTTCCAGCCTTTTGGAAAATTATTTGTTCCCCCACAATTACGCAGTGGAGAACGAGAATTTGTTTGTTTTTTTTTGCCCTGTATTTGTCTCTTTTAAACTTTCTCTATAGTTAATTCTTCATGGGTTCAGTCATTATGACCGACCTCTCAACTTGTTATCTTAAAAATATAAAAATGTTAAGGGAATTTGCAAAAAACTGTGGTTGATTATTTGGAAGCATATACTGTGGTTCCATGCCGAATATGTTATTGTTTAGGGGTTGCTAGTTAACCTAATAGATATTGTGTCCTAACTATACCGAGATGTGCCTTGGTCTCATTTTGTACCTTATTATTGTTTTGCAAATGGTTTTGAAAATTCCTTGACCTCTAAATAAAGATTTAAAAAACAATAAAGAAGTGTTTGGTAGCTGTCATTTGCCAGCAATTTAAACACACTTTTTTCCTTGTAAATGTAAGTTTTGCTGCAGTAGGTTTTATATGTCACACATCGGGGCATCACCCAGGCATTTTATTTAATGCAAATTTGCATTTGAAAGTTTCAAGTTTAAAACAAGTTATTTTGCTTCGATACATTTTCTCCAGATGAGTGCCCAGCCCCCAGTTCCATTTGTTAGACAAAGCTTTGCCTTTTAGCTTAGAAAAAAAATGGCCAATACTGTTTTTGCAAAAGTCTCCCTTTATAAGGCATTAACATACACTTAAGACAAAACAGGGATGCGCATACCCACACACTAAGACCAAGGGAAGGATAATTAGCTCAACGTTTAATACTACTGAAATAGATGGTAAGACCGTTGTGTGTGTTATTACTATTTATAGGAAGGGAACCCTCAAAAACTCCATGAACCTCCAGACAAATTGGGAGATAATTACATATCAATTAATTGTGACACTATAAGAGGAGACTCAATATAATTCAAAGAAATATCGCAAAAAGTTGTGTCATTGCACTAAGATGGACAAAAATATCTCCCCAGTACCAAAAATAAGACTCCTCCCAAAAAAATCTTGGCTATACAATTGTACAATTATAAAATCAATATTGCATCTGCTACCTGCAAAGCCGGGCTGTATAGTGCCATATTTGGTACAACACAGACCCTCTCTGGATCAGAATGTCACTCCAAACTGGATGAAAGAGCCAGGAGGAAACTTGTCAGAGAGGCTATCAAGGGGCCTACAGCAACTCTGAAGCAGTTGCAGGAATTTATGACAAAGAGTGGTCATTGTGCTCATGTGACAACAATATCTCAAATTCTCTACAAATGTGGCTTGTATGGGAGGGTTGCAAGAAAAAAGCCACTCCTCAAGAAAGGTCACATGCACTGAGCTTTGCCAAAACATACCTTGACGATTCTGAGGCCACATGGAAAAAGGTGTTATGGTCAGTTGAGTCAAAAATTTTATGATTTGGCCTCAACACCAAATGATATGTCTAGCGGAAATCCAATACAGTTCACCATCCAAATAACACCATCCCTACCGTAAATCATGAAGGTGGTAATATAGAGGTGTTTCTCTGCAGCAGAGACTGGATCACTTGTCAGGATAGAAGAAAAAATGCAAGGGGCAAAATACCATCACATTCTTAGGGAAAATCTGCTGCCCTCTGCCAGAAAGTGGTCAATGGGAAGAAAGTTTACCTTTCAACATGACAATGACCCAAAGCACCCAGAAGAAAAGACTACACAGTGGTTGAAGGATAAAAAGGTGAATGCTCTTACAAGGCCTAGTCAGAGTCCAAACTTAAACCCCATTGAAAATCTGTGGAATGACTTGAAGACTGTAGTCTACAGTCACCATCAAATGTAGTTGAACTTGAGCAGTTCTGCAAAGAAGAGTGAGCAAATATTGCAAAGTCTACTGTAGGTGTGTAAAGTTAGTAGAGACATACCCCAGCAGATTAAATGCCTGTAATTAAAGCAAAAGGTATTTCAACAAAATACCGACACAAAGGGGTTAGCTTTTTTCCAACTCAGTGATTCTGTTTTTGAATTTGTTTTATTTTTACTAACATGTTAGTGACATATGCATACTAGCTCATTATGTGGCCCTTACCTCAGATCTAAGCCTCCAAAGCGCTCTTCGCCCCCCTCCGCCACCACCGCCATGTCCGCCCCAACCGTTTTCCTGTTATCACCGCTCCAGCGCTGTGATTGGCCGGAGCGGCGATGACGTCACACGCATGCGTGCAGGGCCAGCTTTCTCCATTGAGAAAACCGGCAGTCTCCATTGAGAAAACAGGCAACGCTCAGTGTGCCTGTGCCGTTGTCTACGGCGCGCATGCGCCATACACATCCGTCCAGGGTTTTCTGAAAATATCTCCTTAGCCGTGTAGGTTAAGGAGATATTTCTTGCACCTACAGGTAAGCCTTAATCTAGGCTTACCTGTAGGTGCAAGTTGTGTGGTTGGGTTTACAACCACTTTAAGGAACCCTTAAAATAACTTGACTCAGAGAACTTTTGCTGATAATTACTATAGCTACAGCTCACAGTACACTAGTATGGAGATCACTGGGATATAGACACGTACAATTCACGTGTTAGTGACATATGCATACTAGCTCATTATGTGGCCCTTACCTCAGACCTAAGCCTCCAAAGCGCTTTTCGCCCCCCCCCCCCGCCACCGCCGCCATGTCCGCCCCGACCGTTTTCCTGTTATCACCGCTCCAGCGCTGTGATTGGCCGGAGCGACGATGACATCACACGCATGCGTGCAGGGCCAGCTTTCTCCATTGAGAAAACCGGCAGTCTCCATTGAGAAAACAGGCAACGCTCAGTGTGCCTGCGCCGTTGTCTACGGCGCGCATGCGCCATACACATCCGTCCAGGGTTTTCTGAAAATATCTCCTTAGCCGTGTAGGTTAAGGAGATATTTCTTGCACCTACAGGTAAGCCTTAATCTAGGCTTACCTGTAGGTGCAAGTTGTGTGGTTGGGTTTACAACCACTTTAAGGAACCCTTAAAATAACTTGACTCAGAGAACTTTTGCTGATAATTACTATAGCTACAGCTCACAGTACACTAGTATGGAGATCACTGGGATATAGACACGTGCAATTCATTTTATTACAAATTTAAATTCGGACAAAATATTCATTATTCTGAGAATTGAATGTAATGTATTATAATCACAATAGTAATGAATTTTAACAAATCTGAAATCAATTATAATGAAAACAACAAATTCTTTTGTATTCATTTGTTTCACAGGATGCAATAGTTTGGTCCTTTTGTTAATGTTTGAAGCATACAAAAAAACATAACAGCATAACGAAATTATCCAAATTGATTTGTATGAATTTGTTTTTATTCTAGTGAGCATAGCATGAATTATAAAAAATGTACTACATAATACATATAAAAAGAAAGATATTTTGCAAATAGTTAGAGTAAGGTATAAAAGTGAATTACTTATTGTGTTTGGGTTGGATGGAGGTGAATCCATCAGAATCTCAGAATCATAACATAACGAATGAATCCAAATCTTCCGAAATAACTATAATAATAACGAATCGATTTGGAACAGCGTATATATGAAATGATTCTGAACATACAAAATGAATTCCGAAAATAAATCAGTCTAACATTACAAATATGACGAAACAAAATGGTTAATGTGATGAATCTGAAACTAAACAAAACAAATCTTTTCATTGTGCACATCTCTACTGGGAAGAATGTTCTCTTACAGATAGCTTAAAAGATCATTGGTGTCAGTGCTTGTTCATCTGAAAGGCAGAAAATGTTCATCAGTGTTCAAGGACCCCCTACCAATCTCTGGGAAAACCTTAACCTCCCTGGCGGTATGATTCTGGAAGATTTTAGGTGCTGAAAGCGGTACCATTATTTTGCATGGAAATTTGGCGTTTTACATTGTAGGCCTGTAATTCTTAGTAATAACTCACCTAAATCTGTCCAAACCAGAGTCTAGTAGACATCTCGGGTATGATAAAGTTTGAAACACAAAATCATAAATTATAATATAATAAATAATAACAAATAATAATTTAATAATAATAATACTTTTTATTCAAGAAATGTTAGTAAATAATATAATCAAAAACACTGAATTTTTTTCGTTCAAACAAGGGTGCAATATTTGAAGTCATATTGCTTCAGTATACGTCTCGGGTATGAAACATTTTAAAACAAGGTACAGCACAAAGTCCTACATCGCAATCGGGGCAATAGAACCGTGTTTCTTTACGGATTTTCCTTCCGGTGTCGTCACGCTTGGAGCAGCAAACAACACACATCCTTGTGGGTGCTGACTTCCTCTCAGTAGGTGGAATGTGGTCCATAAAGTGATGACCAGTCAGGCGTTCCGGGTTCACAACACCAGCAGCCCGACGTCCAGATCTGCTTACAGTCGTTGGCGTCTGGTGCTTTAGAAAAATTAGTTTGGCAACCTTCCACACAAAGTCCGCATGGATCATAGGCCTGTCACTATTTTTTTTCAGAAGAATGAAAGCATTCCACAGGCACTGTTCCAGAAGATGCCTGAATATTTTTTTATAATATTTCTTCTGTTGCTTCCTCATCGCAGGATAAAAGGTCATGGCCTGGTCAGCCCTGTCCACACCTCCCATGGTGTTGTTGTAATCCAACACGACCTGTGGCTTCATGACATCTTTTCCACCTTTGGTATGTACCATTACAGTAGAAGTGTTGTGGATGGTACTCAGAAGGCACACGTTTTTTTTGTCCTGCCATTTCAGTGCCATCATTTTGCCTTTCTGCCAGGCAACTATTTCTCCTGCCCCGAGCTTTTTTTGGGCAAAGGTTGGCGGCATGTCATGCCGGTTAGGCCTAACGGTCCCATAGGCATCCGTTTTGTTCAGGATAAGGAACTCAAAGAGTTCTGGGGACGTGTAAAAATTGTCTGTGGTGACACAGTAGCCCTGATTCAGCAATGGCTCAATCAAAGAGAGAACCGAAGCGGTTGCCATTCCAAAACATCTGAATCGATCGCTGAATTTGGTCCCCTTCCCGGTGTACAGGACCGAATTCCAGATGTACCCAGAGCTGGATTCACACAGCATGAATGACTTCATGCCAAAACGAGCTTGCTTTGATGCTATGAACTGTATCCAGCTTAGTCTACCTTTGTAGGCCATAAGACTTTCGTCGATGCTTATATCTCTGTCCAGCACATAGGTCTGCTGGAAATTCGACAGAATAAGTTGGTAAATCTCCCAAATTTTTTTGAGCTTAGGAGCTGGATGAGAACTCTCATCAAAGTCATCATTATTTGCAAAATGCAAATATTTCATGATAAGAGAAAATTTATATTCGGACATAACTGTGCCAAAAAAAGCGTGGCCAGCAATTTGTTGGTGGTCCAATACCACTTCTGCAGGGGTTTCCCCACCACTCCCTGTAGAATTATGAGGCCAAAAAGTTCCATATGTCCTCTCTGGTTACTGGCTCCCATTTTCTGCTCCTTGAAAAGCGATGATGGGTAGCAGCTTGTTGCTCCTGATAGCGATTCGTCTCCAAAACAATTTTGGAAATAACTTCATCCGTCAGAAAGAGCTCGAGGTATGCCAAGGGGTTATTGTCCTCAACTTCAACTTTCATCCCAGGTGCTCCTGTAAATGGAAATCTGGGTGGCGCTGTGTGCTCCGTACCGCAATCAATTGAGCACCAAGTCCGCACATCACTGGGCACAGTCGCAGGATCGTCGCTAAAATCACTTTCTGCGTCCGATGAAGAACTTCCCCATGAATCGCTGTCACTCAACTCCTCTGCAACCCATTCTGAGTCGCTGTCGCTGACTTCCAGCAGGTCATATAATGACTTTGAGGTGGAGGCGCGTTTTTTTGATGCCATAGTCGCTGTGCAGTTTCCAGGTACTAAGTACAGTAAAACTGCAGACAAGGGCACTGGAGAAAGCACTGGGGGGCAATCTAAGGTCAATTTATTTAATTTTTTATTGTAATCCAATAGGATTACATTGTATCAGTGTGTTTGTGCTTTATACATTTTGAATTTGCCGCCGGTTCCGCCCCCCTGCGTCGCGCCGCTCGCAGGGAAGGGAATCGAGGGCACACAGTGCATCGGGCGGAAGATCCGGCCACCGTACACTGCGGGAATACATTGCGGGATCCCAGAGACAAGGTAAGTCACCTCTTCCAGGATCCAGCGAGGCAAGCCCGAGTGTGGCTCGGGGTTACCGCTTTAGGTACTGAAATCTCACCCCGAGCCACACTCGGGAATACCGCCAGGGAGGTTAAGGTTCCATTGAACCCTGGTTGAGAAAGACTGCATTATTGTTTATATTTACACCATATCAAACTATAGGGCAATATTTATAAAGAAGTGAATTCTCAATTTGCTTGCCTTGTGTTTGCCAAACATTCCCCCATTGGGTTGTTGCCATCATTTACCATAGGTATGAAACACATTTGCTGCTGGCACATTTGTTGTTAGTATTCAATTGTTTCCTACAAGGGACCCGCCATGCTCCTTCCTGTTCATTCCCATGCAGCCCTTTTATATGAATTTGCTGCAAAATTAGTATTTTACACTCACCTCTCTCACTATTTGACTGCTGCTCCTGTCATAGGGGTGTTAATATCATCTTCTTAGCTAAATTTGCCACTGTTGTGCCTTACAGTGTCTTAACAACAGCAATCAATTCAATACACTGTTTACCTGCTACAAATTTCTATATGTGGGTTTCATCTATAGAAATAATAAAAAAGAAGCTGTATTAATCAAAGTGGTAGTATTCTGTAGCATCTTGCAGTGCCTGTGTTTTGAGGCTGTAGGACTACTCTGCAACCTTGAGAAACGAAGAGATTTCATGCCAGTTCCATCCATGGCTACAGGAAGTCTGAGTGACAGCATCATTTATCTACAACAACAGGGGAGATAGTTTGTTCAATCCGTCTAGCGTTCCCAGGAGAATCCCTCCATACTTTCATTAGAAGAACTTGATGTATTTTCTTTGCAGAAATTCCCATTTTAAAATGTTCCTTGTAACTCTTCTGTGCTTTAAAAGACTTTACTGTCCTTGTTCTTATGCAAAACTGATACAATCATTATAGCACTTTTTTTTTTTCATTTGTATATACATTATTCACAACATCCCCCATATGTTTTTTTTTTCACTATTTTTAAACCTTAGGGAGAAATAAACTAGGATCATCTATACAATTATTAAACACATTTGTATTTACTGTTTATGTTTTTGGTAGAAATAGTGTAATAAATGCTATTATCCGCTTGCCATCCAGATTACTGCAATCTCTGTAGTACGTAAGTGTGTCCTGGAGGAGAGATTCATTCAGCTTCCAAGTCCACTCTTGATTAAATGTATCAGGTAAAGAGGGGGACAAATATACTGGTGCATGGTCTGACCACAGTATATTACATATTTTACACTGGGGTTGAAAGGTCAGTGTGAACTGGCTTACCAGAAAGAAATATATGCATGAATAAAAGTTATGGGCAGTAGAGTAAAACATATGAGCTCTGTCAGTGGGACAGGAAAGTCTCCAAACATTAACCAAGTGGTATTGTAAAAACTTTTTCAGTTTGGCCAGGTGAGAATGTGGGATCAGAGCCTTTGCCCTTAGTAGAGTCTTATAGGGGATCAAGCATGCAATTAAAATCCCCTGCCAGGAAGATCACACCCTCCGTAACCTCTTGGAAGGTTGCGTTAAGGAACACTGCTGAACAGATGCCATTTGACAATCACTCCAAAGCCGGCAGCACACAGTGCTCAGGTCCTAAAAATAAAAAAGGGGGGAGGGGTGTAAAAGTAAAAAGAGGGGAAGGAAGAGAGAAGAAACAAAGGTAAGATTAAGAAAAAGTGCCACGGGTGAAGGAGAGAAAGAGGAAAATAAAATTATCCCTGAAGCCTCGTACACACGATCGGATATCCTATGGATTCTAATCCAATGTTTTTTTCCATCGGAAATCCGATGAAGCTGACTTCCATCAGTCTTGCCTACACACCATCAGTCAAAAAACCGACCGTTCCAAACGCGGTGACGTAAAACACTCCGATGAGCCGAGAAAAATTAAGTTTAATGCTTCTAAGCATGCGCTGACTTGATTCTGTGCATGCGTGGATTTTTTATCCGATGGACTTGCCCATAGACGATCGGAATTTGCTATTGGTTTTTGATCCATCTGAAAAATTTAAAACATGTTATATTTTTTAAAACCGATGGAAAAAAGACTGATGGGTCCCATACACGATCGGTTTGTCCGATGAAAAAAGTCCATCGGACTGTTTTCATCGGTAAAACCGATCGTGTGTACAGGGCTTAACAGGGAAAACTGAAGGTACAAGAGAAGAGAGTCAAAACAAAACAAACATATGTAAGGATAGCTAAGGATATGTATGTGGCTTAATGGGGGGTCCAGGTGGAAGACCCAAAGAATCTAGAATAATGTATGGAAATTGAAAAGTTTAACGCAGCAGCCAGCCAATCAAAAAGTAAAAGAGGTATGATACACATCACACCAATAGGTGCAGTTAATCCAAGGGGTATGAAAGAAACCCCCAGAAAAAGGTGGATTGGAGGGGGAAAAAACGGGGAAGGGGGTAGGATAAAAAAGGGGAGGAGAGGGGAATGGGCCATAAGATACAGCAAAATACCAAAGAGTAATGAAACATTAATAAACAGAAGCACCAGGGGGTAATAGCATACGGTGAAGGTCCGGCATAAAGCAAAACGTTCTGAGCTTCAAACTTTTAGCAGAGCAGGAATTAGAGCTGTCTAGAAAGAGGATGATTGGAGGGTGGAGATGCTTCTGGAAGGTGGTGTGCGGCATCTCCTTTGTGGTAAAGGGCTTAGGGTCAGTGGAAGGTCAATCACCAGCCAATTCGGAAGATCAAAAGGACCAAACATTCAGGAAAGGGAATAAGTCTGGCAACTGCTCAGGGTCATGGAGAGAGAATCTGTCACCATTCATGTGGACCAGGAGGCTTAGCCCCACAATCACAAATTTTCTCCAGCAGAGAAAGTATTTAACGGTGCATGTATAGGGTGCGTTGTGACAAATCAGGAAGAAGTTGTATGGTCACATCATCAAATTGAAACAAGCCTCTATTCCATGCTCTACGCATTATCTCCTCTTTGAGAGTGAAAAAGTGGACGTGGCATAAGACATCACGTGGTTGAGAGCATTCTCCTATACCAGGAACATAACCCTGAAACCCCAACCAGCTCAAATGGAGAAGTAACAGGCCTGCCGAAGAGATCATTAAAAATGTCCATGATAGTAGCTCTGAGGTCAGCCGCTGCAGAGGCTTCCAATCAGATGCAGGCACTGTTCAGGTATTTTGACAGCCAGTGGTACCCCTGTTAGTGTGAATAGAGGAGTCTCTTAGATTTCTTCAATTCAGCCTGCAGGCATAAAGAAAGAAATCTATATGTGTATTGCCAGTCAAAGTAAAGACAATCCAGTGAATACAGCAGTTCAGGCAGCAGAAAAAAAAACTGATTGTGGATTGGCCAGTCCAAATTTACTATAATAAAACAGTATGGCCTTCAATCTCATGAGGTCAGTTACTGAGCTCCCGTGGAAACAGGAGCACCCATGTGTGTCTGATTCTGAGGTAGTGCTTCATTGCAGGGAGATGCCGGCCAGTACATGCGGTGGTGTCACCCCAGTTGGTGTGCCCTTTGGGTGTGTCTGTGTATGGTGGATACTCCGCCTGTCGGCTGATGATGCGAGGCGTGGCTTCAGTGGAGGGGCGGTGTTTACCCTGTGATGCGGCTCTCCTCCAAAGCGTCCGCTTTTTCGTCATTACGGTGTGACGTGAAATGTCGCGTCCGTCTGACGCATTGGGGAGAGGTATAAAGAGACCCAAGTGGCGGAAGCCATGCTGATGGAGTCCCTGGGAGCCCTAACACAGCGAGAAACTGTAGACAGGTAGATGCATTCAACATAGATGCAACTTTTATGATGCACTGTATTTACAGTGCATCATCTAGATATGTGGGTCTGGTATACTTATGGTCTAATTTCCCCTTTGTTCCTTGCTTTTACCCTCAGATCCATTCTTTTCAGCTAAGGTTATATGTATGCCTCATTTTCCTCTGGAGTCATTGTACCCACGGATCAAATAGTACATGAAGGCAAGCTGTCCTTATGTAAGCATGTAAGCAGAAATCTTTAACCTTACTAAATCAATCTATAGGGGTATCGTCCACAACCATAAACCGTTCTTTATATCCCAATGTTATCTTATTTTCAGATTATGGCCATACACAAGCCAGGTAATCACTTTTGTCAGCAGAAAATCACAGGGCTTCCAGCTATCCACTTAAAATACGTTTTTTATGTAAGCACACCTTCTCTTCTTGTTGAAAGACCTAGTATCTTAATAAAGTATATATATATATATATATATATATATATATATATATATATAGACATGCACTGAGGTTGACATGTCATATTAACACTCTGATTGATTCACAGGATACACCGGTTTAAAATATATATGTCATTGATTTATATCTCTCTCTGCGGGTGATCCGGCATATTTGGGAGGTTTTGGCCGGCGGGATTGTTTGGGTCCTGATTCACTCTGACTTCACTCCTCTACTATAAACCCAGCTCTGAGTCCTCAAAACATTGAGGCAAGAACCTTCTGTTGGGAATTCCCTGCCATTCATGTGGATGTATCCATGTACGTATTGATATGTATTCATATATATGTTTTTGATGCTATTTTCTTTATTTTTTCATTTTTTCATTTTGTACGTGTACTTTTTTGTGTTATTTATTTATCTATCTTTGTATCTATTTATTTGAAACAAAGTCCACGCATTTCCTGAGGAAGCCGCAAGGTAAAACATGTAGAACGACTGCATGGAAAATTGTATGAAGGAAGTGACCTTTTTAACGCTATTTCTCTTTTTTCTTTTACGGAATTTAGTAACAAGCACCCACAAAGTCCCACATTTCCCAATACGGTTTTTCTTCTTTGTCTATTATAAGGGATGATGGTGCCTAAAATTTTAATCTGTGTTTTGATCACTTTAACCCCCTTCCTTATAATATGGTTACTATTAGTGCTAAAATTTTCTATTTGCATTTGTCTCACTTGCATGTTCATTGAAATAACATGCTTTGGTGAGCATCAGGTTGTAGCAAAACAAAATGTAAACAATCTTGCTATCTGTAGTTGTTAAATATACCATTTGGAAAAACCTTACATGTCTACTGTGTCCAGATGCCAAGCAAGCACATAAAACATCACAGCAGAATTTTATACCTTATGAGATCGGTGCATGCAAGCCATCTGCTGCTTAGCTTGGAGGAAGATCATCCAGCAGTACAATTAAAAAACAAAATCAGGTACAGGGTTGCCACCACTAGACTTGCCATCTGGAATTGTTAAACCATGTTTAAATGCATATGTTTTAAGGTGCTATTAGGTTTCTTATGTGAACATGAAACTTATTTCATACTGGGGGCTCACTCAATCAGCATTTCCTCACCAATACAAGCCAACTTCATATATCCTATAGACACAAGTTATCACAATATACTTTGCATATGTGAATGTAAGAATTCAAGTAAAACAAAGTGTTACAGAAGTGGGAAGTAGATGGCAGCTGGCCAGGGTACCACCATCCATCCCTCTCCAGCCACAGCAGCTGTCAGTCTCCTGTGGAGTTTTACAGGCTGTTAGCAGCTGGGCCGGATGGTGCACCTATGCCTTCCGCTCGCACCTAAATGCAGGTGTCAGATGTACCAGGGCTAAACACCCAGTGTGCACAAGGCCTTACATGACAGATTATAAGGCCCAGTAGAGAAACTTCAATTTATGTTTGATCTCTTGACGGACACATTCCTTTCATATGCAGTAGACAGCAGTGTCAAGCATTAATGTACTTGAGTGTCCTCTTTTGTCTCTTGTTCTTATTGTATATTAAGCTAAAATTCTCATAGTCTCCAAGTTACCACTGCAGACTCACTGCTATCTCCAAACATCAGTGTCTTCATCAGGTAGCAGCAATAGCCAACAGCAGGGCTTATTAATGCGGATTAAAAGTTGTGTTGATTAGAAGGAAGTGAAAGATTTCCTATGAAAATCTGAAATTTTGATCAGCATATTGTCAGTAAAAAATAATTGTTTTTGTTCAAAAAGGAAAAATACATCACAAGCTGATGGCTGCACAATATCCCCTTTTCAAGGAATAATCAGGGAGAAGAGGATGCAAAAGCGTCAGCTAGTGATGTCTTTTTATCTTTGTGAAGAAGAAAAACAATTATTTTTTTCATGAAGGTAAAATTCAGCTTCCTCTGGTGCCACCATCCACCAATTTGCTACAACATTCAGCAAAAGAAATGTGGGTAAGCCTCCATGGTGTAAAACAAACACAACAACCTTATTTTCATGATTTTCTATGGAGACTCTTGCTGTTCCTTTGCCTTTTTGTTCTGCTATGAATTTTAGGGGGAAAATACAAGTTCATTTGAGCAGGTGAATATACTTGATCTCACCCATTCTATTCAAATATTTGTGTAGCAATACCCACGTAGGGGCCACTGGTTTAAGTTTTGGGCCTGCCGTTACCTTACTGTTCACCACGTCTGTCCTAGGGGTCTTCAGAGTTGTTAATAAATGTCTGCACCAAACACTCAAGCCCTGTACACACGATCGGTTTGACTGATGAAAACCGTCCGATGGATGGTTTTCATCAGACCAACCGATCGTGTATGGGACCCATCGGTCTTTTTTCCATCGGTTTTAAAAAATAGAACATGTTTTAAATTTTTCCGATGGATAAAAAAACGATCGAAAACTCCGATCGTCTATGGGCAAGTCCATCGGATCAAAAACCCACGCATGCTCAGAATCAAGTCGACGCATGCTCAGAAGCATTAAACTTCATTTTTCTCAGCTAATCGGAGTGTTTTACGTCACCGCGTTTGGAACGGTCGGTTTTTTGACTGATGGTGTGTGGGCAAGACTGATGAAAAACAGTTTCATCGGATGAAAATCCATAGGTTATCCGATCGTGTGTACGGGGCTTCAGTCTCTTTTTCTCAAGGGTTTATTTCAAGAACTTCAGACAGAGGGATGGAGGGTTGGGGAGATTCAGGTACCTTAGGTTTTGCGGATCACGGGTACTTTCCTTTATCCAGAGGACCAATAACTTCCACACTGGATGTAGCATACACCGGATAGGCCTCTCTCACTGACCTAGCAGCCAGTGTGAGCTCGTTCAAAAGTCTCTGCCACAGACTTGTATGATCACACGCTTGGTAAAGTTCTGGAACATAACACACAGTGCCAGGATCTTTCAGCCAGGCTGGCAGCACTGTGAGGTAGATTTGATCAGAATGCGTCCTCCAATTGAGTCCTCAATTGCTCGGTCCCTTCCCGCAGGCAAGGTGACACAGGACCATCTCTGGATCAGTAGGCCCCAGCAACTCCTGGGCCTACTCTCAGTACGGAGCCTCGGGGGAACTGCAGGCCCCCGAGGCAGAAAACTGCTAACACATACCTGAGGCCAGGAGGGCCGTCAGGTCAGGATCGGAAGACCCCGCCAAAACGGTGTCTGCCAATTAAGTACCCTCTCCCCGAATGCACAGCGGGGTGACCAATCCCACCGAGGTGCTTCTGGGCAAGAGGTACCCAAAACATCCAGCCAGCTGCAGTTCCAACCTTGACCCGTGGTGACAACGACACCCAGAAGAAGGTGGAAAATATGCAACTCAGCTGAACTGGAAAAGAGACCCATAATTTGGTACAATTATTCTGAGTTGAACTATAACTCAGACAACTAAATTTACACTAGCGCATATCCCAACAGGGGCAGGGCGCTACATTTGTATTCCAATACTGACATTGTAGATGTGGTAGTCATCCTGCTGCAATCTCTGTATTGTTCAAAATAAGCAATGAAAATGAACAGTGAAATCAAATGTAGAAAAGTTTGGGCATTTGTCCTAATATAAGAAGATAGTGAATGAGTCAGCCCCACTGTTATCTGCTCAAAACAAACCAGCGCTGAGTGAGATATTTTATAGTGGAAACAAAAAAGGATTATACCCTGCATATTAAAATGCAAACCATTTTTGCAATGATTTACCGTTGTATTTGCTTAGCTTTGATTTTTGAAACATGCTGCAAATATAAATTACCTTTATTAAGATATTCAATACAAACTAATATTCATGTCAAAAGTACAACAGGTGATTTCATAAAAAATCTATTACAAGAGCTTCTTACATACATAGGCATAACTATCAAATCTTTCTTCATTTAAATTCCAAGCAAAGCATTAGCTGAAAAACTCAATTAGTCATTGAGTCTGCCCATTTATTAATCCGTCAACTAAAGGGATTACCGTGCCTCATGTTTTTGGAATTATGGGGCAGCTCTGTCACAGTCTGAACCAAAGATCTATTAAAGAATACAATCTTAGCATGTATTAATATTTCTGAGCTGACATTGAATAAAATATACCCTATGCATTGAGAAAAATATCACGTCTTTGAAAAGTTATGAGCCACATTGTATAATATAATTAATTAATGCTAATTCAGATAGATGCCTTGCTTGACACTTCTTTTATTCAAATTATTTTCTTTTCTTTTTCAAAAACATTTGAAAATATTTTTGATCTAGAGTTGTACAAAATTTTAGCAAAACCTGTCAAAATAAATAGAGACATACTCCTGAAAGGTAAAACTGTGACTGCCCTGGCTGCTCAAATGCAATTTTAGATTAACAACTGAAAGCGGATATTTGTCAAGGAGAAAAATAAGACATTTGGTTCCAATCATCAAGATAAACTACAAGCAGTGTCAGACCATGATCTCCGATATTTCTCATGTATATAAAAACAATCAGATCATCAGTATCATTCTTACTTAAGACCTACTAAAGACAAAAAAGCACAGTATGGATTTGCAAAATGGTAGTACCACAGCAAACCATGTCTTATTGTAAGTGAAACTACTGTAAGTAATTAGAGTTACTGTACATTTGATATTGCCACTTACACTGTTTTACTGAAAAAGAATCTCCAAAAACCATCAGTTCTAAAAGTTCTCATCCTAGCAACACCTAGCCACCGCAGTAGGTACTGCTGAGTAATCTACTGTCCAATGATACATGGGAGCAGTGAAGCCTCTCCTCTCCCATGTAAGTAGCCACTGAAACTAATGTAAGGGAGAACCTCACCACTACCATCAACAAGAAGGGCACTTTACCACTCCCAACCTACAGTATCTCACAAAAATGAGTACACTCCTCACATTTTTGTAAATATTTTATTATATCTTTTCATGTGACAACACTGAAAAAATGACACTTTGCTACAATGTAAAGTAGTGAGTGTACAGCTTGTATAACAGTGTAAATTTTCTGTCCCCTCAAAATAACTCATCACCCCGCCATTAATGTCTAAACCGCTGGCAACAAAAGTGAGTACACCCCTAATTGAAAATGTGCAAATTGGGCCCAATTAGCCATTTTCCCTCCCATGTGTCATGTGACTCATTAGTGTTACAAGGTCCCAGGTGTGATTTGGGAGCAGGTGTGTTAAATTTGGTGTTATTGCTCTCACTCTCTCATACTGGTCCCTGGAAGTTTAACATGGCACCTCATGGCAAAGAACTCTCTGAGGATCTGAAAAAAAAAATTGTTGCTCTACATACATATGGCCTAGGCTATAAGAAGATTGACAAGTCCCTGCAGCATGGTGACCAAGACCATACAGCGGTTTAACAGGACAGGTTCCATTTAAAACAGTCCTTGCAATGGTCGACCAAAGAAGTTGAGTGAACGTGCTCAGCATCATATCCAGAGGTTGTCTTTGGGAAATAGACGTATGAGTGTTTCCAGCATTGCTTTAGAGGTTGAAGGGGTGGGGGGTCAGACTGTCAGTGCTCAAACCATACGCCGCATACTGCATCAAATTGGTCTGCGTGGCTTCCATCCCTGAAGGAAGGAAGTTCATTGAGGGAACCATGAATGTCAACATGTACTTTGACATACTGAAGCAGAGCATGATCCCCTGCCTTCTCAGACTGGGCCGCAGGGCAGTATACCAACATGATAACGACCCCAAACACACCTCCAAGATGACCACTGCCTTGCTAAAGAAGCTGAGGGTAAAGCTGACTGACTGGCCAAGCATGACTCCAGACCTAAACCCTTGTGAGCAGCTGTGGGGCATCCTAAAATGGAAGGTGGAAGAGCGCAAGGTCTCTAACATCCACCAGCTCTGTGATGTCGTCATGGAGGCGTGGAAGAGGACTCCAGTGGCAACCTGTGGAGCTCTGGTGAACTCCATGCCCAAGAGGGTTAAGGCAGTGCTGGAAAATAATGGTGGCCACACAAAATATTGACACTTTGGGCCCAATTTGGACATTTTCACTTAGGTGTGTACTTGTTGCCAGTGGTTTAGACATTAAAGGCTGCGTGTTGAGTTATTTTTGAGGGAACAGCAAATTTACACTGTTATACAAGCTGTACACTCACTACTTTACATTGTAGCAAAGTGTAATTTTTCACCAAAGCAAAAACAGAGTGGACCTTACCCTTACTTTAGGGAGATTTTATTTGCTTTAATGTCTCCAGGACAGGAGGTGAGGAGAAATCTCCATAATGGAATACATACTGTACATCAATAAAACCAGATAGAGGTTCTAGGCATCACCTACTCTATCCAAAACAAAACCAAAAAGTTTTGTCCCGAGTTAAATATGTTCTGTTAATTTCTGTTTACTTCACGTTTGACACAGTCCATAAAACTAATACACCCATTAAAAGGAATTATAAGTTCTGCAAATGCAGTTGCTTAAATTTCAGGTATTGTTTTGCACATCCAAATGAGGCAATATAAATGAATAACTAACTGTTCACTATCCTAAAGCCTCGTACACACTAGTAGTTTTTTTTGTTTAACCCAGCAGGGCTGAAAGGGAATAAACTGGCAGCTCAGGAGGAGCCGCTGCACTAACTATCTGACGTTAGTACAGCAATCTCCCCTGCTGTGCTATTGAATTCTGACAGAGGGACAGCCCGCAGCCAGAACACTCTGGTCAGTGCTCTCAGCCATTGGCTGAGAGCGCTGATCAGGAGCAGATCGGCAGACGTTTTTTAGTCATGCCCCTTCAACAGAAGCCAGACAAACGGCCGGTTTCTGTCGGACTGACTCCAGTACACACAGGCCGGTTTCTATTGAACCAGCCAATGCCGCCCGACATTCTGCCTGTGTATACTAGGCTTCAGCAAGTGCAAGGAGGGTTACAGGTATGAATAACCATCCTACCCTCACTGCCAGGATGTCAGCATCAAATATTTAAAGCGCATGCGCGAATGGTCGATTTTTGAGGCGCATACGCAAATGGTCGATTTTTGACTGACACAACACGGAGCTGTTTTTCTTTCCTTGCAAGGAGCGCTTTTAATTACAATTTTAAAACCTTTTATTTTGAGGACTTGTTACTGAGGATTTGTATCACACACCTCTGTAAAAATAAACCTTTTGGATGAACGCTACACTATTGGAAGTTTATTTTCCTTTTGGGTTTTTTCCATTCACTGAGGAGCATCCACTCTGATCCGGAAAGAGTGTGGCCACTTCCGGTTGCGGATAGGCGTCTCTGGAGATCCTCCCACCGTGGACGAGGCGTCCCTACAGAATCTTCCTGCCTTCCATTGAGAACCATCCCTCTACTGAGCCTGTTTTGACCCTCCTGAGAAGGGCGGTCGCAGGCTGTCTGGTAAGCCTTCTCTCTACACCTTGGTGGTGGGATCTCTTTCTAAGCATTGGATGTTCATTCCTATGTTCACATCGGATACCTGCACTCTGGAGAACTCTTTATCATCAAGTTTTACAACAGAGGAGGGACATATACATTTTTCGTTTTAGATACACATGAACTGATATGTGTTTTTCTTCATTTGTAGTATTTACACAGTTTTTTATACTTTTTCCTGTTCAACATTTTACTATATGGTCATATATAGTTCACTTTTCTGGCGCTACACCTTTTCTATAAATATTTAAAGAGGCTAGAGAACGTTGTTTTTTTGCAGAAAACCAACTTCTCCTTCTCACACAAACCAATAATCCTACATAAAAAAACTACCCATAGTCTTACCTAACAAATGCACTACATAAGATGAGTCAAATTGCCATCTGCACCAGATAATGTTGTTCATGACCATGAAGAAAAATATATCTTGTTGAAGGGTTTTTTGGAAGACACTTTGGTCACTTTCATATCTTGGTATGCTCCTAACTCCGGACAATTAACATTTACGAAAAAAAAAAGGTTCCAATCCATATTTCAGTACAACATGGATGATCCTTATTGGTAGTGACTGGACATAAATGCAAACAGAACTACATTCAAATGTCCATCTAATATAGACACTAAATTAACTTGATTGTTCTTTCACACAATTTAACTGGTGTTTGGAGGGAACTTAATCCCAGTTGGTGAGACTGTACCCACTATTCTCAAAACCATTCTACTTAATCAAGAATTCCTTCCTCCAATCTTTTGTCATGGCAAAAATCTAAAAATTTCTGTAGTCAGATCACTCCCCAGTAGTCACAATGTTATCTGACCTAAAAAGACAAAATATCTATTTGTTCTGGAGACTCCGTTAGGCCCACCTTAGTAATTCTTCAGTATGCTTTGATATAAAACATCACCTTACCCATATCTTTCTTTAAATAACCCTGCTGAAACCACCCCTGTAGTTAAGTGGGCATTTCACAAAGCTACCATAAAGGGAGTTCTCATACGAATACTGACACACCTTAAAAAGAACAGTCAATAACCAAGCAAAATGATTTGGCTTTGTCCAAATAATTTAAAGCACAGAACCAAAAATCCAAACACTGACCTCGTTGTGAAATAGACACAGCTAAAGTGGAACTAATATTCTTTAGTAGTGGAAAAAGCCTCTGTTAGATGGATGCCAAATTTTACACCCAAACTGATCGTCCAAGCAAATTAGATACTGCACTCCCTAAAATTAGGAAACCTGATGCATGCTTTATTCAGAAAATCCAAGTTGTCCCCTAGGAACTTACCAAACCCAGAATACAGACATATTTTTTGCCGACCTCCCAATCCTATTCTTTTCACAGATCTTTAAGGAATACAGAGAATGGGAATAACTGCAGGAAAAAGCTATCTTGACTGTCAAACAATCATCCAAAACTCAGGGTCCTGACAGCTTCTATGTAACATACGATAACAATTTGCATCACAGCTGGTGTCACAATTGGCTAAAGTAGTTTGAAAGTCAGAAGGTTTTTTATCTAAATGCATTTTGTCCAATTCCTCTCTCCACCTCCTCCTGAAACTTTCAGCAGACCTTCATTATAAGGGCTGTGTGCACCTTGGCACACACCCTGCTGGTTGTTCACAAAACCCAGACACTGGGTTGGATATCGCTTCCCTCCCAAGGCGCCTTGGAAACTACAAACTACGGAGCCCCATCCAGAAGTACCAAAAACCAGAGAAAGCTGTAAAAGCAGTTTTCTCTGCTCAAAATTAACGCTCAGTAGTCCTGCACTCTGCAAAGGTGCAAACCCTGTTTACTTTTCTTGACCAACTTCACTATAACATAGGCTTGCACTGTCACAGATTGGAATACTTGTATTGCTACAAAACACAAGGGGTAACTTAACCCGATCCTTATTGTGTCCAAATATAAAGTCCTTCATAGTTATCTAGAACTGACCAGGGTTCCCCAAATCTCTCCCATAGCCTCTCTGATCTGTTTTAGAGGCTATGGGCAAACAGGAACAATGCTGTACATTTGGTGGGCTTTTGAATATATTCTTGCTGCAAAAATGTCTATGGCTAAAGTCTGGATCATGCACTATAAAAAATGGTAAGCATTTTTAGAGATAAAAACATGTGCTATGTTTGATAGAGTGTGGAACCCATGGATTTGTTACACAAAATTCCCTGTTAGAGACCCTGGTGGCTGGGGGGGGGCTGATGGGAGTGTCTGAAGTTTGTTTTTGTTCTCCTCTTTTCTCTTTTTTCCTTTTGTTCTTATTAGTTCCTCCTTTTACTGAGCTTGAAGTTTCTCCTCCTGGTAAATCCCCCTCCTCCTCATGGTTCCACTCTTGGTAAATAATCATTAAATGTGGATTTAACAATATTGTATGGACATCTTTTGGATGGTGCTTTGAGGGCTACCAGACTTTTTTATGTTAGGCCTTACATTTCTAGATAATTGAGTACATCATTGACATGATTTTTATCATCTGCAGCTTAGTACTATTTGTTGGCCTTTCATATTATGCAGAACACACAATATCTCTGCAATATATCTAGATTTTCTATATAAATGTCTTGCCGACCGCCGCACACACATTTACGTCGGCAGAAGGGCTCGTACCGGCAAATGGGAGCCGGTACGGGAGCCGCTGCGGGAGCGTGCCCGCGGGTCCCGCAAACTCTATATTCGCCGGCGGCCCACGATCGTGGGACGGAGAGGCAGAACGGGTGATGCCTATGTAAACAAGGCATTTCCCTGTTCTGCTTAGTGACATGACAGGGATCTACTGCTCCCTGTCATCGGGAGCAGTGATCGCTGTCATGTCAGTGGTAGCCCATCCCCCCCCACAGTTAGAATCACTCTCTAGGACACACTTAACCCCTTGATCGCCCCCTAGTGTTTAACCCCTTCCCTGTCAGTGTCATTTATACAGTAATCAGTGGCTATTTATAGCACTGATCGCTGTATAAATGACAATGGTCCCAAAATAGTGTCAAAAGTGTCCAATGTGTCCACCATAATGTCGCAGTCCCGATAAAAATCACAAATCGCCGTCATTACTAGCAAAAAAATAATAATAATAAAAATGGCATAAATCTATCCCCTATTTTGTAGACAATATAACTTTTGCGCAAACCAATCAATATACGCTTATTGCGTTTTTTTACCAAATATATGTAGAAGAAAACATATCGGCCTACTTCACTAATACTACTTTCTGGATGTCTTACAGTCTGGCTTCCACTGCAGCACTCTACTGATACTGTCCTCTGAAACTCACTAACAACTTACTAACGAAAACAATGAAAGACCACTACTCCTTGGTCATACTCCTAGAACTCTAAGCTGCCTCTGATACAGATGACCACCTGCTCCACCTCAGAAAACTCCACTCAGATTCAGGCTAAAAGCTGGTGATGTGCTGATATTGTACCCCGCTCACTCTTACACTCTATTTACCCCTCAGTATCCAATACCTGCTGGTGATATAACACTAGAACAAGTGATTGTTTTCATATCTTGTGGTCATGTTATGTACATCAGTCCTTCTGAACTCAAGTACATTGCATTATTCAAAAGCCCTTTGTACCCACATACATTTAGTGTGGTAGGAAAGGAACTGGGTTTCTACCAAGCATGTGTTTTCAGCTATTGGCGCTCTTCTTAGCATAGATGGAAGGTTTCCCTACCTTATGGTTCCCCACCCCCTCCCGCTTTCTGTCTCTCACGCTTTCTCTTCTCTCCTGTAGGTGGACTAGCCTCACCCTTACAGCTCAGCTGATACAACTTCTCCTTTCAACCACACATCCAATCACTGTCCAAAATGTGCCACCTTCACCTCCATACAGTGTAACTTTTACAAAATCCACCCCTAACAAATGGCACCGCAGAGATACTAATTTACTCCTAGTTATCTGCTGCTCTGACTACTGCAACTCTTTCCTTGTTGGTCTTTCTCTACACAAGCTACTACACTTCAGTCATAAATACTTGAGTGCTGTCGGCAGGAATAATTAGGTTTGTATTATGGCTTTTGGTGCACCTTAACCGCTTGTCAACCAGCCGCCACAGTTATACTGCGGTAGGTTGGCTTGCTGAGCGAATGACCGTAGGTGTATGTCGGGCTCGTACATGGCGTTCTGTGGGCGTGTGCACCCATTGGCCAGCGGGGGAGCAGATCCAGCAGACTCGGTGTCCACCAGCCGCCCACGACCGTTCCCTGCAGAACCAGAACGGGGATCTGCCTGTGTATATAAGGCAGATCTCTATTCTGACAAGTGATCACAAAGAGATCCTGTCTTTCTGCTATGCAGGAAGATGGATCTGTGTGTTGCCCCAAGCAGCCCATCCCCTATACAGTTGGTAAACACCCTGAGGGAACACAGTTAACCCTTTGATCACCCCTTATGTTAACCCCTTCCCTGCCAGTGTCATTTGTACAATTAGTACATTAGTACAATGTCAGTGCATATTTTTAGCACTGATCACGGTTATAATGTCACTGGTTCCCAAAAAGTGTCAAAAATGTCAGTTAGGTGTCCGATCTGTTTGCCGCAATTGTTGCAGTCCTGGTAAAAATCGCTGATCACCTTACTAGTAAAAAAAAAAAAATGCCATAAATCTATCCCCTATTTTGTAGATGCTATAACTTTTGTGCAAAACAATCAATTAACGCTTATTTTTTTTAATTTATTTTTTTACCAAAAATATGTAGCAGAATACATACTGGCCTAAATTTTTTAAATTTTATTGGGTAAGTTTTATAGCAGAAAATAAAAAATATTGTTTTTTTTTCTAAATTGTCGGTCTCTTTTTGTTTATAACGCAAAAAATAAATACCGCAGAGGTGATCAAATACCATCAAAAGAGAGCTCTATTTTTTTTTTATCTGGGTACAGTGCTGCACAGCCGCGCAATTGTCAGCTAAACTATAAACTAACGCAGTGCCGTATCGCAAAAAATTACCTAGGCATTAAGGGAGTAAATCCTTCCGGGGCTGAAGTGGTTAAAGTATTACTAAAGGCATAACTTATTTTTTTTTAGTTTTGGATAGAGTGGAGAGGGAGTGGAGAGGGATTAGAACACCTGTCAGGTTTTCATTGTTGTCTGTACCCCTGTTGGAAAGATCTCTCCTTTCTATTTGTCCTGTTTCATCATAAGTGAAATTAAAAGAAAATTTGAAATTTTGGGTTGCCCCTAGAACAGTTATGCCTCGTACACACGATTGCGTTTCCCGAAGAGAAAAGTGTGATGTCAGCTTTTTGTCGCAAATTCTGACCGTGTGTATGCTCCATCGCACTTTTTCTGTGAGAATTCGGGCCACGAAAAGATTCAGAGCAGGATCTCAATTTTCGTGACAGGAAAAATTCCTATCGGGAATCACGATCGTCTGTATGCAAGTATGATGTGAAAAAAAAACACGCATGCTCAGAATCAAGCAGAAGAGCCGAACTGCTTATTGAACTTAATTTTTCTCGGCTCGCCGTACGTGTTGTACAGTACATCACCGCGTTCTTGACGTTCGGAATTTCGTCCGAACGTCAAGACAAATGTGACCTTGTTTATGCAAGACAAATGTCAGCCGTTTTCCTGCTGAAAAAAACATGTTTTTCTTGTCGGAAATCACGATCGTGTGTACGAGGCATCACAGAGTGAAATCTTTCAATAGTGACACTAATCCTGGTGACCCTAGTGACAACCAGGGTTTCTGTCACTTTTGAGGGATTTCCTCTCATTTCCTGTTTTGTCTATGAGACAGTAATTGAATGGGAAATATCCCCAATGGGACACTGATGACAGGGGTTATACCCCCTCTTATTCTATCCAAATTGAAAATAAAAAGTTTTACCTTTAGCTCTACTTTAAAAGAGAAAATGACTCACCCTGCCAGTGAGTCATGTATCCACTTTTCTTTTCCCCTGTTTGCAAAAGTTAATATCCACCCAAAAAATATACTGCCAACTCTATGCACCAAAAGGCAACAGAGATTCAGCATTGTGAAAATTAAGGGTTATTTACAATTGTATATGCATTTATTGTTCTGATGGCCCAAATATTTGGAAAGTTGGAAGAAATATATCATTGTTATTTATTCACATGTGTCACTTTCATGTATTTATCATTAAAGATGTCTGCTCCTCTCCATCTGTTATACAGTCTAAAGATAAATTGCTCTGCACAATGGGATTAAAATCTTTCTATAACGTACCATATGTTTTTCCTTCTTTGACCAATTATTGTGAAAAAATATATATCCACAGGGAAACAAATTAATAATAGATATGAGCAATATTAGAATTTAAATGTGCTTTGCATCAAACAAAATTCAATTTTTCTTAACATTCTTTACACTTTTTATCCTCAGACTCCGTTCTAATTGTGTAGACATACACCATACACATTTTCTGTGGGAAAATAATTCAATATTATTCTATTCATTTTGTACTTCTGTATATCCATGCTACCAACATCTTTCCTTCACCAATGATATAACAGTATCATGAAAATTAAAACACAATACTAGCAATTGTTGATGTCTTAGAAAAAAACGCCCTAGAAATGATTTACTAAGGTATATTTGTTTTGTCTGCAAGACCAGTGAAGTTTTGTCCTTCGTAAAGATCTACCCAACTTATTGAAAATAAAGCATAAAAATTGCCTTATTAGAGTGATTTTCCAATTTTATACTATATCTGAAGCACCACTGCAAGTATTGTAGCCCATGAATTAAGATACAATAAAACCTTAGTTGGAGAGTAACTTGGTTTGAGAGCATTTTGCAAGACAAGCAACATTTTTAAATACATTTTGACTTGATATACAAGCGATGTCTTGATATACAAGTAGCGTCATGTCACAACTGAGTATAAAAGAGAAGAGAGGCACCTCTAAGTGTAGCAATATGGTTACATTTAATGAAGCACAACATTTAGCAACTCCTAATGGCTGTTGATTAAAACAGGCACATCTAAGTATGCAGGCATCCGGGGTAAAGCTGTCCACATAGACCATCCTCTGCACCGCCATCGACGTCATCTGTTCCACACTGCGCTCTTCGAGCGGTTCATGCCTCACTTTCAGATTGCTCTACTGCAGGGTAGTCTTCCCGGTCACGATTGCAGACTGACAGCAGTGAGAGCCGGTGGTGCGGGGGATGGTCTGTGTGGACAGCTTTACCCGGATGCCTGCATACTTACAAGCATGTTTCTGGAACGAATTATGCTCACAATCCAAGGTTTTACTGTATGCTGTATCATAGCTACAGGGTGGACTTTGGTCTGCTCAGTATTTCTAAACAACAGAAGAATATGTGTCTTGTTGCTTCTGCAGGATATAACTTCTTTTAAGTCTAAGAAAATTACTAGCCTGAGTTGATGAAGCAAATCTTCCCAAATAAGCTGTAGCTGTTTTTTCCGCAACCCTCTCTCCCTCACAGCCCTCCAAAGTACACAGACTAGGTGGTATTTTATAACTTCCATGAGATAGGGTGGTGGGATCTGATGTTTAACATTCTGCAGCATAAAGCAGAGAGCTGAGTGTAATCTGACATCTGAGTGGAGGAAAAGGAAACCTTTCCCCTCTACAGAAACTCACTTCAAATCACCTGTTTTGTGCTAAAGGAAGGGAAGGGACAGGCCATTACCATGTATTGCCTGGTGTTCGGGAAAGTGAGAGATGCATATTGCAGGGGGAGGTGAGGGTAGCCAGGACATTTCATATGAGTATGTTTTGTTCATTCTTCATTTACAGCTATATTAAGTATATTGGGTGTTTAAGTAAACAAAGCCATTGTAAACAAAGAATCTAACAAAGACAAAGACTGGTGTTCATTTACTAAATGAGTAGAGCATGTTCAGTTTGTAAAGTGAGTTTTCACTTTCCAAAGTTAAATTTCACTTAGCTTAGTGAAAGAAATTAAGCTAAATGAAAATTTACTTTGCAAAAATGACACAATCAAGCATTTTCTTGCACCTGGTTCAATAATTAACCTCCCTGGCGTTGTGATTATGTCAGATTTTTGATGCTGAAAGCGGTACAATGTTTTGCATGGAAATTTGGCGTTTTATATTGTAGGCCTTTAATTCTTAGAAATTCTTAGAAACTCACTTAAATCTGTCCAAACAAGAGTCTAGTAGACATCCCGGGTATGATAAAATTTGAAACACGAAATCATAAATTATAATATAATAAATAACTATAAATAATTATAACAAATAATAATATAATAATAATAAAAATTATTCAATAATGTAATCAAATCAAAAACACTGAAATTTGCTCAGTTACAGGTTTCTAAAAGCACTTTTGATGTAAACTGACACATTTTGGTTGCTATGGACAATCTCCAGTTTCCAGGCAGAAAGAAAAGTATTTATTATATAAAACTGCATGCGGGCACTGGACAGACCACTAGGGACAAAGGGGATGTGTAATTATTTGATACAGTACTGTGTACTGTATCTATACTGTGTTTTTTACTTTTTCAATTTGGCGCCGAGCTCTGTCCCTGTGCGTCGCAACGCTCGCAGGGAATGGAGCTCGGCACTGTGAATCGAGCGAGACACGGCGGCCCACAGACACAGCAGAGAGACATCGCAGGATCCAGGGGACAAGGTAAGTAACCTCTACATGGATCCTGCGATGCAATCCCAAGTGTGGCATGGTACTGAAAATTCACCCCGAGCCACACTCGGGAATACCACCAGGGAGGTAAAAGTTCCACCTCATTGACTAAGTTAAGCGAAAATTCACTTTGCTAAGTTAAGGACCTACCCTCCATTAGTAAATCAATGACATTGACATCAATAACAAGCTAATGTATTAATTATTATTTTCTTCCTCAGGATTCGCCCCAAAAGATATATACCAGATGGTCCATTCAATAAAATAATTTTAGCTTCAGGGGAGTTTGAACTACATATTTCAATCTTTATTCCCCCCACTCACCTGTTCAGCTCAGTGCTAGAGGGAGATAATTGTTAACCTGGCAGGCTCTGCTCATGTAGTGCAATCACTGCACTAGCAGAGGCAGGGATGTGGGCTGTCTGGTAACAGCTCACATCTTATATGCCAGGTTAGACATGGCTGGGATCTTCAGCCATTTTCTATATGGAAAATTGTTGCAATCCCTGTGTAACTTGGGTGCAGACCCTGCTCCAGTTTCTATTTCACTCTAAAGTAGAAACTAGTGCAGGTGGCACAGATAGACGTGTCTATCTGCTTAGTTATTGCAGCACATGCCACTCCCAACAGTTTCCTGTGCTATTTTAATTGTGCAGGAAGCTCAGTTAATGCAACAGATTGTGCTTGTATGGTTTTGTGACAGCAGCAGGTGAAATTACCGGCACAATCTAATCTTGCAGTTCTAGGTCCTAGCAGTGCAGTAATAACTAGATATTAGATACAAGAAGAGTTGCAAATCTAAGTGTAAAACACTGTTAAAAATATCAGAAAGATTTTAACAGGGCAGAACAAAATGCTTATTCTTACAATTAAAGCCGTGATATATATAAACCAGGTAACACACCTGTCATCATTAGTGACAACATATTACCTTGCTATATATTATGCAGGAGTGTAGATCAGTAAAAGCAACATCAAAACCATAATTCCTTCAAAGCACTGGCAGTATACATCTTCTTGGTGGAGTTATAAAAATATCCTTCTGATCAATTTTTATCTTCTCACATCACCCACAACATTCTGTCAAATCCAGTTTCTGACACCATTTTGTCAAACTAATCAGAAAATCATACATTTCTGCTATCAAAAAATTAACGGCATGTAACATTCCAGAAGCTTTTATTTTTTCCCATGAAATATGATATAGTACAATTTGCGGCAAACCTTTTTAGATGTTCTTCTTATTTTGTACCTATTTATTATTTATATATTATTACAGGTACTTATATAGCACTGTCAATTTACGCAGTGCTTTATACATATATATTGTACATTTACATCAGTCCCTGCCCTCAAGAAGCCTACAATCTAAGGACCCCAACTCACATTCATACATACACATACTATGGTCAATTTAGACAGGAGCCAGTTAGCCTACCAGCATGTCTTTGGAGTGTGGGCGGAAGCCGGAGTATCAGGAGGAAACCCATGGAGGCATAGGTAGAACATGCAAATTCCAAACAGGTAGAATCATAGTTGGGATTTAAACCGACAACCCTAGTGCTGCTAGGTGGAGGTGCTACCTATTTAGTCACTCTGCTGCCCCGATTTAGATCATTCATTTATGTCTCCATGCTTTATTTTGTTGAGAAATCACACTGAAAAACACCTCCCTAGAATTTCTTGACTTGACTATTTTAAATAAGGGCAGATGATCCATGTAGCATTTACTTTCCGATATCCATCTGCTCTTAGCTCAGGCATGTAGAAAAGAGGGTGTCCTTAGCTGAAAAAGCCCCTTCGAGTTGTTGGAAAAATTACTTTTATCTGCTTAAAGGCCAAATCTTTCTTCAAGACTTCCCATGTCCATGATCTGAGTCCCTGACCAGAATCACCTGATCCGTGAAGGAAGATGAAAGAAGCCGTGTGTTTCCCAGCTGGAGACACCACATAGTGAGACAGAGAACAGGATGCCGCCATGACTCCTCTCCGGCTTCAATCCACACCATTTTTTTTTACACATATATATGACATTATTATTATTATTATTATTATTATTATTGTTATTATTATTATTATTAATATTATTATTAAAGGCCAACTCCAGGAAAACACAATGTTCTCCCTTGCAGTGGGGCTGTGCCTGCACTGGAAAGGTTAACTGCTTGTTTCTGTCTAGGGCACAGGTGTCAAACACAAGGCCCGCGGGCTGAATCCGGCCCTCCAGGCCATTTCATGTGGCCCTCGCACCTCTCCTGCAGCATCAGGAGAGCTCCAGCCCTCCTCTGGTCCTACTCCAGACCCTTACTTTCTGCTTTCAAGCAGTGCATCCAGCTTCTTCCCAGCAGCAGCATAAGGAAAGGGGGTGCTCTGTGATGTAGGGGAGAGTGGGGGACTCAACTTCTGATGGTGGGGTGGCTCATGACATCTAATGTAAGGGGATGGGACGTGCTGGACATCTATTCTTACAGATACAACCGGCCCTTTTGAGGGCAATCATAATGCTGATGCGGTCCACGATGAAATTGAGTTTGACACCTCTGGTCTAGGGGATGGTAAAAGTTATTTTATTTACCCACAACTCCACTCCCCTGGTAGACAGTGCTTTCCTATGCTCCAGCAGTGGAACTTCCTTTGGCATCTTCATGTCCAGTGCATTGCTCTTGATGACATCAGGGGAGCTTAGATCACTGTGGCATGGGGTGAATAGGCTGAAGGGACCACTCTAGCAACACAGAGGAGCCTGCTGGAGAGGAGGATCAGGCAAGTAAAACTGATGTACCCAGTTATTTAGAAAGAAGCAAGCAGGTAACCTTTACAGTGTGGATACAACACCTCTGCAAGGGAGGATAATTTGTTTTCCCAGAGTTCAGCTTTAATATTGTTATGTTTATTGTAGTAGTATTAGTAGTAAACTCCATAAGCAGGGTCCTCCTAATCCTTCTGTATTGAACTGTATTGTAATGAGGTCCCTTTATATTGTAAAGCATTGCACAGACTGTTGGCGATATATAACTCCTTAAAAATAATAATTTTTCCTTAGCACATTGAAAAATACAGTTTCTTATAGAAACCACACAAAATTCAGCTCTTTACCATACTGCTTCCTGTAAACTGAGGCCTAATTTGCTCTACTATAGTAAAACATATTAGTAGAAATAGAACATCATCATGGTAGTCAAAGTAGCAATAAGAATATAATTGGTGTTCATGAAAAATGTAAAAACACTAAACACATAATGTAAAAAGTATTTTGTTAATTAAGTCACTGAAACACTCACAGCTCTAGTAGAATGTTATATCATTTGCAATATACCTAAATTAGTGCTACTCATAAATGCATAATTGTCTTTGCTATCAGCATATGCTAGAGCTATTCTTGCCAATGTTGTTAACGAGTGGGTAAGTAAACTGAGAAAATTAACAGGTTGTGCCCTTTGTAGGTGCTGATAAATTGCACAGTGTCTGCAAACCCCCTTGTACCTAAAATAATTATTCAGCATATGGTTTGTAAATGGGTCAGTTAAAGTAAACCTTTCCATTCCCCAAGCATGTAAACATAGTGGCGCATTCATAATCTTCTCCATCAGCTATTTAAAATATGCTCCACCTTAAAAAAATAAAAAATAAAGTCAATACTTTTTTTAGATTTAGATAACAGAGGTTTAGATTTTGAGTGGTGACAGTTAGACTTACTGTAAGGCTACTTTCCTTGTAAAAAATACTTTATTAAGTGTAATAAAATAAATACATGTATAATAGAATGAATACTTGTACATTATACAATTCAGAATTATTATATTACGTTTATAAATTGTTACAAATATATTATTGATTAGGATATAGGAAATTAATGTATGTAATTTATTAACAATTATTTATACAACCAACTATATTATCGACAACAATTAGTATGTAATTCTTATAACTATAAGGAACTGAATAAAGATTTCCTGAACCATCTTGAGTTAATGAGTTATTTATCATTACTAATACTTTTTTGTAACCTGATAAACTACCAAATCATAAGATATAAGGGGAAACAGATTAGAAAAGAGGGAAGTGAAAAGTAGAGAGTGAAGAGTGAAGAAGGGTCCACCGGGTTGATGCAAAAGTCGCAATCAGATCTGCCGTAAGGCTACTTTTACACTGAGACGCTTTACAGGGGTTTTAGTGCTAAAAGTAGCATCTGCAAAGCGCCTGTAAAGCACCTCACCTGTCACTCCAGTGTGAAAGCCTGAGTGCTTTCACACTGGAGCGGTGCGCTTGAGGGACGTTAAAAAATGTCCTGAAAGCAGCATCTTTGGGGTGCTTTAGGAGCGGTGTACACTACGCTCCTAAAATGCCCCTGCCCATTGAAATCAATGGGCAGCGCTGCCAAAGCGCCTGCAAAGCACTTCAGCAGCGGCGCTACACAGGCGCTATTAACCCATTCATCAGCCACTAGCGAGGGCTAAAATCGCCCCCCGCTAGCGAAAAGTGCAGCTGAAATGACGGTAAAGCGCCGCTAAAAATGTCGGCAATTTACCGCTGACACCCCCACCGCCTCAATGTGAAAGTGCCCTAAGGTTTTTATTGCTCTATGTGTTCCCATTTAGGGAAATCCACTCCCGATCACCAATGTCACAGGAACTTAAGTGAGGTTAAATTCTAAATTTTAAATTGGCATTATAAAAGGAATAGAGGGGAAATGTTCCAAAGAGGGACACTTGTTCTTGTGTCAACTGTCTATGAGGAGATTCACACTGGAAAAATATTCTCTTGGTTTTGGTTGAGTTTACAGGACAGACATGTTATTGATATGCAATTTTGGATTTTTTTTTAAAAGCTAAGCCCTTATCGCCATCTTAATCCAATCCCACTAACTGCTAAAATGTGCAGACAGCAGTGCCAGGACCATCACTGGAAGGTCAGATAAGTAAGATAAGTATTGGGCATGCAGGCTGTGCCCTGACAGCTTGACTTCACCTTCTTTATATTGAGTAATTGGCAAAATGGAAGCACCCCTTGGGGGATAACTGGGTATCCCAATTTAATTACTTCCTTACTGGGCACATATACCCCCTTCCTGCCCAGGCGAAATTTCAGCTTTCGGCACTGTCACGCTTTGAATGACAATTGCGCGGTCGTGCAACGTGTCTCCCAAACAAAATTGACGTCCTTTTTTTCCCCACAAATAGAGCTTTCTTTTGGTGGTGTTTGATCACCTCTGCGGTTTTTATTTTTTGCGCTACAAACAAAGAAATAGCGACAATTTTGAAAAAAACACAATTTTTTTTGATTTTGCTATAATAAATATCCCAATTTTTTTTTTTTTAATATTTTTTTCCTCAGTTTAGGCCGATACGTATTCTTCTACATATTTTTCGTGAAAAAAATCATAATCGGCGTTTATTGATTGGTTTGCGCAAAAGTTATAGCGTTTACAAAATAGATAGATTTATGGCATTTTTATAAAAAAAAATTTTTTTATTAGTAATGGCGGCGATCAGTGATTTTTTTCGTGACTGCGACATTATGGCGGACACAGCGGACACTTTTGACACATTTTTGGGACCATTCACATTTATACAGCGAACAGTGCTATAAATATGCACTGATTACTGTATAAATGTGACTGGCAGGGAAGGGGTTAACACTAGGGGGCAAGGAAGGGGTTAAATGTGTGCCCTATTAGTGATTATTACTGTGGGGGGAGGGGACCGACTGGGAGAGGAGACCGATCTGTGTCCCTATGTACAAGGGACACAGCATCGGTCTCCTCTCTCCCTGACAGGACATGGATCTGTGTGTTTACACACACAGATCCATGTCCTTGTCTGTGTAACCGCCGATTGCGGGTGCCTGGCGTACATCGTGGCCGCCAGGCACGCGCATCGGCATTACAGTGACGCGCTGGGCACGCTCGCGCGCCCCCTAGTGGCTAAAGAAGCGGAGGCCGTAAAAAGACGGCCTCCCGGATTTGTAGAACCACCTCGCGGCCGTATATAGTCGTACGGCCGTCGCGAGGTGGTTAAAGTGACTTGTGTATATTTTTCAAAAGAAGGGGCTGTATTACCAATTTAACAATTTACATTTACATGGCATGAACCAATAAATGCCACACTAATAATATACTGTGATCAAATCTATAATATGCAGCATCTTTGCTCTAAATGTTATAACTTTTGTATGTTAAAGTCTATGTATAGCCAGAAGTTTTTTTTTTTATGATTTTTTCACAGAGTAGGAAAAGGTTAAAATTCCCATCAGTTGCTGTTTCTCTTTTTGTGTTCCATTTGGGAGCTATTCATTTACTTCCCGTCTTGGAAACACAACAGAAAGTGAAAGAATAGCTCTCCAAATTGAGGAATTTGTCACTACTACCCACATTGGAAAGATTTATCATCATCTCCTGTTCTAATGAAAACTCAAAAAGTTTGGATTTGTCCTTACTTTCTATCCCAGTGAAATTTTACACAGAAGTCGTCAGCATCTCTCAGCAGCACAAAGCAGAGGGTGTGTTTCTGAATTCTCACAATTAGGGATGAGCTTCGAGTTCGAGTCAAACTCATGTTCGACTTGAACATTGCCTGTTCGCACGTTCACCGAACAGTGAACAATTTGGGGTGTTCGCGGAAAATTCAAAAAGCTGCGGAACACCCTGTAAAAGTATATGAGAGAAATCTAAAGTGCTAATTTTAAAGGCTTATATGCAAGTTATTGTCATAAAAAGTGTTTGGGGACCCTGGTCCTGCCCCAGGGGACATGTATCAATGCAAAAAAAAGTTTTAAAAACTGACGTTTTTTCGGGAGCAGTGATTTTAATAATGCTTAAAGTGAAACAATAAAAGTGAAATATTCCTTTAAATTTCGTACCTGGGGGGTGTATAGAATGCCTGTAAAGCAGCGCTTGTTTCCCTTGCTTAGAACTGTCCCTGCACAAAGTGTCATTTCTGAAGGAAAAAAAGTAATTTAAAAGCACTCGCGGCTATAATGAATTGTTGGCTCCCGGCAATACAGAGAAAAGTCATTGATAAAAAAAATGCGTGTGGGTCCCCCCAAATACAATTACCAGGCCCTTCAGGTCTGGTATGGATATTAAGGGGAACCCTGCGTCAAATGTAAAAAAAAATGACTTGGGGTTACACTGCGGAGGAAGTTCCCCATCAGGTCCACTCAGCCAATGACGTTTTGTGTGGAGTGGAGACTGCAGCGCTGGACATCGGATCACCGCGGGACACTGGATTACATCGCTGGAATGGGTTTTTTATTTTTTTATTTTTAATAAAGGACTTTCCCAACTGTGTCTGTGTGTTTTTTTACAATTTTTTACACTTTCTTTGTGAAATGGTAGGGGTACAATGTACCCCTTACCAATTCACATGGGGGGGGCGGGATCTGGGGGTCCCCTTTGTTAAAGGGGTCTTCCAGATTCCGATAAGCTCCCAGCCCACAGACCCCCACAACCACCGGGCAAGGGTTGTGGGGATGAGGCCCTTGTCCCCATCAACATGGGGACATGGTGCTTTGAGGGGTCACAGACCCCCAAAGCATCCTCCCCATGTTGAGGGCATGTGGCCTGGTATGTTTCAGGAGGGGGGGCGCTCTCTTGTCCCCCCTCTTTTCCTGCGGCCTGCCAGGTTGCGTGCTCGGATAAAGGGTCTGGTATGGATTTTTGGGGAGAACTCCATGCCATTTTTATTTTTAAATTTGGCATGGAGTTCCCCTTAAAATCCATAGGGGTCTGAAGGGTCTGGTATGGATATTTGGGGGGAACCCCACGTCTTTTTTTTTTATTATTTGACGCAGGGTTCCCCTTAATATCCATACCAGACCTAAAGGGCCTGGTAATGGAATTTGGTGGGGCCCCCACGCATTTTTTTTTTTTATCAATTGCTTTTCTCTGTATTGCTGGGAGCCGACTTATTTTCCTTCAGAAATTACACTTTGTGCAGGGACAGTTCTAAGCACGGGAAACAAGCGCTGCTTTGCAGGCATGATATACACCCCCCCCCCCGTACGAAATTCATTGTTTCACTTTAAGCATTATTAATATCACTGCTCCCGAAAAAACGTCCGTCTTTAAAACTTTTTTTGCATTGATACATGTCCTCTGGGGCAGGACCCGGGTCCCCAAACCCCTTTTTAGGACAATAACTTGTATATTAGCCTTGATAATTAGCACTTTTGATTTAGAACGTTCGAGTCCATTGTATTTAATAGGGTTCTAAAGTTTGCGCAAACTTTAGGTCTGTTCGCAGGTTCTGGTGCGAACCGAATGGGAGGGTGTTCGGCTCATCCCTACTCACAATGCATAGCTAAGGAAGAATAACTTGATGCCTGTGCCTGATTAGAGGGAAGGGACACACCAGGGTAAGACCTCATCTGGAATATGCAGTTCAGTTTTGGGCACCAGTTCATAAAAAGGATATGGTGGAACTGGGGAAAGTGCAGAGAAGGGCAAACTGATAAGAGGCATGTAGGAGCTCAGCTATGAGGAACGATAAGCTGAAATTAATTGATTCTCTCTTGAGAAGAGAAGATTAAGGGGGGATATGATCAAAATATATAAATACAGAAGTGGTCCATATAGTGAACTTGGTGTTGAGTTATTAACTTTAAAGTCATCACAAAGAGATTTCATATCCAAATACAGAAATACAGAAAGGCTTCCTCACAGTAAGAGCTGTGAAAATGTGGAATAGACTCCCTCAAGAGCTGGTTCTGGTCAGCTCACCTGGATATTGTGCTGCCTGGGTCCAAGAATGAAATGCCCATCAAAAGGCCCCCACATCTATTATTTTATATCATGACAATTAAAACTAAAATTGAATTAATCAGGAAGTCAGATTTACACGCACCTTGTCTATAGCAGGCTAGGGTAGTATACAGACAGGCTAGGGTAGTATATGGACAGGCTAGAGTAGTATATGGACAGGTTAGGGTAGTATATGGACAGGCTAGGGTAGTATATGGACAGGCTAGGGTAGTATAGGGGCAGGCTAGGGTGGTATATAGACAGGGTAGGGCAGTGTAGGGGCAGACTTGGGTAGTATATAGACAGGCTAGGGTAGCATATAGACAGGTTGGGGCAGTATAGGAGCGGGGTAGGGGCATAGGGGCAGGCAGAGTGGCCCGGAGGGGCAGTTGTCATCATGACACACAAAACTGCTGGAAAGAAAATCTTGGTCGTCAATTTGCTGGGTAAATAGAGGAGAAGGAGAGGCAGCCGTGGTTCAATTCGCTGCCCCTGTCAGAGTGCTGTCTGGGTCCAATGGACCCACTGGGACCCATGGTAGGGCCAGTCCTGATATATATATACAGGCATATATATATATACATATATATATATATATATACAGTATTAATTAATGTAATTTTTTTTCTCCTTCTATTGGTTGAGCTAGATGGACTTCTGTCTTTTTTCAGCCAGACTAACTATGCAACTATGAAAATGGTTACAAGGACAAAGAGAGAGGGCAAATCTACCTAGCAGTGTCAGAGAGGCTACTGGTGGGTCTAAAACTATAGCTCCTGGTCCCTGCAAAATGTAATGTTTCAGGTTTTTAGAGGGTGATAAAAAGTAAAATGTTATCACCCTCAGTATTTTATTGTACTCAGTGGGGCATTGCTACATAATCTGAGTAACTGGGTCAAAATTGTACAACAATTCTCTGATATATAGGGCAATAACGATAATATGAGATGAGCTGATTAGCTGATTTCCCACTTTTATGCTGATTGAACAAAGACAAGCCAATTTTCTCGATCATGGTACTCTAGTTGACATGTTGCTCTTTATTCAGAAAGCAAACCAAATGATATGCAAGCAGAGCCCACAAAGACTCTAATGTAGCGTATGCTGTAAATTCTTACTTGGTGATGTGCTTTTGACCGCTTACGACCTCTGATTAAATGCATCATTGAATTTATACTTTAATAAATTGTTATTATTAATATTACTATTTTATCTTCAAAATAAATTATTAGACCCTTATGTTAATAAAGTATTGTTTTCCTTTTGTAGTTAAAATGTGTAGTTAAAACTAGACTCCAAGCAGATAAAAATACACAAACAAATGGTGGTCAGTATTCATAAGCACTCTTTAAAAAAAAAAAAAAAAGCAAGCAATGTAAGTACCCGAAGCATCAGCCTACTTCAGACCCTGTAAAGTATAAACCAGAATGGGAATAGAGAAGCAGCACAGGGAGTCAATCAGTTGTTCTACAGTGCAAGGAGCATCCTGATAGGAGGCAAAAAGAGAGTCAAATTCAGTCTCCTGCCTGCCAGGCACTTACATGTGGTGTGGCATAGTTGTGTAAATCTCAGGCGTAGATGGGTAAGAATTTTGACTTTTTGGCAGGTAAATTAGCTTCCTTACATGTATTTCATATGTGTATTTAGCTGTTTGCCTGGAATTCAGCTTTAAGTATTATACATCATAAGATAATTTTCATTTTTATTAGCATATCATTTTCAGAATTAATTAAAACTGTAAAGAAAAAAAAAATCTATTGCATTGCAGATTTTAAATGAAAAGTGGAACTTTATTTAGAAAATTAAGTCCTGCTAGATCACGTCAGGCTGGCCCATTTTGTAGGTATGGCTATGTATAACATTCAAAATAAGTGCCTCTACTTTTATAAATCCAGTAATACACTGTCTCACCCTGCTCTGCACATGCTCAGTTGCTCTCCATTCTTGGCATTGTGCTGAAAATCAAAGCCACTAGAGGCAGATCTGCTAAAAGCCTAAAGATTTACTGCTGTTCAGGGGCTCTGGGCTTCAGCAAAATGGCAGCCTCTGGCAAGAAGAAAAAGGGCAATGCTGGAGGCAATTTACTGCACACTAATATTGGTAGCATAAATATTAATGTTAAATGTATGTTCCTTGCTAAGGAACATTCTTTTTTATCAACTTGTTATGCCCCGTACACACGATCAGTTTTCCCATAGGAAAAAGTCAGATGAGAGCTTTTGGTTGGGAATCCCTACCGTGTGTATGCTCCATCTGACTTTTTACATAGGAAAAACTGCCGGAAATAGATAGAGAGCAGGTTCTCTATTTTCCCGCCGGGAAAAAATCTGCTCGTAAACAAATCGACGCATGCTCGGAAGTATAGAACTTAATTTTCTCGGCTCGTTGTAGTCTTTTACGTCACCGCATTCTTGGCAGTCAAAAGTTCACCGAACTTTTGTGCGACCGTGTGTATTCAAGGCAGGCTTGAGCGGAATTCCGTCGGAAAAACCATACAAGTTTTTTCCTACGGGAATTCCGCTTGTGTGTACAGGGCATTATGGGTAAAGTTCCTCTTTTAAGTTTGAATAATTCAATTAAATTACTTCTCTATGTACTGTAAATACAAAGAGATTTATAGAAGTTAAAGAACTGTGATTTTTAAAGCAGGTAAGTGTGTAACAAAGGTTGAAGGGACAAGCTTAATGGAGCATACCTATGTGCCGAGTAACTCTTTAAAAATTACAGTAGAGGCTGCTATCTTCAAGTATTTGCCTAGTCAATACTATATGATTAGCATATTTTCAAATGAACGTTCATATGAACATTCATATGAATATTCATACTAAAATTCTCAGTACATTTGTTGATTTGGCAAATGAGATTTGCATTCAGTTTTGATTTTACCAAGTGAAAACCACATTCACTGTTAGAAATTCTTTCATTTGAGAAATTTTTTTTCATCTTCATTGAATTTTCGCATCTCTGCAGTTAAAAACAATTGTCAAGTACCGTATATACTCCAGTATAAGCTGACCCACATAAAATCCGGGGCACCTCATTTTACCACAAAAAACTGGGAAAACTTATTGACTTGAGTATAAGCCTAGGGTGTCCATCTGCATGCCACACTGTGCCTCACTTTGCCTCACCGTGTCCATGTGCATGCTTCACTGTGCCTCACTGTGTCCATGCCTCACTGTGCCTTGCTGTGCCCATGCCTCACTGTGCCCATGCCTCACTGTGCCCATGCCTCACTGTCACTGTGCCCATGCCTCACTGTTCCCAATCTCCCTACCTGATCTCCTGTGCTGTGTGACTAGACTGACATTTAACATGGGAGATGAAGAGTCGGGCTACTTGTGTGCCAAGTTTGGGGTCCAGGGGACCTACGGCTGGCTGGTATCGGGTCCCCAAAATCCCAGTAAAAATTACCGTTTAACATGGGAGTCTATGGAAGGGGTGCCCGGCTTTGAAAAATCGGTGCTCCCCGGCCGTAGGTCCCTCGGACAACAGACTCGAGTATAAGCCGAGAGGGGCATTTTCAGCACAAAAAATGTGCTGAAAAACTCGGCTTATACTCGAGTATATACGGTATATGGTCAGCTTAACAGCTTAATATATCATGGTTTATTTCACTTTGTTTGCATTCATATTTTTCATGAAATGATTAATATTAAAATGACATATGTTTTTCCCCAAGCAAAACTTACTTACAATACTTCAATGTACAATCAAATTAATCAAATTAAATGACCTTTTGGTTTCCACTTTTTAGTAACCATAAGGCTCCATAAAAAATTGGCCTGTCATATACTAAGCAACACATTTTTGATGAGCTAAAAATAGGGAGCACGAACAAGTTTATATAAAATAAATTTAAAAATTATATAACACTACATATGTAGTCATATCAGAGTATATTTACAAAACTGTAACCATCCTTGTTAAATTAGGGCAATTTCTTAATAGCTAGCATTTTATTCTGGTTTCTTACATATTTAGATTGTTTATGCTCAAAACAATTATATACAATTTCAGAATTCGTTCAAACTATCAAATGCAAGATATCATTTATAATTTATGTAACACAGGACTAAAATTAAATACCTGCTATTTTTCAGCAGAACACAATATTATAATAATGGGCTTAATCACTTTAAATATTTGCAACATACATTTAAATAGTTAGTGTGTCTGCAAAATACAAAACTTCTAAAAATACAGAAAACCCAAAAGCCCTATTATCTATTTTATGCATTTAGGTTATATAAACTTTCCAAATATCATGGCAAGCAGGGTCCCTTTTAGATCTTCCCTGGCTGTGAACAATCCTCATGGCTATGGAGAGCATGTCCATTATAGTGTCTTGTGCTCACAGGATATCCTTAGACCAAAAACATCTAGTGGTGTAAAGCAATTATTGTTTTTTGTTTTTTAAATGTCGGGGCACAATTTATTATAATTTTTTTTTTTTTAATCCTTTCAGTGCTAGAGCAGTTTTTGATGTTTTGCAAATATGTTCAAATGCGTGTTTTAGACACAACAATTTTTTTATTTTTTTTTTTAAATGCTGGGGCACAATTTATTAATCCTTTTTTTTTAAATCTTAGTTAAAATCCCTAAGCATTAGCATAACATGGTGGTAGCTGCAACTTTTTTTCAAACAATATTAGTGCAACTCTTTACCTTTCTTGTGGGTCACAGAAGTGCACATACTTTTGTTCCCCTGTGACCCAGAATTAGCTGACAGTGGGCTAAAGCCATACAGACAACAGGAAGTGAGAGGAAATCTACCCCTAGGAACGAAAATTCACTCCTGTAAGAGTTTTAATTGGGAAAAGGTGTCTCCACTGAAGCATTATCACCAAGGCTTGTTTCCACAACAAACCAACTATTTCAAAATCCAATTTTCACAGGGACAGAAAGTGAGGTCACATCTTCTGAACAGGGGTACAGACAACAAAACAAACATTACAGGGGTGTTAACCCTTCCCCATGCTATCCAAAAAACTATAAAATTGTTTGGCTGGAGCTACACTTATAAAATGTACCTGTTCCAACTTAAGAAAAAACATACAGAGCCTATCTTGTGTGTAACCTGAGGACTGCCTATTTATGGAAGCTATCGGGCAGCTGTGAATCACTTTCACCTGAAAGTCCACATTCGGCTTAACAAATGTAAATGCACTCCTGGCTGCTTTAGAACTCATTAGTGTGTGTAAAAGTCAATGTAAATCCTATGTCAGTGGAAACAAAAGTGTTAAACAATATTATTGGTAGGGATGAGCTTGGTGTTCGAGTCGAACATAGGTTCGACTCGAACATCGGCTATTCGCACGTTCAGCGAACAACGAACGATTTGGGCAGTTCGCGCCAAATTCGAGTGATGCGAACTGCCCACAATACACTGCGCCATCGCAGTGTAATCCCGGCGCTGCGATTGGCCAAGCATGCACTGTGACCCTGCATGCTTGACCAATCACAGCGCCGGCAGCGAGGAGAGCAATGATTGGCCACAGGCAGGATGCCTGTGGCCAAATATAGCTGAGGGGGCTTAGTACACGCCCCACACTATAAAAGGCCACCAGCGCGGCGGCCTCGTGTAGTGTGTTCCGGAGCAGGGAAAGTGAAGGATAGGCAGGGACAGTGTCAAATCCATTCTTTGCTAAACCTTGTGTGTAGGGACAGAGAAGGATAGGCAGGGAGAGTGTCAGTGTCATATTCTTTGCTAAACCTTGTGTGTAGGGAGAGAGAAGGATAGGCAGGGAGAGTGTCAGTGTCATATACTTTGATAAACCTTGTGTGCAGGGAGAGAGAAGGATAGGCAGGGGACAGTGTCAGTGTCATATTCTTTGCTAAACCTTGTGTGCAGGGAGAGAGAAGGATAGGCAGGGAGAGTGTCAGTGTCATATACTTTGATAAACCTTGTGTGCAGGGAGAGAGAAGGATAGGCAGGGGACAGTGTCAGTGTCATTGTTGCTAAGCCTCCTGCACATTATACACCTGAAGTTAGCCCGTATTTCTGCTTTTTCCTGGTGTGTTACACCAACAGGATTTTGCGGCACTTACAGCGGGCGGAGTGTGCCTCCTGACCATATTACAGTACACCTGAACTTAGCCTGTATTGCTGCTTTTTCCTGGTGTGTTACACCAACAGAATTTTGCGGCACTTACAGCGGGCGGAGTGTGCCTCCTGACCATATTACACCTGAAGTTAGCCTGTATTGCTGCTTTTTCCTGGTGTGTTACACCAACAGGATTTTGTGGCACTTACAGCGGGCGGAGTGTGCCTCCCGACCATATTACACCTGAACTTAGCCTGTATTGCTGCTTTTTCCTGGTGTGTTACACCAACAGGATTTTTCGGCACTTACAGCGGGCGGAGTGTGCCTCCTGACCATATTACACCTGAACTTAGCCTGTATTGCTGCTTTTTCCTGGTGTGTTACACCAACAGACATTTGCAGCACTTACAGCGGGCGGAGTGTGCCTCCTGACCATATTACACCTGAAGTTAGCCTGTATTGCTGCTTTTTCCTGGTGTGTTACACCAACAGGCATTTGCAGCACCTACAGCAGGCGTAGTGTGATTCCTGCAAAATATACTCCTGAAGCTAGGCCTTATTGCTGGTTTTCCCATTTCCCTGCAGGCCATTAGAATGTCTGGAAGGCAAACAAGGAGAGGCAGACAGTCAGGAGCCAATAAAAGAGGGCAAGCAGGCTCTGTGTCTAGAGACAACAGTGCTGGTCGTGGACGCGGTGCATCGCCATCAGCACGTGGCCATGGGACGTGTTGAGCCGCATCATGCCGAAGACTTGGTAGAGTGGATGACCAAGCCCTCCTCATCCTCCTCATCCTCTCTCACCCAGGCTCAGGGTACTGGCAAAGCAGCTGCCAAAGTATCCTCTTCCCTGGTATCAATGTCATCATCAGTCACTCCTTCCCTAGACCAACCATGTCCTCCTGAGGAGTCCCCCGAACTGTTTGAGCACAGTGTTGGGTACATGCTCCAGGAGGATGCCCAGCGTTTCGAAGGGTCTGATGATGATACCCAGCTAGAGGAAGGCAGTAGCGTGAGAGCAGAGAGAGGGGATGCTCAAGAAGGACACCAATCTGGCAGTCATGTTCCAGCAGCTGCAGTATACTGCCAGATTGGCTCCAGTAATGAGGAGGGAGGGGATGATGAGGTCACTGACTCCACGTGGGTGCCTAATAGGAGAGAGGAGGAGGAGGAGGATGAGGAGGAGGCACATCTCCAATGAGGCAGGATGCCCTCGGGGGGCCAGCGTAAGGGCAGCACACCGACGGAATCACACCGCATAGCTCTGCCTGTGCAGGGCGCTGCCTCTGCCTGTTATTCAAAAAGTTCTTTGGTGTGGGCCTTTTTTGAGTCAAGTGCATCAGATCGCACAGCTGCTGTTTGCAACATATGTCTCAAGCGTATATCGCGTGGCCAAAACATCACCCGCTTGGGCACCACATGCTCGACCAGACATATGTTGACCTGCCATGCAGCTCGTTGGCAAGCCTACCTTAAAGACCCACCAGCTGGGATCTCCAACCCCACTATACCTGCAGTCCTCTCTGAAACCTGCTCTGAGAGGAATGAAGGTGTAGAATTAGGTGTGTCACAGCCAAGTACTTGCGGGCACTCTGCTAGCAGTACACCGACGTCCGATTCTAGCAGGCAAATTTCCCTGCCCCAGCTGCTGGACCGTCGAAAGAAGTTCACTCCCAGCCATCCACATGCCCAGCGGTTGAATGCTAGCTTGGCTAAATTGCTAGCGCTTCAACTGCTGCCTTTTCAGTTGGTAGACTTGGCCCCCTTCCGTGAGTTTGTGCAATGTGCGGTTCCTCAGTGGCAGGTTCCCAAACGCCACTTTTTCTCACGGAAGGCGATTCCGGCTCTCTACCGGCATGTGGAAGGCAATGTCTTGGCCTCGCTGGACAGGGCGCTCAGCGGTAAGGTGCATATTACCGCTGACTCATGGTCCAGCAGGCATGGACAGGGACGTTACCTTTCTTTCACGGCCCATTGGGTCACTCTTTTGGCAGCTGGGAAGGATTCAGGACAAGGTGCAGTAGTGTTGGAGGTTGTTCCACTGCCACGCCTCCAAAATGCTACTACTGGTTGTGACACACCTCTGTCCTCCACCCCCTCCTCTTCTTCTTCCTCCGTGGCCTCTTCCTGTGCTTTGTCCTCGGAACCAGCGGTGCTCCGTAGGCGTTCAAGGGGCTACGCAAGTACGCAGGCAAAAAGATGCCATGCCATGCTTGCGCTGGTGTGTTTGGGGGACAGGAGCCACACTGGGGCAGAGGTTCTGTCTGCTCTGCAGGGGCAGGCCGAGAGGTGGTTGACGCCACACCAGCTTAAGCCAGGAATGGTAGTTTGCGACAATGGCACCAACCTCCTCTCCGCTCTCCGACAGGGACAACTGACCCATGTGCCCTGTGTGGCTCACGTCCTTAACCTGGTGGTGCAGCAGTTCTTGGGCAGGTACCCGGGCTTACAGGATGTCCTGAGGCAGGCCAGGAAAGTCTGTGTGCATTTTCGCAGATCTTATAATGCCAGTGCTCGCCTGGCTGAGCTGCAAAAGGAGTTGAACCTGCCCAAGAACCGCCTTATGTGTGACATGCCCACCAGGTGGAACTCAATGTTGGCCATGCTGCAGCGGCTGCACACGCAGCAGAGGGCCATCAATGAGTACCTGTGCTACTACGGCACCAGGACAGGGTCAGGGGAGGTCGGTTTTTTTTCACTACGCCAGTGGGGCATGATCAGGGATGCATGCACTGTCCTGGCACCATTTGAGGAGGCCACGAGGATGGTGAGCAGTGACAGTGCATGCATCAGTGACACTGTACCTCTTGTCCACCTGTTGGAACATACGCTGCGTGGAATAATGGACAGGGCACTTGAGGCAGAACAGAGGCAGGAAGAGGAGGACTTCCTTGCCTCTCAAGGCCCCCTTTACCCAGACAGTGTTCCTTCTGTCCCACCCATCGCACAGGAAGAAGAGGAGGAGGAGGAGGATTGTGTCAGCATGGAGGTGGAGCCTGGCACTCAGCATCATCAGCAGCAGTCTTTTAGGGATGATTTACAGTCCCAAGAAACCAGTGGACTTGTACGTGGCTGGGAGGAGGTGGCTGCGGATCATGTCGTCCTTAGTGACCCAGAGGACTCCGGACCGAATGCCTCAGCTAACCTACGCTGCATGGCCTCCCTGATCCTGCAAAGTCTGCGGAAGGATCCTCGTATTCTCGGATCAAGGAGAGGGACCATTACTGGCTGGCCACTCTCCTTGATCCACGGTACAAGGGTAAGGTTGCGGACCTTATCTTCCCGTCGCAGAGGGAGCAGAGAATGAGACAACTCCGGGAGGCCTTGCAGAAAGGTCTGTGCAACGCGTTCCCAGAGACTGGGAGGTTACAAACTCCTGGTCCTGGACAACGAGTTGCTGAGGCTTCGGGCAGTCAAAGAAGGAGCGGTGGGGAAGGTGGCCGTCTGACCGATGCGTTCAGACAATTCTTTAGTCCGCAGCCCCAAAGTATGATCGGTTCCAGCAACCATCGCCAGCGTCTGATATACATGGTGCAGGAATACCTAGGGGCAAGGTCAGACTTGGACACCTTCCCCACCGAAAATCCTCTGGCTTACTGGGTCTTGAGGATGGATCACTGGCCAGAGCTTGCACAGTATGCAATTGAGCTACTGGCCTGTCCTGCATCCAGCGTTCTTTCAGAACGCACATTCAGTGCTGCTGAAGGATTTGTCACGGATCACAGGGTGCGCCTGTCCACCGACTCTGTTGATCGACTGACCTTCATAAAGATGAACCAGTCTTGGATCACCACCAGCTACCAAACACCTGAAGCTGATATAACAGACTAATTTATTTTCAAATGTCACATCCCTTCAAGACTGATGCTGATGCTGAGAGACTGTCCTGTTATGTTGACTGACTATCCTCCTCCTCCTCAATGATCCGATTGATGATGATAGCTTGGAAGAACATTTTTGTTTCTGGGTGCCGCCACCAGTGGCTAAGGCCCAATTTTTCAGCCCCTGTTTAACAGGGGCGTGTTATTACAGTTTTTATGCAATGCTTGGCAGCAGGGCTCATTCCTGCACTCCAACTAGAGTATCTGGGAGAGGTTGCAGTGTCGTGGCACCAGCACCAATGGCTAAAGCCCAATTTTTCAGCCCCTGTTTAACAGGGGCGTGTAATTACAATTTTTGATGCAATACTTTGCAACAGGGCTCATTGCTGTGCTCCAAGTACAGTATCTGTGAGGGGTTGCAGTGTTGTGGCACCAGTGCCTAAGGCCCAATTTTCATGCCCCTGTTTAACAGGGGCATGTAATTACAATTTTTTATGCAATGCTTTGCAGCAGGGCTCATTCCTGCACTCCAACTAGAGTATCTGGGAGAGGTTGCAGTGTCGTGGCACCAGCACCAGTGGCTAAGGCCCAATTTTTCAGCCCCTGTTTAACAGGGGCGTGTAATTACAATTTTTTATGCAATACTTTGCAACAGGGCTCATTGCTGTGCTCCAAGTACAGTATCTGTGAGGGGTTGCAGTGTTGTGGCACCAGTGCCTAAGGCCCAATTTTTCTGCCCCTGTTTAACAGGGGCATGTAATTACAATTCTTGATCTAATAATTCACAGCAGGGCCCATTCCTGCGCCCACCAAGACTAACTGTGAGGCCTTACAGTGTTGTGTCAACACCACCACCACCACCAAAGGCCCAATTTTTCAGCCCCTGTTCAACAGGGGCATGCAATTACAATTCTTGATCTAATAATTCACAGCAGGGCCCATTCATGCGCCCACCAAGAGTAACTGTGAGGGCTCACAGTGTTGTGGCAACACCAACATGTAAGGGGCAAATTTCAGCTGAGTATATACGGCAGGCCCCTACTTTCAAACATCCAACTTACAAACGACTCCTCCTTGCAAACGGAAGGATACAACAGGAAGTGAGAGGAAATCTACCCCTAGGAAGGGAAATTCTCTCCTGTAAGAGTTAATATGGGAAAAAAAGTGTCTCCTCTCCACTGATGCTTTATCACCAATTCTTGTTTCAATAAAAACCCCAAATTTTCAAAACACATTTGTCATTAGGACGGAAAGTGAGGTGAACTGTTCTGAACAGGTGCACACTGCACAGACAGCAAAACAAATGTTACAGGGGTGATAACCCTTCCCTATGTTTTCCAAAAAGCTTAAAAATAGATTTTTTGGCTAGAGCTACACTTAAACAATGTACCGGTTCAAAATTACAAACAGATTCTACATAAGAACAAACCTATAGTCCCTGTCTTGTATGCACCGCCTGTATACGGCTGTTCAGAGTATATAGGGCCTTTTTAATTTTGTGTGCGGGGTTCCCCTTAATATCCATACAAGACCCAAAGGGGCTGGTAATGGGCTGGGGTGGGGGGGGGGGGGGGGGGCTGTGATGGGGTAGCTATGCCATTTTTCTTAAAGATTTTCATCCATATTACCGGGACCAGACATTACATTAAAGCCGCAAGCAGTTTTAAATGGCTTTTTTTCCTTTAGAAATGTAATTTTGTGCAGGGACAGTTCTAAACACGGGAAACACGTGGCACTTCACAGGCATACTTTAGACACCCCCCAGGTACGATATTTAAAGGAATATTTGACTTTTTTTTTTCACTTTATGCATCATTAACCCCTTCCTTACTGGGCACATATACCCCCTTCCTGCCCAGGCGAAATTTCAGCTTTCAGCACTGTCACGCTTTGAATGACAATTGCGCGGTCGTGCGACGTGGCTCCCAAACAAAATTGACGTCCTTTTTTTCGCACAAATAGAGCTTTCTTTTGGTGGTATTTGATCACCTCGGCGGTTTTTATTTTTTGCACTATAAACAAAAATAGAGCGACAATTTTGAACAAAAAGCAATATTTTTTGATTTTTGCTATAATAAATATCCCAATTTAAAAAAAAAAAATAATGTTTTCCTCAGTTTAGGCCGATACATATTCTTCTACATATTTTTGGTAAAAAAAAAAACGCAATCGCCGTTTATTGATTGGTTTGCGCAAAAGTTATAGCGTTTACAAAATAGGGGGTAGTTTTATGGCATTTTTATAATTTTTTTTTATTAGTAATGGCGGCGATCAGTGATTTTTTTTGTGACTGCGACATTATGGCGGACACATCGGACACTTTTGACACTATTTTGGGACCATTCACATTTATACAGCACTGATTACTGTATAAATGTGACTGGCAGGGAAGGGGTTAACACTAGGGGGCGAGGAAGGGGTTAAATGTGTTCCCTGGAGTGATTGTTACTGTGGGGGGAGGGGAGTGACTGGGGGAGGTGACCGATCTGTGTTCCTATGTACAAGGGACACAGCATCGGTCCCCTCTCCCTGACAGGACATGGATCTCTGTGTTTACACACAGAGATCCACGTCCTGCCTCTGTAACAGCCGATCGCGGGTGCATGGCGGACATCGCCGCCGCCAGGCACGCGCATCGGCATTGCAGTGACGCGCTGGGCACGTGCGCACGCCGCCGGCGGCGCTCGCACGCCCCCAGTGGCCAAATTAGAGGAGGCCGTATAATAACGGCCTCCCGGCAATTGACAACCACCTTGCAGCCGTATATACTCGTACGGCGGGCACGAGGTGGTTAAAATGACTGCTCCCGAAAAACGGCCGTTTTTAAAACCCTTTTTAGGACAATAACATGCATATTAGTCGTTATAAATAGCACTTTAGATTTCGAACGTTCGCATCCATTGTATTTAATAGGGTTCTAAAGTTCGTGCAAACTTTCGGTCCGTTCGCGGGTTCTGGTGCGAACCGTAACGGGGGTGTTCGGCTCATCACTAATCATTGGTATAAAAAGTATTAACTTGGATTAACATGCATTCTGAAGGTACTACCACTTGTTGTTATGAAAGATGAAGTGGAACTTTAGTCAGAAAATTAAGTCCTGCTAAACCACTTCAGACTGGCCCTTTTTGCTGGTATAGCTACGTAAAACATTGAAAATAAGTGTCTACACTGTTTAAAATCCAGTAATACACTGTCTCACCCTGCTCTACACATGCTCAGTTGCTCTCCATTTTTAAGCATTTTTAGGCACTGTTGAGTTTGTAGAGGCCGATCTGCTGACAGCTTTAAAGCAGAACTAAACGCTCCTATCCTTTACAGCAAAGGAAGCTGCTTCTGATTGATCTGAAACTTCCATAGTGCTGCACATGCGATCAATTATGACACCAGCCATTTGATGATTTCACAGTTTGGTTTATGTGACCGCTCCAGGAATGTAACAATTTTTTGAAGCTGTTAAATCAATGGGTTTAGTTTTGCTTTCTGATTCACTGATGTTTTTGGGTTCTGGGCTTCAGCAAAATGGCATCCTCCAGCAAGAATAAACAGGAGCAATGCTGGAGGCAATTTACAGCCCACACCAATTTTGGTATGGCAGCTGCAGATCAAACAGAAGCAGCTTGCTTGGCTGTAAAGGATAGGAGGGTTTACTTTTATTTAAGGCTCTCAGCAGATTGGACTCTACAAACTCGGTAGTGTCTAAAAATGCCTAAAAATGGAAAGCAACTGAACATGTGCAGAGCAGGGAGAGACAGTGGGGTTTATTTACTAAAGCTGGAGAGTGCAAAATCAAGCTCACTTCTGCAAAGAAACCAATCAGCTTCTAACCTCAGCTCGTTCAATTAAGGATTGGCAATAAAACCTGGAAGCTGATTGGTTTCTATGCAGAGGTAAGCTTGATTTTACACTCTTAAGCTTTAGTAAATAAACCCCAGTGTATTGCTGGATTTTAAACAGTATAGACACTTATTTCCTAATGTTTTACATAGCTATATCTGCAAAAGGGGCCAGCCTGAAGTGATCTAGCAGGACTTCATTTTCTGATTAAAGTTCCACTTTATTGTTTGTCTGCCCCAGCAACACTGGACTCTCTGCAATAAGAAGGGAATGAAAGCCAGGGGAACATTTTTCAATGTGAGAGAAATTGTCTGCAGATCAAGGGAGCTGGTAACCCCTATAAAGAAGGCACAATACGTAAACTGTAATTTACAAGCTGTATTGACTGCCAAAAAATGTATATTTAAACAGGTTATTTCCTTCCTAATATCGCCAATTAAGTTTGAACACAATACCTGTGTCTTGGAGGCTGTAAGGGCAACACATTATTTTCTGTGTACACTAATTATTGAAAACTCAAAAGGCTTTCTGAGAAGGAGCAATAATATTTCTTCTTTTTGTGGAAATTCCACAATAGATTGGTGACTGTCTGGAGGGCAGTAGGACTATGGCATTATCAGTTATTTGGATGCTAATATATTAGGGACAGTTATATGCCGAAAGAGCTTGTATAGGAGTTTTCAATTATAATTTATAAGCTCTTAAAAAAGAGTTTGCCCTTAAACCTGCTATTATCTTAAGTTGCCTCTAGAGGGAGGCTTTCTATTTCTGTTGCCCTGGGGATGGCAAAACTTTGCTATTATTAATTGTCCTGTCATTATGATTAAGGACACTTAACAGCTAACAATAGTTGATTAATCAGTTCACATATTGTAAGTTCTACATATGTGAGCTGATTTGTGTATTTGATCTGTGGATGAATTATGTTTAGACTCTCTCCTTCATGAAACTTTCCCATAATTGGAAGGTAATTTAACTGGAAATATTGAAAATTTGCATGTGTGCTTCAATGGGGTCATTTGACTGGTTGTAGCGCAGGGAGATGAGAAGTTTGATATTGCAATAAGAACTAACATATTCAATATATCTCCCAAAAAACTGGAAATAACAGGCTTAAAAACGACTTCCTTAGATAGGGCTATACCTTGAATTAAAGATGCATTCAGTGAAATAAAAACAAAATAAAAAATCATCTTTTAAAACCCTGGACACACTACTTATCACCTTTATTTGGGCTAATCATAGGCGGAAACCTAAATTCTCAACTCTGCAGAACCCTAAAGCTGACGCTGGCATGGTATTGCCTAACTTATATTATTATTATTTTTCTGGGCAACTATGTCACCTGACAGACTGGTTGGGACCAGCTACGCCGGCGGTGGTTGAGTCATATCTCGCCTATGTACTTAAAATCAAACATCTATTGATAGCACTGGAGGCACCTATGGCAGCACTGGGGGAAAGGTATATACCAATATTGACACTGGCCCGAATGGTGTGGAGGGAGATCAAGAAAATTAACAATTTTCATAGTACTAATGAGGCGCTACACCACTCTGGCACAATCCAATGTTCCCCCATTTAAAGCAATTTGTGGACTCTGGATTTTGGGAGCGTGGGGGAATGGTTTCTCTGGACAACATCTATGTTGGAAATGTATAGCCTTCTTTTGAAGCATTGAAAAAGGAAATATGAATTGCCCCAATATATATATTTTTTTTATTTCAAAAGATTTTATTGACATTTTTTTCATACAGATTAAAAAACAGTATATGAAGATCATATCACAAGTCTGTATAAGGGTAGTAAGAATGAAGAGATAAGATACAACAAACCAAGAAAATAACTGTCGTATAATGGATAACAGGAAGGAGTCTGTAGTGGATATGTCCGGGGATTACAAGGTAAAAACGTTAGGAGGGAAAGGAAGGGAAGAGAGAACCGGGGCGGAGGGAGGGGTGTGCACCAAGTTCTTGATGTGTCGGAGGGGGGGAGGGAGGTGGCACCAAGGCATTTGCTGAGACCTGAGATAGTCAATTGCAGTTATTAGGGCAGTGGAAGATGGATCGGTGATGACGTAGTGGACGTCTTGGTGGACGATCGGAGATGTTTAGGGTCCAGCGTACATTGGCTGGTTAATTAGCAGAGGGGGGATCTGACCCCTGAGGAGGTGGGGGGAGGGCCCCAAAGTATGGGAACTTGTCAAAGTTGGTACGTTCCTCCAAGGGTAATGTCAAGTCCATGAAAGCTTGCCATTTGGAGTAGAAGCGATCTTTGGATCCTTTGTGTTTGAAGTCGGTGTTAAGTCTATCCTTGTATAGTAGCTGCAGGAGTTCACGTTTGACTTGAGAGCAGGGCCGACGCTCCCACTAGGCGAACTAGGCAGCCGCCTAGGGCGCACTGCCGCCTAGGGGCGCAGCCACAGCCGCTGGGTCCCCTCAAAGAGAATTTGTTCCCCCCTGGCGGGTGGTGGCTGGTGCGGTGCGGAGTGTAGTGGGAGGCGGCTCCCGCGGCTCCATCTGGCTGGCTGCAGAGTCGCTTGGCGGGGAGAAGGAGCAGGCAGATCCCCCCTCCCCCAAAGCCAGTGGCGACCATACCAATGTCCAGCAGCCATGGGTATCAGCTCTCTGCCCGCCCCGCCTCCCTCCCTGGGTGATGTGCAGCCATTGGAGGAGCAGGGCGAGCGGCATTGTGCACAGAGACAGCGGGATGGACTGGCCATGGGACACACGCTGGGCCGAGGCCGCCGGGTCACTTGTCTTGGAGAAAGCCCAAAGCAAAGCGGCTCCTGCAGCCCACCCTGCTTACCCAGCCTCTCTGCGGTCGTCCGCCGGAGCTCGGGGGTGGAACCAAACGGTCAGCTGATCTGATCGGATGGGGGATGAGAGGAGGTCTCCCGTGCGTGAGCTGTGACTCACAGCCTGTAGGAGACCCGGTCTTCTAATCCTGGGACTTGTGACACCGACTGCTGCCCGCTGCCATGTGGACGGAGCTGGAAAGAAGTGCCCCAAGGTAAGAACTTGTCAGGTGGTGGGGGAAGCGCCAGGCTTCCAGTCAGACCTTTTCACTGGTGTGTGACTCCCTCCACCTGGCTACACCCCCCTCCTGTCCACCTGGCTCCATCCCTCCACCTGGCTACACCCCCCTCCTATCCACCTGGCTCCATCCCTCCACCTGGCTACACCCCCCTCCTATCCACCTGGCTCCATCCCTCCACCTGGCTACACCCCCCTCCTATCCACCTGGCTCAATCCCTCCACCTGGCTACACCCCCTCCTATCCACCTGGCTCCATCCCTCCACCTGGCTACACCCCCCTCCTGTCCGCCTGGCTCCATCCCTTCACCTGGCTACACCCCCCTCCTGTCCACCTGGCTCCATCCCTCCACCTGGCTACACCCCCCTCCTATCCATCTGGCTCCACCCCTCCACCTGGCTACACCCCCCTCCTATCCACCTGGCTCCATCCCTCCACCTGGCTAAACCCCCCTCCTGTCCGCCTGGCTCCATCCCTCTATCTGGCTACACCCCCCTCCTGTCCGCCTGGCTCCATCCCTCCACCTGGCTACACCCCCCTCCTGTCCACCTGGCTCCATCCCTCCTCCTGGCTACACCCCCCTCCTATCTGCCTGGCTCCATCCCTCTATCTGGCTACACCCCCCTCCTATCCGCCTGGCTCCATCCCTCCATCTGGCTACACCCCTCTCCTGTCCGCCTGGCTCCATCCCTCCATCTGGCTACACCCCCCTCCTGTCCGCCTTGCTCCATCCCTCCACCTGGCTACACCCCCCTCCTGTCCGCCTGGCTCCATCTCTCCACCTGGCTACACCCCCTCCTGTCCACCTGGCTCCATCCCTCCACCTGGCTACACCCCCTCTTATCCACCTGGCTCCATCCCTCCACCTGGCTACACCCCCTCTTATCCACCTGGCTCCATCCCTCCACCTGGCTACACCCCTCTTATCCACCTGGCTCCATCCCTCCACCTGGCTACACCCCCTCCTGTCCACCTGGCTCCATCCCTCTACCTGGCTACACCCTTCCTCCTGTCCACCTGGCTCCATCCCTTCACCTGGCTCCATCCTCCCTCCACCTGACTGCCCCCCTCTCCTGTCCACCTGGCTATAGCCTCCCTCCACCTGGCTGCACCTCTTCTCCTGTCCACCTGGCTGCACCCCCTCTCTTGTCCACCTGGCTGCACCCCCTCCTGTCCACCTGGCTCCATCCTCCCTCTACTTGGCTGCACCACCCTCCTGTCCACCTGGCTGGCTCATCCCTCCCACCATCTGGCTGCACCCCCTCCTGTCTACCTGGCTGCACCCCCCCTCTCCCATCCACCTGGCTCCCTCCCCTTACATGGCTGACCCCCCCCTCCTGTCCAGCTGGCTCCATCCCTCCACCAGGAGTTCTGGTGCTAAAATTATTGAATTCATTTTGATTTTTTTTTTTAGGGGGGCCGCAAGTAGCTGGTCTCGCCTAGGGTGCATAATAGTCTTGCACCGGCCCTACTTGAGAGGTGTGTGGACAAAGGGGGATGGTCCAATTTTTCAATATGGATCTTCTCGCTATTAAGAGACAGATCAGAGACCAGTCCCGGCATGGAGGGTAGGTGTTGGGTGACCAGGGTAACAGCAGAGGATCCCAATGCCCGAAGATGAGGAGCAAAGTGTCCTTGGGCAGTTTCAGCAGGGTTCATCAAAGATATAGGATATGACCTGGTCCCAGAAGTTGGATATGTATGAGCATGTCCACAAACAATGAGTTAGGGTGGGTCTTGGGAGTTGGCAGAGAGGGCAATTGGCACTGCCCGGGTTCTTTTTTGCCTGAAAGAAAAGGTATGTAAGCACGGTGGAGGATTTTTAGTTGGGTTTCTCTCCATGTTTCATTAGGAATCAGTTGGTGGACTTTGTTGAGTCCTTGTAGAAGTTTGTTTACCAGCTCCGCATCCGGGAAATCCTTATTCCAGTTAGCTGCTGAGGAAGATGCCAGTGTAGGGGTGGTCTTTTGGAGAAAGGGTTTGTAAATATCTGAGATGGTATAGGATTAGGAAGTATCTAGGAGCAGTTGGTCCGTGAAGGCTAGTTTAAATCGTTTATTCTCCTCTCTGCATGAGTCCTTCAGAAAACTGATGCATTCCCCAAAATGAAAAGTGTGGGATTGGGGGAGTGAGAAGGTCTTGGCTATGGTTGAGAAATTGAGAGGGCGCCCTGTTTCCACGTTGCATAGAGTAGAGAACTTTGTGAGGCCTTCCAGTTGCCAGATGGAAAAGGCTTTGTGTTCCAATCTGGGGGGGGGAAGCTGGGGTTCCCTTGTATTGGTAGGTATCTGGACATGAAAGGGGAAAGTTTGAGGCTCTTCCTAACCTCTTGCCATATTATAGCAGTGTCCCGCAGCAGGAGATTATGTTGGAGGAGAGGTGGGACAGATTTCCATTTGCAGTGGAGTAGTGCCGCCAGAGAAAAGGGTTGAGCCATTACAGATTCTAAGGAGTAGTTTGAGTACCGGGAGCACTGGGATATCCAGTCAAGGCCTATCCTCAGTAGGCATGCCAAATTATAAGCTCTGATATTTGGAAGACTGATACTCCCTTCGCGTCTGGGAAGATATAGTTTTACGAATGCCATGCGTGGTCGTTTGTTTTGCCAGATGAATTTAGATATGGCATTGTTGAGGGTTTTCATATCTTTGTGTCGAAGGAGTAGTGGTATAGTTTGGAGTGGGTATAGTAACCGCGCAAAACTGACCATTTTCACCAGGTGGCATCTTCCCAGGAGCGAGAGGGGCAGGTCCGTCCAGTTGCCCAATTGGTGAGTAATTTTTGTGATCATGGGTGGGTAATTGAGGTGGTGTATGGAGGAGGGTAGTTTCCCTATTTTGATTCCTAAGTAGGTAATGTGGGATTTTGCGACCGTGAAGGGTGAGTGGAGGGCCCAGAGTGGGTTAGATAGAGTGCCTGTGGGGAGGTTTTTACTCTTACCATAATTTATACGGAGGCCCGAACACAACCTGAACTTGTCGAAAATCGTTTTGATCGTGGAGGAGGGCTTCGCTGAGAATATGAGTACATCATCAGCGAAGAGTGATGTGCGCAATTCGTGGGAGCCCACCTTGATGCCATGAAGAGGGGCATTTTGGATTAAGTACCTGGACAGAGGCAATGTTAAAAAGAAGTGGGGATAGGGGACAGCCTTGTCTGGTGCCCTTGTGGAGGTGGAAATTGTCCGAGAGGAGACCCGCTGCCACCAGCCTGGCCGCAGGAGAGGCGTACATGGCATCAATGTGATGGGCGAAGGGCCCAGTAAACCCCATTTTTGACATGGCCAGGGATAGCCATTCAAAGCTGACATTATCAAAGGCTTTCTCCGCGTCCAGAGTGATGATAGCGTGGTCCCCCCCCGGATTAGATTTGGCATATTCTAGGGCCATCATTACCTTTCGAATATTTAGGGTGGCTGTTCTACCTCTTACAAAGCCTGATTAGGCAGAGTGGATTAGAGAGGGCAAGATGTCGGCTAGTCTGTTGGCTATAATTTTAGAGAGGATTTTGACATCCAGATTCAGCAGTGATATGGGTTGGTAAGAGCCTGGTTCTTGGGGGTCTTTACCCTTCTTGGATAGTAATTTGATGGGTGACCCTGGGCATGTCAACATTCTCGAGGAAGGATTGGGCTTTTAGTTTGTCTATGGGGTCTAGAGCATACAATGAGGAGTAATATTGTAACATGACTCTATTAATGTCCTGCTGCGTGGAGTGGGCAATGCCCGAGGCGTCTCGTAAGGAAGTTATGTGGGTCGGGCGGAAGGGGCCTTTGCAGAGTCTAGCTAACAGTTTTCCTGCTTTGTTGCCATATTTATGGAGGGTGGCATCCATATGTGCCTTTTTTGTCAGTTCGAGGGTGTCGGCCCATGTGTCAAAGGCCCTCTTAGCTGAGTGCCACTCTTTCCTAATGGCTGGTGAGTCCGTGGAGTATAAAGAGCGTTGTGCCTGGTGTAGTCTAGAACTGGCCAACTTGTAGTTTGCCAGAGTGTTTCTCTTGAAGGAAGCCGCATAGGAAGTGACTCGACCCCTAAGAAAAGCTTTGCCAGCTTCCCGAAAGAGATTTGGGTCATCAGAGTGTGGTGCATTGGCAGTGAAAAATTCCGACCAAGCCTTCTCCATGTACTGCTGGAAGTCAGTATTATTTTGGAGGTAGGAAGGGAAACGCCAGATTTTGGGGTTAGGATGAATGTCGGGGTTGTCTAGTGTCACCGAGATGGGGGCGGGATAAGAAATGGCGATATCGTGGACGTCAGCATTGGATATCATCGGGACCAGATTGTCTGAGCAGAAGATGTAATCGATTCTAGTGAAAATGTTGTGTGGATTAGAGTAGAAAGTGAATTCCCTATCAGCCGGGTGTAGGAGGCGCCATACGTCTTGGAGGTAAAGGGATTCTATAGTAGATGCGAAGTGTGTCTGATCACCGGAAGCATATGTGTTTTGTAGGCGTTTGGGAGAGGATCTGTCATCTATCGAGTGTAGAATGGTGTTGAAGTCTCCGCCAATTATGTGTGGGAGGTGCGAGTGCCGGAGTAGCCAGGCAGATAGTTCTCCAAAGAACTGCCTACCTGGGCTGTTAGGAGTGTATATGTTTGAGACCACAAGATCCCTTGTCCCTATTTGAAGGTCTGCGGAGAAAAGACGGCCTTGACTGTCAGAATCGACAGCTACGACCATACAAGGAAGGGCTTTACGTATCAAGATGAGGACCCCTGCTTTGCGTCCAACGGCTTCAGAGCCGAGAACCGTGCCCACCCAAAGCTTTTTCATACGATGGAAATCTGGGGTGGATAGGTGAGTTTCCTGGAGTAGAGCAATGTCAGTTTTAAGTCTTTGGAGGTGCCGAAGGATCTTTATTCTCTTATTAGGGGACCTGAGCCTCTTTACATTCCAGGAAACAATTTTCATAGTGAGGGAATTGTTGAGGGGGCTTGGGCCATTGGTGTATGATTATCTCAGGGTATTGTGTGGTGAGATGGTGCCGCTACGATTCGGGATAGTGTATAGTACTCATGGTAGATGGTTGGTGTCTGAGTGCCTGGTGGTGTGTGTGTGCCAGGGGAAAGGGGTGAGAGGGAGGAGGGGGGATGTGTGGAGGGGTACAAACAGGAAGCAAAAACAACAATGCAAATTGGAATAACGTCACTTTTTTTCGCATGGAGTCACTGTGTAAGCCAGCTCCCAATGCAGACCCATGTAGAACGGCATATTTGAGCCCCTGCATTTATGAAATAACAGGAGCAGCCGGGACGGGTATGGGAGGAGATAAAGGCAATAGACAGTGAAATCATTTGGGGCAATGTCTGAGAACCATAGGGCTCAAAAAAAAAAAAAAAGAAGAAGAACGATCAGAGCATAATATAATAACATAAACGACATGAATTGGCCTACCATAAAGTTGGTGGTTGTAACAGCAAAAAGAGGTAAAACATAGGTTAGTGTGCTCAAAGAGGATAAAGACCTGAGTTTGCGTTGACTGTGTCAGTGCAGAGTAGAGGGCTGATGGTCCGTGCCGGATGGCCTGAAGCATTTTGGAGAGTCTTTACTTGTGCTCCTTTGGTCCAAAGGGCGGTTAAGTGGTGCAGACCTTGAAGTGGGGCTCGGGTGCGGACCCGCGTGAAGTGTACGTATGAAGGCCGCTGCATCGGAGGGATCCTGGAAGGAGAGCTGATCGCCGTTGGGGGCATTGAGACGAAGTGTAGCGGGAAAGGCAAGGGTGAATTTGGTATAGTTCTGTGCAGACATGCTGGAAAGCTTTTCTCTTTTTTGATACTTCAATGGAATAGTCAGCAAAAATCAGGACTCTCACGCCGTCGATTTGGAGAGATCTGGATTGACGTAATTTCTGTAGAATGGTGGTTTTGTCAGCATAGTTCAGATATTTAGCAATGATCGGCCGAGGAAACTTACGATCGGTGTTAAAAGTCCTCATGCGGTGTGCCCGTTCCACTGAGCAGGGGTCTGAGAGGCCTAGGGCTTCAGGTACGCCTCTGGTGCAGAATTCAGTGAGGGCAGCTGCTTGTAAAGATTCTGGGACACCTACAAAGTGAAAATTGGACCTTCTGGACCTGTTTTCCAAATCGTCCAGCTTTTGTAGAATATACTGATTAGTTTTGTCTTGGGCCTGTTCAGTGGCCTGAGCTTGGTATAGCTCTTCTTCAACATTAGATAAACGGTGCTCCATTTAGTTTAATCTAGTGCTGTGTTCCCCCAGTTGTGCCTTAATCTGCTGCATCCCTGCATGGACTGCTCTCTCCACAGAGGCAGCTATTGTGGGGGTGAGGAGAGCTGCCACAGCCTGAGCTATGCGCTCTATGTTATTATCCCCATCCTGGGAAGCTGAGGAGACACCTTGAGAGGGAGGGGGGCCGAGCATCTGCTCATCTCCATGTCCGGCACATCGACTAGGGGGACCGTGAAGGCCGAAGCCGGGGCCTCGATTTGCGGGTGGGCCGTGGGGATCGCTGCGGCCGTTTGCGAATGAGTGCCGGTTTTTTCTACAAACCGGTCCATGGATGTGTGGGGGAGTCCCGAGGAGGCTGCAAGATCGCGGGGCTCCCTGGGCTGGTTTTCTATGCCGGTTTTGGGTCGCGCTGCGGGAGCTGAGGAGAAGGCAGCTACTCCATGCAGCGCCGGAACCGGAAGGCCAATCTATCTTTTATAGGTTTCTACAACTTAGACATGTGCTACATACTTAATTTGGTACTCGTGACACTCACTTCTCTGAAAACCCACTAATAGGAGTGCTTCAATCTCAGGGCCCTAAGGGGACTTATCTCAACTCTGTATCTACATTTACTCTCTGCCACGACTAGTGGGGCACCACTGGAGGTGCGCACCAAGTGGAAACAACTTGCCCCCGATTTATCTGATGAGGATTGGGGGGAGGCATGCTCCACCCATTTATCTGTATCTCCAGAAGTCAACAATAAATTAATCCACCTTTATATGCTTCATCAAACGTACCTGACCCTGGTCAGACAGCATGCACTGCACTGTTTACCTGCCTGCACTAGGGGCACCTGTCCTCATGCGGATTTTGCGCATGTTATGTGGCCCTGTCCAGTTATAGTGAGATACTGGCAACAGGTGACGGAGATATTGTCTGTGGTCTTATCAATTCCTGTTCCATGTATCCCACTGGTGTGTCTGCTGGGGGTCCTCAACAAGGAGCAATGGCCAAGACATATTAGGACCATGCTACTAGAAACATTATTTATGGCCTGTAAAGCTGTAGCACTTAAGTGGATCCAGCCCACACCTCCATCCATACATAAATGGCTTTGGTTAATGAATCAGGTATTACTGTATGAAAAACCAAATGGTTGAACACAGGGGCTGCCCAACTAAGCATAATAAAGTGTGGGATGCTTGGTGTTCTTCTGCTCTTACTGTAACCAACACGTAACAATATCACTAAAAGATTTTAGAAATAGCTATTCATACATTTGTGTTTCTTTGGTGTTTTCTATAATATGTGTATCTGGATCAACATGCTGAGAAATGCAGTGTACTTGTAAAGACATATACATTTTTGGACTGTAAGATGTACCGTACTGTTTTGTACACTCATCTTGATAACTGTCATTGTCATGTACCTTTTTCAATAAAAGAAACACAAAATAAAAAAATGGTTGATGCTACAACTCAGTTCAGCAATTTAAAAATATTCATGTAAAATATGCAAAATGAAATGGCTGAGGAAAAAAAGAAAGTTGTCAGTCATTTTGAGGAGGATAGTAGAGACAGAAATATGAATCTCTGCCCTAGAAGATCAAGCTTTTCAAAAGTGTACTCAAAAAACGTTAAAAAGAGAATGCCTGTCTAATAGATAAATCCGACTATCTGGAAAACAGATCAAGGTGGAGGATAGTGGGCCTGTGTGTTGCTATGGCAATTTATATAGTGACTTTATTGTAATATAGAGTTTAGGTAGTAACAGGATATGTGTACAGAGCCCTTTCCCTCCCCCTCCATTGATACTAGACGTTCTTTGCAGGAAACAGGAAATGGGTGGGAGGGGCCCCTCCCTCCCCCTCCATTGATCAGGAAATGGGTGGGAGGGGCTTGGAAAGGGTTTTTTGGAGACACGTGTTTGAAACAGATAGTGTTTTGGGAGGACAAAGGAGAGACATGACTGCCTGGAGCTGGGGAGCTTTGGAGAACTTTTTGAGATGGACTGAGCAAAGGACCATGGAGGACATCTTGACCCCCTAAGTTGAGTAATTGTTTAGTTTACTTAATGTGTACATGTTGTACATGCTTATATTTGTAGGCATTTATATTTTTAAGCTATAAGTTGTGTTGTATTGTGCATCCTACAGTTGTATGTGCAGATTTTTCCTTGTTTAGTAAAGCATTAATACACTACAGAAGTTTAAGCTTCCTTGGTTTTACCACAAGAACTTAATAGATAGACGCAAAGCATTACAATAGGGGCTCGTGGCCATGATTTGTGCTAAAATTTCAACAGAAGCTGACCTGTTTTCTGTGGTGTGTTTTGTTGTTAGTGCTGGGGGAAAAATGCTGCGTACACTGTTTAGGAAGAGTAAGGCTGCAAAGGTTTCTGGTGTCCAGGAGGGCTTGAAGGGGTGCACCCTTCCTACCTGGGCCAGAAATAGTCAGTGGATGTCTGTTGCAAAGGAGCTGGCTGGATATGCTTCTCCTTTGAACAGAGCTTGGGGGGATGGAGTCTCTGATCTTTCCTCAGATTTTAGTCTCAAAAGTTTTGGGTTCAGTAAAGCCCCGTACACACGGTTGGACTTCCATCGGACTTTTCCGTGGTTTTTTGTCCGAACGGAGTTGGTCGGGAACACCCATAGCATACACACGATCGGACTTTTCTGCAAACTTTCCCAAAACTTTTTGCAACATCACAATGTTTTCTCTGCTCTTTTCTGCTCTTTACCGCCACCCTTTGGTCAACTTCTGCTATTGTTGGTTGATTTTAACATTAGTTGTTTTGTCCATCGGACAAAAGTCCGATGGTTTTCTGTACACACGGTCGGACTTTGCTCCATCGGACTTTTGTTGGGCAAAAGTTTGTCCGTTTGCAGACCCAACTTTTGTCCGATAAAAACAAGAAAAAAGCAAAAAAGTTTGTCCGATGGAGCGTACACTCAGTCGGATTGTTGGTCCAACTTGCTCAAAATGAAGTTTGTTGGCCAAAAGTCAGACCGTGTGTACGGGGCTTAAGGGAGAGATGCGGGCAGTTGCTGTGTTTGGTTTGCATTTCCTGCATGCTCTACATATTGAATCTGAAAAGAGGGAAAAGGCAGAATTAGAAAGAGATTTAATGAAGGAGCAGCTTGCAGTAGCATCCAAGTGTTTGCAAAAAACTGCAAGCAGGTCAAAAGATTTAGAAATTAGGGCAATCAAAGTTAAACCTGCAGTGGCTTCGAAGAGTGTTAAAACCGCTGTAGGTCGAGCTGAAGATTTGAATGAGCGGTGTGCAGCCCTCTAGAATAAATCGAATGATGCTCTAACAAAGGACAAAGGCCCAAAGCCTGTAAGCAGAAGTAGGACATGTGCTACTGTTACTTCCCATAAGCAGGAAGCAGAGGATTTGATCAGCTCAAATTACAGAGTTGATTCAGATACAAGGAAGACAAGGCCTATTATCTCCAGGAGACACATGTGGATTGATTTACTTAAGGTGGGGGTTCCTAGAGAGGAAATAGATGTGATTCCTACACCAGCATTGTTTAAGAAGTTTAAAGCAAATGGTTGGGAAGGGTAGATTTAGTCACATTAAGTGTTTCTGTTGCCATAAAATGGGGCATTTTGCAAAAATGTGCCATGCTGTGAAGCAGCAGGCCTCTGTCCTTCCAAGGACGGCACAGAGAGACATGCAAGTTTATTCGTTACGTTGGAAGTCAATGCCTTTCCGTGAAAGTGTTTCAAGGCAACAGTGGGCACCCTACAATAGTTTTGCAGTTAGAAATGGGCAGATAGAGAAATGTGAGCAGTGAGCTATGTTTTTGGCACAGTTGGAAATGAACATATAATCTGCTTGGTCTCTTACTCTTTTCAGATATTGCGCATTGAGAGGTGGAGCAGGCAGAGCAGACGACTATGCTGGGTGGGAGGAGGAAGACCAGAAGAGAGCTTGATGAAGATGCGGATGATTTGCTAAAGGTGGCTGAATTGGAGTGGACTTTCATCTGAGCATTTTCTTATGACCAAGAGGACAAGAGACTTTCATCTGGAAATTTCTTTACACAAACTGCCAAAGACATTAACCCTGCTCAAAAGTAATGTTGAAGTCTTCCAGGGACAAAACAAAAGTCTGGCCGCCCAGATGGGGGTCAAAAGGGAATTTTTTCCTCCCATTTAGGGGGGGTTTCTTTCGCCCTTTTCTGGACAAAAGGCTTTAAGAAGTTTCCTATATTATTCTATAAAGTCAAGAGGTGGTCTGTGTTGCTATGGCAATTTCTATAGTGACTTTATTGTAATAAAGAGTTTAGGTAGTAACAGGATATTTGTGCAGAGCCCCTTCCCTCCCCCTCCATTGATACTGGACGTTCTTTGCAGGAAACAGGAAAAGGATGGGAGGGGCCTCTCCCTCCCCCTCCATTGATCAGGAAATGGGTGGGAGGGGCTTGGAAAGGGTTTTTGGAGACACATGTGTTTGAAACAGATGGTGTTTTGGGGGGACAAAAGATGAGACATGACTGCCTGGAGCTGGAGAGCTTTGGAGAACGTTTTGAGATGGACTGAGCAAAGGACCATGGAGGACATCTTGACCCCCTAAGTTGAGTAATTGTTTAGTTTACTTAATGTGTACATGTTGTACATGCTTATATTTGTAGGCATATATATTTTGTAAGCTATAAGTTGTGTTGTATTGTGCATCCTACAGTTGTATGTGCAGATTTTTCCTTGTTTAGTAAAGCATTAATACACTACAGAAGTTTAAGCTTCCTTGGTTTTACCACAAGAACTTAATAGATAGACGCAAAGCATTACAGCCTGTTAGAGTCTAGGATCTTTAGAGTACTGAATTTCCAAGAAATTTAGATATTTGTGCTTATAGGAAATGGTTAAAAAATTGTTAAAACTGTTTTGATCATTTCTGCAAACTTTTGACAGAGGAAAATAAATGTTTTTCTTTATTATATAGAGCCAAACTTCAACTGGAGACTGACCAGTTGCCAGCCTTTTTTATGGATGTTAGGGTTCAAAGGAAGTGTAGAATAATGATGTAGGGGTACAATTGGAGATGGAACTGAGATGTGCATCTTAGAATTTGTTTTTCATTCTCCTATTCAAAAATATAGAATAGCAAGCTTTGTGACTAGGATAAAAGCTTACATTTTGTGTTTACAGGAGACACAACTTCTGGGTCCAAAAGTCCGTAAACTTAAGAAAGGGGTGGATACATGGCTTTTTGGGGAGACATATAAACATAACAAGAAAGAAAAGGTGCAAATAAACAGGGTCAAAATTTGCACTTCTCGGCGCCTATGTATTGGTATGCAATTCCTGTGGCTCAATAATTTACCTATTTAGATGGGTAAATAATGGGAAAATAGACGATATACTCAGCTCGGAAATAAATATATCAGAGTAATTAAACTATGGTATAAATTATATAAAAGGAGCAGCTGTTTAAATTTATATAAAATGAGAACCTCATAAATATAAAACAGAATAAATAAAATAAATATCATATATAAAAACTTAAATTCGTAAAGTCCATATGATAAAACAGCGCTAAATAAGGATAAATGTCTAAAAACATGTAAAAAGCACTTGAGTGATGACTTTGCAACAGTCAAACTAGTAGTGGTATATCTTCTCTGGATACGATATGTAGTGCACCCTACACCAATCCCAAATCTTCACCACAAGTGAGGCACGCTCCCCCTCTGGGGTACAAACTCACCACAAAGATGAAAAAGATAGGCCTTTTTTTTAGTCTGTAGGTAGTCTCACTCCAACATCCGTCATCACCACCAGGGTAGTATGGGTTAAAATCCTCAAGCAAACATATAAGGACATAAAGGCACTAATAGTGTAATATTGCTTTAATTAAGAAATCCCCAATACTAAAACCCTGTTTCAAATGCACGTACAATTCAATCACTTGTAAAACAGCACATAAAGTATAGAGTGTAATCACCGCTATCCTGTCCCAAGAGGGCGCCCGTGTTGCATTCGTAACGCGGCAGTCTTTTGTTCCGGATTTGCGACAGCTGCCGTGATGTTCACTCTGTACTTCCTAGTTACAGAGACGCTGCGGTATCTGGGCCCTGACCGGTTTCGTCACAGATTGACTTCAACTGAGGGCGTAGATAGTCCAGCGTCAACGTGCGTGGTATAACTTCCCCGTTCGTTGCCTATTGGTTGGAGTGCCGTAATTCGTCCGCCCTGATTGGTGCTTACCAGGGCGGAACTCGAATACACACGTCCTCAGACAAGAGCTATTGGGGAATGTTCCGACAGCACGTACTACTGCACAATATGTTATGTAACGAATGACACAACATGAAGTTACACTTAAATAAACTTAAGAGTTATTAATATAGTACAACAACAAAAAAAAATATAAATCGCATCGTAGCAATTTTAAATATATTTTGAACGGAATTTAAATGTCTCAATCGCTGTTTACATAGAGCAAGAGAACCTGCATTCTGATACTCGGTGAAAAAGGAAAATATTTTTGTTACGATTCGTAAAAGGAGAACCGTAGTTATTCGGTGTTAGCTGCTCAATATAATTCGATAAGACCGATCTGGCAAAACAACGAATCCGTCTTTTACAGTTTGAAAATTACATCTAAACGTTATTTTTAGCCTGTTGTGGTTTTACAACCACTATGTATATGTGCAAATATAATGGCAGTCACATAAGTTCAAACAAGGGGGTTTAGAGAAATTGGGAATTTTAACCCATTAATCCAAACAATAAAATTAGAGAGTAGTAAATCAATATATAGTAATGCATATATTAAATGCATGTGTATGGGTATTTACAGTCCACACATCTGTAAAACCATAAATAACTAAATAAGGTAATTTTAATTAAAATTAGAATTAAATCTAAATTTTTTAATTTGAAATAAAATTGGACTACTTAGCGGATATAATCTATTTATATATGTATACTTCATTAGTTCTATATAAGTGAAGTTAAATAAATCAATATATAAATAGATAAGAAATATATATATAAATATAAAAAAATATATATATATAAAAGAAAACTGTATGTAATATATATATATATAAAAATATAAAAATATAGTAAAAACATAGTAAATAAATAAATATAAATATATAGGAGCATCAGGATATAAGAATTTCTGAGGATTGGGCTGAGAAAGGTTGCCATTAAGGGGTGGTATTCTAGTCAAATGTTAAAAATATAGATAAAATTGCTAAAACAGTTAATAAAAATTGGTTAATAAAAGTCAATCATAGAAACTAAATAAAAGCAATATATCAGTAATCACTAATAAAACAATTGATGTCTAGATCTATGTTTAACCCCTTCGGAGATAAAGTATCTACGGAATAAATCCATTGGGTCTCAAGCTTAGATAATTCTCTTACTAAGTTAGAGCCCCTCCAAGGTGGTTTTAGGTGGTCTACTCCCCAAAACTTGAGACCTGCTGGGTTTTGGTCGTGGAATAATTTAAAGTGTAAGGAAACGTTATGATCTTTATACCCGATTTTGATGTTTGCCACATGTTCTGCCACACGTATTTTGAGAGCTCTCTTAGTGCGGCCTATGTATAATAACTTACAGGGGCATTCTAAAACATACACTACATAGGTAGTGTTACAGGTAATAAAATCTTTAATGGTGAACTCTCTGTTATTAGAGGTAGATATAAATCTTTCAAGTGCTCTGAGAGGTTTATTCACCTCTCTACACGGGCGGCACTTTCTGCAGGCATAAAAGCCATCCTTATCCCAGAACGAAGGGGGTTTATGTGGGACATCTAAAATCTTCTTGACGACCCTGTCTCCATAGTTGGGAGCTTTCCTATAGATAAAAGTGGGTCTTGTTGGTATATAGGTTTTCAGGATCTTGTCAAGGAGAAGTATGTGCCAGTGAGAAAAGAAGATATGTTCCACTTCCTTATATTGTGAGTGGTATCCTGATATGAAACTCCATTCGTAATTGGTCTTATTCGTATTCTTTTGACCTCCGAGAGTGTTATTATTCAGGTAGTCGGTTCTTGGAGTAGCTGCGAGATCTTCAATAATTTTGGTTAGTTGTGTTTCTTTGTAGCCTTTTTCCATAAATTTATTTTTCAATATATCTGCTTGGAGAAGAAAGTCTGTATCCTCGGTGCAGTTCCGTCTGACCCGCATCAATTGGCCTTTAGGTATGTTTTTTAGCCATGCGGGGTGGTGGCCACTTTGTGTTGGGAGGAAACTGTTAGCATCTGTGGGCTTGAAATACACTTTAGTGCCCAATTTATTCCCATTCCTGTATATATGAACATCCAAAAAATGTATACTTTCTTTATTGTATTCACACGTAAGGTTAATGTTATTGGTGTTTTGGTTTAGTTCTTCCAGGAAGTTTTCTAGTGATGTTGTTGATCCTGCCCATATAAGAAATAAATCGTCTATATATCGTTGGTACAGTATCAGTTCTTTGCGTTTCTTGTGGAATACTGTTTTATCCTCCCACTCTGCCATAAACAGATTTGCTATGCTTGGAGCAAATTTGGCTCCCATGGCTACTCCCCTTCTTTGGGAGTAGAAACTTCCATCAAACCAAAAATAATTGTGTCCTAAACAAAAATCCAAAGCATTCCGTAGGAACACTTTCTGTGAATGGGAAATATCATCTCTTTTAGATAATGCCCAATTAAGGGCTAGCAAGGCGTCGTCATGCTGTATTATTGTGTATAATGACGAGACGTCTGCGGTTACTAGGAACACTTCTTCTTTTCCAGCCAAATCTATTTCCTGTAATAGAGATAGGAGCTCCTTAGTATCTTTGAGGTAAGCATGTGTTGATGTCACACTGGTTTGGAGATAATAGTCGAGATACTGGCCCAGACGTGATGTAATTGATCCGATTCCATTAACGATGGGTCTTGCTGGTGGAAGGTTGAGGTTTTTATGAATCTTTGGGAGGGTATATATAGTAGGTATCCTACTGCTACTCGGTACCAGATACTTGCTCTCCCGCAAAGATAAAGCTCTGGTTTGATAACCCATTTCCACCAGTTTCTGAAGATTGATTTCGTATTGTGGAGTGGGATCTTTTTCAAGCTTCGAATATGTTACCTCTTCAGATAGCATTTGTGTTAGCTGGTTATGGTAGAAGTCTTTGGTAAGAATAACCACTCCGCCTCCCTTGTCTGCTGGTCTTACTATTATCTCCTTTCTATTCTCTAGAAGTTCTATACCTTCTTTGATATACCGTGGATTCACATTCCTTTTTGGTTTGATGTATTCTAAATCACGTAGTATAAGTCCTTTAAAGACATCCAAAGGCTGATTGGTCCCCAATAGGGGGTTAAACAGTGATTTATTTCGCAAACCACTATCAGTTGGTACTGAGGAACTACTTGTTACAGGGTTTGAATTCTTGTTTAGACCCAATGGATTTATTGCGTAGATACTTTATCTCCGAAGGGGTTAAACATAGATCTAGACATCAATTGTTTTATTAGTGATTACTGATATATTGCTTTTATTTAGTTTCTATGATTGACTTTTATTAACCAATTTTTATTAACTGTTTTAGCAATTTTATCTATATTTTTAACATTTGACTAGAATACCACCCCTTAATGGCAACCTTTCTCGGCCCAATCCTCAGAAATTCTTATATCCTGATGCTCCTATATATTTATATTTATTTATTTACTATGTTTTTACTATATTTTTATATTTTTATATATATATATATATTACATACAGTTTTCTTTTATATATATATATTTTTTTATATTTATATATATATTTCTTATCTATTTATATATTGATTTATTTAACTTCACTTATATAGAACTAATGAAGTATACATATATAAATAGATTATATCCGCTAAGTAGTCCAATTTTATTTCAAATTAAAAAATTTAGATTTAATTCTAATTTTAATTAAAATTACCTTATTTAGTTATTTATGGTTTTACAGATGTGTGGACTGTAAATACCCATACACATGCATTTAATATATGCATTACTATATATTGATTTACTACTCTCTAATTTTATTGTTTGGATTAATGGGTTAAAATTCCCAATTTCTCTAAACCCCCTTGTTTGAACTTATGTGACTGCCATTATATTTGCACATATACATAGTGGTTGTAAAACCACAACAGGCTAAAAATAACGTTTAGATGTAATTTTCAAACTGTAAAAGACGGATTCGTTGTTTTGCCAGATCGGTCTTATCGAATTATATTGAGCAGCTAACACCGAATAACTACGGTTCTCCTTTTACGAATCGTAACAAAAATATTTTCCTTTTTCACCGAGTATCAGAATGCAGGTTCTCTTGCTCTATGTAAACAGCGATTGAGACATTTAAATTCCGTTCAAAATATATTTAAAATTGCTACGATGCGATTTATATATTTTTTTGTTGTTGTACTATATTAATAACTCTTAAGTTTATTTAAGTGTAACTTCATGTTGTGTCATTCGTTACATAACATATTGTGCAGTAGTACGTGCTGTCGGAACATTCCCCAATAGCTCTTGTCTGAGGACGTGTGTATTCGAGTTCCGCCCTGGTAAGCACCAATCAGGGCGGATGAATTACGGCACTCCAACCAATAGGCAACGAACGGGGAAGTTATACCACGCACGTTGACGCTGGACTATCTACGCCCTCAGTTGAAGTCAATCTGTGACGAAACCGGTCAGGGCCCAGATACCGCAGCGTCTCTGTAACTAGGAAGTACAGAGTGAACATCACGGCAGCTGTCGCAAATCCGGAACAAAAGACTGCCGCGTTACGAATGCAACACGGGCGCCCTCTTGGGACAGGATAGCGGTGATTACACTCTATACTTTATGTGCTGTTTTACAAGTGATTGAATTGTACGTGCATTTGAAACAGGGTTTTAGTATTGGGGATTTCTTAATTAAAGCAATATTACACTATTAGTGCCTTTATGTCCTTATATGTTTGCTTGAGGATTTTAACCCATACTACCCTGGTGGTGATGACGGATGTTGGAGTGAGACTACCTACAGACTAAAAAAAAAGGCCTATCTTTTTCATCTTTGTGGTGAGTTTGTACCCCAGAGGGGGAGCGTGCCTCACTTGTGGTGAAGATTTGGGATTGGTGTAGGGTGCACTACATATCGTATCCAGAGAAGATATACCACTACTAGTTTGACTGTTGCAAAGTCATCACTCAAGTGCTTTTTACATATAAACATAACACTTAAAATTATTTCCTAGTCCTTCCTAGACCCAAAGAAAGAGACGGTAACTTAATAATCCTGATAATACTGATTACATTAAAAGAACTGCTTGAAAGATGGACTGCGGGAAAACTACCTTGAATAAGCAATATTATATATAAGATGTCTAGATTTTTAATATTAGAGCTTTAAAGGGTTTTTATTGATAAAATAAATAATACCTTTAAATCCCAATAGGCCAAATATAGAGACAATTTTTTAGTGCCCCAGTCAATTGAATACAGTAATGTGTTTACCATGATTGTATGTAATTTTTCTATTTATTGCGTATTTATTATGTGTATGCATATGAAAAAAGGAATCTAAAAGAAAAAAAATCCAATTTTGTTCTTTTCTGTTTTCTTTAGAACAAAATTCTCCTAAAATTTGTGTACGCTAATATGCCATAGCATCGACACAATTCTGTCTAGATATATAATTTCCAGCTAGTATACTGCTACTTTATACTTCAGCCTTGTCATATATTTCTGGTAATAAAAGTCTCATATGGTTGTCTGTTCACAAAAATGCTTTTTAAGTAAAAAAATTCCATACATATTTATAGATTTGATAAATGCGAATATTTATCTTTCATGAAAAGACATTTTTAGTTGACTTGACTAAAATGGCACAACAGGGATTCATGCAGGGAACATATAAAGCAATATTCTGCCTTTACGATTATTATTGTAGATAATAGTGTTAATCTACTTCTGACAACACTTGCAGAGTCAAATGACTTGCCTTCAATGTGCATAATAATTGTTATACAATTCTAAATGTAGGCTTTGACTGAGAACACTTCAGTGAATTGCTACCAGCGGGGCTCATTTAGTAACATTTTACAAGGCAGATTTTTTTCTACACAGTCACTTTAAAAAGCAACCATAACATGGTATGGTGTTATTGTGGTCTGCAGAACATTATACAGTTTGTATTTTAAAAGAATCTATTCACCTGGCTCACAAATAGCAATCTCCCACAGCACCTTAGCTTAAAAGAAAATTTTGCTTAAACTGAAAAGACATTTTGAACGTTGACGTCAAACTGTAAGTCCAGGAACTTTCAAAATGAACTTAGAGTACACTTTAAACATACAGACTTATTCATGTATCTGCTATTCGTTTATTAATTTAGATGCTTTTTTTTGTATATTTTTTTTATAGGATTGCTTTGTTAGGATTGATGTTAGAAAAGAATTAGCAAGAAGTAGAGCTAAACCTACTCCCTAAAATATAGATTATTTGGTTAATGACAATTTCAAAGCAATTTTCAATCTTTGTTATGGAGTGACAACAGTCTCCTGGATTTGCTCCTGTATTATCAGTCTGTCACATATGCCCTTAATGGAGGCTACTATCCAGGGATGTGCGGTAAGGTCAGTGGCTGGTGAGGCACTGGCTAGTATTAGAGCCAGATACACACAGGTTACATACCCTGCGAACGTTAGAGCGAGAGCAATAATTCTAGCTCTAGACCTCCTCTGTAACTCTAAACTGGCAACCTGTAAACATTTTTAAAGTGTCACCTGTGGAGATTTTTAAATAATGAAGTTTGGCGCCAGTCCACAAGTTTGCACAATTTTAAAGTGTGACGTGTTAGGTATCTATTTACTCGGCGTAACATCATCTTTCATAGTATACAAAAAAAAAAATATTCTGTTACAGCAGCAGCACTGGAGATAGCAAAGAAAAAATTCAGCTCCTTATGGCCTGTTGGTGGAGCTATGGCAGAATTATCTGAAGAAGAAGAGGAGAAGAAGAAAAGGAGACATGAGTAGAATTGTAAAATGTGGCTGTTCTGCATACTTGAAGAGAAGAAGGAGGAAAAAGAATTAAATAATAAAGAAGGAAAGTTTTGGACATCAAGAGGTATGGTGGTATTCAAGGAGATAAAGGAGGAGGAGGAAAATGTGCATTTGCACCACTTCGAAAGCTAGTCATGTTTTTGACAATTAAGCCCAAGGATTTGTGCTAGGAGGGGATTTGGGGTGTTTGTGCTAGAAGAAGATTTTTTTTGGGGGGGAGGGATTTGTGCTAGTAGGCAGGATTGGGGGGTATTTGTACTAAGAAGGGGATTGGGGTGGGGGATTTGTGCTAGGAGGGGTGATTTTTTTGGAGGGGGCATTTGTGCTGGGGGGGATTTGGGTGATGGAGGGGGAAAAGATTTGTGCTGGTAGGGGGGATTTCAGCAGGGGAGCTGATTTGTATTGGTGTTAGGGGGAATTTATGCTTAGGAGGCAATCATGCAGATAAGTGCCCAATTTTTTTTTTGGGTGGGGGGATTTTTTTGCTGACATATAATGCTTATTCTTCTTGGAGCGGCACAGTTTGGCATGTTCACCCTTCACTCTAGGTGACCTTGTCCCAGCACTGATGCTGATTAAAGAAAACTTACTGATATTGAGTGAAAATTCTATCAAAAGCAATGCCATGCACAAAAAGCCTTTACCCAGATGCCCTTTCTTCTTTTAGAGAGGAATAATTGCATTTATTTCTTAGTGAGCATTGCCCACAATCTCCTAATTGTACATTATACCCTAGTGAAGTCTCTTATCTAATGATTTACATGGTAATCAAAACCACCAGTTTTATTCTAATGTGGCCCAGTCCTAAACTGTGCTTTCCATGAGTTAGAACATTTAGGGAGGCTATTTGCATACATGTCCAATGTCCCTAGTGTCTGAAGTCTTCTTCCATGCATTTTGTATACCAGTGGAGCCATAAATTCATTTAGAAATTCAGGAGAATGAGATTTCTAAATGTGCATTTGAAGGTAGATAAAGCCTAGTGCTGCCATAACTTAACAGGGCAAGGAGGCAAGTCTTATTCAAAACAGCAGAGTAGTGCAGGCAGACATTGTTGGCACTGCTTAGCAGGAGAAACTTTCTGATGGACCGGAAAGGATCATTCTGCATGATCCCTTAGACATGAAGTCATCACCTGATATAGCCAAAACTTTATTACTTTCGTATTAAATGTGTTACTTGACCTTAAATACAACTAAAGGCTCCTGTTTGAATGAGGACGGGGATACGACTAGAGGGAGGATAAGTTGGAGGGGGGGGAGAAAAAAGAGAGCACATTATCAATGCTGCTGACTGCCCTTCCCCCAGGCCATAGGATTTCCCCTCTCCATTTGCTCCTGCCTACGCTTTCCCCTGCATTGTGCAGGGTTTGGCAGCCTTTGATCGTAGCTTTTCCCCCTGCAGTTATGCCTCCAGTGCCCTGGCTATACTAAAATAAAAGAGATATTAAATTATAATACAACTGGCTGCTAAGTGACAGGGAGGAAAAAAATCATGCTGGCAACCACTGTAATAATACCATAAAATATAGAATATATATATACTGTGTATATATATATATATATATATATAAAGGTTTGCAAATGTAACAGTAAATAATAAGTATAAAACAAAAAGAAATAAAAATTGAATTTGGGAATCTGTCAAGTGGGGTTCTGACCACTTAGGACTGGTTGTACTGTAGCTGATGCTCACTGCCATTTAAAGCTGCACTGTACAGGCATTGTACAATATTTGTGGCTATTGCCTCTTAAATAAGACAATACAGTGTGTATATGCTGCAATAATAATAACTATTATTATTATCAATAATATTATATTTAATTTTAACCAAGCTACTATTTACAGAAAGTGTCAAGTCTGAACAATGTTTGTGTTTGTGGATATTGTCTTTCAGCTAATACACTCTAATTTTAATTGCAAGATAAACCTGCTTGTCTCTTTTTACAATGTATTTGCTGACTATTCAAATGTGTACTTCCTGATGCTAGCTAATTTCTAAAGAAGTCAATATTCTCAACAGAGATATTTTGATAAATCGATATTTTGCAATAATTGGAGATACCAAAAAGCTAGGGGGATTAGAAAATGTCGTGTTGTGGTTGGGACATGTTTTTGTGCACTCTGCTTTGACATTTTAATAAACCTTTAAGACATTGCAGTGTGATACTGTTTTTTTTTTTTTACAAGCTATACTACTTAACTGTTTTGCTACTGACTAATCTGTATCAAAATTGAGGGCTTTCGCTTTATCTTTAGTAAACTTTTCAAAAGTTTTGCGATCTATTGTGTCTGCCACTTCCATTGGTCAATTTAGGCCTCTTATCACTGGATAAAAAATCACGTGTTGCATCCAATACTACCTAAAAAAGCCTTTTCAAGTTGAAATGAATAAGATTGGGGGGCTGTATTTAAGCTAAGCCAAATGTAAAAGTTAAAGTGGAGGTCCGCCCAAAAAATAAATAAAATAAAAGCCAACAGCTTCACATACTGCAGCTGTTGGCTTTTAATAATAGGAAACTTACCTGTCCTGGAGTCCAGCGATGTCGGCACCACAGCTGATGTTTCCATCAGCTGTTGGGTGCTGCCGCCACCATTGCGGTTAAGGGAACCTAGCAGTGTAGCCTTACGGCTTCACACCGGGCACCCTACTGCGCATGCGCGAGGCCCCGCTCCTCTCTTCTACTGGCCCAGCGACAGGAGGAGGAGGAGGGAGGAGGAGGGAACCACGCGGTGACGTCATGGGCCGTGGCGCAGACTCCCGGAAGTGGGAACAGGATACTTGTCAAAGACAGATATCCTGTCCCTCCTTCCCCCTGAAAGGTGCCAATTGTGGCACCGGAGGAGGAGAGGAGACCAATGAGCAGAAGTTCCACTTTTGGGGGGAATTCCGCTTTAAGTAATCAATTACACATTAAAAAAATTGTGATGTCAGAATACTGGGGGAGATTTACTAAACCTGGTGCACTCAGAATCTGTTGCAGCTCTGCATAGTAGCCAATCAGCTTGTAACTTCAGCTTGTTTATTTAAGCTTTGACGATAAAAACTGGAAGCTGATTGATTTTTATGCAGAGCTGCACCAAGTATTGCACTCTTCGGTTTTAATCAACCCCTCACAGTATCCATGAAAATTGTGCTGTTCCTTAACATTACAGCTTAAAGGCATCTTTCAAAGGATTTACAGGGATTGTTTGTTTTTTTTTTCACGTCACCCTCAAAGTTGCAATAAAATGGAACATCGCTTTGTTGTGCATTATTTTTTATGTTTTTGTTTTCTAAATGTTTCCAATAGTAGTGCCCATCTCCCCATGCCATTTTTTGACAATAGCTAGATTATTAACTATCAAAATATCCAAAATTGGGAAAGTGAAGCCCTGTACACACGGCCGAGATTCTCGTCAGGAACAAAACGTAATTTTTCCTGACGAGAATCTTGACAAGAAACTTGTCCCGCCAAATGTACACACGTACGATTCAAAAGAACCACTGTTCTTTTGAATGGCACGAACGCGGTGACGTCATTGACTACGACGAGCGTGCGCTCGTCACATTCTATGCCGTCGCCGCCATCTTGCTACACCCTATGCCTATGCCTAGGAAGCTACCGCGCATGTGTCTAAGTCATTTCGAGCATGCGCGGGTTTCCACGGCGACAGGTAAGTGTACACACGCTCGGGTTTCTCGTTGAGAAACAGGCCGACGAGATTCTTGACGAGAAAAAAGACTGCAGGTCGTCTTTTTTCTCGTCTGGGAATCTGGGCAGTTTTCTTGACGAGAAAACTGAAACCCGCATACAAACAGCCGGTTTTCACGGCAAGAAAGCTCTACCGGCAGTTTTCTTGTAATTTTTTGCCGAGAAAACTGGTCGTGTGTACGCGGCCTTAGAGTTTGAAAATTTCAAATGAAATTCAACATTTTGACAACCATAATTTAATTGTGAATCTGTGCTCAGTCAGAGCTAATCCATGTATAGATGTGACTGAAACCTTAAGCTATCAGTCGGAATTTTCTATTGCCTGTGGCACAAACAATGGCAAAGATAATTCTCAAGCAGGTTAGAAGCCAAGCAAATCCTGTGCTTTGCTAAGAATGCATACAGTGAGGAAAAAAAGTATTTGATCCCCTGCTGATTTTGTACGTTTGCCCACTGACAAAGAAATAATTAGTCTATCATTTTATTGGTAGGTTTATTTTAACAGTGAGAGACAGAATAACAACGAAAATATCCAGAAAAACGCATTTCAAAAAAAGTTATAAATGGATTTGCATTTTAATGAGTGAAATAAGTATTTGATCCCCTATCAATCAACAAGATTTCTGGCTCCAGCTGTCTTCTATACAGGTAACACACTGAGATTAGAAGCACTCTCTTAAAAGGAGAGCCTGAAGAGTAGAGGGCAACCTCTCATACAGCCCCTGCTCAAGGACCACTGGATTTGCATCAGTGGCCGTGAGAGCACGGTGAAGTAAGAGCGCCTGCGAAGTCCTCCATTGGTAGTGGTAGTGGCAGCTGATGAGTAGCAGGACCAGACTGGATTGCTGAGCAGCAGAAGGTAACAGGAACAGCGGATGCAGGTATTCTGTGGATGAAGGACAGCGGATGCAGGTAAGTTGTAGATGCAGGACGGCAATACAGGAGCTACACAGGCTGGAAGCAGAAGACTGGAGCAAAGTCAGACAGGCCAGGTCATACACAGAGGATCAGTCTATAATAAACAGCAGGCAGAGAATGGTCAGAGGTCAAGCTGGGTTTGGCAACAGGAAATCAGGCAGACAGGCAGGAACTAATCAGGGTCAAGGCAAGCCAAAGGTCAGGACTGGAGACAGCAGCAAAAACGGGCACCTGCCAATGCACGTCTGTGCATGCCATGTCCTTGACACAATCAATCAATCAATCAATCAATCAGATTTCAATCTCTCCACCATGGCCAAGACCAAAGAGCTGTCCAAGGATGTCAGAAACAAGATTGAAGACCTACACAAAGCTGGAATGGGCTACAAGACCATTGCCAAGTAGCTTGATGAGAGGGTGACAACAGTTGGTGCGAATTTGCGCAAATGGAAGAAACACAAAATAACTGCCACTCTCCCTCGGCCTGGGGCTCCATGCAAGATCTCATCTCGTGGTGTTTCAATGATCATGTGAACGGTGAGGAATCAGTCCAGAACTACATGGGACAATCTTGTCAATGATCTCAAGGCAGCTGGGACCATATTTACCAAGAAAACAATTGGTAACACACTACGCAGTGAAGGACTGAAATCCTGCAGCGCCTGCTCAAGAAATCACATGTACAGGCCCGTATAAAGTTTGCTAATGAACATCTGAACATCAGAGAACTGGGTGAAAGTGTTGTGGTCAGATGAGACCAAAATCAAGCTCTTTGGCATCAACTCAACTCGCTGTGTTTGGAGGAGGAGGAATGCTGCCTATGACTCCAAGAACACCATCCCCACCGTCAAACATGGAGGTGGAAACATTATGCTTTGGGGTATTTCTCTGCTAAGGGGACAGGACAACTTTACTGCATCAAGGTGACAATGTACGGGCCATATACCATCAAATCTTGAGTGAGAACATCCTTCCCTCAGCCAGGGGATTGAAAATGGGTCATGGATGGGTATTCCAGCATGACAATGACCCAAAACACAGGGCCAAAGCAACAAAAGAGTGGTTTAAGAAGAAGCACGTGAAGGTCCTGGAGTAGCCTAGTCACTCTCCAGACCCTAATCCCATAGAAAATATTTGGAGGGAACTGAAGGTTTGAGTTACCAAATGTCAGCCCCAAAACCTTAATGACTTGGAGAGGATCTGCAAAGAGGAGTGGGACAAAATCCCTCCTGAAATGTGTGCAAACCAGGTGGCCAACTACAAGAAACATCTGACCTCTGTGATTGCCAACAAGAGTTTTACCTCCAAGTACTAAGTCATGTTTTGCGAAGGGGTCAAATACTTATTTCACTCATCAAAATGCAAATCCATTTATTACTTTTTTGAAATGTATTTTTCTGGATATTTTTGTTGTTACTCTGTCTCTCACTGTTAAAATAAATCTACCGAGAAAATGATAGACTGATCATTTCTTTGTCAGTGGGCAAACGTACAAAATCATAAAATGCAGCGCTAGCGAATATAAATGTGCTCAATACAAACGTATGTGTGAATGTCAACCATCTAAACCTTTCGGGATGATGGTACACACTATTAGTGAAAAGATTATGCACCAATGATTGGTGTCACCAGAAATGCAGTGGGTGTAATACTAAATGTTACCACTAAAAAGTGATCAACTAAGTAAAACCAGAAAATATACTGTGCAAAACATTAAATGAACTGAACAACCAGGCAAATAGCTCTAGGAGTAATTCACAGTACTACAGATGGTTTTCAACATCAAAGAAATAATGTCCCATTTGCAACAGTGGTTGTAATATAGAAGGAAGGGAAAAAAATGCTTTAAAATAAAATAAAATAAAAGTCACCCAACATCCAACTTCTAGGACCAATAATGTTCGGTGAAATTCAACAGTTGGCTCAATAGCAGCAGAGATCAGAGGACCATGTGGGGAATAAAAAGAAAAAGCAACTTGTGAAGTACCGCTTAGGAACAGGTGTTCCGGGTTCACAACGGCGTGCGTTCCACAAGAACCGGAAGCAGCGTCACTGGTTCTTAGTGTTGACCGGAAATTTGTCAATGCATTTCGCCCCTCCTCCAGGGCATCATCAAGGACCGCTGCTTCCGGTTCTTGTGGAACGCACGCCGTTGTGAACCCGGAACACACTGACGCTCGGTTATCATTGAAGGCTTGTGAGTTTTCCCAATAACAGCGTATTGTTAATCTGTTCCTAAGCGGTACTTCACAAGTTGCTTTTTCTTTTTATTCCCCACATGGTCCTCTGATCTCTGCTGCTATTGAGCCAACTGTTGAATTTCACCGAACATTATTGGTCCTAGAAGTTGGATGTTGGGTGACTTTTATTTTAAAGCATTTTTTTCCCTTCCTTCTATATTACAACCACTGTTGCAAATGGGACATTATTTCTTTGATGTTGAAAACCATCTGTAGTACTGTGAATTACTTCTAGAGCTATTTGCCTGGTTGTTCAGTTCATTTAATGTTTTGCACAGTATATTTTCTGGTTTTACTTAGTTGATCACTTTTTAGTGGTAACATTTAGTATTACACCCACTGCATTTCTGGTGACACCAATCACTGGTGTATAATCTTTTCACTAATAGTGTGTACCATCATCCCGAAAGGTTTAGATGGTTGACATTCACACATACGTTTGTATTGAGCACATTTATATTCGCTAGCGCTGCATTTTATAATTTTTTATCTCTCAAGGTGTTAGTGCCTTATGCTGTAGCAGCTACGCATATAATAATTTCTTTTCACTTGTCATTTATTTTTGTATGTCTCCAAAAGCGCGAGTTTTAGTTTTTGTTTATTTAAACGTACAAAATCAGCAGGGAATCAAATACTTTTTTCCCTCACTGTAGTTCTTGCATAAGTAAACATTTTTCTGAATTGCAATACAAGTTACGTTTTAACTTATATGTGCTACAACAAAATATAAATGCACTTGAAATAAATAATTACTAAATTGTTTGATCTCTCAGTTTTTTTATTTATTTAAATGTGACCCATTATTTCTAAGGGTGATAATGCTGGCAAGGTGTGGGTTAAATGTGTCTGTGATAACTGTCAAACAATTTTTGCTTAGTAAATTAGAACATAATGCATTTATTATGTTAGTACATAGTGTATGCCTGTGTACTCAGCTTCAAAAATAACACGTTAAAGAAGTCAAACCTATCAAATGGACTTTCTCTTCAAGTTTTGTCAGCTGCAAGCATCTTATGAGGTATATATGTACCATAAGTATCTTTTATTTATTACGTGTCGTGAAACTAAACGATGAGACCATGATTTATATTTATGTAAACTGCTCTATTTATGGGTCTAAACAGGAGCAATGTTTTTAAACAGTATTGTGCATGAATCTTAAATGAAATTCCCTTAGACACTAATGCCATTGCTCTTTCATTCTGTGTTTTTATTATTCCTGACATATATCAGCTGCAGACTGATGTACCACAGCAGATAGTTTGAGTCAAATGAGGTTGACTAATTGCTATATAACTCATTGCCACTGCAGCCTGAGGAGATGATTTATGTAAACACATAAACACATTTCATGACATGTTTCCACTTAAATTTTTCCAATTTGTCTTCCTAGAATACACTTAAATATAGAGGAATAGATTGGAAGTTATTTGTCACAGTAACTTTCATGCTCCATGTAATAACACAAAAAACAAGGTTTTGTTAAGACTAATTATAGCTATTGTGTAAGGGTAGTTTTTCTACCTATTTAAAGATAATAGTGCACATTGCAACAGAGGTTTAATAACAAGAGATGTACCTTGTTACTTAACTGAAGTATTCACCAATCAGATGTGCTAAAGTATAATTATTAGTATAAGTATCACTTGTCATTTTGTACTTAAATACATAGAGTACACAGTCATGGCCAAAAGTTCTGAGAATGACACTAATATTCATTTTCACAAAGTCTGCTGCTTCAGTGTTTTTAGATCTTTTTGTCAGATGTTACTATGATATACTGAAGTATAATTACAAGCATTTCAGAAGTGTCAAAGGCTTTTATTGACAATTACATTAAGTTAATGCAAAAATTCTATATTTTCAGTGTTGACCCTTCTTTTTCAAGACCTCTGCAATTCACCCTGGCATGCTGTCAATCAACTTCTGGGCCACATCCTGACTGGCAGCCCATTCTCGCATAATCAATGCTCGGAGCTTGTCAGAATTTGTGTATTTTTTTTGTTCCTCCCCCTCTTAACCACTTCAACACCGGGCTTTTTTTACCACATCAATACCGGGCCTATTCTGGCACTTCTCTCCTACATGTACAAATCATCATTCTTTTGCTAGAAAATTACTCAGAACCCCCAAACATTATATATGTTTTTTTAGCAGACACCCTAGGGAATAAAATGACGGTCATTGCAACTTTTTTTCTTGCACGCTATTTGCGCAATAATTTTTCAAACGCCTTTTTTTTGGAAAAAAAATGGTTTTGTGAATTAAAAAATAACAAAACAGTAAAGTTAGCCCAATTTTTTTGTAAAATATGAAAGATGATGTTACGCCGAGTAAATATATACCTAACATGTCATGCTTTAAAATTGCGCACACTCATGGAATGGCGCCAAACTTTGGTACTTAAAAATATCCATAGGCGACGCTTTAATTTTTTTTACAGGTTACCAGGTTAGAGTTACAGAGGAGGTCTAGTGCTAGAATTGTTGCAAGTGCTCTAACGCACGCGGCGATACCTCACATATGTGGTTTGAACGGCGTTTACATATGTGGGCGGGACTTACGTTTGCGTTCGCTTCTGATCGCGAGCTACCGGGGACAGGGGCGTTTTAATTTTTTTTTTTATTATTTTTTTTTTTTTTTTACTTATTTATTCATTTTTTAACACTTATTTTACTTTTTTTTTGATCACTTTTATTCCTATTACAAGGAATGTAAACATCCCTTGTAATAGGAATGTGTGTGACAGGTCCTCTTTATGGAGAGATGCGGGATCAATAAGACCCCACATCTCTCCTCCAGGCTGGAAAGTATGAGATCAGTGAAAATTTTTTCACCTATATCATACTTACAAGCCGCAATGGCGGCTTTGTTTACATCTGAGGACCCGAGCGTGACGTCATCACATCGCGCCCGGGCCTCCGACGATCATAGAGATGACTGGTGACCATCTGGTCACCAGTCATCTCTATGCTCATCACGTGACCCACCAACGACGCGGGAAGATTCGGTCCGGGTCCCCGATCGCACGGGAGAGCCCGGAGAAGCACCGGATGGTGGCGGAAGGGGGGGATGTCCCCTCCCGCCGCCTATAAGAAAGATCGAGCGGTGGAACCGCCGCTATGATCGTTCTTATGGTGCGCAGAATCGCCGGCACAAAAAATGGATATCTGAATGATGCCTCTAGCTGCAGGCATCATTCAGATATCCCCCTCAAAGTAGAGGACGTCATATGACGTCCACCCAGGATGGGAGATCCCATCTGTGGACGTCATATGACTATGGGCGGTAAGGAAGTGGTTAAGGATTGGCCACAAATGGGATTAAGGTCTGGGGAGTTTCCTGGCCATGGACCCAAAATGTTGATATTCTGTTCCCCAAGACACTTAGTTATCACTTTTTCCTTATCCTTCATTCTAGAAAAGGCATTGTTCATCACCAAACTGTTCTTAGATGGTTGGGAAAAGTTGCTCTCGGAGATGTTTTTGTACCATTCTTTATTCATGGCTGTGTTCTTGGGCAAAATGAGTGAGCCTACTCTCTTGGCTGTAAAGAAACCCCACACATGAATAGTCTCAGGATTCTTTACTGTTGGCATAACACAGGACTGATGGTAGTGCTTACATTTTCTTCTCCAGACAAGGTTTTTTTCTGGATGACCCAAACAATCGGAAAAGGGGATTTATCAGAAAAAATGACTTTACCCCAGTCTTCAGCAGTCAAATCTATGTACCTTGTGCAGAATATCAGTCTGTCTCTGATGCTTTTCCTGGAGAGAAGTGGCTTCTTTGCTGCCCTTCTTGACACCAGGCCATCCTCCAAAAGTCTTGCCTGCTGCCATTCTTGAGCAAGCTCTGCACTGGTGGTGCCACGATCCCGCAGCTAAATCAAAGAGACACTTGCTGGACTTTCTTGGGCGCCCTGAAGCCTTCTTCACAAATGCAGTGGAAATGTTTTTTTATGGGATTAAGTAAGGTTTCATGGCAAAGAGGGACTTTGCAATTCATCTGATCACTCTCGCATAATATTCTGAGGTTTATGAAAATTTCCATCATAAAAACTGAGGCAGAAGACTTTGTTAAATTAATGTTTGTGTCATTCTCAAAATGTTTGGTCACAAGTGTATATCTTAATTCAGTTTATACAGCAGCTGGTTCTTTTTGAAACAGGTTACAAATAAGTAGGTGTGGCACTGTTCTTAAATCTGGGGTGTGGGTACTCTCCACCCACTCTCTAACCAGCACTATATATTTGAACAAACTTAAGTGCAAATATATATATATATATATATATATATATATATATATAAATATATATATTTATATATATATTAAAGTGTCTAGTGCCACACATAACTCATATACTTGATGTGCACATAGTGCTTGCATAAAAGTGACTAGTTATAAAAAATCAATTAACATATACAATCGTTATAAGAAAAATCCAAAGTGACTAGTGCTCTTCAATTATACGTGACTTAAGTGCTTGAAAAAAAAGTACAGTCCCTAAAAATTAGATAATTGCGAACAACAGGTCATTTGAGTGGAGAAAAGAAGAAGATACAAGTCTCACAAAATAAGACAAAATTAATCTTTTTGTTGGATACTGTACTCTTCAACTGAAGGGTTGAACATAGACATAGACCTTTTATTACCAACTTCTGAATTATCATTAAATAAGCAATCGCCCCTTTTTGCAATTATAAGGTAAAATCATCATTCGCCTATTTGTAATTTCAATTTTTGTCTAATCCTAATAATGACAAAATGGTTTAAAAAATATGTTTTTAGAAAAATATGTATTTAGAAAAATATGTTTTTAATAAAAAAATGTTTTTATAAAATATTAAAAAGTCTAAACATAATAGTTTTAAAAAATGGGTTAATAAATTGCCTAAAATGTTTAAGTACGTTTTATAACATGCCATAAAATAATTTTAATAAGTAGTGTGTAAATATAATTAGCACCTTCTCCTAAATCAAATCATACCATTATTTATCCTTCTTTTTAACCACTTCAGCCCTGGAAGGATTTACCCCCTTCCTAACCAGAGCATTTTTGTGATTCAGCACTGCGTCGCTTTAGCTGACAATTGCGCGGTCGTGCGACGTTGTATCCAAACAAAATTGACGTCCTTTTTTGCCTCCTCACTGGCTGTCGATTGCTCCCAGAAGATATGACAAGTCATTTATTACTCTTCAGAAAGCATTGCACATGTGAACAAGTCCTTATGGTGACACTATGACTGGTGTGATGGTGATCGGGGGCACTGTAACTGGTGTATTGGTGATCAGGGACACTGACTGCTGTGGCAGTGATCAGGGACACTCTGACTGGTGTGGCAGTGGTCAGGGATACTGTAAATTGTGTGGTGATAATCAGGTCACTGTTATGAATCATTGTTTACTATTTTGAATGTTGTGATTGGCAGCAGCTATCACATGGTAAAGGGTTGCTGTGATTGCCCCTGTACCATGTGATCACTGTGACTAAGCACACAAATTACAATAGTAAACAACGCTTACATGAATGGATTCTATTCATGGCAGTTGTTTGCTAGTGGACATGTGATCACTGTGATTAGTCACAATAATCACATGGCATCTTGGCCAATCACAGCAACTGTGTCTGGTCAGCACAGCGGAAAAGGGCGGAAGTATGGGTCCCTCTTCCTGGGACTAGAGAGCACCCACCTAGCCGTGTACATACATTGGCTAGAAGGGAAGTGGTTAGGAAATCAAACCTCCAGCGATAGCCATGATTTTATAATTTGTTCCAACAATTTTCTGTGAATTTAACAGTGCATTCACATCTGCAAATGCACCCACACTCCGATTAATCAGAGTATGGGTGCAATCAAGGGTGTGAATGCACCCTAAAGGATTGTTTAGAGGTCATTAAATGTTTTTTTGGCGTATAACTATCATTTTGCCCTGGTGTGCTGCTTTTACTGTAATACACTGCTCAAAAAAATTTAAGGAACACTTTTTAATCAGAGTATAGCATCAAATCAATTAGAACTCCTGGGGTATTGATGTGGTCAGTGAAGTAGCAACTGTTAATAAGTTTCAGCTGCTTTGGTGTTAATGAAATGAAAAACAGGTGCACTAGATGGGCAACAATGAGACAACCTCCAAAACAGGAATGGTTTTACAGGTGGAGGCCACTGACATTTTTTTCCTACTCATCTTTTCTGACTGTTTTTCACTAGTTTGGCATTTGGCTAGGGTCAGTGTCACTACTGGTAGGCGATACCTGGACAATTTAGAGATTGCACAGTCAGTCCAACTCCTCCAGGATGGCACATCAATACGTGCCAATGCCGGAAAGGTTTGCTGTGTCTCCCAGCACAGTCTCAAGAGCATGGAGGAGATGCCAGGAGACAGGCAGTTACACTAGGAGAGCTGGACAGGGCTGTATAAGGTCCTTATCCCATCAGCAGGATCGATATCTGCTCCTTTGTGCAAGGAGGAACAGGATGAGCACTGGTGTGAATGTCTCTGACCAAACAATCAGAAACAGACTTCATGAGGGTGGCCTGAGGGCACAACGTCCTCTAGTAGGCCCTGTGCTCACTGCCTGGCACTGTTGAGCTTGATTGGCATTTGCCATTGAACACCAGAATTGTCAGGTCCACCACTGGTGCCCTGTGCTTTTCACAGATGAGAGCAGGTTCACCCTGAGCACATGTGACAGACGTGAAAGGGTCTAGAGAAGCCGCGGAGAACATTGTGCTGCCTGTAACATCATTCAGCCTGACCGGCTTGGTGGTGGGTCAGTGATGGTCTGGGGATGCATATCCATTAAGGGACACACAGACCTCTACAGGCTAGGCAATGGTACCCTGACTAATATATAAAATAACTCTGCGCTGCCTGTATACAAGTAGCAGCTAACACGGCTTATTAGATAATAGCTATAAACAAAGATAAATGGAAGTGTAGCGCTTAAATATTTGTCAGAAAGGTGAAAACCAAACTGTAAATATTAATAAAGGGGTATGGACCCTGAAAGTGCTGAAACTCGATGTGACAATAAAACAATATCACAAATGCAGTGTAAACGTAAAATCTACACACAACACATGTAATAACTTAAATGTTCATATATAATGCAGAAATAAAACGTGGAAAAGTCCACCGTGTGTCAACACGGGAAGTGTGAAGAAGGAACACCAACAACTTCAAAGTATTGTGCAGACTTCTGAAGGGTGAACAGGAATTGTTATCTATAGTGTACTGACCCACCACCGATAAAAGTGCAGGCGTACCGGATGTTTTGAACTCAGGGGAACATACGTTTCCGTGAGTCAAATAAGGCGTGTGTTTGTCAAAAACCGACAGGGTGGAGACTTGAAAATCCTTGGTGGTTAAACCTTATGGCATCCAGACATCCGTGGGAACACAATCCGCACGATCCACAGAAATTGATAATTCAACAATGGATGGTATCAAAACTCACCCTGTATGATATGAAGATTGGTAGGGGAATAAGAGAAGAAGAAGGCCACATTGCGTGATTCCATATAAAAAGTATACAGAATTTATTTAGGCTGATAAACTTACATTTAGCAGAAAATTTCAAGCGCTTAGATTAAAATATGGTGGCAGTGGAGTGGAGACGAGAGTGGAGACATCGTCTATTGAGACCAAACCGGTCGGGGGACTCCACTGCCGCCATATTTTGTATCATTCATATTGTTACTATCCATGTATATCTGTATTGCCGAATAAGCAGTTCAAGTCAAAATAAAGTAGATTACATGTTAGAAAAGGATATGGATTAGCCAGGACAGAGTTAAAGTATATTTTTAGGCAAACTACTTCGATTTGGATAAGCAGGGTGTGGTGGATTTGCCCTGTAATTTTAAGATTCAAATATATGCACTCCTAAAGTACAAACATTAATACAATATTTGTATTTTTATTTTTTATCTCCACTAAAATTAGAATGGACTACCCAAGCTTCAAAACCTAATAAGCTTCAGTATCAGACAAGCTAATAACAAGTCATATCGACAGATCTTTTAGACCGCAGAAAATCCTGCAACTTGCTGGGTATCGTCTTCCTAAGAGAACTGCCAACACACTGATAGGAGAATGTAGCTATTTATAGACTTGGCAGCATTCTAGCTAGCAGTTCATAATTTTACATATATTTTTAGTACTTCATGGTTTTAGGAAAATCCTATTTAACTGTTCAGTGTTATATTTATGAAAATCATCTGAGCAGGATAAATTGCCTTAAGCTGCTGTGTTTAACTTAAAATAAGTGTGATTATTTGTATTTAAAATTCTTACTTACAGAGCTGAGAGAATATGTACATTTTCCCAACACTGGACAAATTGAATGCTATATTTATTTATTTTTTTAAATTAGGTACAAAGTAGGTCTAGCGCTGTATCCAGACAATATATAGTATTTGATCATAAGTCATAGCATACTGTAAAATCAATAGGATGTTCTAATTTAAAATGTACCTGTTGCTGGAAAGTCAGAAGCCATTTTGTTTCTCCAGTCTTTTATATTAAATTCTACATTTCTGTTTTCGATATCTATGCTGTTCACACTTCCTATCTGCACCTTCTCTTGTAACACTATCTTTTCATATTACAGAACAATGCAGTGCATGACTTAAAAAAACGAAATAATATCTGTAGTCAGAGATTTGGTTTGCTGAATTGGTGGGCCCCAAATGAAATTTTATTAGGAAGTTAGTGTGTTGTTTTTAAAAGCTAAGTTCACCTTTGTAAAAAAATAAAATAATAAATGCACATGCAGGAATTTTTTTTGCATTTAATGTTTTTTTCACAGGAGCCTCCAGGGGATTGTGGGTGAAATGTCAGGCTCCTCTAGAATCTGCCTATAGCTCTCTGCCCATACCTCTGTATGGGCTGCCAGTTTCAAATCTGTAGGGAGTGTGAATGGACCATGAGTTTGCTGATCAGATGGTGGAAGATGGGACTTGTAGTTTGTACATTCACAGATCACTGTGAATGAATCGCATGGCTGTGCAGGCAGAGTCCTTTATAGGCCATGTATACATGTTATTCCATAATATATGTTAACCTAAATACGGGTGTAACATGTAGCATGTTCCAAAAGTATAATTCAATTTCCACTGTGTAACCTGAACAGTTACCATGTATTTTTATCTTTTAGAAATAATTTTCATCTTTTTCTAGACTTACTGTAGCCCAGTGGTGTATTTAGGTTTTGTGCTGCCCTAGGCCTGACTAAACTTGTGCACCCCCTAATTTAAATATGACCAACCCCTTCCTGTAAAATCCACACCCCTTCCTTTTTAAGACCCGCCCTGTCATCTTCATGGGAGGAAGACAGAGGGGCGCCGTGGGAAGAGGACAGAGGGACGCCGCGGGAGAAGGACAGAGGGACGTCGCGGGAGAAGGACAGAGGGACGCCCTGGGAAGAGGACAGAGGGTTGCTGTGCGTGAAGGACAGAGGGATGCCATGGGAAGAGGACAGAGGGATGCCATGGGTGAAGGACAGAGGGACACTGTGGGAAGAGGACAGAGGGATGCCGTGGGAAGAGGACAGAGGGACGCTGTGGGAGAAGGATGCCATGGGAAGAGGACAGAGGGACGCCGTGGGAAGAGGACAGAGGGATGCCGTGGGAGAAGGATGCTGTGGGAAGAGGACAGAGGGACGCCGTGGGAGAAGGACGCTGTGGGAAGAGGACAGAGGGATGCCGTGGGAAGAGGACAGAGGGACGCCGTGGGAAGAGGACAGAGGGACGCCGTGGGAAGAGGACAGAGGGACGCCGTGGGAAGAGGACAGAGAGGGATGTTGTGGCGGTCAATAAGGCCTAGAGAATATCAGGCTAGGAACTTCCTAATGGCTCAGTCCCTGGGAATAGTAATGGATAATGGCCAACAAGCCCTCTTACCAGACCCAGCGAAATCGCAACAGTGATCCATCTGGCTGGACGTTCACTCACTCTGGGTTGCCCGGGGTGACTCTAGTCAGTAGTGTAGCATGTCTGTATCCTACAGCGTGGCTCTCTGGTGGGGTGGGTACAGCGTGGCTCTCTGGTGGGGTGGGTACAGCGTGGCTCTCTGGTGGTGTGGGTACAACGTGGCTCTCTGGTGGTGCAGGGTACAGCGTGGCTCTCTGGTGGTGTGGGGTACAGAGTGGCTCTCTGGTGGTGCGGGTACAGGGGTACAGTGTGGCTCCCTCTCTGGTTTCCCCCAGCACAGTATTCTCTTTTGCTCCTCTTCTAACACCCCCTCCCTCCCCTCCAGCAGAGTGCTTGCATGCTTGGGGGCTGTAGCTTGGTGTCTATGGACACACTGGGGCTGACTACATTTCCCATGATGCCCCCAGAGTCTTCTGATTGGCCCTCTGCTGTGGCCAATCATGGGGAGGGTGCGGCGAATCCAATTAGAGCCGCTCTCTCTCTCTTCGCCTTACAGAAAGGGAAGGGGCGGCGGGGCAGATACAGACAGCCCGCAGCTCTCCTCTCCCTGTCACAGTGCTGCTGCTCTATTTGCCAGAGAACTCGGCAGCGGCACTCTGACAGGGAGAGGAGAGCTGCAGGCTGTCTGTGTCTCCCCGCCGCCCCCTTCTCTTTCTGTAAGCCGAAGGGAGAAGAGAGAGATAGAGCGGCTCTAATTAGATTTGCCGCGCCGCCGCCCAGCTTCCTGCCCGCTGTTTCTCTCCCCATGATTGGCCACAACAGAATCACGGCTGTAGAGGGGGCGGCTTGACGGCTCCTATCCAAACTGCTTCCTGGCCCCCTCTGCACCTGGCACGAGCCACTGCACTGCTAAGCAGTACTCCCCTGATAGTGGCCCTGAGTGCGGGAGTTAGGAGGAGGGCGCGGGTGCCATTTTCGTGGGGGGGTGGCCGGCCGTCCCCCCGCAAAGTGCCGCCCTAGGCCAGAACACAGCACTGCCATAGCCAGTGATACAGGCATTTATAGTCTTCACTAGGGATGAGCCAAACACCCCCCCCCCGGTTCAGTTAACAGCAGAACATGTGAACAGGCAAAAATTAGTTCGTACACGCAAACACTGTTAAAGACTATGGGACACGAACGTGAAAAATCTAAAGTGATATTTTTAAAGGTTAATATGCAAGTTATTGTCATAAAAAGTGTTTGGGGACCTGGGTCCTGCCCCAGGAGACATGTATCAATGCAAAAAAAAGTTTTAAAAATGCCTGTTTTTTCGGGGGCAGTGATTTCAAGAATGCTTGAAGTGAAACAATAAATTTTGTACCTGGGGGCTGTCTATAGTATGCCTGCAAAGTGGCACATGTTTCCTGTGTTTAGAACAGTCCCTGCACAAAATGTAATTTCTAAAGGAAAAAAAGTCATTTGAAACTATTCGTGGCTATAATGAATTGTCGGGTCCCGGCAATACAGATAAAAGTCATTGAAAAAAATGACATGGGTTCCCCCCCAGTCCATTACCAGGCCCTTTGGGTCTGGTATGAATATTAAGGGCAACCCAGAACCAAAATTTAAAAACAAAATGTGTGGGGGTCCCCCCAAATTTCATACCAGGCCCTACAGGTCTGGCATTGATATTAAGGGGAACCCTGCACCATTTTTTTTAAATAGCGTAGGGGCCCCCCTCAAAAACCCTTACGGTCTGGTATGGATTTTAAGGGGAACCCCACGCCCCCAAAAAAATGGCGTGGCGTGTTAAAGGGGGCTTCCAGATTCTGATAAGCCCCCCGCCTGCAGACCCCCACAACCACCGACAAGGGTTGTGGGGATGAGGCCCTTGTCTCCATCAACATGGGGACATCCTCCCCATGTTGAGGGCATGTGGCTTGGTGCGGTTCAGAAGGTGGGGCGCTCTCTCGTCCCCCCTCTTTTCCTGCAGCCTGCCAGGTTGCGTGCTCGGATAAGGGTCTGGTATGGATTTTTTTTTCATTTTGGCGTGGGGTAAGCCCCGGACCATTTGGTAGCTAAAGGACCAGAGGTGAATTCAGAATTTTGCACTGCGCTGCTTTAACTGTAAATTGTGCGGACATGCAAGGTTGTACCCAAACGAAATTTGCATCCTTTTCTTCCCACAAATAGAGCTTTCTTTTAATGGTATTTGATTGCCTCTGCGATTTTTATTTTTTGCGATATAAACGGAAAAAGACCGAAAATTTTGAAAAAAAATGATATTTTCTACTTTTTGTTATAAGAAAAATCGAATAAACTCAATTTTAGTCATACATTTAGGCCAAAATGTATTCAGACACATGTTTTTAGTAAAAAAAATGTCAATAAGCGTATATTTATTGGTTTGCGCAAAAGTTATAGAGTTTACAAACTAGGGTACATTTTCAGAAATTTACACAGCTTTAAATTTATGACTGCCTATCTCATTTCTTGAGGTGCTAAAATGACAGGGCAGTACAAAACCCCCCCAAATGACCCCATTTTGGAAAGTAGACACCCCAAGGAAATTGCTGAGAGGCATGTTGAGCCCATTGAATTTTTTTTTTGTCTTAAGTGATTGAATAATGACAAAAAAAAATAAAAAATTACAAAAAGTTGTCACTAAATGATATATTGCTCACACATGCCATGGTTATATGTGGAATTGCACCCCAAAATAAATTTTGCTGCTTCTTCTGAGTACGGGGATACCACATGTGTGGGACTTTTTGGGAGCCTAGCCGCGTACGGGACCCCGGAAACCAAGCACCGCCTTCAGGATTTCAAAGGGCGCAAATTTTTGATTTCACTCCTCACTACCTATCACAGTTTCGAAGGCCATAAAATGCCAAAATAGCACAAAACCCCCCCAAATGACCCCATTTTGGAATATAGACACCCCAAGCTATTTGCTGAGAGGCATGGCGAGTATTTTACAGCTCTCATTTGTTTTTGAAAATGAAGAAAGAAAATATATATATATTTTTTTTTTTTCAATTTTCAAAACTTTGTGACAAAAAGCGAGATCTGCAAAATACTCACAATACCTCTCAGCAAATAGCTTGGGGCGTCTACTTTCCAAAATGGGGTCATTTGGGGGGGTTTTGTGCCATCTGGGCATTCCATGGCCTCCGAAACTGTGATAGGCAGTGAGAAGTGAAATCAAAAATTTACACCCTTAGAAAGCCTGAAGGCGGTGATTGGTTTTTGGGGTCCCGTACGCGGCTAGGCTCCCAAAAAGTCTCACACATGTGGTATCCCCGTACTCAGGAGAAGCAACAGAATGTATTTTGGGGTGTAATTCCACATATGCCCATGGCATGTTTGAGCAATATATCATTTAGTGACAACTTTGTGCAAAAAAAAAAAAAAACAAATTGTCGTTTTTCCGCAACTTGTGTCAACATATAAAATATTCCATGGACTCGACATGCCTCTCAGTATATAGCTTGGGGTGTCTACTTTCCAAAATGGGGTCATTTGGGGGGGTTTTGAACTGTTCTGGCATTTTATACACAACATTAGGAAGCTTACATCCACTCTTCTAACCACTTGAAGACAAAGCCCTTTTTGACACTTTTTGTTTACATGAAAACATTTTTTTTTTGCAAGAAAATTATGTTGAACCCCCAAACATTATATATATTTTTAAAGCAAAGGCCCTACAGATTAAAATGGTGGGTGTTGCATTTTTTTTTTCTACACAGTATTTGCGCAGCGATTTTTCAAACGCATTTTTTGGGTTAAAAAATACACTTTTTTAAATTTTAATGCACTAAAACACACTATATTGCCCAAATGTTTGATGAAATAAAAAAGATGATCTTAGGCCGAGTACATAGATACCAAACACGACATGCTTTAAAATTTCGCACAAACGCGCATTGGCGACAAACTACATACATTTTTAAAAGCCTTTAAAAGCCTTTACAGGTTACCCCAGTAGATTTACAGAGGAGGTCTACTGCTAAAATGACTGCCCTCGATCTGACCTTCGCGGTGATACCTCACATGCATGGTGCAATTGCTGTTTACATATGACGCCAGACCGACGCTTGCGTTCGCCATTGGGCAAGAGCAGGGCAGGACAGGGGTGCTTTTTTTTTTTTTATCATTAATTTTGCTTTTTTATTTTATTTTTAAATTGTTCCTTCCAAGTATTATTTTTTTTTTATCATTTTTATTGTTATCTCAGTGAATGTAAATATCCCCTATGATAGCAATAGGTAGTGACAGGTACTCTTTTTTTGAAAAAACTGGGGTCTTCTAGACCCTAGATTTTTCCTCTGCCCTCAAAGCATCTGACCACACCAAGATCGGTGTGATAAAATGCTTTCCCAATTTCCCAATGGCGCTTTTTATATCCGGGGGGGGCATTCCCTCCCACTGCTTGTAAAAGCAGTCCAGAGGCTAATTAGCCGCTAGGATTGCTTTTACATGAAAGCCGGCCGCAGGCTGAAAAGAATGATACCAAGATGATACCTAAACCCGCAGGCATCATTCTGGTATAAACATTCAAATTCCAACAACATACCAGTACGTTGCTGGTCCTTGTTGGACATGTATTGTAATCTTTTTTTTTTTCATGCAGCCAGTTGGCTGAACGAAAAAAGAGATTGATCGGTGGGTATGCCCACCATTAGAATACCGCCCTTCATCCACCCACTTCCAATGATGGGCATGCACGCACCATTTATATATGCCGAAGCATGGGGGCATCCTCCCGCAAAAAAGTTATGCCGCACACACATGGTCGGACTTTTCCACGGGCAAGCCTCCGTCGGAATTTCGACCGTATGTACGCGGCATTAGGAGCAAAATCGCTCCTCCGCTCCTGCTGCCCCAATGCTTCAGCATATATGCTTTTTTTATTTAACTGTGGTGGTGAAATCACCTCCTACAGCACTGGAGTCGCAGGGATCAGGCCTGTCTCTGCGAACGCTGCAGTTATGTGTGTTTTTGTTTTGTAAGTGACAGTGATCGATCGATACTGCACTTGGGTGGCCTGGGCTGGACAGAGGGGCAAAACGCAGGTGCCAGCAGGTATCTGGGCTGATCCCGCTAACACTTCGTTTTTGGGAACCCTAAACTGCTGGGGACGCTAGTATAGATCTGATCAGATCAGATATTGATCTGTTCAGATACTATACCACTAAGGGGGGTGTATGCTTCACGCGTGGGTGTTAGCGTTACTGGCACTAACCTGACGCTGCCTGGGGTGTGACGCAGACCCTCTCTGACGCTAAAACCTAATTGATATCACCCGCCGGGCGATCAGGGGGTTAAACCTTTATTGGGTTATATACGGCGGGTGCCCTGACACTATAAAAAGCAAACTAACTAACCAGCGTCACCCGTAACACTTATATGGCGATCACTGGTGAAAGGGTTAACTAGGGGCAATCAGGGGGTTAAAACCTTTATTAGATAATATATGGGGGTACCTGACGCTATAAAAACCTGCAGCGAACCTAAAAAAAGTTACTGGCTACCGATCTGCATCACCGACACTAAGACAGCGATCAGAAAAACGATCGCTTAGCGACAGTGGTGATAGGGGGTGAAAGGGTTACCTGGGGGGCGATCAAGGGGGTTAAACCTTTACTAGATAATAAATTGGGGTACCTGACGCTATAAAAACCTGCGGCAAACCTAAAAAAAATTACTGGCTACCGATCTGCATCATCGACACTAAGACAGCGTTTAGAAAAACGATCGCTTAGCGACAGTGGTGATAGGGGGTTAAAGGGTTACCTGGGGGGAGATCAAAGGGGTTAAACCTTTATTAGATAATATATTGGGGTACCTGACGCTATAAAAACATGCGGCGAACCTAAAAAAAATTACCGGCTACCGATCTGCATCACCGACACAAAGACAGCGTTTAGAAAAACGATCGCTTAGCGACAGTGGTGATAGGGGGTGAAAGGGTTATCTGGGAGGCGATCAGGGGGTTAAACCTTTATTGGGGGGTTAGGGGGCTGCACTGGACCTAAAACTGAAGTACTGACACTTTTACAGTCACAAATGTCACTGATTGCAGTGATCAGTAAATAAATGGTCACTGCAATCAGTGACACTGTGACTGGGGGCTGGGGGGGTGATCTGGGGGGTGTCTGGGGGGGCCGGGGGGGCGATTTATGTCCTTATGTGTCCTGGTGTCAGTGTAGTGTTGTGTGCACTGACCTGATGTCTTCTCTTGTACGGCGCTCGGTATATGTGAGCGCCGCACCAGAGATGACATCACTTCCTCCTGCTTCCTCTGCCTGACACAGACAGAGGGGGCATTTCCATTCGCCGAGAGCGATCGCGAGGGGGTGGCCGGAAATGAATGGCTGCCCCCTCATCCCGGAACGCTCCCGGACACTTAGCCACCGCTCACTGTATAGGAGGGGGGTCCGATTGGACCCCCCAACTATACAAAGGCAATCACGTACACGCTACGTGATTGTGCCTGTCGGTGCCATTCTGCCGACGTATATATACAGTGAGCGGTCGTTAAGTGGTTAATATCCATACCAGACTTGAAGGGCCTGGTATGAAATTTGGGGGGACCCCCACGCATTTATTTTTTAATTTTGGTTCGGGGTTCCAATTAATATTCATACCAGACCCAAAAGGCCTGGTAATGGACTGGGGGGGGGGGACCATGCCATTTTTTTAAATTACCTTTATCTGAATTGCCGGGACCCGACAATTCATTTTAGCCGCAAGTTTTAAATTACTTTTTTTCCTTTAGAAATTACATTTTGTGCAGGGACTGTTTTAAACATGGGAAACATGCGCCAGTTTACATGCATACTCTAGACACCCCCAGGTACGAAATTTAAAGAAATATTTCACTTTTATTGTTTCACTTTAAGCATTATTAAAATCACTGCTCCCGAAAAAACTGATGTTTTTAAAACTATTTTGCATTAATACATGTCCCCTGGGGCAGGACCCAGGTCCCCAAACACATTTTATGACAATAACTTGCATATTAACCTTTAAAATTAGCACTTTTGATTTCTCCCATATACTTTTAAAGGGTGTTCCGCGGCTTTCGAATTTGCCGCAAACACCCCAAATTGTTCGCTTATCCAATGTTCCAATGTTCGAGTCGAACTCATGTTCGACCCGAACATAAACCTCATCCCTAGTCTTCACCAGAAGCACATGCGACAAGGTGAAAACACAGGAGACTGATACAGAGCAATGTCACCTTTAACAAGAAATGCTTGAACAAGGATCTAAATGGCAAGATTACCAGCAAATATTTTGATGAAGCCACAGACTTAAAAATATCAAAATCAACTTTTTCAATAACATTTACAAGTCAAATAATTTATGAGATTTTGGTTTACATCTAATTTATTTTTTTTTATTTTTTTTATTTCATCTTATCTATTTAAACTACAAAAGTCCAGTTCAACCTGAACTACTATGGTCTTGGTATGAGCCCTCTGTCCTAGGAACTGAGAGCCATTGCTTTCCTATGTACACCATTCTGTACAGTAAATAATGTTAGCTGATAGTTATACCTGCTGTATTACGTTAATCCTCAAGCGTAAGTTCACCCTCAGCACGAAAAATCAAATTCCTTCAGATATCATACCTAACATGGATGACGATCTTAATGTGCATATACATTTTTAGTAAAAAATTGCTTACTCCTGTGTTCTGGATATCTCATTTTTTGAGTATTTAAAACTGCTCTCAAGGCTTCTTTTCCTGCTTCCTGTCTCTTGCTTTGTTCTGGCAGCATCATCTAAGGCTGTAGTACACAGAGCTAATAAGAAAATACAAGTCCAATGAAACTGCATTTTCTTCGCCTGTATAAGCCTTTAGAGAGATCCTTGACTTACACCACGTAATGTCCAGCAATGGGCCAAAACCCTTTTAAATGCTAAAAGATAAGTTCTATCTCCCTAATTATATTCTATTTTAATACCTCCTGCTTCGGCATGCTTTACACACAGAGTTCCCAGATGCATAATCTGCATTGTCACCAATTCATCTCCTTGAGGTCATTCAGGGCTTAGACCCTAAGAAACGAATTTCCACCCTGTACAATGTCCTACTCATACCATCTGGCACAAAAATTGCCTATTAAATTGAGACCCACTGGGAAGTGGATGGAGGGGCCTGGATGACACGGAATGGGAAAAAATACTAGATAATTATAAGTTGGTCTCCCCCAGGGCCTTGGATCTCCCAATACAAATGTACATACTATACAGGGTCTACCTGACCCCTCGAATATCCAAGTTTTTGGGGTCTTATCGCTTGATAGGGGGCTTCAATTGGTGGTGGTGTTGAATTCACAAGGTTGCTTATTGTCATTCACAAGTGGAAACGTGGCAAGATTTGCAAGGGTGGTGGAACCCTTCTACACATACAGTATTTACTTGTTTTATTTGGACATTTGCATATAGGTGGTAGATTTCCATCAGGATTTATGTTTATTGATTTATTAATTTATATTTTTTATTTTTTGTGTCACTTTGAAGTAGTAGTGTCATCCTCTGAATTAATTTTTTTTTTATTTTTATTTGTCACATTTATTTTTGACAATTATAATCCTTTATTATTGGGATACATATAACCAAGACACATCTAATTTAGTAACACAAGGAAAGTGATAGTTTGTAAATGGATACAGGTACTTCCCCCTACGTTTCAATCCTGGCTTTCAGAAATAAACTCCACTCTCCCCTACAAAAAATGAATATATATGTCAGGAAAGGTTCCATCTGCTTGTGGTGCTTTGGTTTGCAATGCTGGTGACACTATTTGATCTCTGGGCCGCAGTACTGACGTCCACCAGCGGGTGTTTCTCAGCAGTGTGGAGCTGACATTATCTCCTGCAATCAGGCGTCACCTGAGCCTGATTGCAGGAGATGTGTATAAATACCTGGCAACACACACACACACACACAAGTTGCCTTGGTATCGTCATTGTGCCCTGATCCGTATCTGCTGCCTGAGAATCTGAACCTGTTCCTATACCCCGTACTCTGTGCCCTGAACCTGAATCTGTTACCTGTTACCTGTGTACCTGATCCTGTCTCCCTGTTCTAATCCCTATCCTTTCCATCTGTCACCTTGCATCCCTGCCCTGCAGTCTGATCCCGTCCATCCTCTCCCTCTCCTGTCCTGCTCCTTGCCCCATCTGTTAATCTCCTGTGAATGACCCTGGCCTGGCTATTGTTTATGATTCCGTTATTTCCCATTTATTGTATATACCTGTCTGATTGTTGTTATTTTTGGGTCTCTGTCTGTTGGTTGGTTTATTGTGCACTGTGTCATATTGGAGGTGGTTGTATTTATATTATTCACTTATCTTAATAAATCACTATATTTTCACTTTACTTGTGTTTGGTGTTCCTCTGTTGCTATCCACGCAGTTCTGGTCACACCTGGTTCGTGACAATATACTCATAGAGGTTGTCTCTCTAAATACAATAAAATTTGGGATAGATGGTTGGAACACTCAGCCACATTGTACAAGAATGGTTTTCCTTCTACCTGAACTCTGCCCAGCCACTTATACCTTACCACCCTCAACTGTGTCACCTTTTGCCTCTATAATTTGCCTCTATAAATACTACTTGCTCTGTATGCAACACATATGCCCTGATGTTTGAAGTTGGTCAGTTATTTTTGTACATAAATAATCACTGAATGGGCTTGTATGTGCCAGTAATGCTGTCTTCATTTACACTGATGTAAGTCACAATCTGTTTGTTATATTCTGCAATGTTTTTATATTCATATATGCACAATAAGTCTCAATAAATATTTGAAAAAAAATTATGCACAGCAAGAGGCATAACTAAAATCTCTTGTGTTATACCCAAATAAAGATCCTTTCACATATACTTTTTTTTTCTTGTTTTATACATTTTTATTAATAAGGCAAAAAATAACAATGTTACATCCAGTGCAAGGATTCAAGTGGAAATAGAAGATATATAAACAATTTACCAAGTGGGTCAACACAAAATAAGGATATTACAATCCATTAGAACAGTATGTCAAGTAGTTAAAGACAACTGGTAGGTAGAGAATCTCATTAGGCGAGCGCAGCAAATATCGTAGAGATCAAATAAAGTGGAAGAAATATCAAGGTACAATACAGAGATCACATCGTTTATCTAGAAAGCTATACAAGGGCAGTGGCCAGTCAGCTGTGCAAAAGTCATCAAAAGAAACAGCCCTTTCTGTTAAAAAAAAAAAAGGAGAAGGGGAAAAAAAAGAGGGAGGTGGAGGGGTATTCACAGTATTAGGATGGGGAAGGAAGGTTCAATGTTTCCCTCCCCCTCTCCGTAAGCAGAGGAAAAATGCAAAGAAGGGAAATGGTAGGAAATTCACCTGGGATGACACTATGGGGTTGATTCCGAGCTTGTGTACGCGGCATTACAGTTAGAAAGACACATCGCTTCAGAAAGAACACCTAGCATCTATCTGTGCATGCTATGGTTGTCTTATAATGTATCCAACAATACCAAGTATCTGTAAATTTTGAGAGTCGTTTCTGAGAAATAATAATGAATTCCTCTATTTATTCCATTTTATGTAGTCTGTAAAACCTAGAATGAGGGGTAAGGCCAGGTTGAGGCGAAGCAGGGTTTGAGGGCCAAGACAAGGAGCTGAAATAGAGCTCTTGCTTGTCTGTCGGAAAATCTCCAGTATTGCACCTATTAAAGGGTTTGTATTAGCTATGTGAGATATTATGGGGATGCAACCAGGGTAGCATCTTCAAGGATTGAGGTATTAAAGAGCATACTAGGGCAACCCAGACCTTATCTTTCTCATGTAGATTCCAGTCCATTATGTGGGTTAAATGGAATGCCCAGTAATAGTGTTGTAGGTCAGGCAGGCCAATGCCTCCCCTAAGCTTTGGTAAAGTAAGAAGAGAGAATTTCACTCTGGGAGGAATAAGGGAGGAGTAGGCTGCTTTAAAGGAGGCAAAAAAGGATGACAGGAAGCAAATTGAAATCCTTTGCATGACATAAAGAAAGCAAGGAAGAATGGTCATCTTTATCCTACTTTCTGTATATGCACAATAAGCTTACTACAGGTGTGAGCAGTAAATCACAGCATGGAAAAAGGACTTGAAGGGATGGATAATATCACTTTATTCTATAGCAGTAGGGAAATGGAAATTTGCCTTATAACACCCCTTAGATAAAGCTTTGTACTGCAAGTTCAAAATAAAATTATCTAAACCCATGAATAAAAATGTAATATATTGCAGGTTACCAGTCTTTATACTGTATGTAGTAGGTGCATTTGTTTTAATTTTTTTCAGACTTGTCTTAGTTTATTATCATCTGTTGAGTAGAGTTGGGTGAACAGTTTGAGCCGAGCAAAAGTTCATCCTAAACATCGCTTGTTCGCCTGAACACCCGAATTTGCAGGGCGCTCGGTGAGATGTTTGCTGAACAGTGCATACGAAGCCCTGATGGGGCAATGTTTTGCCCCATCAGGGCACAGTAAATAGTTGATTGTTAAGGAGTGGGCCAGTAAGACGGCTGCTGCTTCCCCGCTGTCAGCTGAATGAAAAAAAACATTGCCGGCAATAGAAAAAAGTGAAAAAAATAATGGTGTGGAGGTTCCCCCCCCCAATCCATACCAGGCCCTTTGGGATTCAAGGAATTTAAGGGGAACCTAATGTCAAAATTAAAATAAAAACCCATGGGGTCCCCCCAAAATCCATGCACTGACTGCTGCATTCTGGGTCGGTAATGTCACTAGGGAGCGGTGCCACTAGGTGACATCACCAGGTGGCCTGCCCCTTACCTATTTAGAAACTGCCAAATGGCAGAGCAGGCATTCAGCGGTTAGTCTTCGTCGCGGGTGGAGCGTTTTTTTTCCGGGTGCAGCGGGTTTTGTGAATGACAATAAATCTACATCGGGAAGCTGTTTTTTGTTTTGTTTTTTAATAAAGGAGTTGTCAAAAACTGCCTCCTGTCTTTATTTATTTTTTATTTATTTTTTGGTGAATGGGTAGGGGTACTATGTACCCCAAACTTTTTAATGATGGGGGGCCAGATCTGGGGGCCCCCTTGTTAAAGGGGGTTTCCAGATACTGGTAAGCCCCCTGCCCACAGACCCCCACAATGGGAATAGGCCCTTGTCCCTATTAACATGGGGACAAGGTGCTTTGGGGTGGGGGGGCAGAGCATGTGGCCTAGTATGGTTCAGGATGGGGGGCTTGCTCGACCTGCTAGGCTGCATGCATGGTAAGGATAAGGGTCTGGTATGTATTTTGGGGGACCTCACACCATTTTTTTTTTATTTGATGTGGGGTTCCTCTTAAAATCCATACCGGACCCAAAGGGTCCGGTATGGATTGGGGGAAGGGACGCCCATGCCGTTTTCTTTTAACATTTCTGTCTTGCCACCAATGGAATTGTATTTCCAGCAATTTAAGTGTAATTTTTTTTCTTTATAAAGGTCAGTTTTGCTGCAACAGGTTCTATACATGGTACAGATGTGCCATTTACAGGCAGACTAAGGGGACCGCCCAAGCCCTATATTTAAAGGATTTTTTTCCATTTTTATTGTTTCATCATTAAAATCACTGCTCCTGTAAAAATGATCTTTTTAAACAAAAATGTTTGCATTGATACATGTTCCCCAGGACAGAACTCGGCCCCCATACCCCTTTTTATGGCCAACAACTTGCATATAAACCTTCTAAATGGGGATTTTGATACTTGCAGAAAATGTAAATAGCCTAAAAAAGAAAACAAATGCAGCCACCACATCTAAGGAATAGTAAGCTGCAATATATTACATTTGTTCTTAAGTTTAGATAAACTTTAAATGCCCCAAAATTTAATTATTATTTTTTTTGCTTTATCTTCCAATCTTCTGTCATGGTTTATAATCTATCACTATATTGTTATTGTATGTTACATGCTCTTACTGTTACTGTTACTGTTTTGTTTTTATATAAATTGTTCAACTGTTTTTATATAAATTGTTCACCTTTTAGAGCATATTACATGTTACACCCATACTTAGTAACAGTGGGTGGGGGTTACTTTCCCCCATACCTGCTGTAACTCATCTCATGCATCATAATTGTGTGCAGCTGTGCGTGAATCTGTGAATGAAAAAAGTCCCATCTCTACCAGGGAAGAGGGCTTGAGAGTCTTCCAGCTTTCAAACTGACAGCCCGTACAGAGGTATGGGCAAGAAAGCTGGAGGCAGTGTGTACAGGAGCATGACATTACCCATGCAATGCACTGATCATGCAATGCAATGCTCTGCAGATACCTGTGAAAAAATAATAAATGCACATTTATTTCCTTCAAAAATATGTGCATTTTTTATTTTTTATTTTCAGAAAAAGAAAAAAAAATACACATATGAGGAGCATTCATCTTTTCACAAGCAGTACTGGAAATATTGTATGCCTGCACATACAGTATACTAGCAATCTGTCTCATCAAGCTGTAATAACTCAACTTATTTTGACACTTTTCTGATGCGTTCACAAAATGTTTCTTTCAAGAATATCCTGCTGCTCTTCAAACATGTTGTACTTCACTCATCTCATGCAACATGTTCTCAAATCTCACTCATAGGCCTTATCCATAGGTCATTGCATGCCTTCACCTCTGCTGAACATTTTCAGGCAGAATAACTGCAGGATGCTCTGCTTACTATAGTAGTGGAAAGATAATTTCTTATTTTTATGGGGATTTAGTGTTTTGTTAGAATTTTTACGTCCTTATTTTATATTTTTAGGATATAAAGCATATATGCAATGTAGACTGTGTAATTGAACACACATACACACAAATATAACTTTAATTATAATCCTAAGCAAGTGAGTGTGAGTGTCCTTACCTACTTCCATGACTTTTACATACAACACATTTTTTAAGAATTATTATTCAATAGTATTCCATTTAACCAGTTCTACCAAATTGAAGAAACCTTATTAGTATCCAAACAAATACCTCCCAGACTTAAAATATATAAGATCTCACAGATAGATTTAATTTTAAAACACCAAACACAGTTTGAAGGACAGTGTATCTTTGTTACTTACTGTACATACATTTCCATTTCATCAAGTATAGCTTTCTACAATACTTTTTTTTTGTAAATTTTTGTTAGCTTTCTACAATACTTGATTAAGCAAATTAAAATATAGCTTTTTGAGGAACTCAGTTTAACAATATTAAATACCTTACATTTTCAATTTGTAAACCTAGGTATCCTTGAAAAGCCAACAGTTTAGTATTAATGAACATAAACATTAGAGATGAATAAATATCAGTTTTATACCATAATTAATCTATCAGAGTTAAAATCGACCATACGTCTTGAGTCCCATTAAAATCACTAGTGGTGCATGAGAAGGATGTCTTCTTTCGCCATTAAAATTTCCTGTATTCACTGAACCTTTGGAATGTGCAATTCATCTTTGTCAATGGGCCAAGGGACCACCTATACATTATTTGCTGAAAATCATTTTATGATTTATACAAAACCTTATTATTGTATTGTCTACATATTGTTTCCGATTTAAAAAACTATTAGGATTTTGGATAAGAAACTTACCCTAAACATTTTGAAAATATAACAGATGTGCTGTTACTTTTATCAAGTTCAGATAAGCCTAAATAACCTGACTTTAGAAGAACCTGTACATTGTAATTTGTGAGAAGTGAGAGGGGACATTTATTGTTTCTGTTTTTGCATGATGAACTTAAAATACCAGAACAGCTCACTTAAAGGATAAGTTCACTTTTCGAACATGTCACCCCTCCCTGTGACAGCAGATAGGAGGATCTAATCCCTGTACCCACTGTCAGAATGTAAAAACAGTGTGGCCATGCAGAGAAATAGGGGTCAATCAAATTGAGAACACCATGTGTTGATAATCCTAAAAGAGCTGAAGAGTTCAAAGTGCTTTATTTGTATGACAAGTGCAGACAAAAAAACAAGAGGCTCCAACACATTTTGAATCCAAAAACCCCTTTCATCAGGGCTCTAAACAGAGATGATATTCATGGGTAATTGAGTTCCATCAGCAGCCAAGTTGTTTGGCACTCTTTTTTTTTTTTGGGCTTATCTACGCATATAAATATCCATATTAGGCAATATTCATTAGTATAGCATTTGACTTCTGTAAGGCAGTCAAAATGTATTTTGTTTAATTATACTTTGCAGGCGTTTTGTGAAATTTGTGTGAAAACTGCATTTTATCCTAGTTGTAGTATAACTTAAATCTGAACTAATACATTGTCCTACATGAGACAATGTTTTGTCTTACGTAAGACAGATACATGTCTTATCTTAAGATATGCTGTAAATCAAAGCTTTAAGCTGGCCATAGACAGATCGAAATTTGGCCAGCTCAGCAGGAACCAGACAAATTTCGATCCAGCTATGGGCAGACTAGTTTTACTGAAGTTGAAATATCAATTTCAGTACAACTAGCCTGCTGGGTTTTTCTTGTGCGATCACTGCTGGCAGCTATAGCTGATCATTGTATTCTGATGGTTGGGAAACCCCCTTTTTGCAAAGCAGGGATGAGAAACTGAGAGGTCAGTTAGTAAAAGAAGCACACTGTACACACATTTCACATAGCTAGGCACATATTTAACCCCTTGATTCCCCTGAATGTTAACTTTTTCCCAGCCAGTGTCATTAGTACAGTGACAGTGTACAGTATTATCACTGATCACTGTATTAATGTCACTGGTGATGTCAGTGGCAGTTAGTCAGTTCCTCCGTTAGTGTCAGATTTCCTGCCAAAATATCACAATCCCATTATAAGTCGATGATTGCAGACATTAGTAGTATGAAAAAAAAAAGAAAAAATTAGTTAGTAGGCGTTATAACTTTCACGCAAACCAATCAATATACACTAATAAGATTTTTTTATCAATCGCATGTAGCAGAATACATTTTGGCCAACATTTATTAAGAGATTTGATTTTTTAGATTCCTCTATTGGAATATGTTTTTTGAGCAGAAAGTTAAAAATATTGTTTTTTTTTTCAAAATGTTTTTGTTTATATTGCAAAAAAATAAAACACAGTGGTGATCAAATACCATCAAAAGAGAGCTCTATTTGTATTAAAAAATATATATAAATGTTGTTTAAGTAGTGTTGCATGACTACGCAATCACCAATTAATGTAGTGCAGTGCTGAATAGCAAAAAATGCTCTGGTCATGAAGGGGGTCAAATTTTCTAGTGTTGAAGTGGTTAATAACAATTTCTCCTATCCACATATACTCAATTTTTCCCAAAACATTCAAAATTAAGGCTTCAGTTATGTGGGGTTGTAGGGTTGTGCTCCTGGTGGGGTGGAGGAAGAGGGTTTGGCAGTGCCTGTAGGCATATGGGAAGGGGAAACACCTAATAGGAAAAGGCTGCCTGCCTTTTCAAGAAGGTTGCCTTGGATTTAAACTTGCTACTTAAACAGGCAAAGCTACCCTTTGTGTGTGGCACATCACCCGCATATTTCTGCAGTTGATTCTAAAGCACCTCACTATTTTACCTTTAATCTTGTGACCTTATTTGTCTGCTATGGAGCCATAGCTGCAATTGGAAAACCAAAAGGAATAGGCTGGCCACCCTCACACAAGTTGCCTTTGGTTGTACTGTTTTGCCAATTTGTTCCATTTTTTTTTATTCTTTATCAATGGGTGAGAGGCACATGGTTTCTCAAACAAAGTAATAAAGGGCAGAAACATAACCTTTGATAATACTGACAGCCAAACACTGATCCTGACCCACCAACGGTATTTGGAAATTTGTGAATGAGAAGCTACATTTTAATAAGATGTAGTGATGGTGCATGTCTTCCTGTGGTTCGGGTTGTGATGGAGGAGGATGAAGGCTGGCTCTTGGGGAACTGGGAAGTCTGTGAACTTCTAAATAATATAAATAACTGAAAGCCAACAATTTTGGAGTCTGAAACCTAGTACACACGGCCAAGAATCTCGTTGCAAAAAAAACATTGTTTTTCTCTACGGGTTTCTTGTCAAGCTTGACGAGATTCTTGTCAACCTTTATTTGCATACACACTGTCAATCCAAAATCTCGTCGGTCTAAAGTGCGGTGACGTACAACACGTACGACGGCAGTATAAAGGGGAAGTTCCATTCTCATGGCGCCACCCCTTGGGCTGCTTTTGCTAATCTCGTGTTACTGCATGTTAGTAAAAGTTTAGTGAGAGACGATTTGCGCTTTTCAGTCTTTGTGCTTTCAGTTCGTTACAGCATGACGAATGTGCTATCTCCATTATGAACGCTAGTTTTACAAGAAGGTACGCTCCCGTCTCATACATGATTCTGATCATGAGCGTTTTTTGAAGACTCGGAAAAGAATACACACAAACGTTTTTCTCGTCCAAATACAGTCTGACGAGAATCACGACGAGAAAACTGAGACTCCCGACGAGAAAAAAGAAAGCAGGTTTTCTTTTTTTCTCGTCGAGATTCACAACAGTTTTCTCGACGATAAACCATACACAAGAACGGTTTTCTCGGCAAGAAAGCTCTCCCAGCAGTTTTCTTGTCGTTTCTTGCTGAGAAAACCGGTCATGTGTACAAGGCCTAAGGCAGCCCTAAAAAATATAAAAAATAGTGTTCCCTCAGCTTTCTCTGATCAGCAACACGTGTTGAAGGCAATACCTTTGCGAGAGAAGTTTATAACTGAAATTCCGGTTTGTGTTACTTATGAGGATTTTTGCACATATTAGATCAGTTTGTCAGTTTTTTCAGGGGATAATGTAATCTCTAAATTCTGCTCCTATTTCTGGTTAGAAGCATGGGGGTAAACATATGTTTTACACTTTTTATTTTATACCTGCAACCTTTTATAATAAAGCCTGCTGTCTACAGTCTGCTTATGCATCCTCCTTAAGTGTTGAGTGCTGATTGATATATATATATATATATATATATATATATATATATATATATATATATATATCACATTCAATTTTTTTCATTTAGAACATTTAGAAGAATATGCAAAAAGGATTAAAGAAGGGATTAAAGAAACCATATTTTACTTATTCCATTTATGGAAGATGCCACTGTAGGAAGTGTGTACTGTATTAGTCAAGCATACTCTAAATAGCACTCAGCTGACAAAATAATAAAAGATTAAATAGCAGGGTCACTGTAAATTCACAGCACCAGTAGACAATCCTGGGGTCTTGGCAACAGAATCTATAAATATGTCTTCAAACAAAGAAAACAAATGTTGCCTATAAGCAATGAACTGAGGAGTAAAACACCATCTGAGCTCTTTTTTTAACCAAGGCTACAATTAATTTGTCAGTGTGATCTTAAATCATGATCCCTTGCTTTTCAAAGTTGTATTTTATCAGCAATGAAGCTAAAATGCAATAACTACAAGCTCAATAGTTAACATTGTAAGAGTTCATAGCGTATGCAAATTGCTATATCTTTACTTCTTTGGAGTGTAGGCCTTTACAGTGGAGAAAATAATTATTTGATCCCCTGCAGTTTTTGTAAGTTTGCCCACTTACAAAGAGGTGAAGGGTTTATCATTTTTATCATAGGTGTATTTTAAACTATAGAGACAGAATATCAACCAAAAATCCAGGAAAAACACATGATACAAATGTTATCAATTGAGTTGCAGTTCAGTGAGTAAAATAAGTATTTGATGCCCAAGCAAAACAGGACTTAGTACTTGGTGGAGAAACCCTTGTTGGCAAGCACAGAGGTAAGATGTTTCTTGTAGTTAGTGACCAGGTTTGCACACATCTCAGGAGGGATTTTGGTTCACTCTTTACAGATCTTCTCTAAATCCTTAAGGGTTCTTAGCTGTCACTTTTAGCTCCCTCCATAAATTTTCTATAGGATTAAGGTCTGGAGACTGGCTAGGCCACTCCATGAACTTAATGTGCTTGGAGTGGCCTAGTGAGTTTCCAGACCTTAATCCTAAAAATGTTTTATGGAGGCAGCTGAAACTTCGAGTTGTCAAGAGACAGCCAAGAAACCTCAGGGGTTTAAAGAAGATATGTAAAGTAGAGTGGACCAAAATCCCTCCTGAGATGTGTGCAAACTACAAGAAACATCTTACCTCTGTGCTTGCCAACAAGGGTTTCTCCACCAAGTACTAAGTCATTTTATGCTTGGGGATTAAATACTTATTTTACTCACTGAACTGCAACTTCATTTATAGCATTTGTTTTATGTGTTTTTTTTTTCATTTTTTTTGGTTGATGTTCTGTCTCTATCATTTATAATACACCTATGACAAAAATTATAGACCCTTCATCTCTTTGTAAGTGGACAAACTTACAAAATCTGCAGAAGATCAAATCATTATTTTCCCCACTGTACAGTTTTTTGTGTTTTATTTGTTGTTGGATTTTTTTCACTAGCTCTCCATTTTACAAAAAAAAAGTACCGTATTTTTCGGACCATAAGACGCACTTTTTCCCCCAAAAAATATGGGAGAAAACGTCTCTGCGTCTTATGGAGCAAACATACATCAGGCACCGCCCCCCCGCCACTGCCGGCAACGCCCCCCGCTTAGTGCCGTGTTTTTGCCAAAAACGCCGCCCTCCCTGCACGAGAAAAAGCCGAGCCCCCACCCATCTTCCCACGGCTGCCTCCCACACAAATGCAGCCCCCGGCGGCCGGCTTGATGTAGCGGCACTTGCAGGGGCGGACTGACCGTAATCGACAGAACACCGGTGCTGTTCCACATTTCACACACAGTGATCGCTGCAAGCCCAGCTTAGCGATGGGCGATGAGCGCCCTGTGTTTGGCCGAATGGGGTCATTTGTGGGCGGCCGACATGGGCGTCTTCGATTGGCCCTGGCGGAGCTTGTCACATGTGTAGGTGGGGTTGGTCTGTGAGTGATCGTCATCGTGGTGTTCCGTCAGATATGGCGACCGGAACAGCTGCACGTGTGAGTCCCGCCTCTCTGCCTGGCACGCTGTGTGTCTCCTGAGGTCTCCCTCTGATCACTGTCAGTCAGCCACCGCTCTCTATCAGCCCACCCCTCTGTCAGCCCCCCTCCCCCTCTGTCAGTCAGCCCACCTCTCTCTATCAGCCCCCCTCTCTGTCAGCCAGCCAGCCAGCCCACCTCTCTCTATCAGCCCCCCTCTCTGGCAGCCAGCCAGCTCACCTCTCTCTTTCAGCCCACCCCTCTCTGTCAGCCCCCCTCTCTATCAGCCCACATCTCTCTATCAGCCCCACCTCTCTCTATCAGCCCCCCTCTCTCTATCAGCCCACATCTCTCTATCAGCCCCACCTCTCTCTATCAGCCCCCCTCTCTCTATCAGCCCACCTCTCTCTATCAGCCCCCCTCTCTATCAGCCCCCTCTCTATCAGCCCCCCCTCTATCAGCCCCCCTCTCTGTCTGTCAGTCAGCCCACCTCTCTCTATCAGCCCACCCCCTCTGTCAGCATCCCCTCCCTCTCTGTCAGCACCCCCTCCCTCTCTGTCAGTGCCCCCTCTCCCTCTGTCTATCAGCCCCCCTCCCCCTCTGTCTATCAGCCCCCCTCTCTCTGTCAGCCCCCCTCCCCCTCTGTCAGTCAGCCCACCTCTCTCTATCAGCCCAACCCCTCTCTGTCAGCCACAGCAGGGTGCATCGTGCCATCCACTTACTCACTGACACACAGTAGGGAGCCAGGCCAGCCACCCGCAGCAGAGTGTACCATGCCATCCAGCCACCCACAGCAGGGTGCACCGTGCCACCCACCCACCTAAATACACCACTTCCCCTGCTGCCGTCGCCACTATAGTACCGGAAGTTAGTACCAGAAGAGAGCAAAGGAAAGACATCCCAAGTCCTCACGAGCGCCGGGCGATCTCCCGACATGTCCTGACACTTGCTGAGAAGACAGAGCAGCCAGAGTGATGACACAGGTAAGACTGCAATAATGGCACAGGTCGGGCTGCATTATTGGCACAGGTCGGATTGCATTATTGGCACAGATCGGGCTGCATTATTGGCACAGGTCAGATTGCATTATTGGCACAGGTCGGGCTGCATTATTGGCACAGGTCGAGCTGCATTTTTGGCACAGGTCGAGCTGCATTATTGGCAATGGTCGGGCTGCATTATTGGAAATGGTCAGGCTGCATTATTGGCAATGGTCAGGCTGCATTTCTTTGGCACAGGTCAGGCTGCATTTCATGGGCACTGGTAAATATTTTAGTACACCATTTGGTTAAGAATATTTTTTTTTCTTGTTTTCCGCCTCTAAAACCTAGGTGCGTCTTATGGTCAGGTGTGTCTTATAGAGCGAAAAATACGGTATTTTGAGAGAGACAAAATTATCTGCATTTCATTTTTTATTTTAGCTCATGATAATTTTCACCTACAAATGTTTTATTAACACATATACAGGTGCATCTCAAAAATTTTGAATATTATCAAAAAAGGTAATTTCAGTAATTCAATTAAAAAAGTGAAACTTATATATTATATCGATTCATTACACACAGAGTGATATATTTCAAGCACTTCTTTCTTTTAATTTTGAGGATCATGGCTTACAGCTAGAGAAAACCCAACATTTAGTATCTCAGAAAATTAGAATATTACACCCTGCTCAGTGCCCATCTGCACCCTCATCCTTGCCAATCAATGCACCCTGCTCAGTGCTCATCTGCAGCCTCTAGATTGCACATCAATGCACCCTGCTCAGTGCCCATCTGCAGCCACTAAATTGCACATCAATGCACCCTGCTCAGTGCCCATCCGCAGCCACTAAATTTCACATCAATGCACCCTGCTCAGTGCCCATCTGCAGCCTCTAAATTGCACAGCAATGCCCCCTGCTCAGTGTCCATCTGCAGCCACTAAATTTCCCAACAATGCAGCCTGTTCAGTGCCCATCTGCAGCCTCTCCTTTCCCATCATTGCAGCCTTGCCAGTGTTGGATTACACAGAGCCGCGATCTCCTGTGTACTCGGCACTCAGTCACTCACTGCCATGCCTTCTGGCCCTGTTCATATAATAGACAGAACAATGGCCCAATTCAGGGCCAGGAGGCTTGGCTGTGCGTGACTGAGTGCTGGGTACACAGGAGATCGTGGCTCTGTGTAATCCAGTGGCGCTCGCTCCTCCTCTTCCTTCAGAGACAGCAGGAATCGGCGTATAACACGCACACACGATTTCCCCCTGATTTTCAGGGGGAAAAAGTGCGTGTTATACGCTGATAAATACAGTAATCATATAATTCAGATAGTAAGTTGTGACTCTGCTGTCCTTTAACCTCACTACACATTCCTATGATGCATTTTACCTAACCCCCCCCCTTTTTTCATGCTCCCCCTTTCTCCCTTTCCTCCCTCCCCTTTATTTGTGATCTATTATTTCAATTCTATTTTTATTTTCATTCCCATTTTTATTTGTTATTTTCCTTCAGCATTCTTTTATTTTGCTCATCTTGTTTTGCATACATATAAGTTTTCATCTATCCATCATGTATATTGTATAGTTGTTATACATTTTTATCCTTGTGCCAATTATGCCCACATTGTTGTTGGTCCACTGGCCGTTGTTGTCCCATGGCCGTGGACGTTGTGTGCTCTCTTCCATTTAAGCTGCAAATTCTAATGCAGCATTAGGCCAGTAGAAGGAGCTGTGAGCTCCGAGCGTGTAGCCCTTGATGGTACAGTACTGACTTCTGATCCTCCGGTGACATCACTTCCGCCCGAGCGTTCCACGCTGTTCAGCGTGAGTTTCCTTCAGCTGCAGAGAGACACGGTCTCCCACCATCCACTGTCAGTGACCAAGATCCAGCCAGCAGAGTCCTCAGGACAGCACTACATCCCGGGCAGACTACCTTACTATGAGCACCTTTTAACCATTCATCATGTAAGTGTTTCTTCACCTTGTGCAATTAAAAACCTATTTAATACTACACTTAGTTGGCGCCTCCCTAAGTTGAACACACTCTTAGGGTGGCTGTCACACATAACTTTTTAGGAATTTTTATTGACTTTTTTATGGACTTTTTGGACTGAATTAGCTTTTTTATTTTATTACATTCCCCAGAGACTATCCTTGAATTTGGGCACATGCGCTCTATGCGCCATAACTTTACATTTCCCTTCTATACCATGAGTCTACAATATTGAACTTTTTCACAATATTATAGTTTTCCGAGATACCAAATTTTGGGTTTTCACTAGCTGTAAGCCATAATCATCAAAATTAAAATAAATAAATGCTTGAAATATATCACTCTGTGTGTAATGATTCTATATAATATATGAGTTTCACTTTTTGAATTGAATTAATAAAATAAATTACCGTATATACTCGAGTATAAGCCGACCCAAATATAAGCCAAGGGACCGAATTTTACCACAAAAAACTGGGAAAACGTATTGACTCGAGTATAAGCCTAGGGTATCCATCTGCATGCCTCTCTTTGCCTCACTGTGTTCATGCCTCACTGTGTCCATGCCTCACTGTTTCCATGGCTCACTGTGTCCATGCCTCACTGTGCCCATGCCTCACTGTGTCCATGACTAGACTGATGTTTAACATGGGAGTCTATGGAGTGCCCGACTTTGAAAAATCGGTGCTCCCCGGTCGTAGGTCCCCCAGACAACAAACTTTGTACACTTATAGAGGAGAAATGCAGCTACATGTTTGTGAAGTTTCAGGTCCAGGGGCCCTGCGACCAGTCGGTACCGAGTCCCCAAATTCGAGAAATTAACGTTTAACATGGGAGTCTATGGAAGGGGTGCCTGGTTTGAAAAATCGGTGCTCCCCGGCCGTAGGTCTCCTGGACAACAAACTTTGCACACTTGTAGAAGAAGAGTGGAGCTACATGTGTGCCAAGTTTGGCAGGTACCAGGTCCAAAAAGTCCGGGAGATCAGGCGCAAAATTGTGACTCAAGTATAAGCCGAGGGGGCATTTTCAGCACAAAAAAAGTGCTGAAAAACTCGGCTTATACTTGAGTATATATGGTAACTTTTTGATAATATATATATTTTTTTAGATGCACCTGTAAATATTGCTTTGGAGTAGAATTGCTATTGTTTCCCATGAAATGGGCCATAAACGGAGTCTTTTACATTTCTACCCTCCTCATTGAAATTCATAGCTCATAAACGGCAAGCCCCTGTCTGCATATAGGACTAAATAGGAAAAATCTGAGGAAAACGCTTGGACAGCCGCACTCCAAAAAAGGTTCTTTTATTTAAAACAAAAGCACAAACAACATGCCACAGCAAGCGTTTTCCTCAGATTTTTTGCATTGTCATATGCATTGCCTGCACCCACGGCTCTGGATCTTGTGAATGAGTCACCAGTCACATCTGAGCGGTAACTCTCTCCTAGGACTAAATAGGACTTAACGTGCTAAAAAATGTGTGTATGGAAGAGTTTCTGTCAGGTTTTTGTTGCTTTGTGTGGCCCTGATGGGGAGACTTCCCCTTACTTCTAGGGTACCTGTCATCAGGACTAAAAGTGAGAGCAATTCATTTTAATGGAAACACATGTTAAGCCTATCCCAGGTTATTGCTGTCTGTGTCCACAATGAGGATTTTTTTGCACTGTAAATCAGGGTGTTGTTGAGTGTTAAGCCCCGTACACACGATCGGTTTGACTGATGAAAACCGTCCGATGGACGGTTTTCATCAGACCAACCGATCGTGTATGGTACCCATCGGTCTTTTTTCCATCGGTTGTAAAAAATAGAACTTGTTTTAAAATTTTCCGATGGATAAAAAACCGATGGGAATTTCCGATCGTCTATGGGCAAGTCCATCGGTTAAAAAACCCACGCATGCTCAGAATCAAGTCGACGCATGCTCAGAAGCATTAAACTTCATTTTTCTCGGCTCATCGGAGTGTTTTACGTCACCGTGTTTGGAACGGTTGGTTTTTTGACTGATGGTGTGTGGCCAAGACTGATGAAAAACAGTTTCATCGGATTTCCGATGGACAAATCCATCGGACGAAAATCCATAGGTTATCCGATCGTGTGTACGGGGCTTAACTGGGATAGGCATTGAAGACAAATCTCTGAATATGTTAGGGAGAAATGGGGAAAGCAATAAAAAAGAATCAGTGAAAAGGGAAGGGAGAAAAATAAACCAATTCTAGGAAGCAATATGAAATCACTAAAATCCTGTAAACTTGAAAAAAAGCTCTAACCGTTTTTATCCAAAAATAACATAAATCTGAAGATTCAAACACATTAGGGAGAAAAAAATGTGGTTCCATCATTCTGAACAGCAATAAGATGACATATTGAACAAGCGAAACAGCTAATCATGTCATTTGAAGTAGCAGAAAAGAATGTTCTTTTCTAAGAAGAGTGCATACATTTTAATATTTGAACATACGGATGAGAAGGCAAATCAATTCCAGGATCATCATCACTACACTGTAAAATAACAGATTTTTGTCTATAAATGTTTCTTGGAACTGAAGTAATCAATCTAGTTCAGAAAATGTGCAACATATAAATTGATTTGTTCGTCGTATACGTGTATTATTGTTTTCTGTAACAGTACTATTCTAAAATTGTACAGCAGTTTCCAGAAGAAAATTATGCTAAAATCAGTAGATTAAAAACAAGCAGTTCATATTGAATTTTATGAGAAAAAAAATGGAGCCCCATTGTCAGCAGTGCTGGAAGTCCAGACAACTCCACACATCATGTTAATCTATGAAGTCTATGATTACTAGATTAGTATAAACAGGAAATCTAGAATATAACCACAGTTAATTTTTGGGATCTTCTGATTTTCAGATATGTATGTCATTATTAGTGCTAATTTGGAATGAGCGAATCAGTCTAAGTTCAGTTCATAAAATCCATTGAAAAGTTTTAAAATTGCAAGCTTTAACCACTTCAGCCCCGGACCATTTCGCTGGTCAAAGACCAGGCCACTTTTTGCGATTCGGCACTGCGTCGCTTTAACTGACATTTGCACGGTTGTGCGACGTGGCTCCCAAAACAAAATTGACGTCCTTTTTTTCCCACAAATAGAGCTTTCTTTTGGTGGTATTTGATTACCTCTGCAGTTTTTTTTTGCGCTATAAACAAAAATAGAGCGACAATTTAAAAAAAAAATGCAATATTTTTTACTTTTTGCTATAATAAATATCCCACAAAAATATATAAAAAAACATATTTTTTCCTCAGTTTAGGCCGATACGTATTCTTCTACATATTTTTGGTAAAAAAAATCGCAATAAGCGTTTATTGATTGGTTTGCGCAAAAGTTATATTGTCTACAAAATAGGGGACATTTTTATGGCATTTTTATTAATATTTTTTTTTTTACTAGTAATGGCGGCGATCAGCGATTTTTATTGTGACTGCGACATTATGGCAGACACATCGGACAGTTTTTACACCATTTTGGGACCATTGTCATTTTTACAGCGAGCAGTGATATAAAAATGCACTGATTACTGTGAAAATTACACTGGCAGTGAATGGGTTAACCACTAGGTGGCGATGTAGGGGTTAAGTGTGCCCTAGTGAGTGATTCTTACTGTAGGGGGGATGGGCTGTGTGTGACATGACACTGATCTGTGCTCCAATTACACGGAGCGGAGATCAGTGTCATTGTCACTAGGCAGAGCGGGGAGATGCTTGTTTACATTAGCATCTCCCCGCTCTATCTCTCCATGAGACGATCGCGCGCGACCACATGGCGCCATCTTAAAGGGGACGTACCTGTACGCCCATATGCCTGTCCGTGCCATTCTGTCTACGTACATAGGCGTGCGGCGGTCCTTAAGTGGTTAATCTAAACCCCACTGAAGTCTAGGTAGGCAAATATTGAAAATCAATTCTGGCTACTTTGAAGGCTAATAGACACGACATTGTCAAAAAATGGGTATGAGGAACTGGGTATGGGCATGAGGGACGTATACCAATGCTGTACAGCTCAGAAGAATTGCCTTTAAATGCCACTATGAGGATGACATGGGAAAAACACAAACCCTTTCTATTACATGCTTGGTCGATGCCTTTAAGATGTGTGTGATGCTACAGAACAATATGATTGTCAGCAACACTGTATGCAGATATCACTTCTTTTGCATGTGTAATTTTTTTGCCTACTTTTACATTTAGCTTGGCCTAAATACAAGAGCAGCCTCCCAATCTGGTTCATTACAACTTTTTTTTCATTACTTTTGGATGTAACATCTGAGTTTATTTTATCAAGCACCATTGTTGTCTGAAGCATTTGCCTGCAGCATACTAGCCATGGCGAAAGATCATTTTATTTTATGGACTGCTAATGCACCCTTTTCATCAACCTCCTCCTCCTTCTTCTCAAGGGTATATAGCAACCAAAAATAAAAAATGCTGTCTGTCCCTTCTTAATTCAGAAGAAAAGGATAGGCCGCATGAAGAGGAAGGGGACATTCTATGGCCAGAGGGAAGGGCATGCAGCATTAAAAAGTGTATAATCCTAATGCTATGGGCTGCCCGCCTTTTTTCAAATCTTTTTATGATGGACAAATGACCATATTCAGTTTGGCTTGGTCTTTCTGCTGTTATAGATTGGATAACGCTCATAATTTCGAGCAATGATTCACTGCAAGACGGGCAATGCCATGCACGCGCAAACGTGTTGGTGTGCACATACGATAGAACATGTAAATGGATACTGATGCCTATTTGGGCTCGACTATGATATGAACAGATTGCTGAGTGGTCTTTGGCTAGTTTCTACTTTACCTGCACCCTGACCTGCTATATTTGCCTTCCTGTGCATGACCCCACTTGTTCCTGACCGGCTTCTGGATTCCTGCCTGCCTGTTGTGACCTTGGTTTGTACTCTGACTCTGCTCATGTCCTACAATTTTGTATCTCACTGCCCAGTTTTTAATGAACTTCTGGCTTGTGCCCTGACTACACTTCTGTCTGCTGATCAAGTGTCAGTGTTCCTGATTGCTGTCTGGTAATCCACGGTTATTCGCATCCTCAAAAGCATCATCCACACAGGCTCTCGTGCCACACACACCTCCTGTCATCACTACCCAGTGTATTGGACAAAAGGTGCAAGAGAAGTCCTCTCTCCAGCTCAATCTTTACCAGCTACATAAAAGAGGGAAATCTATAGCCAAGAGGAAAGACAGACAGCAGCAAAAATAAAATGTACAATTATATGTACATCGGCTTCCTGCCCTTTCCCAAATCTTTAATGGTTACATCAGAGAGACAGCATAGAGAGGCTCTGGGAGCTGTTTTTTTCTCACCCCGCTAGTGGCGAATGGCTCAGGTGAAAGTGATGTAGCTGAAAAAAATATCTTTTTAAATCCTTCCAAGTGCAGAGTGGCTGTTCTTCCTCATCAAAGATGCATTGTATTCATTTTTAACTGGACAGTTAATGTACCCTTTTTCTGGCCTGTGCTTCCCCACAGCAACTGGTATTTATCCTCCATCATTTGGACCAAAATGTGTCCATCCATTTACTTTGCAAAGAAGACCACCTCTGCACTCTATCTTTATGGGATATGCCATAAGGCAGCTGGATGAATTGAAGAGATATGAGAAGTGCTAGGGTTTTGACAGAGAGGAAGATTACACTTTGATGGGGCCTCAAGAGGATTTCACCCCTCCCTTATGAAAAAGTGAAATTATTGGTTGGATCTACTTCCACACTCCAATATTGGGCCAAAAGTGACCCACATTTCCAAAGACCATGAGCACATTCATCAGAACTACGAAGAGTTGACCTCCAGACCTTTTTCTTGCTAGAAACCGGCGCTTACGGTCTGAAAAAACGATATACCCGTGCCGTTTCTTCAGAGTCCTGTGCCGTAAACAGCGGCATGCGTGAGGGTGATGTCATCGCGCCTCTGACCACTCTTACAGCTGGAGTCCGCGAACCTGGAAGGAAGACCAGGTGAAGATAAAAGCGCCTTCAGCAGTGGCCTGGAAGGCCTCATTTTCAGGTAAGTTTGCATACTAGCACATTATGACATTATGATATTTTGGATAGTTATTATAGCAAAAAGTATAAAATATTGTTGTTTTTTTCCCAAAAAAATTTTGTTTATAGCGCAAAAAATAAAAACTGCAGAGGCGATAAAATACCACCAGAAGAAAGCTCTATTTATGGGAAAAAATAAATGGCCTGGTCATTAAGGGGGCAAATCCTTCCGGGGCTGAAGTGGTTAAATACGGCTGCTTATTCATTTATTATAGTATATTGGTGAATCACGGTTAGTGTAGAGTGGACATGTAACACATTATGAGAATAAATAAAAATAAAACCTGAAACACTAAATCCCAACCCTAAAATACTAAACTACAACCGACTTTTAATGCTAACTGAAAGTGAAGCAATAAAATGTGAGATAAAAAAAACAATAGAACATAGAGTGTGTGGGGGGGGGGGCAGGTAAGGTTTGCAGCTAAACAGCAACTGAAGTTGTTGTTGCTGTCACACAAAAAAGCATGTCCTAGAAATGACTGTTGAGTCTGTGAACACAGAGGAGGGTACACACTAGGTACAGTGGCCCATTACACTGAGATTAACGGTAATCTGCCACAATACAGCATTGGGTATAGCACTTTTTATTGGAGTTTCAAATGCTCAGTGATCTATCTTTCTGCTTCAGTCTCCCCAACACACAATGACTGTGTATATGACTGAATGTAAGGATAGCACTATTCTCCAACAGTTTATAGTAGTATCTCTCCCTGAAAACACCCCGTGGCTTCCCTGTGATCTCTATCTATCCTCTGTCTCTTACAACACACACTAACAAAAGACTGCTGTGAACCCTGACTTCGATAAAGAGGGGACTGGAACATAAGAAGACCCCTATTACTTTGCACTTCTAAGCCACTTGACCAAAGTTCAGAGAACTTATGTTTGACCTAAACTTGAAGTTAATTTCTAGCACTATTGTGTTCTGTTTGTTACCACAGCTTTTTGTGGTCCATGGCAATAATTAATTGCATGCTTGAGTCCTGCAAAATGCGATTTGTTAGCCCCATGCTTAAAAAAATAAAATGCATGATGTCAATATAATAAAAAGTAGACACTAAACTACATATTAGAGTGTAGACCAGTGGTGGTTAACTTTTTTTAATATAAGGGGTTAATTGTGGTCCCTGAAATCAGCAAATCACCAAACAGTATTGAGGGGTTTGCTGCAGAAACTTGTCAGAGACTGCAGGCATGCAACAAGAGATGGTCAGAGACTGCAAAGATGCTATAGGATTTGACAGAGATTGGGACCATGCTTTACAAGACAGTCATAGACTGGATACAAATAACACAAGACTATTAGAAATCACTGCTACTACATTTTCTTTGCAAAATCAATGCTACCACAATCACACTCCCTAGAGCACTTTTAAAATGACTTGTGTCATGTTTGATGTCTTTCTGAGCAGAATCATTTATCAAAGATCAGGAAAAAAAGCATTGAAAGAGATAACAGAATACACAGCACAGAAAAAAAAATGTGAAAGAAATAAACCAATCTATTTAATTACTAGAATCCAGTATTAAAAAATATGTTTTCTTTACTGACCAGAGTAAATACCCAGGTAAGGAAAACACAGAATACTGTAGGCAGGGGGTCTGAGGATAACACAATAAGTGCTAAAGTGCCACAAGTAGCCTGATGTTGAGTATCAGTGATGCAGTATCTGAATACATAATTGTATTCATGTTTTAGTAAAACCTAACGTCATCTACCCTTATATTCAGATGTGTTCCTACATCTTTAACTTTGCTGCACTGCACAGTTAGATACTGTACATGATTAAAGTGAACCTGTACTTGCAATAAGAATATTGATAAACTGTAGACTAACCGCTGAACAATACTTACATAGTAGTGCCTTTGTATATCTTGGTTGCAAATAAAATAATTATGTCGCTTGATCCCACAAAATATTATGCACTGCTGATTTTTCTAAAGTTATTTATTTATTTTACATAGAGCTAGCCACAAACTATGTTGTACCACTCACCTATAACTGACAGTACTTAGGCCTGATGATTTCTCCATATAGTCTAGATGTGGAGGTACTTGTAGATGATATCAGTGTGCTGATATGTGCTTACTTTTTAGTGCTACGTTTGGAGCGGGTTCACACAGGGGCAACACGACTTCCAGCGCGACTTTGGGAGGCAACTTGGACACGACTTGAGTATGAATCACAGCGCGACTCCAGGCAACTTGCAAGGCAACTTCAAGTTGCCTCCAGGACATGCGACTTTCCAGTGGCCAATCAAACAATAATCAGCTCTGTGGGAGGGAGGGGGGAGGGAGAGGTTTGCCTGGAAAACAATTTTTACTTCCTTTAAAGTTGCTTCAGTTAAGACAGGGGATCCGACTTGGAGGCAACTGCCATTGAAATCAATGGGTACAAATCACCTAGAAGTCGGATTGAAGTCGTACAGGAACCTTTTCTGAAGTTGGAGCGACTGCAGTAGTGTACATTAAGACGGCTCCATTCACTTCCATTACTTTTCTAAACCGCACGACTTGGGGCGACTTGAAGTCGGATCCCAGGACGCTCCTGTGTGAACCGGCTCTTACACTGATATATGTATAAAGGTGTTATACTGTAACTAAAGGTACAGCTGGTCTCCCATATTTTTTGTCAGATGCTAAACTTTCCTTTCAAACTTGAAAAATTTAAACTTTGTCTGGATTGTTTAAATTAATCCAAGCAATCACAATCCAAAGCGCCCTGAAAGAGCCGCTCCTTTATATCCAGTGTGAAAGCCTGAGGGCTTTCACACTGGAGCGGTGCGCTGGCAGGACGGTCAAAAAAGTCCCGCCAGCCGCATCTTTGTGGCGCTGTAGGAGCAGTGAATATACCGCTTCTAAAGCGCCCGTGCCCATTGAAATCAATTGGCAGCGCCTCCGAACCGCTGGCAAAGCGCCGCTGCAGCAGCATTTTGTGGGCGGTTTTAACCCTTTTTCGGCTGCTAGCGGGGGTTAAAAGCGCGTTGCTAACGGCCGAAAATCGTGGCAAAAACTACGGTAAAGCGCCGCTAAAAATAGCGGCACTTTACCGCCAACGCCCACGACGCCTCAGTGTGAAAGCAGCCTTACAGTCTTCATCCTGCATCCCTTTTTTGTCTAACTGAAAACTTGCCTCAGTTTGCATAGTTGAAGGAACCTGCTAAGCTGATGCCAAAAGGAAATCCTAACACATTGCTTTCTTAAAGGAAAACCCCACATTAATACTATTGCCCAGAATCCCCCAACTACACATACAATGTCACTTTACTATAAGATTGTGGTGATCGTATTATGGTACTGGGAAATCCAATGATCTTTTCTCCACGTATCATAGGCTATATTTCCCCTGCTTTGATTAAAAAAAATCAACAATAACCCATTCCTGAGATCAATTTGTTTGTTGATGTTTTTTGTTAATGTCTTCCCAACAAAATCCTTTTGCCTTGGATATTCAACTTTTTTGGTAGATTGCTAACATCACAGCTGTTGATCCCAGTATTCTCAGCTGTGGATCTTTCTAGTCATACATTTGAATACTGCCTAAAAGAGTAAAGTACATGTAAAATAGGGGAATATTACTTTTATCACAAAGTAAAAAAAAGTCACAAAGGGGTAGATATATTAGGAATATCAAAAATGTCTACCTATTCTCCAATATCTAGCATTTTGTGGGGACCTACCACAATCTTCTTTTCAATTTGGACAGTGGTTAAATTAGGAAATTGTATGAGAGCTTTATTCTCTTCTTTCCAATAAACTGGGAATATCTACTTTTTATTGCATCATCTAAGAAAAATTAGAAAATATGAAGAAGTACCATTATCATACTTTATCAAATACCTAGCAGTGTATACAGTACTTTTCTTGGTAGAGTTCTTTTGTGTAATTGATGTAATGAGCTAGGTGATCTGTGGGCTGTGTGGTATTGTCAGGATCTGTCACTTCTCTTGAGGATCTTGTGGATCACAAACTTGGACAGGTTCTCTATAATATCTCTCAACAGTATCTCTGTGCCCTTTAGAGCTGCAGTGCTGAAATCTCAGCTTTTCTCAAGTATCTTCCTTCTGGATGTCCTAGACTTATACACCTAGTATAGGTTGCTATAAGGCTTTCTGGGGAATTATTCCCATGGTAACGTGTCACAGAGTGGAGTTGTATTTCTAGACCTCTTTGGCTAAGTACTATATCCATTTTCTTCACTATTTGCGGACCAGGTCTCTTAGCAGCTGTAGTAGGGTGCGGTTGGAACTCTCCAATGCCCTGTTGCATTGTGGGGTTCAGGGTAGTGCATGTCTTCTTGATGCCTTCAGAGTGACACCACTCCTGGAAGAATTCACATTCAAAGCAGGTTCCACATGATTTCTTTCTATCATGGAGAGAACTCAGGCCCTTGACAGCATGACCTGCCAAGGCTACTGATGAGTCATTAAAAAAAAAAAAATCTGCTGTACAGTATGAGGCAGGACCATTCACTCTGCAGTTTTGAGATATCTGGTAACCGCTTTGATCTCTCTTTAGTACTGTGCCACCATTGTAACCAGACCATCTCTATTAGATGGGGAATGCCACATCCTCCCCCTGTATCTCTTCCCAGTTATACTTTTCCAGTACTTGGATGGGGTGCATCTGTAGTTTACTCATAGGTTTCCATCTAATCAAGACAGAGGTTCTTTCTTCTTCAGCTTTTTCATCCACATCTTTCTGTGGTAGGGCTATAGGGTACCAAGACAGGGTGTCTGCTGTCTGATTGTTCTTCCTGGGTGATAATATAGGGATCATTTGAAATTCACCAGATGGACAACTCACCATTGTCGCAGAATACCAAGTTTAACTGTTTGTAAAATAGTGGATTATTATTCATTCATACTTTGAACTTGGCCCCCGTCATGAACTCTGCAAATTGTTTGGTAACTGCCCACATCAAAGCCAACAGTTTCATCTTCAAAGATCTGTAGTTCAGAAAATTCATGTAGACTGTTACATGTATCTTGAACTTGCAGGGGCATGGCCTCCAAACCCTGGGCACTGGTGTTGGTTTTTAGCTGGAACAGGAAGGAGACGTAAGGTCAGTACAGGTGCCGACATTTATTCTTGCTTCAAGAAGTCAAACTCTACCCACTGTT